>OX155653.1:11460257-12190386 GCA_944567765.1 Carterocephalus palaemon | reverse complement strand
TATAATTAATTAATTGTAGGTAATTGTGAATTGTGGACGGTCTTTGTGGTTAAAATTAGTTATGCGAGAAAAGATAAGCATATTTAAGATGTATGTGCGTTGAGTTTTCTCCGGTGAGAGTAAGGAGAGTTATTTCAACACATTCTGTGATGGTGTTGGCTTTCAGTGTGATAGAAGTGGTAGGTGGTAGGTAGTGGTGATAGGATTAAATGTAAGGTAGCTAGGTAAAATAAGGTATATTATAACCTACGTTGTATATAACGTTTGTGACGTAAGGTTGCTTGATTTGATTTTAGTTCAATTTCATCGCCGCGTAATTATTTTATCTCGCAGTTTGTATTTAATTATAAAATGAAATTCACCAAGAACTTGTCTAAATTTTTACATACCTTCAGCAGGTATTAAACTACTTACTAACACATTAAACTAACTACCTTCATTCATTCTTACAAATCATGGTTGTCAATCAAAATAAATAGTTTAGTAAGACGAAAACATGTTTTAAGTACTGCGAATGTTTTCTTTAAAGAATTCTAGATGTATTACTAAGTATTGTTGGCTTATGCTCTAGTTTGGACCTTTGACTTTACACTGTATTTTTATCTGGTTTGTGACTGTTTGTGTTAATGCATTTATTGACGCGGCAATAGTGCGCAGAAAACTGGATGTTTGAGGGAAAATGTGAACTGGTGCCTTCGCTGCGACCTACTGCTGGGCACGGGTCTCTCCCACAGATATATCTGCGGGAGGTTTAAAGCATACTCCACCACGCTGCTCCAATGCGATTATTATTATTGGCATTGGTGCTTTCCCTTAACACAATATCAACAAGAAGAAGGAGATAAATTTGTTTGCTTCCAAAAAAACTGACAAATATCAATGACTTTTCTTAGTTAAGGTTTTATGATCTCCCAATTCAGAAGCCAGTAGTGGGATAGTGAAAGATTTGTAATGATTTAAATATTCCTTGAAGATCTATTTTTATATGGTCTTTCGGGAACTGTTGGACTGTATCTACCACAGGTTTTGTAAACCTATCTACAAACCATAGACGATGATGATGATGACCTTGTAACTTTGTGAGAGAAAATAAAAACAGCTGTGCCTTATGTGCCTATGTATGCTGTGCAGTAATGTTATGTCGATGTTGATGATGTGGTGTTGATGGTGATGGTGATGATGGTGATGATGGTGTGTTGCAGATCCCGGAGCACCACCAGAGCGCGGGCTCGGGCTTCAGCGACGGCGACGGCGCCGGCGACGACGCACCAGTCCTCTCAGATGACAGCCGGGAGAAGTGAGTACACATTATTACATAGTATAGTTTAAGAATGAATGATTGAATTTTATTTATTTACTTGTAAGTTTTAAACAAGTAAATAAACAAAATAACTGGCTAGCAAGTAATCCGCTATGTGGTGTGGTTTCAAATTAGACTTATTGAGAGGCTACCATTTTAGTCCTCAAGATTAGCAACACGTCTTTGACTGACTTGGAACGAGACCCTTAACTAACTGGACTATTACTAACACTAACAAACGGAACTAACAGTCCCCAATCCCACTAACTGACCAGCAAATGGTCTTATTAACTCTCTCAGCTAACCAAACAGGACTGGACTGGACAGGACTCTGGACAAACCATCCCAGTCCCTTGAGTCTTGTTCAATCAGTCACGGTTGTCATGGGCGGCAGCGGATCGGTGGCGCTGCAAGCTCGTTTGCTATCTTTTATCCACAACGCAGCGTTATCCGCTCGGCACATTGTGTCAATGCGGAGTGGGCAATCCGTGCACTAAATGGGTCATCGCGAAGGGCCGCCGCCCGGCAGCGGGTCAACGCGCCCGTTTCCTCATTATCTTCCCTTGCAGATCTCCGCTTGCATAACACTTGGACATTTCACTCCGGATTATCTACTTCATAAGTCTGCATACACATAATTTCAAATGAATCTGTTAATTTTGATAATTTTCACCCTTTATCCCGAGGGAAACCTCCTTACTTTTTGGTATAAAAAGTATCCTAGACTCGTCAGGGATTAAGTGCTGGTGTGTCGCGGGAATCAGAAATAATTTCAAATGAATCAGTTAATCTATTATTTATTTATTTATTATTTAATTACTACGGGTATACCACTTACACTAAAAACAAAATTAAATCCTCAATTACAAAAATTACAAAATTTTAAATATAATTGAAAAATATCATAATGTCACCATTGAATAATCTAAGTAATGTTATTATAATAATATGTTATCTTCTTTGATGTTTAGTACAAATTTTCACCCTTTATCCCAAGGGAAACCTTCTTGCTTTTTGAGATAAAAAGTATCCCGGATCCGTCAGGGATTAAGTGCATGTTTGTTTCAAGTTTCATTACAATCTAATCGCTGGTTTCCGAGATGTCTGGCTCCGACTTTTCTTGAAACGCGCGCATATAACGGTCCTTGGTCAGCTGCCATGACTTTATTTATTAAGGCTCTGTCGCCCAGGCTAATACTCGCTTCAGGGGACCGGTGGGCTAGCAGATTATCTGCTCAAGGAATTAGCTTGGCTATTCAAAGAGGTGAGGCTGCCAGCGTTCTAGGCAATATGCCACACGGGAGAGTTTTAGTGAGGTTTACTTGTTTTAAGTTGCATATAGTATTTATAATATCGTTGAAACCCACACAGCATAGACAATTCAATGGGGCTTGTCTCGAAGAACAAGGAGAATTCTCGAAGGGCTGTCACTGTCAACTCTTCTCTTGCCAGTGTATTAATGTATCACATCAAGGTCCCTTCCCTTGAATGCGTTCGCTTGCATAACCACACGCATCGACATTTCACTCAGGAATCCCTGCGACGTAATTATCTTATCAACCAATTGTTACTCGGTCTGCATTATTGGCGCTGTCTAGACACCCTAGCTAGATGGAACCAATAATGGAAGCGTTCGCCGCCCTGAGGTGGCCATAATCGTATTGAAAAGCCGACTGGTGGCAAAGTGCGCACTTCTATATTGCAAAGGAATATAATAGAATCGAATAGAAAATAATATAATCTATATATATAAAAGGAGAAGGTGACTGACTGACTGACTGACTGACTGACTGACTGACTGACTGACTGACTGACATATCAACGCAGGGCCTAAACTATAAGGGCTAGAAACTTGAAATTTTGCACAGGGGTTCCTTTTATAACGTAGGGGAGCACTAAGAAAGGATTTTTGAAAATTCACCCCCTAAGGGGGTAAAACGGGGGTGCAAAGTTAGTATGAAACTTTGCCGTTTTTGAAGTCGTTAGACGGGTAGACGTCGTCAATGGGTCTAATTCTACGCGAGCGAAGCTGCGGGCGTCCACTAGTTTGAGTATAATGCTCCCGGTGTTGTGTCTCGTGGCCCACATTCTTGTAGCGTCAGCTTGACAATAAGATAATGTTTGATAAGAGATTCGATATCTGGGCTGGCCGACGCCCGAGCGAGTTCGGATAACAAGCAATTGGCACACATCGCGACCATTAGCTGGTCTGTCAGGTGGAAGAGCCTTTATACGACCTCCACCACACCCATATTTAACAATAGTTTCGTTTACATCTAGTAATGTTATATAGCCTATGTCAGTCAGTGAACTGCATCTTCACTGACTGACATAGGCTTTCTAACGGTGAATGAATTTTTGAAATAGGTCCAGAAGTTTTTGTGTGAAAACGTTACAAACAAATCTTTCCTCTTTATAATATTAGTACAGATAAAATATTTTTAACAACACCTGCAGAACTGTTGTTCTGTTGAAGTTAAATTGGATGACCCTGAAAACCAGCGGTCCTATTTTACTGTGGCCAGGTGGCCAGTGATGAATGCGCGCCCTTTTTCATTTAGATTTTACTGCAGTTTGTGATATTGTTTTTGCACTATCTTATCTTACACAAATATTAAATTTCATATGGTCTGCACTGAAAATCAGCGCTGTTGGTTCGGTACCGTTCCAACAGCTTAATGCTGAGTGCAGACCAATTGTGGTGTAATATTGCAACATATACATATCAATCCGCATTGGAGCAGCGTGGTGGAGTATGCTCTAGACCTCCCGCAGAAGTGTTTGTGGGAGAGACCCGTGCCCAGCAGTGGGACGTCTATGGGTCGCAGCGAGCGATATCTATGTATATTATAAATTTATTGTGTAGGTAGGGGTACCTACTTTTACGTGTCTGTTGTTGTTTGTGTATTTGTGTATGTTGTAGTGTGATTTCTGCAAGAAACGTTCTTCTTCTTCTTCTTCTTAAAATTATTTTATTCACGTGAGCAATGTGTGTGAAGTGGTAGATTTCACACGCTAACATCCGCTTAATGTTTTCCCATACCACTCAAAACAGATCGTATAAAATAGCTGTTGATACATTACTGTAACTGAAACAATTACGCACTTTTTCCTTTTCCTCCGCTGCGAACCATAGACGTCCCACTGCTGGGCACGGGTCTCCCCCACATACATAGCTGCGGGAGGTCTGGAGTATACTCCACCACGCTGCTCCAATGCGAATTAGTGGAGGGGTTAGTGGCCAACCCAGTATCGAATGTTCTCAAGCCACCCGAAGGTCTTCGAGAAGGCTTAACGACTGTTTCCAGCATTGAAAACAACCTGGACCGACGACTTTACGTGCCCTCCGAAGCACGGTAGCGTCCATGTAATTTTTACCACTAGCGGTCACCCATCCACAAACCGACCGCGCCCGTCGTTGCTTAACAATTTCGATCACATTGAATCGACGCGAGCCACTGGGCTATGGACGCTACTTTAACCCAGTAGTTTCTGTTTCCTTTTCCTCATCCCAGTCCATTCCTTTAAATCTTCTCTCGCGTAAAGACAAGGATAACGCGAATATAGGTCCTGAAGCGCCTATTAATCTAGATATCTTGGTAAACATTTTAATTAAACAGATAGGCAGGTCTCGAATCTGACCTTATTGGATGATAAGATAATAGATTACTTTAGACGTTAAGATAGGTGTAGGTCTGTATCTCTTCAACAGACTGCCTTGTTGGCAGGGCCGGATTTAGGGGAGGGCAACTATGTTATGTTTATCTATCTATATATTATATAAAAGGAGAAGCTTACTGACTGACTGACATATCAACGCAGGGCCTAAACTATGAGGGTTAGAAACTTTAAATTTTGCAGTGAGGTTCCTTTTATAATGTAGGGGAGCACTAAGATAGGATTTTTGAAAATTCACCCCCTAAGGGGGTAAAACGGGGGTGCAAAGTTAGTATGCAACTTTGCCGTTTTTGAAGTCAAGTGGGCAACCCGAACGCGGGCAGACGTCGTTGATGGGTATAATTCTACGCGAGCGAAGCTGCGGGCGTCCACTAGTCTAACCATCTCTGTCCCTATCTGGGTCTTGTTCAAACTTTGTTGTCATGGGCGGCAGTGGATTTGATTTAGGATTTTCATCCCGGGAAAACGTGCGCTTAATTTAGAAACCACAAACATCCAGAACTTAACACTTTCAATATGTTTTGAACGAATTTAAGTTCGAATATATCGATTATTCTAGAAAATGTCACGAATTTACTCATAACACCGAGAGCTGTACAAAATACATATGTACCATTCCAAATTTTTAAAATGCAAATCAAATAATAAAAACACGCTTTTAAATGAGTTTTTTGCTATGCCTCTCAGAAACATATTTTTGTAGCCTGTTGTATTACTATCAATTAGTAGTGATTGGTTTCAAGTTAAATACTTGACGTCACACTGATTATGTATTCAGAATGTGCGATTATTATTAAATTATTCAAAATACCCACACTCAGGCTCTACGTGACGTCAACATGGAGTTAATATGAAGATAACTACGATAGTATAGGTATATATACGATAGTAGGCTGGGAATAAAAAACCTGGGCCCTTAAAAAATATGTAATTCGATATAAAATTTTACCTGTTACTTCTTCTCATATTTTACAGATATCGTTGATACAGTTATTATCTGATGTTACCTGACATGATCTTCTGTAATACTCCTTCAATGCAAAAATGATTGGTACCTTTTTTTGTTGGTCTGAGATTGGTACGAAGTTTTTATTTTGTTATCTCTGTGTATTTACAAGAGTTATTATAACACACTAGTTTTTCCTGCAGCTTAACCCGCGGAAAAAGTGTAATCAAGTTAAGAATCATCAGTGTCAGCGTCATCTGTCGGTTTGCCAGACAACTTTCCAATAAACGCGCAAAGCATTCCAAGGGAACATATTTTTGGTAAAAAAAGTATCCTATGTGCTAATCTAGCTTATCGTCTACCTATATGCCAAATTTCATACAAATCCATTTTGTAGTTTTAGCGTGACAAACATCGAAACATAACAACTTAAAACCATCACATTTATAATAAATTATTAGTAGGACGAGGACCTCGTATAATTCTTATATAATTCAAAATTATTTTTATTGAATTTTAGTATTCCGCGAGTTTGCTTGATTGCTTGCGATTTGGTAAGGAAAATTGCCCGACCCATAGATGTAAGAAGTTGTAAACGAACTCTTGTTTATCCGCAACATTTTTTGATCGTAACCGTACTGCAATTACCTTATGACCTACATGACAGCTTGCGTAAATAGAAGGTGTATTACATCTTATCCTCTCCTTTAGCAGAAGCACTGGCCATGTTATGTTATAATAGAGCCTCCGGAACAAAATAAATCGAATAAAATCGCACGATAATGTGGCGGATCAGCAATGTGTTTGATTCCTGAGAGTCCGGTCAGTCGCCGTCGCGCGCGCGATACACACGGACAGAGAAAGCCAGAGATAAATAAACGGTAACAGAACTGCCGGAGAAACTTTAATCGATTAAAAAAACATCGATATTTTATGATTGTGGAAAATTTTAAAGTTGAAATTGTGAAAAGTTTTTAATTACAAGTGTTCGATAGCGTATTTATTTTGCGGTAAAACAAGTTTGTGTCCGGTGTCTAAAGTAAAAGTTTTATATACTAACTTAAAGTGACATACTTAATTGTAAACACTTATTAGTCTTAAGGTAAGTCTGCAAATAGATGCTTTAAGTCTCATGTTAAACGTTGCATTGCCCTGCTTCACAGGTTCAAATCCGATTACTCCCAAATTGCATACCAATTTGGAAGTCATCGGAAAACCCATAAAACCCTTAGCAAGTGACATTTAATTGCCTAAATAGCACATAACTTGGAAAAGTCATTGTTGCGTGCCGCTTGGGTTTGAACCCGGACCGCTCGAGGAAGAGGCGAGATCGATAGCTGGACTGTCACCGCTTCTTACAACATGCAATGCGGGCTTGCAATACAAATAATTATCCCTATTAAGTACCTACATGTTTATGAGAACTATGCAATGATAATGCAAATGTGAGCAACCATAATGCAAATTATATAACGTATTCTGATATATTTCATTAAAATGTGGAACCTACTATTTCTATACTAATAGATATTATGTATAAAGAGGATTTGTTTGTAATGTTTTAACACAAAAACTACTGGAACGATTTCAAAAATTCTTTCACCATTAGAAAACTGCATCTTCACTGAGTGACATAGGCTATATAATATTACTAGCTAATTGCACGCCATGCGTAGTTTACAGTTTACACCTGGTAAACGAAACTAATGTTATGCCGAATTCCACGCGAGCGAAGCTGTGAGCGTCCACTAGTATACACTACACTACATAAATCACTACGCATGGCGTGCAATTAGCACAAATTCAAGGTACCTATGTGAAGTCTGCTAAACCGCACTTGGTCAGCGTGGTGGACAGTGGTCTTATCCTTCTAATTCCGACAGAGACCCGTAGGAGAGAAAGACTTGTGGACTTGGACAAAGGGAGTGCCCTTTGTCGCTACTACCAGGAGATCATTCTTAGTGTCGTAATTGACCGGAACTAGTCGGCATTTTTTCGATTTTTATTGCACTTAAACTACAAATAGTAGGTAGGTGAACACGTCTGAGGATGGTCATCGTAATTGACCGAAAATAGTAGGCATTTTTTTGACTTTGATTCCACTCGAGGTAGAAGTAGTAGATGAACACGTCTGAGGATGATTATCGTAATAGACCGAAACTAGTCGGCATTTTTTCGACATGTATTCCACACGAGTAAGCCGGTTAACTTCTACTACAGGTACAACCCTGTTTAGCGTATTTTAAATACTGTGATATTGCATCTTTGTTTGCTGCTCAAAAAATGACAAGCACTTCGATTCATGCAGCTCACGAAACTAAGAACAGTAGGTCGTTTCATCGGTCCAGTCTCCGGGACTAAGTGTCAAATGTGTCACTAATCTAACATCCCTATTAGCACTTCCAGTTTCTGCGCTTTTGTGAAGGTCGACACCGTGACGTCACGTCCGGCGACCATTGAAGACGACCAGATCATTTGCCAACTTATCTTATTTTCGTTCTTAATACTAGACATTTATTTTAACGGATAGCAAACGAGCTTCCATCCGCTGCCGCCCATAACGACTGTGACTGACTTTGAACAAGACTCTATAAGGGACTGGGATAGTTACTAATCACTCCCATTATGTGAGGAGACCCGTGCCCAACAGTGGGACAAAGAAAGGGTTGTGATGAAGAAGATGATGATGATGCATAAACCTATTATTTATTTGCTATGCATAAGGGGGTAAGTGTTACGTGTGTAAGTGTAGCAGTAATCTATATATGTATATAATAAAAGGAGAAGCTGACTGACTAACTGACTGACTGAGTGACTGACTGACTGACTGACCCCTAAGGGGGTAAAACGGGGGTACAAAGTTAGTATGAAACTTTGCCGTTTTTCAAGTCAAGTGGGCAACCCGAACGTGGGCAGACGTCGTTAATGGGTCTAATTCTACGCGAGCGAAGCTGCGGGCGTCCACTAGTTATATTATGTGTGTGAGTAGGACATCCACCAGGCATATGTAGAGACGAATAAACAGTTCGTTGCAAACTAGCTTGTGTTTCACTCGTCGCTCCCTCCGTCCGCATCGCTTCGCTGCGACCCATAGACGTACCACTGCTGGGCACGGGTCTCCCCCACAGACGCAGCTGCGGAGGGTCTAGAGCATACCTACTCAACCACGCTGCTCCAATGCGGATTAGTGGAGGGGTTAGTGGCCAACCCAGTGTCAAATGTTCTCAAGCCACCCGAAGGTTTTCGACAAGGGTTAACGATTGTTTCCACCATTGAAAACAACCGGGACCGACGGCTTAACGTGCCCTCCGAAGCACGAAAGCGTCCATGAAATTTTGCCACTAGCGGTCACCCATCCACTAACCGACCGCGCCCGTCGTTGCTTAACTCTTTCGATCACATGGAATCGATGCGAGCCATTGGTCCATCCGTCCGCATATCCAACAGTAAGTCTACAGCGGTGTCCATTCCCAGGTCCCCGCTCCGCTCGCCGCGCCGCAAGTCGGCCGCGCCGCGGCGGTTCCGCTCGGAGTTCAGCATGGACGACGACGAGTATTCACCAAGCAACTCCGTCACGTCTGTCAACTCGCTGGCCAGCCTGCTCAAGGAGAAGCTACAGGTAGGGTCACTAGTGTTACTTGGGATTTAATAGGGCAAGGGGCGCTGTGACCCATAGACCTCTCACTGCTGCACGGGTCTCCCCCACAGATACTGCTGCGGGAGGTCTAGAGCAGGGTCTCTCCACAGACTAGAGGTCTAGAGCATACTTCACTAGGCTGCTCTGATGCGGATTGGTGGAGGGGTTAGTGGCCAACCCAGTGTCGAATGTTGTCAAGCCATCCGAAGGTCTTCGAAAGGGCTTAGCGACTGTTTCCAGCATTGAAAACAACCGGGACCGACGTATTACGTGCCCTCCGAAGCTGTCACCCATCCACAAACCGTCTGGGTTCAAACCCAAGCGGCACGCACCAATGACTTTTCTAAGTTATGTGCGATTTAAGAAAGTAAATGTCACTTGCTGTAACGGTGAACGGTGAACGGTGGTTAGGAAACCTGGTGCCTTCTTCAGGAGAGTTCTTCATAATGTTCTCGAAGGCATGTGAAGTCTACCAATCCCTACTTGGCCAGTGTGAACTAAGGCCTAATCCCTCCCATTCTGAGAGGAGACCAATGCCCAACAGTGGGACAAAGAAAGGGTTGTATGCGCTCATTTTATGTTTCAGGCTATAGATTTTACTTAGGTACATCTATTTTTCAGAGCATTCCACAAAAGATGCGCAAGAAGCCAACCGACTACAAGCTGCGGGCATTTGTTGGTCTCATGTTCCTGGCCGTGGTGTTCTTCGTGGGCTTCGCGTACGTCCTCTACCACCAGCAGGCCCTGACCAAGGCCTACTTCGAGAGCGTCCAGTTCAACGAGCCCAAACGCATGATCAGAATCTTCAACAAAGATGACGTGGAGATTCTCAAGGCTCGATTGGGTAAGTTTCCCATCTATCGGAAATGACTCTTGCTGGACTCCTGTAGGCTCGCGTGGATCATACGTGATCGATTGAGTTAAGCAACTCCGGGAGCGGTCGTATGTGTGATCTCGTGGTGGTAAATCTCCATGAGAGTTTAAACATAACATGTACTTGATATAGTTTTCTATGTTGAATGAACGATTGTGGCAAATAAATGATTCTTTCTTTATTTCTTCTTTCAAATATATCATCAAGCGGTGACCATCGAAGGCAAGAAGAAAGCGTTTCCGTGCCTCCCAGAGCACAGACGCAGCGACGGCTCCGAGTGCCTGGAGTGGCTGCGCGACCTTCGGCTGTACCTCAAGTGTCTGCCTCACGACCCTGGAGTTGACAACACCACTTGCTACTCGGTCACTTGGCAGGCGCTGAGACATGGTGAGTGATTAATAATGTACATGTATTAAGAAACATCGGTAGCGTCTATAGCCCAATGGCTCGCGTCGATTCAATGTGATCGATAGAGTTAAGCAACGACGGGCGCGGTCGGTTTCTGGATGGGTGACCGCTAGTGGCAAAATTTCATGGACGCTACCGTGCTTCGGAGGGTACGTTAAGCCCGGCATGGTAAGCAAACAGTTGAACATAGAACCTCCTCCTTTTTCCAAGTTGGTTTATTACGAGCACGCTTACTGATACAACAGATTTGCTTCTTTTTTCCAGCTTCTTATATCAGTGGCTGTCCCCATTAGTTCCATTGTAACGTAGGAACTTCAAATTGAATGAAACAATATTTTCCAATGACAAATAATTTTACTACCGTATTCTCAATTTACAGATGTGTTCCCTAACGACTGTTTCGATTGGAGCGACACGAGAGTACACTGGTATGGCGGCGGCCAGTCTGCCAACCTGACCTGGCCACTGAACACTGGCTCGATCGACTACACGCCCTTCGTCACCGGAGACATGCAGAAGTCTCAATGGGGCAACGTCCTAACGAGATACTTAATCAATTCCAAGGGAGCCGCCATCATAATTGATGACGAAACCCCTCTACAGATCTCCGTCAATAGAGGGGGAAAGGAAATATGCTTGAGAGCTCAATACGACGAATTTGCCTTCGCTAATAGATTGACTGAGTTCACAGAAATGAGGTACAACATTTGCACTTCGTTCGACATGAAATCCTTACATTCGTCTATTCACAGCCACAGACAAGCGCCCTTGTGGGACGGGCTCAAGCCAGCCGACATGCAAACACTACAATCGCTAATATCTGAACCCGTTTGGCAAATAGCTCCCAGGTTCAAACACGAACTGCAAGCGGAAACCATATCAAAGTATACCGAGGACGTCATTAACTTGGGATTCCTCAAACAGGGGCACGTTCTCATCAACGAATTCTGGCAGAACGAAATTGGCGATCTCACCGTCGACACGAGTCGTTTCGAAACTTTGAACGTAACGATAGACAAACTCCACAGGCGAGGGTTCAAAGTAGTTTTCACGGTCCAACCCTTCATCAGTACCGAGAGCAAGAACTTCGCGGAGACCGTCCAGAGAAGGTTGCTTATAAGCGAAAGGAATAGCGATAGAAGGATTCCTGCTTTGACGAGATTCAAATCGTTAGCGAGCGCTGGCGTCTTAGACATAACAAACAACCGGTCAGTTCCGTGGATAATGGAGAAGCTTCAGGCTGTAATTGATACGTACCACATCGACTCCTTCTACTTCGACCTGGGAACTGCGTACAACATGCCGCATTACTATCGATGTGAGAAGCAACTGATCAACCCCGATCAATACAAGACGATATTTACGAAGACCTTTGAGAAGTCTTTAAGCATCATCGGAGTGTCCTCAGCTGTAAACCTTCCTCGTCCGCCGATATTCGTGTCGTTGCCTCCGTTCGAATCGACCTGGGAGGCTCTGAGGCTGGTCATACCGACGATGCTGACTTACGGTGTCAACGGATTCCCGTTTGTGATGCCAGGAGCCGTGGGAGGGGACATTTACTGGCCAGGCAGTGAACAGTTCCTGCCGATGTCGAAGGGATCGGAAGCGAATATGACGAAGCTGAGCGAAGGCAACGGCATAGCGTTGCCAGAGAGAGAACTGTACGTTAGATGGCTGCAGATGGCGACGTTCCTGCCGGTGATGAAGTTCACTCACCTGCCGAGCAAGTATAACGATGAGCGTGTCTTGGAAATAGCCAAGAACTTGACGTCACTGAGACAAAAGTTGGTAAGTTTTATAAGCATTTAATTTAATCTGCAAACATTTGTTACCAAGTTAGGAGTCCAATCCGGAAACTGTTACTGGTTTCGTTACTAAGGTCGCTGGGCGAGGCTTCGAGAAATCTATTTTATTAGGTAAGGTACGTACGTACGTACAGTACTCCCAAATTAATAATGCGCATAGAAATCTTCGTTACTGTTCGGCAAAGGTCGTATTCCCCGAACGTCGGAAGACGATATGTGTATAGAGTGGTTAAGTGCATTTTCTTAAAAATGGTTTTCAAACAAAGGTTTACATTAAAATCTAATCATTATAATCTCAGTTCAAAAGTATTTACAGCACTGATCATTCCAGAATAATATTAAATTTACAAATAATTAATCAGAATCAAGGAGGATCTCTATTCCTGACATCCTATATTCATCAGAACTTTCATTATGCTCTTGTTCATTTACACTTTCCCCACTGCTATCACCCGTGTAAATAATCATTTCATCGGAAAAACTATCGATTCTTGGGTCAAATTTTCTATATTCATCTTCAGCGTGATAACAAACTTTTTTCCATTCTTCTGATCCTATATTATTGATTTTTTCTAATATAGCATCTTTAACTGACTTGACAGTCATTGCAATATTTTTTTTGGCTACGTGATGCTTTATTTGGGACCAAATATTTTCAATGGGGTTAAAATCGGGATGATATGGTGGCAATCGTATAATTTTATGCCCATGTTCCTCCATTATACGGTCTATGGCGAATTCTGTATATTTTTCTTTATGACTTTTAATAATTTCATACAAATCGGGTTTCAGTTTCTTTGGGTCATGCGGAATGTTGTGTTGTTGTAACAAAACGATTCGGTGGTTTTATTTATTTCCATCGCCAACAGTTAGTATGTTATTTTACAAAATAAACTATTTCAATTTGAGTAAGATAATTAAAGTTGAAATTAAATTCACCTTTGAAAACAAAACCAAGAAGGGTGTGTAATAGCAGCTCTTTAAAATTCACCAGTATATAAAGACGACTGACGGACCTTTGACTGACCGGCGACAGCCGCCGACCAACCGAATTGTTTTCAATTTTTTCACATGATTTGACATATGACTTTGACTCCTGTTTCTTTCGAACAAGGTGCAAAATGCAAGTGCATTGTTGAGGGCTTTCTCCGATTCAATGATTCGGGTGTTTCCGGGAATACGACAATTAGCGAAGATTTGCATGCGCATTATTAATTTGGGAGTACTGTACAGGGATGTGTTTTTAGGATTAGAAACTGTAACTGATTCTAATGTAAAACAAATGTGCCATCTAAAACACTGAATGTAACATATCCTCTGTTTACTTGTAAAATCATGAATGGATGAATAAATTAATAAATTAATTGATTAATTTTTACTTATAAATGTATGTAATTATAATAAATGGTTCAACATGTAATTTTTTTTATCTTGAACCATTTCTTTTGATTATTTCTGGTTAGCCTGATGTATGCTTGAAACTTTAAAGCTTTTACTTACTTTGTACATATTTTACATGGCTTAATTGTGTTTAATAAATTAATAAAAAAGCCCTCGTCGCTGGTTTCCAGGTGACCCCTCTGCTGCTGAAGTACAAGCGCGAGGCTCTGGAGGAAGGCCTCTCTCTGATCAGGCCACTGTGGCTGGTGCCGGGCGGAGACCCCGCGCTGGCCGTGCGGGACGAGTTCGCCGTCGGAGACGAGCTGGTGGTGGCCCCCATCATACACCAGGGGGAAACTACTAGAGAAGGTAAGCATGATACAACAGGGGGAAACTACTAGAGAAGGTATGCATGATACAACAGGGGGAAACTACTAGAGAAGGTATGCATGATACAACAGGGGGAAACTACTAGAGAAGGTATGCATGATACAACAGGGGGAAACTACTAGAGAAGGTATGCATGATACAACAGGGGGAAACTACTAGAGAAGGTATGCATGATACAACAGGGGGAAACTACTAGAGAAGGTATGCATGATACAACAGGGGGAAACTACTAGAGAAGGTATGCATGATACAACAGGGGGAAACTACTAGAGAAGGTATGCATGATACAACAGGGGGAAACTACTAGAGAAGGTATGCATGATACAACAGGGGGAAACTACTAGAGAAGGTATGCATGATACAACAGGGGGAAACTACTAGAGAAGGTATGCATGATACAACAGGGGGAAACTACTAGAGAAGGTATGCATGATACAACAGGGGGAAACTACTAGAGAAGGTATGCATGATACAACAGGGGGAAACTACTAGAGAAGGTATGCATGATACAACAGGGGGAAACTACTAGAGAAGGTATGCATGATACAACAGGGGGAAACTACTAGAGAAGGTATGCATGATACAACAGGGGGAAACTACTAGAGAAGGTATGCATGATACAACAGGGGGAAACTACTAGAGAAGGTATGCATGATACAACAGGGGGAAACTACTAGAGAAGGTATGCATGATACAACAGGGGGAAACTACTAGAGAAGGTATGCATGATACAACAGGGGGAAACTACTAGAGAAGGTATGCATGATACAACAGGGGGAAACTACTAGAGAAGGTATGCATGATACAACAGGGGGAAACTACTAGAGAAGGTATGCATGATACAACAGGGGGAAACTACTAGAGAAGGTATGCATGATACAACAGGGGGAAACTACTAGAGAAGGTATGCATGATACAACAGGGGGAAACTACTAGAGAAGGTATGCATGATACAACAGGGGGAAACTACTAGAGAAGGTATGCATGATACAACAGGGGGAAACTACTAGAGAAGGTATGCATGATACAACAGGGGGAAACTACTAGAGAAGGTATGCATGATACAACAGGGGGAAACTACTAGAGAAGGTATGCATGATACAACAGGGGGAAACTACTAGAGAAGGTATGCATGATACAACAGGGGGAAACTACTAGAGAAGGTATGCATGATACAACAGGGGGAAACTACTAGAGAAGGTATGCATGATACAACAGGGGGAAACTACTAGAGAAGGTATGCATGATACAACAGGGGGAAACTACTAGAGAAGGTATGCATGATACAACAGGGGGAAACTACTAGAGAAGGTATGCATGATACAACAGGGGGAAACTACTAGAGAAGGTATGCATGATACAACAGGGGGAAACTACTAGAGAAGGTATGCATGATACAACAGGGGGAAACTACTAGAGAAGGTATGCATGATACAACAGGGGGAAACTACTAGAGAAGGTAAGCATGATACAACAGGGGGAAACTACTAGAGAAGGTATGCATGATACAACAGGGGGAAACTACTAGAGAAGGTATGCATGATACAACAGGGGGAAACTACTAGAGAAGGTAAGCATGATACAACAGGGGGAAACTACTAGAGAAGGTATGCTTGATACAACAGGGGGAAACTACTAGAGAAGGTATGCATGATACAACAGGGGGAAACTACTAGAGAAGGTATGCATAACACAATAGGGGGAAACTACTAGAGAAGGTATGCATGATACAACAGGGGGAAACAACTAGAGAAGGTATGCATAACACACTAGGGGGAAACTACTAGAGAAGGTATGCATGATACAACAGGGGGAAAGTTACTAGGAGGTATGGTCAATATAACAGGGTAAAGAGAAGGCTACTAGACATGACAGGATTAAACTCTCTCTCCCCCTCTCTCACTCTCTCTCTTCAGCACACGGTCTGATTTTTACTTCTGATTAGATTGATGATTCAATTTGTCAATGGCGGAGTATGCATAGAAACGAAACAATTTAAACGCCAGAGTGCGTTCAATTTTCGAATGCGCGCCTGCGCTAAAAGTGATAATAATAATAACATAGGAATGCCCCGACGTATACCTTTGTACAAATATTCCGATTTAATAAAATAAATAATATGTTTATATTTTAAAACATTTAACTATTATTTCAGCGATATAAAAATTATTATATGTATAATTTATTAATATTTTACCGCTTGCAAGTAAACTAGACAATTACGTATAGTTTATGGATATTTTTTACGGGCTAAAAATGAAATAATTGGCTATTTTGCGTCGGTCCTCTACCAGATGTGGTAGTGTAGTGATTAAACAAATTTTAATCGATATTAAATAAATTAAAGTAAAGATAATGATTTATTTATAATTATTTATGACTATGGACAGTTAACTATCGATTGGAAATCGACTCATCGAACCATGCAATCTTTCGGGATAAAAAGTAGCCATGTCTCTCTTCAGGCCGTATACTAACTAATTCTATGCGAAAAATCACATCTAGCAATCATTCCGTAAAGGAGGAAAAGAAGGGCAAACCAACAGACACACAGTCCTATTCATATATTAATAAAGATTTATTTTTTACCAGTTTATCTCCCGGCGGGTCTGTGGCAGGACGGCATCGATGGCTCTCTAAGGAAAGGCAGCCGTTGGATGCACGAGTACAAAGTGCCGTTGGATAAGGTTGCCTATTTCCTCAGGAAACCAGACGACATGAGATTTTAACCGACTGATTTAAAAAAAGAATCTTATTGTCAGTCGACTGAGTACAAGATTACTCTATGATATAGACGCTGAATATAAGTAGTATACATGATATATTTTTGTCAAGGAACTGTATAATAGAGGAAGTAGGTTTAAAAATATTATAAAAGCTGCAAAAATTACATGGTGAAGTTTTTATAATATTTTTTATTTTTTTTTCAGTTTTTCTGAGTTCTCGAATGGAGACCACGACTCGGAAAAAAGAGTACAGTACTAGGTGGACAGACGATCTGTAAGACGGTGGGAAACCGCTGGATTCAGAAGGCACAGGACCGGTCGGAGTGGCGTCGGTTAGGAGGCCTATGTCCAGCAGTGGACCTCAAAAGGCTGATGGATGAATGATTGCGAGGATATTTCGTAGAGTCGATGATTTATCTTCTAGTGTACAACTTTACATAGGGTTGAGTATACGATTTATATGGAACACGTATATTGCAGTCAATTTCAATTTATTTATTGCATGAATGCAGATAAACACGTGTTACAGTGAAAATGTTTGTTCTTAAACTCTACCATTACAAATTGTGTGCAATATATATATAATAAGTCATATAATATTTTTTAATTTAACTCACCTGTGGCAATAATATAACTTCTAATAGGTACAGTAAATTAAATTATTCTTATGTTAATGTACTGCATTTGAATAAGAATAAAAATATCTATATTAATTAAATTATTACTATTGTAATATAAGTAATAATATTGCTGTTGTAGTCCATGTATATTCATTTATATTAAAAAACCAATTTTCCAATAGCCATTGCGTTATACACCTTTTAAAACATATAAAGGTAAATCCTTAAATGTATCAGTTTATTATAAACTTCTATAGCATTGATAATACATTTTTCTCGTACAGTTGTAACCGACAAGGTGGTTCGTATAGCTTGAATTCATGAATATGTCTACGTTTTCCGTTTTACTGCGTTTGAGTGAAGCTCTAAAGTATTCAGGATGTTGTTCATAGACACATTTCTCTTAATGGAAGTTAATGTCAAATTTTTCTGTGTGTGTCCTTGTGTAGTGTGTGTGTTGATGAGTCAAAATGAGTCAAAATGTCAACGAATGTTTTATATGTGTACATTTTCTAAGTCGATGTAAAAATAATACCTACTTCGATGACGCAAATTATTTTCGGCTTTCTTAGAAATGGCTAGGTTAATTATTATTATTATATTATTAAACATATATTAAACATATAGGTTAATTAACTAGGTCTAGAGCATACTCCACCAATCCGCATTGGAGCGGCGTGGTGGAGTATAGTCTAGACCTCCCGCAGCAGTGTCTGTGGGGGAGACCAGTGCCCAGCAGTGGGACTGTTATGGGTCGCAGCGAAACATATAGGCCTGTATGTGCAATTTGTCAAATGACATTCATACTAACCATTCCATTTCTTGTAGGTAATTTTTATTGTAATTTACAATGTTTATTTAATATGTATTAGTTGAGTGATAGTATGTTTTATGCTAGCGAACAATATACATGATTTATAAGTTTTATTTATATACATATATCATTTTATTAGTAAGTAGGTATTTCATACAGAAACCCTTCTAAATAAATGTGGATAAGTATAATGTGTATGTTTATTAGGTATGGAAAATAAATTTAATCTATATAATAAAAATGAATCGCAAAATGTGTTGGTAAGCGCATAACTCAACAACGCCTGGACCAATTTGGCCAATTCTTTTTTTTAAATGTTCGTTGAAGTTCAAGGATGGTTTTTACGGCGAGAAAAATTTGAAAATTCATCCCCTAAGGGGGTAAAACGGGGGTGCAAAGTTAGTATGAAGCTTTGCCGTTTTTGAAGTTAGTGAATGTGTAACGCGAGCGAAGCTGCGGGCGTCCACTAGTAGGTAATAGATTTGAAAGCACTATAGCGAGCGAGTTAGAGGGATGATAAAAATTAATAATAATTAAATAATGAGTTTACTAAGTAATTAATGAATAAATGTATATCACATTCTAGTCCTGTACTGTGTAGTGAAGTTTGACCAACAATTTTTAAGTAAGTATTAGTAAAATAATTTATTTTGTTACATGCATTTTTGAGAATTGTTGAAACTAAATAAAATTTTGGTATAAGAAGTGTTAGTTATTTTAAAATGTTAACTTTATCTAAGTTATATCAATACGAACCAAAATAAGTGCCTCAGATTTATAGATTAATATTGTTATTACATATGTGTTGTTTTTTTCTAACTGTCTGCCTCATTGGTCTAGTGGTCGTAAGCTAAGCTAAAAGTCCTGGGTTCGACCTCCGGATCGGGCATAGTTTATTTCAAATGTATAAACGAATCATAAAATTGTATAGCATCCTATTAGTAAAATAGATAATTTATTTATTTATTTAGACATCAATAATTGGTAATAAAAAAAATTGCATTTTTACATGAATTTCGTTATGTGGCAAATGCCCGCTCGACTGCCCCCGTCGAAAGTTCCGGGCCGAGTGAGTTAAATCTATGGTGTGATCGACAACATCAGCGGTTACTATAGAAAAATAGCAAGAATAGCAAAATTGAGACGATAAATTGCAAGATTTTAGTTTAATTACATCGCTCTAACACGTCTATTGTTTTGAAGTGTCTATCTAATTATGAAAAAATTCCAACAAGAACTTGTCTAAATTATGTTAGGTAGGTATAAATGCCTAGACCACTAAAGGCTGGTGATGATGATGATGATAGTAAATGCTTAGTCTTAGATAAGATTACATTGCCAATATATTTAAGTTATACCTAAGTTCACGCTTTATTAATGTCGATTAGTAGAAGTAGAAAATAATTCAAATTTACAAATAACTTTACCAATAAAATATTTTGATTGTCAATATAAACTTCGTATACGATTTTCTCCTGTTTTATTTATACCTATAACTAATCCTTTTGAACATGTTCTTATCTCGTTATTACTCCTGCAGGTACGATTACGTATTCTATGACATGTTCTTTACATTATTAATTATTTTTTACATGACAAATTAAGATTTTTGCGTGCATACGTATTAAGTTTAATACACGCAAACTTAAATCTAACATTACGGACTGACCCAATTCGTTAGATAAGTAAATAATTATATACTTAATCCAATGTCAAAACAGAAATAATAATAATTCAATTGTAATTTGTCTTTCGATCGATTCGATCTTTGTTACCACCAGATTTAAATACTTAATATTAGTAGAATAATAATTTATAATATTTGTAGAATATTTTTAGTAAAGATTGTAGATACGAGTAGGTAGCTAATAAATAAAAATCTCGGTAACATTTTGAAATATTTTTTATTACTTTAATGACTCTTACACTTCCACCAAACACGCCGAATAGGGAATAGTGATGACTGATACAATGAATGGAATTGTTTAATTAATATCTTTACTTTAATTTACACAGTACACAAATCGATACAAATACCTAAGGAGTCACGTAAGGATGTACATCATTATTTAAATTATTAAACGTTCTCCTTAATTGAAATCGATCAAAAAGTTTATATTATTATGATTATAAGTGCGATTTGAAAGTAAATTAATAATAAGGTATAAAAGAGATAAAATAAAGTTATCAGAAAGGTAACGGAAGATAATGAACGAAAAGGAAAGTCTAGGAAATTTTATTTAGAAAAATTTAAATTTCTACACATTTTCATAGAATTCTCTACATTGTTATTAGGGAATGGTTATCAGTACATCAATCAGTCTTCCGTCCATTAAGCGTGTTATTCCTTCCTCTTGAAAACCTTCGAGAACAATCGTAGAGCAATGTTCTGTCGATTTTAAAGAGGAACAATTAAACATAACTCTTCTAAAGCCTAGCACATCAGTTGTTAGCACCACGAAAGCTTAAGTTAAACCCTCTCGTCTCCACACCACACGTACTGGGAATCAAATAATAATGTCCTATTGAGTTTAAATCACGGTAACATTGAAATAAATTGTGTGTATTATTAATTTTTTTGTAAATATTTCTTCACCAAAGTTTTTAATTATTTCCAGTAAAGTTTTTATATAATTGTAATTTATAATTTCTTATACAAAACATATAATCGATTTAAGCTTCCAATAATCGATTAAGTACCTTCTTAATCTCACACATCATAGACCGCTGCTCTCTTCGCCATCCATAACATCGTCTCAATCAATGTCGAGTTACATAACATCGTTACAACTAAGCACAGTAGGAAGAATACAACATTTAATAATTTCAATAATGATTTATTTCTCAGAGCTATTGATGTTCACTAAGCTGATACAATTCTTAATTTAATAACATTTTAATATTCCTAATATATGCAATAATTAGAGTTCTAGCTATAAAATACAATAGTAAACTTTAGGGTCAGGCTTTACAGCCAGCTAGGGAGTGATGCCGGCTACAACATTTATATTATACGAAGCCTATGGGGACTCAAGCACTCTCGCAAGCATCGCCCGTCGCGACCGTCGAACGACTTAAAAAGAGAAGCGTCAATATTCATCAACATGGTACCTAAATTTGAGATCTCCAACGATTCCAAGAATAAACAAAATCTTAAATTCAGTACCATAAACAGTAAACGCAAAGTTATTAGAATCGAATCTAATGCACCAGTTTGGCAGTCGCTCACAACAGCTCACTAACGTAATATAGAGGTGTGAAGGTACCCAGTCCTCAAGCTGAAGTTCTGTTAATCGTAGAATATAAAAAATATCGACGGCCGCACCGGCGCGATCGAATCACACGCCACAAAGACTCATCCCTGTTTAGTCCCATCCACAACATTTCAAAGCGTAAGTTCACAGAATCAAATCATAATCACTTATTGTGCTCACACCAATCGACACACAGATAAACACATACTATAATATCAATAATAATGTCACTACAAAATAAACTCTCATTCGTACTCCCACAAAGTTTGACATAAAAATAAATACGTAGATAGTTATTTATACATAGGTACGTAGAATACAATAGATAAATGTATTAGCTTTTTAGTTTACTCGATATTACATTGTGCTGGTGCTTCAATTATACTGAATCCTTTCACTATTTTAACTATAGTTATGTTTTTGGCAAAGTAAGCGATAACAGACTCGTGGCTTAAGTCGGCTTAACTCTATTGGATGACTTAAAATTAATTGACTCAAAACCTTCACTTGAATTGGAAAACATAATTGGGGATTTAGGAGGTATGGTGAAGTACGCCCTGATCGATACAGCTTACTCGCTAGACTAGATGGTAAAATTTTATGATTGTTATCAATATCACATTCGCTCACATCATTCGAACGAAATGACTGAAATTTATAAAGAAACATCTAATGGATTCTATACTTACAATGAGGTTTTAGGTATAATAAATAGAAAACAATACGCATAACATATTATTAGAATCGGTAAATCAATCGTCATAGGAACAAATAATACTACAATTTTATAAGTATTTGGGTTGACTCGACTAGTTCAAAACATACATCTTAAGAAAAACAAAACAATAAATGCCAAAGAAGTTTTCAATAACCATTATCAATATTATGCTGTCATCTAAAAAGTCACCATTTGAAATTAGTTATTTTAAATAACACACATTAAAACTATTCCATATAGTCATTGACACAACAAGCAAATTTAACTTAAAACAAAGGTAAATAGATTGTTCAATTTGTAATAATAGTTCTAATAAAACATTTATTTATATGGATTAAGCTCTCTATCATTTTAGGCTCATTACTTTCCGGAGTGGCAAAGACTGCTTCATTAGTAGAAACGTTACACCGTTTGGTAACTTTATAAGCATCTCGTATGATCCATTTCTCATTTGCTATTGTATCAATAGTATGCTGCGCACAGGAAATTTATTAAAATTCAGGCATACTTTAATAACTTTCTTGCATGCCGCAAACAATTTCCACATAGTTTCTTGCTTTGTGATCCCGAGACACCGGCCCAAGAGCTTATATCTATAAATGGCAGGGAAGCTCAGATTAAAAATACTGAGGAAATTAGTTTGTTATTTTCGAGTCTCTAATAGCTTTATATCCTAAGATTTAAAAATCACATTTTGTTCAAGCTATCTTTGCCACTCCAAGATGATATCAGTATTACGTCAATTTTATCAAACATTGTAAATAGTGCCAATAGCACTGGTCATCGAACGATTTCGTATATTTATATGTCTTTATAAGACTTACGTTAATAATTTCTCAATTCGATCATAAAAAAGTATGTATTTCAAGTGTGTTTACAACATGTCATTGATTTTAATCGTCTACAATCGCACTTAATCGTTTATTACGTTCACGTCCTTTACAAAGCATTTGCTAAACAAAATGGCGGCCGTGCTCGCTTTACCGATTATACAATATTATACTATTTAGAATATTATGTAGTAACGCGATAGCAAAATAATTTTTTTAATTTAGACATTCGCGCAAGCGGTGTTCGGCTAAACAAAATGGACTGGTTACGCTAAAAATCGTATATAAAAGCACTACTGATTGTATAAGACCGAATTCAAAAATATCCTCAGAAATATATTTTAAATGGCGTGTACTATTTTTTCAATGACGCTACTAGAAAACAGTTTTTAGAAAAAAATGGACGTTTCTGTTCTTAGGTCGAATATTTGGTTATTGACATTACATTGGTGAGGACTCCATCTGCAAGGGCCGCGCCGCGCTCTCCGGACACTACACTTCCATCTCGAATCTTGGTTTAAACAGCTAATATTTTATCGAACTTGAAAACAGTCTGTCGATTGCATCCATTATATATATCACAAAAGTCTTTTTCTGTATCTATTTGCGAACTATCTCATGCGGAGTAGTGGCCTCATGGGTACGGTCGAATATTCCTTTCTTTATCACAGCCTCATTCTTCCTACACACGAATAAATCACTCCTTGGTTCCTGTTCGACCGCACGTTAGTTGTGAGGTTCACTTCTTCGATGAGAAGGCTACAAATAGACCCGACACCTAGAACTCGAGTCTGTACGCCGCGCATGAAGTCTCGTGGTCCTGCAGGTTGATAGTGCAGCGAGAGGCCGATGGCGACAGATCAATTTTGTACTTTTCCAATGCTTCCTCGTTTTCAGCTACCCAGTAGCCGAGAACATCGGTGTCGTACGTTGGTATGATTGTCACTTCTGCAAATGAGAACAAACGGTTAAAATGCAGTGATAAACATTTAATAATTCATGTTTACTAACCTTTTTGATCTTAAAACAAAATATTTTATGAAGTTTTCAATCAGTATTTCTTACCTAAGTCTTTATCTTCCCAGGTCTTCTTGGCATCAAGGAGGGCGTTGTAAATTTCTTTGGAAGGTTCAGTCCCAGAAAACACGTAATAACGCGCTCGAACCCTTTTGAAAAATTCAATAGCGGAATAATACGAATTGCCGTGATGAGGAACATAGGTAAGTTCCATATAAACTGGCGTAGGAGGTTTTTTCTTGCTAGGAGATTCTGATGCTCTGTTCCTAGCCTCCTTACTTTTTTCTTGATTTATCTTATTTTTGTTAACCACCGTGGATATTGGAGTTTGTCTTTTTGGTGTACTCTTTCCATCTGTTTGAGTGGGTGGTAGGATTGGGCTTGGCAAACCCAAGGGTTTGCCCCACGATTCGATAGGATCCTTTGATTTTTGGGATTCAGAATGTACTGATTTTTCTGTTTTAGTTTCGTGTCTGCTACTGCTCGATGATGATGAACTTTCACTTAACTTTTTAGATTCAGTCTTTACATCCTTTAATGAAATATTACTTTCTTCCTTCTTTGATGATTGATGGCTTAAATTTGAGTGACTGTCGAATTCATATTTCGCAGTGATACTTGATATAACGTCTGACCCACTGACTTTCTTATGTTCTTCAATTGCTTTTTCGAATTGTTCGTCTGCTTCTTTTAAGAAAGTAGCATCAGATGTGTGTGTCAATGATTCGGATTTTATTTTTTCTTGCATCAAAAACTCTTCAGTTAATTTCGAAAGAGTTTTGTCGAGAGAATGAACCTCTGTCTTTACTTCTGAATGGGAAGAAGATGTGCAAGAATCATCTTCGGGTAGGTGGCCATAAATTGACGTTGACATTAAATCTGTATGTAAGGATCGTAAACCTTGATCTTTTTCAGTAAGAATTTCTTGGCAGGTCTCTCGTTGTTGATTGAGTTTTGTATCAAGTTCAAAACTCAAGTTTGATTTCGGTGAATGTGCTATTTGAGATTTTGTACTACTTGGACTTCCCTGTCCATCATCGTCACTATAGTACATGCCACTGCTTTCAGTGCCCCATACGTGTGTAGCCGCTCGGGATCCCCTAGAGCTTATGTCGGAAGGTGGAGAAGAAATACCAGGATGATCAAGATCATCACTTGCTGCAGAAGAACTACGCATATCTCCAGTTTTTGATGACAACTTTGAGAATGATTTTTCACTCTCACCTGTATCTATGATTTCTTCATACTCTTCTTTGATCTCTGAAATAGTAGTCTTTGTTGACTTAGTTGTTTTGGTAACACCATCGCTACCTTTACTGACTGTTGTGGTTTCTACAGTAACTTTTACTTTTTCTGGGCTAATCACTTCCTTAGTTGTTATGACGGTGATTGTTTGAGTAATTTCATTTTCACCTTCTTTGATGATTTTTGTAAAAGTATCAGTTTCGGTAGTAATTTCTCCCACGGGGGAGCGTTGTTTCTTTAACTTTACTTGAGGTTGAGCCTCATCTTTTCTTTGTAAAGGTAGTTCATCTATAACAGGTTTCTTTTCCTGAATTCTTGGTTGTTTCTCGATTTCTTCTAACTCTTCTGGTGACCAATCATCTAGTCCGGTGCCAAGAGGTAGATACGTTATTTGTGTACGTACGTCTTTTGTAGTTTCAATGGAGCCATCTTCTTTTGCGTTCTCTGTTATAGTTTCTGTAACTGTTTTAACAGCAACTTCATTCGTTTCATTATTTTTTAATTCTTCTTTTGTGACGTACGTAGTTATCGTTTGTGTTATCTTTTCTGACTGTTCAGTGAAAATTATATTGCTTTTCTTATCTACCGATGTTTTTATTTTGCCAGTTGATGTAAGTCCTTGTAACGCAGCTTGTAAATGACTGTCAGATGTTTTTTGGAACTCAGAAATTGTTATTTTAACATCTTTCGTAGTTTCAATTGAACCATCTGGGTATTCATCTACTGTAGTTGTTTCTACAGTAGTTCTTACTCTCTTTATATTTTCATCTGAGCTTGCTAATGTTTCACGTTTTGTTTTAGTTGTAACAGTACGCTTTATAGTAAGAGATCCATGTTTTACCACTTCATTTTTAACATCAGATTCTTCCGATGTGTTTTCGACTACTTCATTGTCGTCAATGTATGATTCCGGCACTTCTGTTGACTGTCCATCTTGTTCTGCAGTAGTGGGTTTCATGTTTACATCAGCGATTGAAACTTTCTCACTTTTTTTAGTGATTACTGTTCCATCTGGATATTCATCTTCTATCGTTGTTTTAACAGTTGTTTTCATTTTCTTTGATCTGATTTGGCTGTTTTCAAACTCTTCTTTAATTGTCGTGACAGTTGTTTTTCTACTTATTTTAATACCATTCTCAAGGATTTCGTCTGTTTCTGAGCTACTTTGAATGTCAGCTTCACCTATTTGTGTATATCCATCTAAGTTTTCATCAAAAGAATCTTTACCTAAGTCAGCAACTGATACCTTTACATCTTTGGTAACTTCTGTTAGTCCATTTGGAAACTTGGTTTCTGTAATAGTTTCAACAGTGGTTTTAACTTTTTTCCTTGTCCCGTCGTCAGATGATAAAATTTCATTGATTGTTGTTGTTGTTATTATTTCAATGACTTCCTTGCCATCTCGTATTGATGTCCTCTCTTGAGTATCCACACTAACGGTTTTATCTTCTACTTTAGAAAAACCCTTAAGATCTCTAGATTGTAAAATGTCGGTGTCAATTTCCGATACAGATGTGCTTGTATCTATGGAAGTACGCGATGATCCATCTGGATATAAATCAGTCGTTGTTATTGTTGTTATGGTTTTAAGTTTTCTAAGAACTCCTGAGTTGTCAGAGTATTTATATCTCACTATTCGTGTTACAATTTTTCGTCGTATTAACACTTCTCCTTCTTTTATAACTTCTTCTTTTAAACTTTCAGTTTCTTCAGGTTCTCCTGTTAGATTTAAATCTTTCAACTCTGTATCGACTTTACTGCTCTCATCAGTTTCATGTGACTCTACTGTTTCATATTCAAACTCTTGTGTACTTGGTATTTCAAGAGCCTCATCTACTAAAGAAACTTTTTCACTTGTTTTAATTATAACTGAACCATCTGGATGTTCATCTTCTGTAACCGTTTTAGTTGTAGTCTTTATTCTTCTGATTTTAGCAGTTAAATTTTGGTACTGTTGCTTTGTTATTGTTACAGTAGTTTTTCGTTTTATTAGAATACCATTTTCTGAAATAGTCTCAGTTTCAGTACTAGTTACTTTTTCAGGTTCATTTATTACCTCAAAACCTTCAGTTGCTTCATCTTTGATTTCAGCTCCATAATCTGATACAGATACTTCAACATCTTTGGTCACTTCAATAGTTCCATCTGGTTGCATGGTTTCTGTGACTATTTCAATTGTGGTCTTTAACTTTCTTTTTGATTTATCTTTTGTAGCTAATATTTCTTTGGTTGTTGTTGTTGTAATTATTTGTTTTACATTCTTACCATTGATGATGGTGCTCTTTTCTTGCGTATCTACATCAACAGTTTTGTCTTCTATCTGTGTGTAGTCAAGAAGTTCTGTTGACTCTATTATTTCATCATATCCAATATCTGTTAGTGATGTACTGACGTCTACTTTTGTGCGTGATGATCCGTCAGGGTAATTGTCAGTAGTCGTTACGGTCGTTACCGATTTCAGCTTTTTAATGTTACCAGTAGAATCTGCGTATTTGGTTTTGATAACTCTTGTCACTATTATTCTTTTTATGATAATACTATCTTGCTCAATTTCTTCAGTTTTGGTTGAGACACTTTCTTCTGAATCACCGACAGGTGAAAAGTCACTTAATAATTTGTCTACGTTACTTCCTGAGTCAATTACTATTTCTTCTGTTTTTACTTCTACATTCTTTTTGGTGTCTTTTGACCCATTAGGATATTCTTTTACAATAATAGTCTCAACTGTCGTTTTTATTATTTTCTTAATATCATCGATTCTAATTGTTTCTTTCTTTGTAATTGTTGTTACCGTTTCAACAATATCAACATTATTTTCTTTAATTATTCGTTTGCTTACATCTGTATCAATAACTGTGTCCTCTACACTATCATCTGGTTCATCTACTTCATTCAAAAACTCCGATTTTACTGTCGCTTCTGATTGACCTTTAGATATTAAAGAAGATTTTTCTAGGTCACTGTCGTGTTTTATGGTACTGCTTGATTTAGATTTGTAATCCGTTGAATCCAAGGACAGTTTGTCTATTTTACTATCTTTAGTAAATAAATCCATTTGTGAAGTAGACTTTAGACTGGAAGAACATTCTGAGAGAACCGTTTGAGTATCTTTGGTGGTTGTCGTAGAACCATCTGCACTCTTACTAAGTGTGGTAGTTTCAATCGTTGTTTTTACATTTTGAGGTGTACCATCCTCCCTTGAAATTATTTCTTTTGTAGTGACTGTTGTAATGGTTTGTGTCACAACATTTTCTCCTTCTTTAATGATCTTTGTTACAGTATCTGTTTCTGTTTTGATTTTGCCCATTGTTTGCATGAGTGAAAATAGTTCCGGTTTACCGTCTTCGTCATGGGTTGTTTTTAATGTTTTAGGTACCCTTTCCGTTGAAGTTGAGATTTTCTGTGTTAGCACATCATCACCAACGTGAACTACTTTTGTGATTGTTTCTTCAGATCCATCAGATTTGTCGTACGTTACTTCACTTTGAACACCGTCACTGACTTTGATGTCTTGGAAAGAACTTGGTGTTTTAGGAAGAGGGCTAACTGGAACAGTGGGTGGTGTCGACACTCGTTCATGTTCAGGACGAATTGATAAAGTCTCTACATCTTCGGTCTTAATGCCTTGTTGTACTGTTTCATCGCCAAATGCCCTATGAATAGATTCCATTAAATTAGCTGCACTCTCTGTCATTGATTTTGTTACTTTAGACATATCTGACTCTATTGGTAAACTAGTATCACCTAGTAAAGACTTTCCAGTCTTCACATCTGTTTTAGATGTTTCAGCTGAATCAGATATTTTTTGTTGACGATCAGACGTAACAGATGACACTAGTTCATCACGAGTCAATGACTCATGATCGCTTAGGCTGGCGGAATGCATTGAATCATCTAACTGCATAGAATACTTTTCTAACTTGGGCTGAGTTTCTTTTTTAACGGATTTCTTTTCAGATTTTTCTGTGCTTTCAAAGCTATACTTTTCTTCCAAACTAACTTCTTTTGATACGTCTTCTGAACTACTATGGAATGTAGTATGCGCAATACTATCAACAATACCGCTGTCAATTGTTGAAATAGATGATAATTTATCAGTTTCTTTTGTGCTAGATGACACTGAAATATTTTTGTCAAGTGTTTCAGATATATGAGCTCTTTCTTGGTGCAACATTTCCATAGATTCTTTAGCAAATTTACACAATGAATCCGAGGATTTTGTGGATAAATCCTTTTCGTAGTCTTGTGTTTTAGTTATTTTAGTTTTTATTTCTTCCTTGGTGTCATTTAACTGAGAAGGTGTTTCTCTCTTTGTTCGAAATGATTTTATGTCATGTTCAAAATCTTTGAGTTTTGATGATTTAAGATCTTCTATTGTGTCATCCTTTAATTCACTTTGAATTTTTGTCTCAGCAACAGTAGTAACATCATTTTCTTTTTCATTTTGAACATCATGGACAGCATCATTGTCAGTTTCTTGTCCGCTTGAAATTTTTGCAGAGTCTGTAGATCTGTTCAGTTCTATATCTTTTAATAAAGTAGTGCTCTCAACCTTGACAGTTGAATGACCATCTGGGTAGTCATCCGTCGTGGTTATTGTTGTTACAACTTTGAGTTTACTTATAACACCATTGCTATCTGCGTATTTAGTTTTGATTATTTTTGTCATAATGGTTCGCATCACAACTATTGTTTCTATGATAATTTTTTCCTTACTAGTTGAAATAGTTTCTTCGGGCTCACCAACTATAGTACAATTTTTCAAAATATCTTCTATTTCTTGTTGTGATTCATCTATTAAATTACTATCTGATTGTTGAGAATCTATTTGGTCAGAAGTTTTAAGGTTATCACTTATATCATCTTCTTCAGATTTTGAAGGTATTTCTTCTTTATCGTCGTCTTGAGAACCTCTTACTTTTAGTTCGTCATCAATCTTCGAGCCTTCAATTGAGTTCGTCTGTTGTTTTTCAACATGTTTAACCGGACTGGGCTCATCGTGTTTGACTGAGCTTGGCGTGATTAGATCAGTTTCCGATGAAATTTTTGTTGCAATCTTGTCAACATCGTTTTGGACCTCGCTAAGTATATTTTCATATGATGTTATTGGGCTTAAAGATATTTCATCAGGTTTATCTACATTTGATTTAGTTAAATTTTGTTCCGGTATTTCTGATTTTTTAACTTCAGATTTTAGTTCCTTTTCACCTTGAATTGGCGATTTGTCATCTGATTTCTCTGGGCTTCCAGTTTTTGGTAAACTCGATATTGTTCCTATTAAAACATCTTTGGTTGAAGTTACTTCCAATACATCATGATCTAAATGAAGATCGGTAATTGTTGTACTACTAGCTTCCTTAGTGCTAGAAGTACCGTCGGAATAGTTATCAGTAGTTATGACATTTGTAACGGTTTTCATTTTTCGAGGTACTCCTTGACTGTCAGCATATTTAGTCTTAACAACACGAGTTAAAATAGTTCTAATAATAACTTTACTTTTGTCTGTAATAGTTTCGGTTTTGACTGTTTCAAATTCTTCTGGGTCGCCAAAGAGAATATATTTGTTCATAAATTCATCACTTAAATCATCTAGATCTTCGGATAATCTTTTCATGGTCTGTAGCTTTATTTCAGTATCTTTAAGAGGGAACAGTTCAATGGGTATATGTGGTTCTTCTTTTTCCATCAACTCTGAACACATATCATTTTCTCGAGAAGGTAATTGAGCTGCTTTTCCTGTTGTAGAAACAATTTGAACCACTTTCAATACTTCTTCTGATATTTCCTGTTGATTTGTGTCAGTCATTGTTTTCTGAGCATAAACAGGTTGAATGTGCATCTATAAAAAAAGAAATAAGGGTAATAATATCAAACACAACAATATGGTAATTACATGGCTGACAACTCACAAACATTAAGCGCTTGATTGGTACAGGACTGCACATGTAGTAGTAAAAAGTTTGAATTGTTATTAGAAACCTCGATATACCTAGTATGTATATTTTGAACTAAATCAGTAAGTAGAAGTTATGTGTTAATAAACAAAAAGATGCTTAAGTAAAATGAAAAAATTTCAAGAATAACTTATCCAAGTTCCATCTTCTGTGAGTAAACATACGTAAATAATACTAATTAATATCGAATAAAGCTTACTTAATAAATTAATATCAATGTTTAATTATAATAAAGGATATCGCTGCGACCCATAGACGTCCCACTGTTGGGCACGGGTCTCCTCTCAGAATGGGAGGGATATACAAGATATACAAGAACAAAATTAAAATTCTAACGTGGAATCTAAAAGAGATGTTCTACCTTGGGCGCGGTCGAGTACATCAAAGTAGAAGTTGTTATATTCATGGAAAACATTCCTTACTATCCAATTTTTAGATTTCAGCTTGGTTTGGCGTAAATAATTTAATTAAAGGACGAAATATTGTAACACTAAATCTATAGCTACATTCATGAGGAATAGTTTGGGGTATCTAGAATTAGGCTGAACTGAGATTGCCCTAAATATTGACTTTTGTTAAGCAACTCTGTAGCGTCCATAGCCATGGTTCACGTCGATTCAATGTGATCGAAAGAGTTAAGCAACGACGGGTGCGGTCGGTTTACGATATAATGGATAGTTACAAAATACATAATAATAATAATAAATGTAAGTATTTTACCTTCCATTTATTTGACGTGTAACATTTAGTTCGAATTCGAGATCGAAGTGAGCTTCAAAGTGACGGCGGATTTTCTTGAAAACATTCCAATATAAACGTCATCTCATATAAAATCTCATATTAGCGTAAATCGTCTCGCTGCCATGCTCGCAAATGTAGCGCTATTATAAAAATTATGCGAGATTCGTTACAGTTTCATACCCCTGAGACTAAAATAGCGGGTGAAAAGGAACTAACGCCTAATCAAGAATAGTTCATGGCAATGTTTCCCGAATAGATTGATGATAAGGAGCTGTCTCCTGTGAATGAGAAACTTAAGCAATTTTATAAATATTTGTATACTAGCTTTTACCCGCGGCTCCGCCCGCGTGGTCAAAGGGAATTAACAATGAATTGTTTATCATATACACACATTTGTGGTGGATGAATAGTGACAGTTCCACGATTAAAAGTTACTTAGAGGAACCAGAGGTAATGCTGACCGCAGATAAAATGTACGTACACTGACAAACTGGAGCTTTAAGCTAACTTCAATTGAAGTGTGCTGGTGAAGATTGTGGAATTATAGGGATTCGTGCGATCATTACATTTTCACCCTTAATTAGGGTTAAGATGGTGGTACAAATTATATACTGTCCAAGTTGTGTGACTCGAAGTCTCGTTCCATTACATAATCGAGTATCGAGTATCATTTTGTTAGCGTGATTCAGAACTTGAAAATGAATTTTACTAACGCCATCTATTAACAACATTCGGAACTAAATATCTAGCAAATAACAAAACATCGATATCTTCCCATGGGGATGTTTTACCACGGTAAAAAGTAGCCTACGTCACTCTCCACCGTCCTAACTATCTCGACACACAAAAACCATACCATATAATAGCTACGTTGCGACGTGAAAGCCGGACAAACAAACAAATAAATAAATAAACAAACAAACACACTTTCGCATTTATAATATTAGTATGGATATGGATTTCTCTATTTTTGCTCATGTACATAACATGAGCACGCCCAAAATGGAACATCTTCATCCATCCCAAGTGTTTATTTTCCAAATAAACATAGCATAATGCTTATATAAAGAAGATTTATAAGTTTATAATAAGGCTGCTTACATTTTATTATAACAACATTAAATAAATATATATTATTTTCTGAAACAGAAATTCTAATTATAATATTATTTTTGTTGTTTTAAACATTATATCAATAAGGAAAAACATTGTATAAAGATTGAGACCTACCTTTGTATCTTCGCCGGATTGAAGAGATTTAATATCATGTCTTATATGTGCCTCTTTGACAATATTGGAACTTAATTCGCCTCCTTCAGCCTTTGTTACAGATTCCTCAGGCGGTGCCTTACATTTCTCTTTCACATGCAAGGCAGTCTTTGCAACAGGTTCCTTGTGGATTCCTTCTTTCACGGGAGAGTCAGCCTTTGCTAAAGTTAAGGAACCTAAAGGTTCCACTGGAGAGGGTGCATTAGTTTGCTCTTTCAGAGGTAGGATAGCCTTTTCTTCAGATTTCTCAGGAGAAGGTGCCTCTTTTACGGGCGAGGTAGCCTTTGCTTCAGATTTCTCGGAGGTGGCGGCCTTAGCTTCCTCTTTTACAGGTAAGACAGCTTTTGTTTCAGGTATTTCAGCTAAAGGAGCCTTACTTTCCTCGCCAGAAGCAGGTTCTTTGATCTCGTCTTTCGCAAATAAAACAGGCTTTTCTTGAGTTCCTTCGTGAGAAAGCACTTTAGATTTTTCTAACACAGGGGAGGCAGGTTTTGCTACAGGTTCCTCAGGGGAAGGCACCATAGTTTCTTCTTTATCGTGAGAGTCAGACTTTGATTTAGGTTCCTCGGCAGTAGCTATTTTTGTTTCCTCTCTCAAGGGTGAGTGAGACGAGAATACAGCCTTTGCTTTAGGTTCTTCGGGTGGAAGCAGCTTAGTTGGCTCTTTCACATGTGAGGCAGGCTTTGCTTTAGGTTCCTTAATAGAAGGAACCTTAGTTTCTTCTTCCATAGGTGAGGGAGCCTTTACTTCAGGTTCCTCGACAGAAGGTTCCTTAGTTTCTTCTTTCTCACGCGAGGCAGTCTTTCCTTCAGCTTCCTTAGTTTCTTCCTTCTCTGGAGCGGCAGTCTTTCCTTTAGATTCCTCAGTAGTTATCTCATTTTTCACAGGCGAGGCAGCCTTCGTTTCAGGTTCTTCGATAGAACGTACTCTAGTTTCTTCTTTCTCGGGAGAGGTAGTCTTTACTTTAGGCTCATCGGTAGAAGTTACTTTTGTCTCTTCTTTCACAGGCAAGGCAGCCTTTGCTTCAGATTCCTCAGGTGAAGGCACCTTAGTTGTTTCTTTCACAGGCAATGCAGCCTTTACTTTAGGTAACTCTATAAAAGTTTCCTTTGTTTCTTCTTTTTCTGGCGTGGCAGCCTTTGCTTCTGATTCCTCGAGTGTAGGCAATTTAATTTCATCTTTCACAGGCGAGGCAGCCTTTGTTGTAGGTTCCACAGGTGTAGGCACCTTAGTTGTTTCTTCCACAGTCAAGGCAGCCTTTATTTTAGGTTCTTCACTAGAAGGTATTTTAGTCTCCTTTTTCACAGTTGTGGCAGCCTTTGCTTCAGGGTCTTCTATAAAAGTTTCCTTAGTTTCTTCTTTCTCTGTCACGGCAGTCTTCCCTTCAGCTTCCTCAGTAGAAGGTACTAAAATGACATCTTTCACAGGCGAGGCAGCCTTTGCTTCAGGTTCTTCGATAGAAGGTACTCTTGTTTCTTCTTTCTCGGTCAAGGTAGTCTTTACTTGAGGCTCATCGGTAGAAGTTACTTTAGTCTCTTCTTTCACAGACAAGGCAGCCTTTGCTTCAGATTCCTCAGGTGTAGGCACCTTAGTTGTTTCTACCACAGGCAATGCAGCCTTTCCTTCAGGTAACTCTATAGAAGTTTCCTTAGTTTTTTCTTTCTCTGGCGTGGCAGCCTTTCCTTCAGCTTCCTCAGTAGAAGGTAATTTAGTCTCTTTTTTCACAGGTGAAGTAGGCTTCGCTTCAGATTCCTCGAGTTTAGGCAATTTAATTTCATCTTTCACAGGCGAGGCAGCCTCTGCTTTAGGTTCTTTGAGTCCGGGCAACTTAGTTGATTGTTTCACAGTTGGGGCAATCTTTACTTCAAGTCCGTCAGTCGAAGGTATTTTAGTATCTTCTTTCACAGGCGATGTAGCCATTAGTTCGGATTCGTTAGTAGAAGTTACTTTAGACTCTTCTTTCACAGGCGCGGCAGCCTTTTCTTCAAGTTCCTCAGGTGTGGGCACTTTAGTTGTGTCTTTTACAGGCAAGGCAGCCTTTGTCTCAGGTTCTTCACTAAAAGGTGTTTTAGTCTCTTCTTGCACAGATGAGGCAGCCTTTGCTTCAGGTTCATCAGACGTGGGCAGTTTTGTAATCTCCTTCACAGGTGAGGAACTCTTTGTTTTAGGCTCCTCTATAGAAGCTTCCTTAGTTTCGTCTTTCTCAGGTGATGAGGCCATGGCTTCAGATTCCTCGGGTATGGGCAACTTAGTTGACTGTTGCATAGTTGAGGCAGCTTTTGCTTCAGGTCCATCAGTAGCAGTTACTTTAGTCTCTTCTTTCGCAGGCGAGGCAGCCTTTGCTTCAGATTCCTCAGGCGTAGGCACCTTAGTTGTTTCTTCCGCAGGCATGGCAGCCTTTATCTCTCGTTCTTCAGTAGACTGTAATTTAGGTTTTCCTGGCACAGTTGAGGCAGCTTTTGCTTCCGGTACCTCAGTAGAATGTACTTTAGTTTCTTCTTTTAAAGGTGAGACAGCTTTTGCCTCGGGTTTCTCAGTAGCTATTAATTTAGTCTTTTCTTTCGCAGGCGAGGCAGCCTTTGCTTCAGGTTCCACAGTAGCATGTACTTTAGTTTCTTCCTTAGTTTCTTCTTTCTCAGGCATGGCAGCTTTTACTTCAGCTTCATCAGTAGAATGTTCTTTTGTTTCTTCTTTTACAGGCGAGGCAGCTTTTACCTCGGGTTTCTTAGTAGCTGTTAATTTAGTCTCTTCTTTCGCAGGCGAAGCAGTCTTTGCTTCAGATTCCTCATGTGTAGGCACCTTAGTTGTTTCTTCCGCAGGCAAGGCAGCCTTTATCTCAGGTTCTTCAGTAGAACGTAATTTAGTCTTTTCTGGCACAGTTGAGGCAGCTTTTGCTTTAGGTACCTCAGTAGAATGTACTTTAGTTTCTTCTTTTACAGGTGAGGCAGCTTTTGCCTCGGATTTCTCGGTAGCTATTACTTTAGTCTCTCCTTTCGCAGGCGAGGCAGCCTTTGGTTCAGGTTCGACAGTAGAATGTACTTTAGTTTCTTCCTTAGTTTCTTCTTTCTCAGGCACAGCAGCCTTTACTTCAGCTTCCTTAGTAGAATGTACTCTTGTTTCTTCTTTCGCAGGCGAAGCAGCCTTTGCTTCAGGTTCCACCGGTGTAGGCACTTTAGTTATTTCTTCCACAGGTAAGCCAGCCTTTATTTTAGGTTCTTCACTAGAAGGTATTTTAATCTCCTTTTTCACAGTTGTAGCAGCCTTTGCTTCAGGGTCTTCTATAGAAGTTTCCTTAGTTTCTTCTTTCTCTGTCGCGGCAGTCTTTCCTTCAGTTTTCTCAGTAGAAGGTACTATGATCACATCTTTCACAGGCGAGGCAGCCATTGCTTCAGGTTCTTCGATAGAAGGTACTCTTGTTTCTTCTGTCTCAGGCAAGATAGTCTTGTCTTTAGGTTCTTCAGTAGAAGATAATTTAGTCTCTTCTTTCATAGCCCGATCAGTCATTGTTTCAGATTTTTCTGGCGAGTGCAGCTTACTTGCTTCTTTCACAGGTGAGGCAGCCTTTGTTTCAGATTTCTCGGGTGTAGGCACTTTAATTTCATCTTCCACAGTTGAAGCAACTTTTGCTTCAGGTCCCTCAGTAGATGGTATTTTAGAATCTTCTTTCACAGGCGAGGCGGCCATTGTTTTAGGTTCCTCTATAGAAGGTTTCTTAGTTTTGTCTTTTTCAAGTGAGGCAGCCTTTGCTTTAGATTCCTTGATAGAATGTTCCTTAATTTCTTCATTTGCAGGTGAGGCAGTCTTTGCTCTTGGCTCCTCGATAAAAGGTTCCCTAGTTTCTTCTTTCACAGGCGAAGCAGCTTTAGTTTCAAGATCTTCGGAAGCAGTTGCTTTAGTTGTCTCCTTCACAAGTGAAGCTCTATCTATTGTAGGAACCTTATCTTTGAGGGCTACTAATGTCAAGGGTGCTATATCTTCAGAAGTGATATCTGATTCTTCAGGTTGCGGCGCCTTTGTAAGGAAGAACAGTAATAATTATGACCAGAATGTAATCAATAAATCCTAGATGATGTTTAATGGATTAATAATCTTAAACTTATACCTAAGATTATAAATCTTTGCTGGGGCAATGGGCAATATAATTATTGTAAATTCTTTGTAAATTTTGTTAGTGGATTATACGATCATAATTATGAATTGTATATCTGTTATTTGTTTAGTAACCAAAAATTCCAGTGGGAACTATGCCCGCAGCTTCGCTTACGTGGATTTAGACTGCGGTAGTTTCGTTTATAGTCACCACCTATTTTAATAACAGACATTACAAACTCTACCCAGTAGTGAATACTAAGGAAACTTTAAACTTTAGTCAGAACTTTCATCCCCTTTTTCAATACTCTATAGATTGAAAATACAAAATCGCTAAATTTGTTAATTTATTATAAATTCTATAATTGACATCATTTTATAATTTTGAAGTTGATTACATAATTTGCTAATTTGTGTCTTCTTAGGTGTTCAATTCGATTATAAGCATTATGAATAAAACGTGATGATTAGCAGTGCGCATCATCTAAGCATGAAACGAAGCTGTTTCTTGTCTATATAAATACAAACATAATTAAAATCTATTTGTAAATGTGTTTTAAAAAGCGTTGCCCAAATTTTCTTTTCATGCTTGAAAAATGATTATTTTACACATAAAGTGATTGAAAGTGATATGAATACTGTGTTGAAATAAAGTTGATGTACTCGTATAAAAGTAATTGTATTAAATCAACTAAAGTGACGAAATTAAATGAATAAAAGACAAAACTACTACATGACTTCCTGCACCAAGCAATATCATATAAAGCACACCGATGATTCCTTTTTAATATTTATAGTATTAAAAAGACTTATTTAATGGAAAATAATAATTAAGAAATCATAGAATAATAAAGTTTTCTTATACTCATATTTTAATAGAATTATAGAATAATTGATCTAGTTTTTATTTAGTCTCAAATTTTACAATTTGTTATGACCTATAAAGGGTTATACCCGCTTTATTCATTCTAAGAATTTGTTCTACACTCTACGAAATTCTAGGAAAAGCTTATTTACATTACTTTGACTTACCTCAACTCCTGAAAGTATTGTCACGAGTTTTTTGTTGTCTTGATCATGACTTGACGCTCTTTCTGGAGTTATAGATATTGTGTCAGCCTTTGATATTTCAGTTGGTTCCTTAGTCAGTTTTTCAGAAATTTTAACTTTTTCGTATATCCCCTCCGTAACTGGCTCTTGACTTGCCTTTTCTATTGATTTTAATTCAGTATCAATAATAATATGAGACTTTTCGTCGTGTTTTCCAGGAGAAACCGTTGATATCTGTTGATGACTCAATAAGTCAATAGATAATCGGGGTTCTTTTGTTGCTTCTTCAAAAGTTCCCTAGAAGAAAATGGAACCAGAGATTAGATTACTTTTCAATGGAATTTATAAACTGACTTAACTACATAAACAATAGTCAAGAAAACTCCAAATTAAGAACGAAATTGTGTATTTATCTAATAATATTCTAATGAGTTTGTAATAAAAGTTGTAATAACTTGGTGGTTTAGAGCTCTAAAATTTTATAAAGCATTTAAGTTTATTGTTTCCTAAACTGAAACATGTTGCAAAAAGTGTGTTCTAGTAGGTACGTGTAAGTATGTAAAAGACAGAAATCAGATATTTTCAAATCATTATGGTTACGTAGCACTCGAAGCACTTAGTACTAATATGAAATGGATTATGTGAAAAAAAGCTATGATTATGAAACTAGCAAACACTGGTGGTTTGCGGCACAAATGTCTATAAATTGCAACATTAATAACCAGTGATAGACAAATTCAACTGCGTATTACTTAAAAGTTATCTGATTTCAGTCCAAAAACTAGTATTTAGAATGAACCTAAGCACTTCACTTAGTTGACAATCGTAGTTGTAGTTGCTGAATTTATAATAGATCAATAATGTCACAAGTATCTCTAACTTTTATGAATATCCTATGAGAACACACTAGGCAAGAATGCCTAACAATACAGCAGATTGTGAAGCTTAACAAACATGGTCCTAGTTAGTTAACTATAGCATTGTATGATAAACATGATAAGAAATATTAAATGAAACTTAAATTAAATTAAGGTGTAGAAATTAGCCGCAGTGTTAAAAGGCATTATCAGATAATATCCAGAAGCTGCTGTTCACTACACTATTAAAATTCCTTTGTTGTTTTTTGGTTAACGTCAAGCCGATGTTGCCAAATAGGACATACCTTTGGTTCTTCTTTCAGTACTGCTTTTTCGAATTCTTTTTCCTTCATAGAAGTTATTGCCGTATCAGTTTCTGTTACTGACAGATTAACTACCCCAATCTCTGAAGTTTTTGTAGTCTTAATTATAGGGCTTGGCGTGATCATACCAATTTCCTTCTCAGGAGAGAGTTTCTTATCAGTATCTGTCGTTGGGCTTGCTGTCTTAGCTACTTCCTTCTCAGGAGAGAGTTCCTTCGTAGTATCTGTTACCGGGCTTGGTGTCTTAGCTACTTCCTTCTCAGGAGAGAGTTCCTTAGCAGTATCTGTCACCGGGCTTGGTGTCTTAGCTACTTCCTTCTCAGGAGAGAGTTCCTTAGCAGTATCTGTCACCGGGCTTGGTGTCTTAGCTACTTCCTTCTCAGGAGAGAGTTCCTTAGCAGTATCTGTCACCGGGCTTGGTGTCTTAGCTACTTCCTTCTCAGGAGAGAGTTCCTTAGCAGTATCTGTCACCGGGCTTGGTGTCTTAGCTACTTCCTTCTCAGGAGAGAGTTCCTTAGCAGTATCTGTCAACGGGCTTGTTGTCTTAGCTACTTCCTTCTCAGGAGAGAGTTCCTTAGCAGTACCTGTCACCGGACTTGGTGTCTTAGCTACTTCCTTCTCAGGAGAGAGTTCCTTAGCAGTACCTGTCACCGGACTTGGTGTCTTAGCTACTTTCTTCTCAGGAGAGAGTGCCTTAGCAGTATCTGTCACCGGGCTTGGTGTCTTAGCTACTTCCTTCTCTGGAGAGAGTTTCTTAGCAGTATCTGTCGTTGGGCTTGCTGTTTTAGCTACTTCCTTCTCAGGAGAGAGTTCCTTAGCAGTATCTGTTACCGGGCTTGGTGTCTTAGCTACTTCCTTCTCTGGAGAGAGTTTCTTAGCAGTATCTGTCGTTGGGCTTGCTGTTTTAGCTACTTCCTTCTCAGGAGAGAAATCCTTAGCAGTATCTGTTACCGGGCTTGGTGTCTTAGCTACTTCCTTCTCAGGAGAGAGTTCCTTAGCAGTATCTGTCACCGGGCTTGGTGTCTTAGCTACTTCCTTCTCAGGAGAGAGTTCCTTAGCAGTATCTGTCACCGGGCTTAGTGTCTTAGCTACTTCCTTCTCAGGAGAGAGTTCCTTAGCAGTATCTGTCACCGGGCTTGGTGTCTTAGCTACTTCCTTCTCAGGAGAGAGTTCCTTAGCAGTATCTGTCACCGGGCTTGGTGTCTTAGCTACTTCCTTCTCAGGAGAGAGTTCCTTAGCAGTATCTGTCACCGGGCTTGGTGTCTTAGCTACTTCCTTCTCAGGAGAGAGTTCCTTAGCAGTATCTGTCACCGGGCTTGGTGTCTTAGCTACTTCCTTCTCAGGAGAGAGTTCCTTAGCAGTATCTGTCACCGGGCTTGGTGTCTTAGCTACCTTCTTCTCAGGAGAGAGTTCCTTAGCAGTATCTGTCGTTGGACTTGCTGTCTTAGCTACTTCCTTCTCAGGAGAGAGTGCCTTAGCAGTATCTGTCACCGGGCTTGGTGTCTTAGCTACTTCCTTCTCAGGAGAGAGTTCCTTAGCAGTATCTGTCACCGGGCTTGGTGTCTTAGCTACCTTCTTCTCAGGAGAGAGTTCCTTAGCAGTATCTGTCGTTGGACTTGCTGTCTTAGCTACTTCCTTCTCAGGAGAGAGTTTCTTATCAGTATCTGTCGTTGGGCTTGCTGTCTTAGCTACTTCCTTCTCAGGAGAGAGTTCCTTCGTAGTATCTGTTACCGGGCTTGGTGTCTTAGCTACTTCCTTCTCAGAAGAGAGTTCCTTAGCAGTATCTGTCACCGGGCTTGGTGTCTTAGCTACTTCCTTCTCAGGAGAGAGTTCCTTAGCAGTATCTGTCACCGGGCTTGGTGTCTTAGCTACTTCCTTCTCAGGAGAGAGTTCCTTAGCAGTATCTGTCACCGGGCTTGGTGTCTTAGCTACTTCCTTCTCAGGAGAGAGTTCCTTAGCAGTATCTGTCACCGGGCTTGGTGTCTTAGCTACTTCCTTCTCAGGAGAGAGTTCCTTAGCAGTATCTGTCAACGGGCTTGTTGTCTTAGCTACTTCCTTCTCAGGAGAGAGTTCCTTAGCAGTACCTGTCACCGGACTTGGTGTCTTAGCTACTTCCTTCTCAGGAGAGAGTTCCTTAGCAGTACCTGTCACCGGACTTGGTGTCTTAGCTACTTTCTTCTCAGGAGAGAGTGCCTTAGCAGTATCTGTCACCGGGCTTGGTGTCTTAGCTACTTCCTTCTCTGGAGAGAGTTTCTTAGCAGTATCTGTCGTTGGGCTTGCTGTTTTAGCTACTTCCTTCTCAGGAGAGAGTTCCTTAGCAGTATCTGTTACCGGGCTTGGTGTCTTAGCTACTTCCTTCTCTGGAGAGAGTTTCTTAGCAGTATCTGTCGTTGGGCTTGCTGTTTTAGCTACTTCCTTCTCAGGAGAGAAATCCTTAGCAGTATCTGTTACCGGGCTTGGTGTCATAGCTACTTCCTTCTCAGGAGAGAGTTCCTTAGCAGTATCTGTCACCGGGCTTCGTGTCTTAGCTACTTCCTTCTCAGGAGAGAGTTCCTTAGCAGTATCTGTCACCGGGCTTGGTGTCTTAGCTACTTCCTTCTCAGGAGAGAGTTCCTTAGCAGTATCTGTCACCGGGCTTGGTGTCTTAGCTACTTCCTTCTCAGGAGAGAGTGCCTTAGCAGTATCTGTCACCGGGCTTGGTGTCTTAGCTACTTCCTTCTCAGGAGAGAGTTCCTTAGCAGTATCTGTCACCGGGCTTGGTGTCTTAGCTACCTTCTTCTCAGGAGAGAGTTCCTTAGCAGTATCTGTCGTTGGACTTGCTGTCTTAGCTACTTCCTTCTCAGGAGAGAGTTTCTTATCAGTATCTGTCGTTGGGCTTGCTGTCTTAGCTACTTCCTTCTCAGGAGAGAGTTCCTTCGTAGTATCTGTTACCGGGCTTGGTGTCTTAGCTACTTCCTTCTCAGGAGAGAGTTCCTTAGCAGTATCTGTCACCGGGCTTGGTGTCTTAGCTACTTCCTTCTCAGGAGAGAGTTCCTTAGCAGTATCTGTCACCGGGCTTGGTGTCTTAGCTACTTCCTTCTCAGGAGAGAGTTCCTTAGCAGTATCTGTCACCGGGCTTGGTGTCTTAGCTACTTCCTTCTCAGGAGAGAGTTCCTTAGCAGTACCTGTCACCGGACTTGGTGTCATAGCTACTTTCTTCTCAGGAGAGAGTTCCTTAGTAGTATCTGTCATCGGGCTTGGTATCTCAGCTACTTCCTTCTCAGGAGAGAGTGCCTTAGCAGTATCTGTCACTGGGCTTGGTATCTCAGCTACTTCCTTCTCAGGAGAGAGTTCCTTAGCAGTAACTGTCATCGGGCTTGGTGTCTTAGCTAATTCCTTGTCTGGTGAAAGTGATTTAGCAGTATCTGTGATCGGGCTTGGTGTCTTAGCTACTTTCTTCTCAGGAGAGATTTCCTTAGCAGTATCAGTCACTGGGCTTGGTGTCTTAGCTACTTCCTTCTCAGGAGAGAGTTCTTTAGCAGTATCTGTCATCAGGCTTTGTGTCTTAGCTACTTCCTTCTCAGGAATGAGTTCCTTAGCAGTATCTGTCATTGGGCTTGCTGTCTTAGCTATTTCCTTCTCAAGAGAGAGTTCCTTAGCAGTATCTGTCAACGGGCTTGGTGTCTTAGCTACTTTCTTCTCAGGAGAGAGTTCTTTAGCAGTATCTGTCATCGGGCTTGGTTTCTTAGCTACTTCCTTCTCAGAAGAGAGTTCCTTAGCAGTATCTGTCACCGGGCTTGGTGTCTTAGTTACTTCCTTCTCAGGGGAGAGTTCCTTAGCAGTATCTGTCACCGGGCTTGGTGTCTTAGCTACTTCCTTCTCAGGAGAGAGTTCCTTAGCAGTTTCTGTCACCGGGCTTGGTATCTCAGCTACTTCCTTCTCAGGAGAGAGTTCCTTAGCAGTATCAGTCACCGAGCTTGGTGTCTTAGCTACTTCCTTCTCAGGAGAGGGTTCTTTAGCAGTATCTGTCATCGGGCTTGGTGTCTTAGCTACTTTCTTCTCAGGAGAGAGTTCTTTAGCAGTATCTGTCATCGGGCTTGGTGTCTTAGCTATTTCCTTCTCAGGAGAGAGTTCCTTAGCAGTATCTGTCACCGGGCTTGGTGTCTTAGCTACTTCCTTCTCAGGGGAGAGTTCCTTAGCAGTTTCTGTCACCGGGCTTGGTATCTCAGCTACTCCTTTCTCAGGAGAGAGTTCCTTAGCAGTATCTGTCACCGGGCTTGGTATCTTAGCTACTTCCTTCTCAGGAGAGAGTTCCTTATCAGTATCTGTAGCCGGGCTTGGTGTCTTAGCTACTTCCTTCTCAGGAGAGAGTTTCTTAACAGTATCTGTCGTTGGGCTCGCTGTATTAGCTACTTTCTTCTCAGGAGAGAGTTCCTTAGCAGTAACTGTCACCGGGCTTGGTATCTTAGCTACTTCCTTCTCAGGAGAGCGTTCCTTAGCAGTTTCTGTCACCGGGCTTGGTGTCTTAGCTACTTCCTTCTCAGGAGAGAGTTTCTTAATTGTATCTATCGTTGGGCTCGCTGTCTTAGCTACTTCCTTCTCAGGAGAGTGTTCCTTAGCAGTATCTGTCACCGGGCTTGGAGTCTTAGCTACTTCCTTCTCAGGAGAGAGTTCCTTAGCAGTATTTGTCGTTGGGCTTGCTGTCTTAGCTACTTCCTTCTCAGGAGAGAGTTCCTTAGCAGTATCTGTCACCGGGCTTGGTGTCTTAGCTACTTCCTTCTCAGGAGAGAATTCCTTAGCAGTATCTGTCACCGGGCTTGGAGTCTTAGCTACTTCCTTCTCAGGAGAGAGTTCCTTAGCAGTATTTGTCGTTGGGCTTGCTGTCTTAGCTACTTCCTTCTCAGGAGAGAGTTCCTTAGCAGTATCTGTCACCGGACTTGGTGTCTTAGCTACTTCCTTCTCAGGAGAGAGTTCCTTTGCAGTATCTGTCGTTGGGCTTGCTGTCTTAGCTACATCCTTCTCAGGAGAGAGTTCCTTAGCAGTATCTGTCACCGGACTTGGTGTCTTAGCTACTTCCTTCTCAGGAGAGAGTTCCTTAGCAGTTTCTGTCACCGGGCTTTGTGTCTTAGCTACTTCCTTCTCGAGAGAGAGTTCCTTAGCAGTATCTCTCACCGGGCTTGGTGTCTTAGCTACTGTCTTCTCAGGAGAGAATTCCTTAGCAGTATCTGTCGTTGGGCTTGCTGTCTTAGCTACTTCCTTCTCAGGAGAGAGTTCCTTATCAGTAACTGTCACCGAGCTTGGTATCTTAGCTACTTCTTTTTCAGGAAATAGTTCCTTAGCAGTATCTGTCATCGGGCTTAGTGTCTTAGCTAATTCCTTGACTGGAGAAAGTGACTTAGCAGTATCTGTGATCGGGCTTAGTGTCTTAGGTCTTTCCTTCTCAGGAGATGGTGCTATAGTAGAATCCGTCGCCAGGCTTGGCATCTTTGCTACTTCCTTTTCAGGAGATAGTGCCTTAGCGACTTCAGATACTGGGCTTGGTGTCTTAGCAATTTTCTTTTCATTAAAAGGTGCTTTAGTGACTCCTGATAGTGAAATTAGTTTTTTAGCATCTTCCTTTTCAGGCAAAGGTGCTTTAGCTATTTCTAATACCAAACTTGGTGTCTTAGCAGATTCCTTTTCATGCGAAGTTGCTATGGCGACTCCTGATACTGGGCTTGGTGTCATAGCAACTTCTATTTCAGGAGAAGGTGCTTTAGCGACTTCTGATACTGGACTAGATGTCTTTGCAACTTCCTTTTCAGGAGAAGGTGCTTTAGCGACTTCTGATACTGGGCTAGGTGTCTTTGCAACTTCCATTTGAGGAGAAGGTGCATGAGCAACTTCTGATATTGGTTTAGGGTCTTTTAATACTGGGCTAGGTGTACTAGTTACTTGCATATCTGGAGAAGGTGCTTTACCGACTTCTGATACTGGACTTGGTGTCTTAGCAACTTCTTTTTCAGGAGAAGGTGCTTTAGCGACATCTGATGCTGGGCTAGGTGTCTTTGCAACTTCCTTATCAGGAGAAGGTACATGAGCAACTTCTGATATTGGTTTAGCGTCTGTTGATACTGGGCTAGGTGTCCTAGCAACTTGTTTTTCTGGAGAAGGTGCTTTACCGACTTCTGATACTGGACTTGGTGTCTTAGCAACTTCCTTTTCAGGAGAAGGTGCTTTAGCGACATCTGATGCTAGGCTAGGTGTCTTTGCAACTTCCTTTTCAGGAGAATGTGCATGAGCAACTTCTGATATTTGTTTAGCGTCTGTTGATACTGGGCTAGGTGTCCTAGTTACTTGCATATCTGGAGAAGATGCTTTACCAACGTCTGATACCGGACTTGGTGTCTTAGCCAATTCCTTCTCAGGAGAAGGTGCTTTAGCGACTTCTGATACTGGACTTGGTGTCTTAGCAACTTCCTTTTCAGGAGAAGGTGCTTTAGCGACATCTGATGCTGGGCTTGGCGTCTTTGCAACTTTCTTTTCAGGAGAAGGTGCTTTAGCGACATCTGATGCTGGGCTTGGTGTCTTTGCAACTTCCTTTTTAAGAAGAGGTGCTTGTGCAACTTCTGATATTGGTTTAGCGTCAGTGGAGACTGGGCTAGGTGTCCTAGTTACTAGCATATCTGGAGAATGTGCTTTACCGACTTCTGATACTGAACTTGGTGTCATAGCAACTTCCTTCTCAGGATAAGGTGCTTTAGCGACTTCTGATACAGGACTTGGTGTCTTAGAAACTTCCTTTTCAGGAGAAAGTGCTTTAGCGACATCTGATGTTGGGCTTGGTGTCATTGCAACTTCCTTTTTAGGAAAAGGTGCTTTAGCGACATCTGATGCTGGGCTTGGTGTCTTTGCAACTTCCTTTTCAGGAGGAGGTGCTTGGGCAACTTCTGATATTGGTTTAGCGTCTGTGGATGGGCTAGGTGTCCTAGTTACTTGCATATCTGGAGAAGGTGCTTTACCGACTTCTGATACTGAACTTGGTGTCCTAGTTACTTGCATATCTGGAGAAGGTGCTTTACCGACTTCTGATACTGAACCTGGTGTCTTAGCAACTTCCTTTTCAGGAGGTGCTTTAGCGACATCTGATGCTGGGCTAGGTGTCTTTGCAACTTCCTTTTCAGGAGAAGGTGCTGTAGCTTCTTCTGATACTGGGCTAGATGTCTTTGCAACTTCCTTTTCTGGAGAAGGTGCTTGGGCAACTTCTGATATTGGTTTAGCGTCTGTGGATACTGGGCTAGGTGTCCTAGTTACTTGCATATCTGGAGAAAGTGCTGTACCGACTTCTGATACTGGACTTGGTGTCTTTGCAACTTTATTTTCAGGAGAAGGTGCTTTAGCGACATCTGATGCTGGGCTAGGTGTCTTTGCAACTTCCTTTTCAGGAGAAGGTGCTGTAGCTTCTTGTGTTACTGGACTTGGTGTCTTACAAAATTCCTTTTCAGTCGAAGGTGCTGTAGCAACTTCTGATGCTGGGCTTTGTGTCTTAATAAATTCCTTTTCTGAAGAAGGTTCTTTACCGATTTCTGATTCTGGGCTAGATGTCCTAGCAACTTGTTTTTCTGGAGAAGGTGCTTTACCAACTTCTGATACTGAGATTGGTGTCCTAATAGCTTCCTTTTCTGGTGAAAATTCTTTACCGACTACTGATATTGGGCTTGGTGCCTTAGAATCTTCCTTTTCGGGAGAAGGTGCTTTAGCAACTTCTGTAACTGAGTCTGGTGATATAGCTACTTCCTTTTCTGTAGAAGATACTTTGTTGACTTCTGAAACTAGGCTAGGTGTTTTAGCAACTTCTATTTCAGGAGAAGGTAATTTAGCAACTTGTGATACTGAGCATGGTGACTCTGCAATTTCTTTTTCAGGAGAAGTTGCTTTAGCGACTTCTAATTCATGGCTTGCTGTCATAGCAACTTCCTTATCTGGAGAATGTGCTTGAGTGACTTTTGATTCTGGTCTTGTCGTCTTTGCATGTTCTGATTCTGGGCTTGCTGGTATAACTAGCTCCACAGGTTTGTGTGCCTTCGTCACCATTGACTTCTTATTATCTTCAGCATTAAATTCCTTTTAATGAAAAGAAATACTTATAATTTTAGATTGACAAATTCTACTTAGTAAGGCTATGTTTAACTACTACTTCGAATGTAATTTATAACGAAAACGAATTACAGTCCAATTACACACATAACCGTTCAAAATATTTTTTCTTGTGAACCTGAACTTCGTGGTCGTGGCTAAAAATACTTAAATACAGGAAATTAGGAAGAAATAAACAACTGTTAAGGTTGTTTCTCTTTACTTCAACGTTAATTCTTAATAATATTTTGTTAAAACATCTAAATCTGCTTCATTTCTGTAGGTACTTAATTATTATTCATCATCATCGAAGTAAAACTTGCTTAAGGTTAATTTTTCCGGCTTAACTCACCACTGGGACGAGTGAAATTACTTACAATTACAAATGAAATTAATAAACATCCATAATTTTTCATATTTACCGCTAAGAAAGGGGAGAATTGAGGCGTGGGTTAAACACAAATTCTAAAGTTGATTTAGCTATTTCAAGGATTGACCGTGTAACAATAAGTAAGGACATAAAAACGGGCAAAAATTTTTTGGAAATATGTTCGTAGGTATGCTTTAATATTAAGTTGTTCACGTTTAAATCCGCTGAAACGATTTCGAATTTATACAGATTACATATTAAATTTGGTACAGAAATAACTTGTAGCTATATCCTTTGCCTTTTATTGATCAGCTTAGAAAAGCATTATACTTATATCTCTTTTCTTTAAGTAGTTTGTAGTTACTACCTAAACTTTCGTTAAGCGTGTCTAATCACCTCATAGCGAAATAAATTATTTGACTTTGACTTGACTTTGACTTTAGAAAACCTAATTCACATAGACGCAATATCGAGGTGTAATGAAATATGCGGAAACTGCGAGTAACAATCATAATATTTTCAAGACCTCCCAAAATACGTAAGAATAAATGTTAAATTTATAAACTTACCTCTAGCTTCTTCTCCTCTGAACTAACGTCCTTTTCAGGCATCAGTTGCTTTTCAACTTCTATAATATGACTTGGTTCCTTCTCGTCAGGCTTTTCTGGAACTTCTTCATTCACTTCAACCTTTTCTACCAGCTTCGCAGGAATTGGTTTCTCTTTCACAGGAGACGGCTCCTTATCATCAATATTTTCAAGAGACATTGACCTTAATTCTTGCTTAGGCGTTAGTTTCGTTTCGCCAGGCATTTTAGGCTTAGGTTCCTCCTTGATAGAACTTGGTTCTATCTCATCAGGTTTTTCTGGAACATCCTCCATCACTTCAAATTTTTCTTCTGGCTTAGCAGGTACTGGTTTCCCGTTTACCGTCGACGGCTCCTCCACACACACCTTTTCAGGAGATATGGAACTTAACTCTTCTTTCTTATGCGTTAGTTCCTTTTCTTCCAGTAATTTTGGCATAGGTACCTCCTTGATAGGACTTGGTTCCTTTTCATCGGGCTTTTCTGGAACTTCTTCCTTCACTTCTACCTTTTCTTCTGGCTTTGCAGATACTGAATTCTCTTTCACTGGAGACGGTTCCTTATCAAGGACCTTTTCCGGAGACATTGTCCTGAACTCTTCTTTCTCATCCGTGAGTTCCTTTTCTCCCGATAATTTAGGCTCAGGTAACTCCTTGATAGGACTTGGTTCCTTCTCATCAGGCTTTTCTGGAACTTCTTCCTTCACTTGAACCTTTTCTTCTGGCTTTTCAGGCACTGGTTTCTCTTTCATAGGAGACGGTTCCTTATCAAGTACCTTTTCAGGAGTTATTGATCTGATCTCTTCTTTCTTACCCGCGAGTTCATTTTCGGCCGATAATTTAGGCTCAGGTAATTCCTTGATAGGACTTGGTTCCTTCTCATCAGGCTTTTCTGGAACTACTTCCTTCACTTCAACCATTTCTTCTTTCATTGCAGGTACAGGTTTCTCTTTCAAAGGAGACGGTTCCTTATCAAGAACCTTTTCAGGAGTTATTGATCTGATCTCTTCTTTCTTACCCGCGAGTTCATTTTCGGCCGATAATTTAGGCTCAGGTAATTCCTTAATAGGACTTGGTTCCTTCTCATCAGGCTTTTCTGGAACTTCATCCTTCACTTCAACCTTGTCTTCTGGCTTTTCAGGCACTGGTTTCTCTTTCACAGGAGACGGTTCCATATCATGCACCTTTTCAGGAGACATTACCCTTAACTCTTCTTTCTTATCCGTAAGTTCCTTTTCACCCGATAATTTAGGCTCAGCTACCTCATTGATAAGACTTTGTGCCTTTTCATCACGCTTTTCTGGAACTTCTTCCTTTACTTCTATCTTTTCTTCTGGTTTTGTAGGTACTGGTTTCTCTTTCACAAGAGATGGTTCCTTATCATGAACCTTTTCAGGACAAATTGCCCTGAACTCTTCTTTCTTATCCGCGAGTTCCTTTTCAGCCCATAATTTAGGCTCAGGTACCTCTTTGATAGGCTCAGGTACCTCCTTGATAGGACTTGGTTCCATTTCACCAGGCTTTTCTGTAACTTCTTCCGTCACATCCACCTTTTCTTCTGGCATTGCAGGTACTGGTTTCTCTTTCACCGGAGATGGTTCCTTGTCTTGAACCTTTTGAGGAGACATTGCCCTTGAATCTTCTTTCTTATCTGTAAGTTCCTTTTCACCAGATAATTTAGGCTCAGGTACCTCCTTGATAAAACTTGGTTCCTTTTCATCACGTTTTGCTGGAACTTCTGCCTTAACTTCGGGCTTTTCATCTGGTTTTGCAGGTACTGGTTTCTCTATCACAGGAGATGGTTCCTTGTCATGAACCTTATCAGGAGACATTGCCCTGAACTCTTCTTTCTTATCCGTGAGTTCCTTTTCACCCGATAATTTAGGCTCAAGTACCTCCTTGATAGGACTTGGTTCCTTTTCACCCGGCTTTTCTGTAACTTCTTCCTTCACATCCACCTTTTCTTCTGGCGAATCAGGTACTGGTTTCTCTTTCACATGAGACGGTTCCTTATCATGAACCTTTTCAGGAGACATTGCCCTAAATTCTTCTTTTTTATCCGCGAGTTCCTTTTCAGCCGATAATTTAGGCTCAGGTGACTCCTTCATAGGACTTAGTCCCTTTTCATCGGTTTTCTCTGGAACTCCTTCCTTTACTTCAACCCTTTCAGGAGACATTGCACTTAACTCTTCTTGCTGAGGGGTAAGTTTCTTTTCGACTGGGATTTTAGGCTCAGTTGCCTCCTTAACAAGACTTGGTTCCTTATCATCAAGCTTTTCGGAAAGTTCTTCCTTCACTTCAACCTTTTCAGGAGACATTTCCCTTAACTCTTCTTTCTTATCCGTAAGTTCCTTTTCACCAGATAATTTAGGCTCAGGTACCTCCTTGATAGGACTAGGTTCCTTTTCACCAGGCTTTTCTGTAACTTCTTCCTTCACATCCATCGTTTCTTCTGGCATTGCAGGAACTGGTTTCTCTTTCAAAGGAGATGGTTCCTTATCATGAACCTTTTCAGGAGATATTGCCCTGAACTGTTCTTTAATATCTGCGAATTCCTTTTCAGCCGTTAACTTAGGCTCTGGCAATTGCTTTATAGGACTTGGTTCCTTCTCATCAGGCTTTTCTGGAACTTCTTCCTTTACTTCGGGTTTTTTTTCTGGTTTTGCAGGTACTGGTTTTTCTTTCACAGGAGATGGTTCCTTTTCATGAACCTTTTCAGGAGACATTGCCCTGAACTCTTCTTTCTTATCCGTGAGAACCTTTTCACCTGATAATTTAAGCTGAGGTATTTCCTTGAGAGGACTTCGTTCCTTTTCACCAGGCTTTTGTGTAACATATTCTTTCACATCCACCTTTTCTTCTGGCATTGCAGGTAATGGTTTCTCTTTCAAAGGAGACAGTTCCTTATCATGAAACTTTTCAGGAGACTTTGCCCTGATTTCTCCTTTCTTTTCTGTGATTTCCTTTTCAGCCGATAATTTAAGATCTGGTACCTCCTTGATAGGACTTTGTTCCTTTACATCAGACTTTTGTGGAACTTCTTCCTTCATTTCAACCTTTTCAGGAGACATTGTACTTAAGTCTTCTTTTTTTACTGTGAGTTCCTTTTCTGTCGATAATTTAGGCTCTTGTGACTCCTTGATAGGACTTGGTTCCATCTCATCAATCTTTTCTGGAACATCTTTCGTCACTTCAACCTTTTCAGGAGACAATGTCTTTAACTCTTCTTTCTTATGCGTGAGTTTCTTTTCAACCGGTAATTTGAGCTCAGGAATGATAAGACTTGGTTCCTTTTCATCAAGCTTTTCTGATACTTCTTCCTTCACATCCACCTTTTCAAGAGACATTTTCCTCAAATCTTCTTTCTCATCCGCGAGTTCCTTTTCAGCCGCTAATTTAGGCTCAGGTACCTCCTTGATAGGACTTGGTTCCTTTTCATCAGGCTTTTCCGTAACTTCTTCCTTCACTTCCACCTTTTCTTCTGGCTTTGCAGGCACAGGTTTCTCTTTCACAGGAGACGGCTCCTTATCATGAACCTTTTCAGGAGACATTGCCCTTAACTGTTCTTTCTTATCCGCGAGTTCCTTTTCAGCCAATAATTTAGGCTCAGGTAATTCCTTGATAGAACTTGGTTCTTTCTCATCAGGCTTTTCTGGAATTCCTACCTTCAGTTCAACCTTTTCAAGAGACATTTTCCTTAAATCTTCTTTCTTATCCGTGAGTTCCATTTCAGCCAATAACTTAGGTTCAGGTATCTCCTTGATAAGACTTGGCTCCTTTTCATCAGGCTTTTCTGTAATTTCTTCCTTAACTTCTACCATTTCTTCTGGCTTTGCAGGCACTGGTTTCTCTTTCACAGGAGACGGTTCCTTATCATGAAACTTTTCAGGGGATATTGCCCTGAACTCTTCTTTCTTGTCCGCGAGTTCCTTTTCAGCCGCTAATTTAGGCTCAGGTACCTCCTTGATAAGACTTGGTTCCTTTTCATCAGGCTTTTCTGTAACTTCTTCCTTCACTTCCACATTTTCTTCTGGCTTTGCAGGCACAGGTTTCTCTTTTACAGGAGACGGCTCCTTATCATGAACCTTTTCAGGGGACATTGCCCTGAACTCTTCTTTCTTGTCCGCGACTTCCTTTTCAGCCAATAATTTAGGCTCAGGTAATTCCTTGATAGGACTTGGTTCTTTCTTATCAGGCTTTTCTGGAATTCCTTCCTTCACTTCAACCATTTCAAGAGACATTTTCCTTAAATCTTCTTTCTTATCCGTGAGTTCCATTTCAGCCGATAATTTAGGTTCAGGTATCTCCTTGATAGGACTTGGCTCCTTTTCAACAGGCTTTTCTCTAATTTCTTCCTTAACTTCCATCTTTTCTTCTGGCTTTGCAGGCACTGGTTTCTCTTTCACAGGAGACGGTTCCTTATCATGAACCTTTTCAGGGGACATTGCCCTGAACTCTTCTTTCTTGTCCGCGACTTCCTTTTCAGCAGCTACTTTAGGCTCAGGTGACTCCTTGATAGAACTTGGTTGCTTCTGATCAGGCTTTTCTGTAACTTCTTCCTTCACTTCAACCTTTTCAAGAGACATTTTCCTAAAATCTTCTTTCTTATCCGTGAGTTCCAATTCAGCCGATAATTTAGGTTCTGGTCCCTCCTTGATAGGACTTGGCTCCTTTTCATCAGGCTTTTCTGTAACTTCTACCTTCACATCCAACTTTTCTTTTGGCTTTGTAGGCACTGGTTTCTCTTTCACAGGAGACGGTTCCTTATCATGAACCTTTTCAGGAGACATTGCCCTGAACTTTTCTTCCTTGTCCGCAAGTTCCATTTCAGCTAATAATTTAGGCTCAGGTACCTCCTTGATAGGACTTGGTTCCTTTTCTGTAACTTTTTCCTTCACATCAACCTTTTCAGGAGAAATTGCACTTAATTCTTTTTGCTGAGGCGTAAGTTCCTTTTCAACCGATAATTTACGCTCAGATACCTCCATGATAGGACTTGGTTCCTTTTCATCAGGTTTTTCTGTAACTTTTTCCTTCACATCCACCTTTTCTTCAGGCATTGCAGGGTGTGGTTTCTCTTTCATAGGAGACGGTTCCTTATCATGAACCTTTTCAGAAGACATTGCCCTTAACTCTTTCTTGTCCGCGAGTTCCTTTTCAGCCGATAATTTAGGCTCAGGTACCTCCATGATAGGACTTGGTTCCTTTTCACCAGGCTTTTCTGTAACTTCTTCCTTCACATCAACCTTTTCAGGAGAGATTGCACTTAATTCTTTTTGCTGAGGCGTAAGTTCCTTTTCAACCGATAATTTACGCTCAGGTACCTCCATGATAGGACTTGGTTCCATTTCATCAGGCTTCTCTGTAACTTTTTCCTTCACATCCAACTTTTCTTCAGGCATTGCAGGTAGTGGTTTCTCTTTCACAGGAGACGGTTCCTTATCATGAACCTTTTCAGGAGACATTGCCCTTAACTCTTCTTTTTTGTCCGCGAGTTCCTTTTCAGCCGATAATTTAGGCTCAGGTACCTCCATGATAGGACTTGGTTCCTTTTCACCAGGCTTTTCTGTAACTTCTTCCTTCACATTAACCTTTTCAGGAGAGATTGCACTTAATTCTTTTTGCTGAGGCGTAAGTTCCTTTTCAATCGATAATTTACGCTCAGGTACCTCCATGATAGGACTTGGTTCCTTTTCATCAGGCTTCTCTGTAACTTTTTCCTTCACATCAACCTTTTCAGGAGACATAGCAATTAATTCTTTTTGCTGAGGCGTAAGTTCCTTTTCAACCGATAATTTACGCTCAGGTACCTCCATGATAGGACTTGGTTCCTTTTCATCAGGCTTCTCTGTAACTTTTTCCTTCACATCCAACTTTTCTTCAGGCATTGCAGGTAGTGGTTTCTCTTTCACAGGAGACGGTTCCTTATCATGAACCTTTTCAGGAGAGATTGCACTTAATTCTTTTTGCTGAGACGTAAGTTCCTTTTCAACCGATAATTTAGGCTCAGGTACCTCCATGATAGGACTTGGTTCCTTTTCACCAGGCTTTTCTGTAACTTCTTCCTTCACATCAACCTTTTCAGGAGAGATTGCACTTAATTCTTTTTGCTGAAGCGTAAGTTCCTTTTCAACCGATAATTTACGCTCATGTACCTCCATGATAGGACTTGGTTCCTTTTCACCAGGCTTTTCTGTATATTCTACCTTCACATCCACCTTATCTTCATGCAATGCAGGTAGTGGTTTCTCTTTCACAGGAGACGGTTCCTTATCATGAACCTTTTCAGGGGACAATGCCTTGAATTCTTCTTTCTGGTCCGCGAGTTCCTTTTCAGCCGATAATTTAGGCTCAGGTACCTCCTTGATAGGACTTGGTTCCTTTTCACCAGGCTTTTCTGTAACTTCTTCCTTCACATCAAACTTTTCAGGAGACATTGCACTTAATTCTTTTTGCTGAGGCGTAAGTTCCTTTTCAACCGATAATTTACGCTCAGGTACCTCCATGATAGGACTTGGTTCCTTTTCACCAGGCTTTTCTGTAACTTCTTCCTTCACATCAACCTTTTCAGGAGAGATTGCACTTAATTCTTTTTGCTGAGGCGTAAGTTCCTTTTCAACCGATAATTTACGCTCAGGTACCTCCATGATAGGACTTGGTTCCTTTTCATCAGGCTTCTCTGTAACTTTTTCCTTCACATCCAACTTTTCTTCAGGCATTGCAGGTAGTGGTTTCTCTTTCACAGGAGACGGTTCCTTATCATGAACATTTTCAGGAGAGATTGCACTTAATTCTTTTTGCTGAGACGTAAGTTCCTTTTCAACCGATAATTTAGGCTCAGGTACCTCCATGATAGGACTTGGTTCCTTTTCACCAGGCTTTTCTGTAACTTCTTCCTTCACATCAACCTTTTCAGGAGAGATTGCACTTAATTCTTTTTGCTGAGGCGTAAGTTCCTTTTCAACCGATAATTTACGCTCAGGTACCTCCATGATAGGACTTGGTTCCATTTCATCAGGCTTCTCTGTAACTTTTTCCTTCACATCCAACTTTTCTTCAGGCATTGCAGGTAGTGGTTTCTCTTTCACAGGAGACGGTTCCTTATCATGAACCTTTTCAGGAGACATTGCCCTTAACTCTTCTTTTTTGTCCTCGAGTTCCTTTTCAGCCGATAATTTAGGCTCAGGTCCCTCCATGATAGGACTTGGTTCCTTTTCACCAGGCTTTTCTGTAACTTCTTCCTTCACATTAACCTTTTCAGGAGAGATTGCACTAAATTCTTTTTGCTGAGGCGTAAGTTCCTTCTCATCCGATAATTTACGCTCAGGTACCTCCATGATAGGACTTGGTTCCTTTTCATCAGGCTTCTCTGTAACTTTTTCCTTCACATCAACCTTTTCAGGAGACAAAGCACTTAATTCTTTTTGCTGAGGCGTAAGTTCCTTTTCAACCGATAATTTACGCTCAGGTACCTCCATGATAGGACTTGGTTCCTTTTCATCAGGCTTCTCTGTAACTTTTTCTTTCACATCCAACTTTTCTTCAGGCATTGCAGGTAGTGGTTTCTCTTTCATAGGAGACGGTTCCTTATCATGAACCTTTTCAGGAGAGATTGCACTTAATTCTTTTTGCTGAGGCTTAAGTTCCTTTTCAACCGATAATTTAGGCTCAGGTACCTCCATGATAGGACTTGGTTCCTTTTCACCAGGCTTTTCTGTAACTTCTTCCTTCACATCAACCTTTTCAGGAGACATTGCACTTAATTCTTTTTGCTGAGGCGTAAGTTCCTTTTCAACCGATAATTTACGCTCAGGTACCTCCATGATAGGACTTGGTTCCTTCTCACCAGGCTTTTCTGTAACTTCTTCCTTCACATCAACCTTTTCAGGAGAGATTGCACTTAATTCTTTTTGCTGAGGCGTAAGTTCCTTTTCAACCGATAATTTACGCTCAGGTACCTCCATGATAGGACTTGATTCCTTTTCACCAGGCTTTTCTGTAACTTCTTCCTTCACATCCACCTTCTCTTCATGCATTGCAGGTAGTGGTTTCTCTTTCACAGGAGACGGTTCCTTATCATGAACCTTTTCAGGGGACATTGCCTTGAACTCTTCTTTCTGGTCCGCGAGTTCCTTTTCAGCCGATAATTTAGGCTCAGGTACCTCCTTGATAGGACTTGGTTCCTTTTCACCAGGCTTTTCTGTAACTTCTTCCTTTACATCAACCTTTTCAGGAGACATTGCACTTAAATCTTTTTGCTGAGGCGTAAATTCCTTTTCACCCGATAATTTACGCTCAATGATAAGACTTGGTTTCTTTTCACCAGGCTTTTCTGTAACTTCTTCCTTCACATCCACCTTTTCTTCTGGCAATGCAGGTACTGGTTTCTCTTCCACAGGAGACGGTTCCTTATCATGAACCTTTTCAGGAGACATTACCCTTAACTCTTCTTTCTTATCCGCGAGTTCCTTTTCAGCCGATAATTTAGGCTCACGTAATTCCTTGATAGGACTTGGTTCCTTCTCATCAGGCTTTTCTGGAACTTCTTCCTTGACTTCCACCTTATCTTCTGGCTTTGCAGGCACTGGTGTCTCTTTCACAGGAGACGGTTCCTTATCATGAACCTTTTCAGGGGACATTGCCTTGAACTCTTCTTTCTTGTCCGCGAGTTCCTTTTCAGCCGATAATTTAGGCTCAGGTACATCCTTGATAGGACTTGGTTCCTTTTCACCAGGCTTTTCTGTAACTTCTTCCTTCACATCAACCTTTTCTTCTGGCTTTTCAGGCACTGGTTTCTCTTTCACAGGAGACGGTTCCTTATCATGAACCTTTTCAGGGGACATTGCCTTGAACTCTTCTTTCTTGTCCGCGAGTTCCTTTTCAGCCACTAATTTAGGCTCAGGTACCTCCTTGACAGGACTTGGTTCCTTTTCATCAGGCTTTTCTGTAACTTCTTCCTTCACTTCCTTCTTTTCTTCTGGCTTTGTAGGCACCGGTTTCTCTTTCACAGGAGACGGTTCCTTATCATGAACCTTTTCAGGAAACATTGCCCTGTACTCTTCTTTCTTATCCGTGAGTTCCTTTTCAGCCGCTACTTTAGGCTCAGGTGACTCCTTGATAGGACTTGGTTCCTTCTCATCAGGCTTTTCTGGAACTTCTTCCTTCACTTCCACCTTTTCTTCTGGCTTTGCAGGGTCTGATTTCTCTTTCATAGGAGACGGTTCCTTATCATAAGCCTTTTCAGGAGACGTTGCTTTGAACTCTTCTTTCTTGTCCGCGAGTTCCTTTTCAGCCAATAATTTAGGCTCAGGAGACTCCTTGATAGGACCAGGTTCCTTTCCATCCGTTTTTTCAGGAACTTCTTCCTTTACTTCAACCTTTTCAGGTGACATTGCACTTAACTCTTCTTGCTGAGGCGTTAGTTCCTTTTCGACTGGGATTTTAGGCTCAGTTACCTCCTTAACAGGACTTGGTTCCTTCTCATTAAGCTTTTCGAAAACTTCTTCCTTCACTTCAACCTTTTCTTTCGTCTTCGCAGGTACTGGTTTCTCTTTCACAGGAGACGGTTCCTTATCATCAAACTTTTCAGGAGACATTTCCCTTGACTCTTCTTTCTTAGGCATTATTTCCTTTTCATCTGGTAATGTAGGCTCAAGTACCTCCTTGATAGGACTTGGTTCCTTCTCATCAGGCTTTTCTGGAACTTCTTCGTTCACTTCAACCTTTTCTTCTGTCTTCGCAAATACTGGTTTCACTTTTTCAGGAGACGGCTCCTTCTGATCAGGAGATAGTTCATGTAATTCTTTCGTTTTAGGCATTTTTTCCTTCTCGCTTGATATTTTTGTTTCAAGTTCTTCCTTAATAAGTCTCGTTTTCTTACTGTCGTCTTCCTTTGTAGGAAGAACTGCTTTTAATTCTTCTCTCATTAGTGTTAAATCGTTCTGTTTTAATATTTCTGGTGAGAGATCTTTTTCTGACTTAACTTCTTGCTCATTAACTTCTTTTTCAGTTTGAGACTTTTCATACTTCATTATTTCATCTTCATCATTTTGTGTGACCTCTTTTATGGAAACAATACAATCTTTCTTTATTTCTGAATTTCCATCTGGTTTTATAGATTCTGTTTCAGTTTCAGTAATTATTTTGAGCTTCTTATTTGTCTTATTTGCATTTGTTATAATTTCTTTTGTTATTTTCACTGTTATGTATTGTAGAATATTTTGGCCATTGATATTGACAGTTTTTTGCTGCTTTTCTTCTTTACATACAGCTGATCTTTCAATTAAATTGTATTCTCTCATATCTTGCGTTGTTTCAGTTTCATCCACTTCTATGTCAGTTAACATTGTACTTTCATCTTCATTAACGCGAGAAGTTCCATCTGGGTAAACATCAGTTATTGTTATATGTGTAACTGTTTTTATTTTTTTTGGAGTGCCTTGAATATCAGCATACTTTGTTTTTATGGTTCTTGTAACAGTCGTTCGAATTATGACAATGCTAAATTCAATTACTTCTTTCGTAACCTTTGTTATGCTTTCTTCTGGTTCACCGTAGAGTTTATAACTTGTGAGTATTTTGTCTATTTCAGCAATGGAATAATTAAGCTCTTTTGAGCTTTGCTCAGTTATCCCTATACATTTCTCATCCATTTCGTCATCACCTGATTTTGTTAGTTTCTGTCGAATACCAACAACAGGCTCTTTAAACCTGTTCTCAACTTCACGCAACTTGTCTTGTTCGCTTACTTTCTCTATAACTTTTCCTTTAGGAGTTGTGGGAACTTTTTGGTCAGGACTTTTTTTAGAATCACCTTTATCTTTTTTGAATGAAAATAATTCTTTTGCTGCACCGAACTTTTCATCAACTTTACCAAAGAAAGAACTAAAAACAGATTTACTCTCTTCTAACTTGCCATTTATTTCTCCGGTTATCATTTCAGAGACACTTTTTCTTTTTTCAACAACCTTTTTGCCTTCACCATCGATATCTTTTATTTTTTCATCTTGTTCTTTTGTTATTTTGATACCTTTCTCTAAAACTACTTGCTTATCATCAAGTTTGTCAGAAATGATATCAGTTAATGTTTGTGTCTTTTCAAAACTTATAACTTTTTCGCCTGTGGTACTCTCTTGTATCAAGTCCGGGCTTGGTATATCTTGTGTTGGTTTTGCTGCTATTGTGTCAATTTTTGTTTTCATAGTATCAGTATTTTGAGTGTCGTCCTTTGTTTCCTTTATATTATCCTGTGATTGGATAGATGCTTGATCCTCTTTGGTGAGTTCTTTTTCAAGAACTACATCGAGAATAGCATCAGATTTTATTTCTTTTTCCGTGTCATCGATGGTTATGTCCTTTTTGTCTTGCGATAACCCTTTTTCACCCAACCAAGATTGTGATATTTCATCTTTTTTCTTAAGATCTGCAATTTTCTCTTCAAGTTTTTCTAATGTTTTGGCTGCTTCTAAAGTTACACTTAATCTTTTTTCAGGAATAAGCTCCTTATCTTTATCAATATCCGCAGGTGTACTTTGTTTGGTAATATAGTCTGTCTCATCCTTTGCGGTTTTAATTGTATCAAAATTTTCCTTTTCTTTATCTTTTACTTCTCGTTTCTTTCTTTTTCCTTCACTTAAAATGGTTTTTTCAGATACACTTATCTCTTCTGATGTTACAGATCTAACTGGTGAAATTTCTTTCGCAAGCTTGACATTTAAGTCTTTCTCCGATTTTGATTCCGGTTTGGTGATTTCAGTTGTTATTTCTATTTCGTTAATTTTATCTTTTTTGGCATCACTTTGACATTCAGTAGATATGAACGTTTTTGTCAATTCCTTATCATCAGATTTTTTAATTTTATCTGGAGATATAAGTGGGGATTTAACTGCTATAATTTCTTCTAAACTTTTGTCAGATTTGAGTACTTCTGCGACATCTGCTACAATTTTTTCTACTTCTTGAGGGCTCAGAGGTGGTTTATCCAATGATTCTAGTTTTTGCGCCTCTTCTATTTCTTTTTCAACATCTTCTGGTATAGATGGTATTTTATCGGGCATTGAATGCATTTCTTCCACAATTACTATGTCATCTTTTATAGGCGAATCTAAAGTTGTAATATGTGTTTCTCGCAATTTTTCTGTATATTGACCAAAATTATAATCGTTGTCATCATATTCTTTTACCGGTTCCAATTCTTTTCCGGTAAGAATAGATGTTTTCATTTGATCAGGGTACATCGGGGACTCTGGAGCGGAACCCGGTGTGACAGTCACTAATTCTGCATGCGATGCCCGCTCAATTGTTTTTAAAACAACATCATCCTGAATAGATTTGGAGCTTCTATAAGCCATGACATCTTCTTTGAGAGGTAGGTCTTTAGGAACCTTAATTTCATGAACAAAACCAACATCAGGTTTGCACTTGAAAATATCTTCCTCAACTGGAGTTTTTTTCTCTTCGTATGTTCTATAGTCAACTTCCTCGTGTAAAGGAAGGTCAGCTACTTCATCGGGCGTTTTGACAATTTCTCGCACGGGAACTGGTTGAGTTTCTAGTTTTGGACTCCTCTCCGCTGACGATGGTTTTTGCGACTGCGACCCAAGGGACTGTGGGGGAACAATTTCCTTAGTTTCTTCTTTAATGTACTTTTCTTCTATCTGCTGATCTTCTTTTATATCATCTAACGTTATACGTTCGTCTTCTGGCAACGTCGGTGCAGTGGTAGCACCAGATTCAATAGTTGTGGATATTTTTTCATCAGGCTGTGACTCTTGAACAATATTGAGCTCAATAGAATCCTTAGGTTTTGCAACTCCACTTTTACTGTCTGATGTTTTCTTTTCACTACTTATGTCTTGCTTTTCTTCAACACTTATGGAATGTTCTTTTGATTCGATTGCCTTACCGTCAACTTCAAGCTCTTTTGATTCATGTAGTTTTTCTGCATCAACTTGTGTAATTTTTATTTCTTCTTTTTTCTTCTCAGATTCTTCAGTATCTTTAATGTGTTTTTGCAACTCATCTTCCTTTTCATGACTCACATCACGATCATGTAACGAGTCTTCCGTGTATTGTTCAACTTCTTCCTTTTCTATGATTAAGTATTCTTCTTCAAACTCACCGTCAGCAGTTGTTTCCGTTTTGGTATCATCTAATAAACAGGTAATTTTTTCAATATCAGAGCGTCCGACGTAATCTTGCTTTTCATCTGGTTCACTATCCCTGTTAAACACTGCTTCTATTTCTCTAACAATCTCTTGTTCTTCCCTTTCATCCAGTTCTTGAAGTTTAATGTCATCGAGAGATTTTGATGTATCTTCGTCCGATTTCTTAGCCTCTTTTAATATGTCTTCATAATTTACTCTCTGTAAACCTTTTAGTTTAGAATCAGCTTTCATTGATTTAGCAGCTTTAGTGGGACTCTTCATGGCCTTTAAACCTTTAACAGGGGATGCAAGAGGTCTAGGTCTACGAGAAATAGGTTCTCTTTTAGGCTTTGGTTCCTTTTTATCTGGTACCTTTTGGCTTACATCTCTTTTTGGTGATGCTTGTTTATATTTAGATTCAACAACTCTCCTATTAGTAGCCTCTTTAACACTCTTAGCGGGAGTACTACTCGGACTTGCTTTTCTTGTTTTCATTTTAATTTTTTCTTTTACTGCGGGGACTGTAGGTGTTGATTTTATATCACTTGTCTTTTTGGGAGTTGTAGGAGGTGATTTTTTTTCTTCCAAACTAATTTTCTTTTCTATTGTACTAGCTGTTATTTTCTTTTCAGCAGATTTCTGCGTACTTCGATGACTTATTTTAGGTTTTGGTGTCGATGATGTCATTGAGTCAACTTTAGGTCTTGTTTCAGTCTTCTTTTTAGTGTCTAATTTGGGTTTAATTTCAATGTCTGTTTTCTTTGTTTCAGCCACTTTGACTACTGAATCCTTTAAGTCTTCAGTCTTTTCAATTCTCTTAGCTTTCTTCTCAGAAGTTTTATCTTTTTTCTTACTTTCTATCTTTTTCGGTAAACCATCAATCACTGTACTTTCATATTGAGCAAATTTGTCATCTAATTTTGTATCTACTCTACCAGTAATAGTTTCATTTAAAATTGATTCAATTTTTTTGTCGTCACCGTTGACTAATTCGTTGAGTAATTTATTATCAATGATATTTTTAGAATCAGTTTCTGATTTGATAGCTGATATTTTTGTTGGTGTGGGTTCTTGCTTGTCTTCTTTAGGCTTTTCAGTGATACTTTTTTCTTTGCTTGTTCTAACAGTTGCTTTTGTCGTCGTTTTTGTTGTTGTTACAGTTGTGGCTGTAGATGTTATAGCGGGAACGGCGGGAGTCATCTGTCTTCCAGTACATGTAGGATGTTGAAGGAATTCCAGGTGTTTCAACTTCTCTAGACCCTCAAATATTTTGTGCTGAGGTGTCGATCCTGGGAACATGATTCTCGTGATGGTATCATCTGGATTAGCAGGCCGCCAAATAAGCAACGCACATATCGACACAAGGTTTGGTATCGGAAAGTTGAATTGACCAGACATTCCTGCGCCTTCGAAAAGCTTCTGTTCACTATTGTGCCACTTTTTAAGGAATTCGCGTACATGCTTCGAGTCCTTGGACGGATTCAATACATACATGTCAAGAGTTCCTGTAACAAAAAAAAAAATAGGTTAAATTTTGTTTTAAACTTCTCAGAATCAACCAGATAACTATTTTTTCGGAAAAATATTTTTTTATATACATAAGATATGCATCCACTGCCGTCCATTCTCCGATATTATATCTTTGACAAACGAACCTTAGAATTAAGAAAAGGGCTTGTCTTGACCCCTGAGTAAGAAATTAATATGAACGTAATAAATTAATACTTCATTTGTCACTTCTTTGCGTCAACAACACTTTAAAATTAAACTCTTGACTGGAATACAATAGTTTAAAAGCTATTCCAATACGACAGAAACGGGTGCAACGGTAGCATTTACTGCTCCGTACGAATCGAATGCATAACGATAATAGCCATCTTAACAGACCGAGATTATAAACAAGTATGCAGTTTCATTATAAGTAAAATAATAAAATTAAAACCGTTGTTCGTGACTATCTGGTTAGCCCAATGGTTGTCTGGTAGAGAATGCTTTATGCATTAAGCTTGCCATTTGTAGCCCGTACTTTATTTTTATTTTTTTTATGGATAAAAGATAGCAAACGAGCTTGCAGCACCGTCCGTCCGCTGCCGTCCATGACAACTGTGACTGACTTTGAACAAGACTCAATTAGGGACTGGGATGGTTAGTCCAATTAGTTGAGAGAGTTAATTAGAACATTAGTTGGTCAGTTCGTTAGTAGTTAACAGGACTGGGGACTGTTATTAATGATAGTTGGTCCTGTTAGTTAGTGTTATTAATAGTCCAGTTAGTACTTGTTAGTAGGAGTAAATAAATAAAAAAGTATGTGTGTGAACTTATGTACACGCGAAGTTATACTTCTTCTTTCTTCGTAACAAGATAAAAATCTTTTCAAAAATTTTATCTTTCGCCTTATTCTACGTTTGTAGAAAAAACGTCACTAACAATAGAAAAAAGGTATGTAATACATTGAAAGTTTTATTATAACGCATTATCTAGTTAAATAAAGTTTATTTCCATATCACAAAAAAAATATTTCTACATTGACAGCACCTGACTAGCAGACTTTGACAATTGAAAGTGTACACTGTCAAACCATATTTTGACAATGTTGACTATAGCCATATAGATGTTGGTGCATTGTTGGTGTCGGTTTTTTGTGACTGTCTGCGCGCGCATCGTAAAAATTTACCCTCATCATTTTTCCCTAACGCGCCAAAAGAAGTATAACTTCAAAAAAAAAAGAACTAACCGTGTCCAACTTTGTGGTACAAGTTGATGGGGTCGGGGCTGCGGTAGCAGTGCTGGGGGCGGAGGCCTATATGGCGCAGGTCGGCCGTCATGTCGCCGCCCGCCTGCAGCAGCGACACGAGCAGCGGGTCGCGGTCCTTGTCGCCGTCGGGGCTGGCCAGCGCGCGCCGCTCCTGAAACAGTTTGGGATCGACTGTCAACAACCTGAAACAGTTTGGGGATCGACTGTCAACAACCTGAAACAGTTTGGGGATCGACTGTCAACAACCTGAAACAGTTTGGGATCGACTGGCAACAACCTGAAACAGTTTGGGATCGACTGTCAACTGTCTCTCTGTTTCCCCTTCGAGCTACGACATGGAGCGCTTCAAAAAGAGTGTGGAACTTCCTTCAAGGCAGGCAACGCACCTGTGATACCCCCGGTGTCGTGTGCCCATTGGCGAGGGTGACCACTTACCGTCAGGTGGCATGCCTGTTTGTCTGTCTATATTATAAAAAAAAACACCTGAAGTCCGTAGACGAACAATGCTCATCGACATCCTTCAACGTACTAACTCTGCGAAAGAGTTAGTACGTTGAAGTGGCAATGGGCAGGTCACGTCGTTCACAGGGCTGATAACCGGTGGGGAAGAAAAGTCCTCGAACGGAGACCTGTGATGAATCTTAAGGTAGGTTAGGCACCGGTTTATTCTTGTCCAAAATGATATTTGATTGGTTTTTATGTAATACCTACCTCATTATTTTTTACTTTTCTTCTCAAAATTATTCTGATATTCATATTTGATAAAAATACACGGTTGGCAGTAATAATTAATATCTCATGTACATACTGCATAAGTATAAAGTTATTATTATTGTAGAATTATTAACATTTCACGTTAGAGCGCTTATAATAAACAAAATATTAGTTGCTTTATATTAATCCATTTAGAATAACACTATATCTCTTTTTCTTTTAGTAGTTTGTAATTACCTAGACTTTCGGCGAAATAAATTATTTGCCTTTGACTTTGACTTATATGACAACACTACCAATAACACCACTGTGTATAGATGTATAGAATACTACCACATATCGTTGATGCAATTAGGGAGAAACAGCTGTGTTTAATGTAAGGCAATTACTGATGTGGGGTGAGTCATGGGAATTCAATATTCGTTCAAAGATTATTACTTAATACTAAATAATCCCTTTTAATGTATTCATCAAAGCCGATCTGAAGTGTTAATAAGCCTACGATAAACAGAGCCAGGTTAAATTCATAACAGCTTCTTAGGTTAATAACAGCTTCGCTCGCGTGGAATTAGACATAATAATAGATTCTTCTTAACGCGTTAACTTTAGCTCCACAAATTTGTAATGAATCCGTAAATGTGTTATCCTTATGCTTATTTTACACCCTTAAGTACATTTTTACAAACTTTGAATGCCATATTTATTTATATAACAGCCTATAATATAAATTTTATGCTTCTAGTTCTGAAAATTACAAAACACTCATACAATCTTTCATCCCCCTTTTCAACCCTTTACAAGACTTTTTCCAATTAAAAAGTAGCCTATGTCCTTTTTCAGGCTCTAGACTACCTGTGTACCAAATTTCATTTAAATCGGTTCAGTAGATTTGGCGTGAAAGCGAGACAGACAGACAGAGTTACTTTCGCATTAATATAGTATGGGGTCCCCTACTACAGGTTTGAATAAAACTTAAAAGGGCTCTCAACCACTTTATGTTAGCGTTAACTACTTGTTACACAATACATGATTTTTGATTTGATTTTTTGATATAAATACTTTCCATAATGTAAATATTTTATGTATTCTCTACATACTACTTTAAACTTCATAGTTTAGTCCACTCAATCTTACCTGATCACAGTTAGCAAGTTAATTCCACAGCGCTACAATAACGACTACACTATTTCTTATTATTTATCGACTTATCCAAGCTTGAGTTATCTGTTAACCGTTTCAATTTGTAAGAGAATAGTCCATACGCACGGAGCTCGATATGCATAGTACGCAGAGTTGACCAAGTGTGACCTCCTAGAGTTACCGACTCGACTCGAGTTACTAACTTAGGACGAGTACCTAACGTCATCGCACGTTTACTGTGAAACCCAAAAACTGCCAGAAGATACCTTGGGCTTGCAAGGAATCTAACTCTGAATTGTCTGAAATGGGTTGTAGCTGGTTGCTGTATTAAAATGTTGATTAGGGTCCATTTTCAGCCAATGTGTTAGTGACATGGGTACACAATCCACCACAACCCATTCTTTATCCCACTGTTGGGCACGGGTCTCCTCTCAGAATGGAAAGGATTAGGTCTTTGTCCACCACGCTGGCCAAGTGTGCATTGGCAGACTTCACATGCCTTCGAGAAAATTATAAAAACTCTCAGGTATGCATGTTTCTTCACGATTTGTCCATCACCGTTACACAATTTAATTTATCTTAAATCGCACATAACTTAGAAAAGTCATTGGTGCGTGTCGTTTGGGTTTGAACCCGGAGCGCTCGAATGAAAGGCGAGTTCGATAGCCACTGGGCTGTCACCGGGTACACAATAGTCCACGTGAATTCGGTCGGCAGTGATGGGTCTAATCATTAATCCGGTACTCACTTCCAAGTTACAGAAGAAATGTCCAATCTGAGGGTAGACATTAGCAGAGGCCTTCCGCTTGAGTACGGAGGCCATGCCCGATACCGAGCAATTGTTGAGCCGCGTGAACAGGACCGCGTCCAGGCGGTCCAGGTGCCGAGCGAAGTCCCACCAGCAGGCCTTGCGAGAGAACCCGCCATCAACTGGAAACAGAAATGGAAATGTTTAGGTCGTTTATTAATTTATTCTTTATTATGCTTGTGGTACAAATGGTTGATGCAAAAAGCATTATCTACCAGCCAACATTTGGCGTTGCGAAATTTTTCGTTGGAAATAGAAATGGAATTCATTGGAAACAACAATGGAATTGTTTAGGGCGTTCATTGCAAACAATAATGGAATTGTTTAGGGCATTGCAATAATTGGAAACATAAATGAAAATGTTTAGAACTTTCGAAAGAACAAAGGGTTTTTCGATAAAAATAAAAACGGATATCTTCTGTCTTGGACTAGAATTCTTCAGTTAATAGTCTTCCTACAAGATTCGCCGTCTACTTAAGATGTTTAGGGACTTGTCGAAAATACACCCATACACTAGAAACATAAATAAAACAATGCAATGGAAGATAATGAAAAATTCGGATGCTAGACTCGCCATTTACTGGAAACAGAAATGGGAAATCTTACGACAGAACCGACAGGCTAAGAAAAACTTTTATCTACAAAAATTCAGAATGGAAAGTATTTTGGGTATCATGGATATTTTTTGAAGTCTCCCTCGGATGAATTCCGATGGGGTTCTATCACGCATTAACGCTGAAGCCGCATTTTGTTGTATTTATTTTAATATTTGTGGCTGCCTGATGGTTATTGTTGTTATCACAATTAGACAATCCATTCGTTGAATTAATAAAATGCAGCCAGTGAAAAAGTAAATTTCATACTTAATATTTACAATATTTGTTTTGAAATCAATGGTATCAAAACATTCAATTCATTGTAAGTGCCTATCTATATATATAAAAGGAGAAGGTGACTGACTGACTGACTGACTGACTGACTGACTGACATATCAACGCAGGGCCTAAACTATAAGGGCTAGAAACTTGAAATTTTGCACAGGGGTTCCTTTTATAACGTAGGGGAGCACTAAGAAAGGATTTTTGAATATTCACCCCCTAAGGGGGTAAAACGGGGGTGCAAAGTAAGTATGAAATTTTGCCGTTTTAGAAGTCAAGTGGGCAACCCGAACGCGGGCAGACGTCGTAAACGGGTCTAATTTTACGCGAGCGAAGCTGCGGGCGTCCACTAGTCTATCTATATATATATAAAAGGAGAAGCTGACTGACTGACTGACTGACTGACTGACTGACTGACTGACTGACTGACATATCAACGCAGGGCCTAAACTATAAGGGTTAGAAAGTTTAAATTTTGCACAGGGGTTCCTTTTATAACGTAGGGGAGCACTAAGAAAGCATTTTTGAAAATTCATCCCCTAAGGGGGTAAAACGGGGGTGCAAACTTAGTATGAAACTTTGCCGTTTTTGAAGTCAAGTGGGCAACCCTAACGCGGGCAGACGTCGTTAATGGGTCTAATTCTACGCGAGCGAAGCTGCGGGCGTCCACTAGTATAAATATAAAAGGAGAAGCTGACTGACAAACTGACTGACTGACATATCAACGCAGGGCCTAAACTATAAGGGTTAGAAAGTTGAAATTTTGCACAGGGGTTCCTTATATAACGTAGGGGAGCACTAAGAAAGGATTTTTGAAAATTCATCCCCTAAGGGGGTAAAACGGGGATGCAAAGTTAGTATGAAACTTTGCCGTTTTTGAAGTCAAGTGGGCAACCAGAGCGCGGGCAGACGTCGTTAATGGGTCTAATTCTACGCGAGCGAAGCTGCGGGCGTCCACTAGTTTATAACAAATAGTTGCTTGCTTGATTTCTCGTCAAAATGTGCACACGTATACACGAAAAACGTGGTATTGTTACAAATATTCATTACGATCGGGCTCTCGAAAAAATATGGAGATAATATAACCAAAACGCAATACTTCGTGATTGAAAAAGTTTTCCGATGTCGAATTGCGCTACGCCTTTCATTCATATCCAATTAAAAGTGAACTGGTAGTCTTATGCAAAATGTTTAAGTAATGGCTCGGGATAAATTATTCGTCAACTTTAATTTTTTCCCTGTAATTAAAATTTTTATGATAATTGGTAGCGTTTTTTTACGCTTTTTATTTTTTCTTTAACACTGTATTAGCTTAATTCTTTAAATAACTGGTCATGAGAAAGAAGTAATCCATGCATTTAATAATACTGATACATTTTAAATTTGCACCAAAAGTTTGTAATTTAAATTAATATAAGTTCTCCGTTTTATTTTCTTGTATTTTTTAAGAAAAAGGTAATTTTAATCTTTCAAGAGAGAGTGAGGGAAATTAATGACGTTCTCCGAAGAAAATGTGTTAAAGGAAATTAATTTTGATTTTGATTTCACTGCCACTAGTCCTGTCCTATTATTGTTCTATCAAATAGGTACATAAATGTTTACGTGAGTTGGTCCATAATCTGATACAGTAGGAAGTAAGCTCTTGACATTTTGCAACCGAGCTCCTAGTTTAATAAATATTGGATAGCATGAGTGCTGTTGACCCAGAACGGTCGATCACGTCCATCCAACGAACTAACGAGCTATGTACTCGCACGGGACATATTTATGTAAAGTTAATATGAAAGCAAGCGATCCATCATCATCCAACATCTTACAAGGAACTGGAAGATGTTAGTTTGTTTTATTTATTTGAAATTAGTTATTATTCTGCCTCAATTGTTTAGTAGTCAAAACGTCAGTGCTAAACCTTGCTGGGTTCGTTCTCGGGTCAGGCAGTCTCCAATACTATTATATATGTATTTTGTGGTATTACTGGGTTTTGACTGAAATTCCCAGCTAGAAGTATAAATCTGCACCCGGTCAAAAATCAAAAAAATCCAAAAAAATTCAAAAATCTTCCTTCAAGGCAGGCAACGCACCTGTGATACCCCTGGTGTCGCACGTGTTCATATGACGGTGACCACTTACCATCAGGTGGCCCGTATGTCTGTTTGTCCGCCTATATTATACAAAAAAATGGTACGTACTTTGACTAATTAGTAATAGCTTGATATATTAAAATAATTTCTATTTTTTAAGAGATTCGAAATGAAAAAAAAAAGAAAAAGACACATTTAAACAAGGGCTACAGAAAATAATTGTTTAGTTAGTATTTATTAATTATTACTTATCTCCTAAATGCCTGGCCATACAAATCTATGCACTCTTAAAAACTTAGGTTAGTTTGAAAGAAGAAATTAATTTTAAATTAGGAAGTCCATTAGCATTTTGTTTTTTCCTTGCTCGCAGACTTTCGAGTTTGGCGGCTTATTATGAATATTGCGGCTTCAACGATACTCCTGACAAAAGGAGACCGACGCAAAGTACTAGACGGTTGAGACATTATTCATCCTTCGCTTATTTTAGCCTTGAGACGCTCACTTGGTAGACTGTAATACTCATAGCTCACAGAAATAGATGCTGCTAAATATTCTTGAGGGTTGCTACTTGCTATACGAGTAAAAATTGGTTTAATGTTTTCAGAAAACTTTTTTGAAACGATCCATTAACTTTTGTTTTTAGTTTAATCTTTAAAAAGTTTAATTCAGTTGATAGCAAGTTCCATCCTATCCATCAGCCTTTCCATTCCATTCAATCCGAGCCACTCCGATAATCGTGCTGATAATGTTTCTATTCACTCCTCATTGAAATCCATAATTGTGTTTGTTGGTTCGTTGGTTTATCCTTCTTCTCCTCCTCAATGGGATTCGCATCTAAGTGATTTTTTGCATGAATGTAGTATACGACTAGAAGAGTGCAATAGACTACTTTTGATCCCGGAAATTGCACGGTTCCATTGAACTAGACAAGATATTGTAATAATCGTTCGATTTTTAAGCGGTAATTCGCTATCGATCGATTCTTAATCAGTTGGATTCACTAATTTTTAAGTTAGGTATGTGTGATTTAAGAGATATCTCACCTGCTGTAACGGCGTAGGAATCATCGAGAGAAAACCATAATGTCCATAATATTCTGGAAGGCATGTGAAGTAATTTCTTTCTTATTCCGAGAAAAGATCCAAGAAATTGATGTGGTTGTGGTGGTGGAATATGGAATTGGTATACGGAATATGGAATTTTAGCTTCAGAAATAAGAATGATTATAACAAAAACACTGGAATCGTACGAAGCCACGCATGGCCTGCGGATATTAACGAACCTGCGTGATAGCATTAAGTGAAGCCACTGTGAAGGTTCTCTCGCTAGACATTGAACTAACTAATGTGTTCGCTCTAACTAAACCTACAATATTTGCAAAGTAATGCGATAATGTGATAGATAGATAAATACCACTAATTGTACTATTACGTTAAATTAACAGTCACTCTGACTTTACCGGTACTATTGGGATTCCAGCATAGTTTTCCTTGGATTGAGTACAAGATTTACGCAATATACCGAAAAAAACATTATACATTCTCATTAAAAAAAATTTTTTAATGAAAACGGAAAACGAACCTAGAATAGATCCTTGACGAACAACTGAACAACTTACTGTTCTAACACGATCAACAAAAAATTTAAATTCTGTACGTGAACTAGTAATTCTGAATTTCTGATTTTAATGAGTGAGTTATTTATTTAATTTCTATATTTAATTAGTGTAAGTATAATTTGGCTACACGCTCCCTTGTCTAACGCTTGTAACGATTCTTTTATGACAGGAAAAATATTTTGAAGGTTAATAATGTACGAGGCAACATGAGCCCCAAACGAAGGAGATACTTAATCCTTGTTTTATGTCTTATAATTTTTATCAAAACCAAGCCGAAGACGAGCCCTCAAAAGCCCCTGAGTTACCCACTTGTACGTCAAGGGAAACCTTATTACGTTCCATAAACTGTGACACTTGAGAATATTTAATTTTTCGCCCATACAACCACAGCCACTTCTGCTTAATCCCCCAAAGTTGATGTTGAAATTCTTTTGACAAGCATATCGTTAAAGAAAGGTAAAAGTTATAAGTTTAAGCTATAGAGCGGGGCAATGTAATGCTGCCAGCGTTTTGGGTGCAATGCCTCAAGCTCTGTGTTTGGATGATATATTTATTTTGTGATGAAATGTGATTTTTAAATATTTCTTAGATTAGTTTTACAAAAAAAAAAAGGTGTATTGAAGAATGGATGAATAAAATATGAGCAAATTTAAACATTAAACACAGTATTATCGGAGATAGGACCACAAATAAAACTCTTTTTTTAATAATTATTCTTTCGATGTTTCTCTTTTATTATCCTCCTTGACGGGTTGTTCGACACTAAGACAATCTAGACTATTGTTAATTTTATCATAAAAAAGGACATTTGGCTAAGATTACAAAAGAATAGCCATTTCAAGAGTTCAGTTTAAGATGAAGATAAGAAATGAAAACCGACTTGATAAATTGCTATCAACTTAGCAGACTGCTTGGAAAAATTCTCGAATCTTCGATAAAAACCAATACTCTAGTTGGCATTGTGTCAAGAGTGGAGAGCTGAAGGCCGATGCTTAGTCGTCGAGAAGACTTGATTTTTATTTATTGAGCCTCCCCTAAGATGACATAACATAGCAACTATGTATCTTGTATGCTCATCAGTTTTTCTAGAGTTTGCGTGCAAGTCTAGTACTTTAGATTATAAGATAATTCAATGGCAGCGTTATTTTACCTTCACTGTTACAGCTATGATAGATCATTCGATCTGGGAATTGAGATGAATCAATGACTTTTATTTCACGGTATGTGAATTTTAAGAAATTAAATTTTCCTTAATGTTCACGAAATAAATAAATAAATACAATAAAATATGGACATCTCACACACGGCCATCTGAACCAAAACTAGGCAAAGCCTGTACCTACTGTGAGTGTCAGAGACTGATATAAATACATAATATTTTAAAATACTAACATAAATAGATAATAATTTTTAATTTACTTATTTACATCTAGATATTACCAACAAATACAAGGGTTGGTCACACAAATGTTCTGAGTGGGATTCGAACCCACGATCCCCGGGGATGAAGGCAAGGCCACTATCAATTGCACCAACGGGCCAGTCAAAGAATGTGAAGACTGCCAATTCACACTTAGACAGCGTGGTCGACTATGGCCAGTAGAAATTCACAATATACGCTTCTGAGTCACAAGAGAGAAATATCTAATTTAATTTGTATAATGTTAACTGTTTGCAAAGGATTACTTTGCTTTCAAGGTATAAAATTTATAATTAATTCTACAGTGCCGAAAATCTATTCGAGAATTTTTAATTCTGTTTAATTTCAACCTTTTCATAATTACTCCCAAAATATTTGGTTAGGACCGGGACGACGGCGACAGAAGCTTTCAGACGATTTAAAAATATAGAAATAAAAACAGACCAAATATAATATTGGTAATCAGAATGAAATGACCAGCATAAGCATTTCCGTTCAGACTTTCGAGGTCAGTCCTATCACCTTTTGCTGCCATTTCTGGGCGATAACGAGCAAATGAAACTTACCAAGCATGTTAAATCCATTGATCCCGAAGAGGGCCGCATCTCCCTGGCCCCCAGGGAACACGTACAGCGTGGGGTGGCTGAATCGGATGTTGCCCACCACGTCACTGGAGACCAGCAGCTGCTCCAGGCTGGCTGGCACCACGTACGGCTCCAGGTAAGCTGGGGACAAGATTACAGGTTAAAGAAGAGTTAAAAGGAGAAAACAATGACTAGATCAACAGCTTGAAGAAGAATTACGAGTAGATAGAGAAAAGTATCAGCAAATGCCTACATAAAAATGCTGTAATATTTCTGTTCCAATAAAAGTTGTAGGTGGTAGAGCCTATAGGGAACCAAATAGGTTTTATATGAAAGCTAATTGGTTCCATATAGAGTTCGCCCGGGGCAGTACCACCGCCCGCCACGGTATCTAGTACCATTTCTGCCGTGTAATAATTGTTTTTAAAGCAATTGTGGTCCGGTTGGAAAGGTGTGGATTCCGGTTACACTTCTTTAAGGCGACCATCTTAGTCCTCAAGGGTAGCAACACATCTGTGACTGACTTAGAACGAGACTCCTACTAACAAGTACTAACTGGACTATTACTAACACCAACTAACAGGACTAACTATCACTAACAGTCCCTAGTCCTTATACCTACTAACGAACTGACCAACTAATGTTCTAATTAACTTTCTCAACTAATTGGACTAACCATCCCAGTCCCTAATTGAGTCTTGTTCAAAGTCAGTCACAGTTGTCATGGGTGGCAGCGGATGGGTGGTGCTGCAAGCTCGTTTGCTATCGTCTAAGCCTCTGAAGTACCAGATTTAGGGAGAAGTGAAGTGAGTGAAGTGAACTATGTCGGAGTCCTGTGGCCAGCTTAAGATATGTCAACTAGCTTTTGCCCGCGGCTCCGCTCGCGTGGTCAAAGGGAATTAACAATGAGTTGTTTATCATACATGACACATTTGTGGTGGATGAATAGTGACAGTTCCACGATTAAAAGATACTAACTACTTAACCACTATACTAACTACTTAACTAAATTGTACTAACGCCATCTATTAACAATATCCGGAACTAAATATCTAGCAAATAACAAAACATCGATATCTTCCCATGGGGATGTTTTACCGCGGTAAAAAGTAGCCTACGTTACTCTCCACCCTCCTCACTATCTCCACACACAAAAACCATACCATATAATAGCTTCGTTGCGACGTGAAAGCCGGACAAACAAACAAACAAACAAATAAATAAACAAACACACTTTCACATTTATAATATTAGTATGGATATGGATATCGGGTCAGAACTAGGTACCTAACCCTTACTAAATTAAAACAACTAACCCGATAATATTCTTCCTAACTCGGGGATCGAACCCTGCTTAGTGGCTCAAAATGAAACTTATTCCAAATTTAAGCAAGTGGTGACTACAATATGAGACTTCAAATGCTACTCAATTTTCAGATAACCAAGTCAAAAGTTCAAAAAAGCCGTGGTCTCATAATATTTGAAGAACAATAGCAAACATTAACCCTGAAAGCGCTTCTTTGTGAAACCGGGAGACTCGTAAAAGTTTCTAAAGCCAGCACTAAGTATCCCCCGAATGGTTGACGGTCTCTCTTCAAAATATTGTCGTTCCGTACAATAATCTTCGTAAAGCACAATTGCTCCTAAAACATTGTGCCTGTAAAAACAGGCTTGCCAGTTTCGAGCGGAGCTGCGGCCGTTTTAATGGACTTTTTTACTCCCGGCCTGAAACAGGGATTTGCTTAATGTTCGTAAATTTTAAAAGTTTTATCGGGGTTCATTAAACTACTTTGGTTCGCTATTCGGATTTGTTTTTATTCTTGCCTCGGGATAAATTCGAGAGATTTCCATTTTGCGGTATTGTTCGAACGCGATAAAGCATTTATTGGAATATGAATTGTTAACGAATGAAAAGTTATTTGACCTTGTCCTGTTATTAAACTTGAGTTTCAATTTCATGAGTATTTTATTTACTTGTATTTCACTGTCTGGTTATTTCAGGCCAGTATTGAAGTCAGATGAAATTGTTGTGTAGGTGAAGTTATTAATGAAAACGAAAGTCTGACGAGACAAGTGCTAACGTACACACAAAGCTCAAAACCTAGATTGAAACATAATAATAATGTAAAAGATTTTTAAAATTTCCAACGAGATTAGTTTTAAAAAAAACTGTTTATAAACCCATTTTATACCCATTCTACGACATCTAGTTAAAACGATTTTTGTAACACTTCAGTTTCTCTTGTAATCAATCTTAGAATGACATGCTAACCTATTTTAGAATGCAGTCTTTAGCCGATCGAAGACGCATGTTAGAGGTTGTGTTCCTCTTCAAGCTTGCTCACGGCTACCTGGATATACCTTATTATTGCCGTTATTAGATTTCTGTGTTCCACGTTTATTGAAAAAACAATACAGCCCTAAGTTCTTTTTAAAAAACAAATTAGACATTTTGTTTTACAATTTGAATTTATACTGGTATCGTTAAACATTCCTGCAAATTATTTTATCGTTTATCATTTTATTTATACTGTATAAATAATGTTAATTTCGTTATTGGGTCTAATTTATTAATGTTATGCAGAGATTGTACTGGCAGCTTCAACTTATCTGTTTAGTCAGAAAACCAAAAGTTACATGGACGAAATTACGGGCTCAGAAGTATGTAAAAGTTGAATATTTACAATCGTATCGTATGAATGTAAGCGAAAATATCACAAAATAAGAAATGTATACGGACGGAATATTCCAGAAATAAAATATGGGTTTGCAAGCCTAATTTAGAATGCGAGGTTAGAAAAATGTACTGGAGCATGAATCTCGCGAGTCGCGAGTCCTCAAATATAGGAAGGCTTTGCAAACATACATCGACGTTCCCTGTTAGACAAGTTTCGACCTTATTGCTTGTACTGACAGTGCAATTTTAGCCACACGTAGCCTAGTGAAGTAGCAAGTTAGTTGATTAGATCGCCTCAGTGGGAAGCGCGCTATTAGACCTAGGGATCTGGGTCAATTGGTTCGAGTCTACATCGAGATTCACCTGGATTTAGTTAGAAAGAGGATATGAAATTACCGAGTAGGTTCTCAAAAACTTGTTCTTCATTTCATCGGATTATTTCACAAAGAGTTAATAGACATCATTTTAAGAATCGTCGATTGATTGAGAATTCTTTATGGATATAATATAGCAAATGCAATGTATTGTAACATTGAGGAGGAGGTTATGGTGCAGTGGTTCAGAAAATTGAATGACGCTTCATGAAACTGAGCGTAATATATCGGGAATTTCAAATGGATTGAACATTTCAAATGGAAGTCGATCTGAGCCCAGATGCTGGGACGATACAAATTTATTTTTACCTCATGTATTTTGTAAGGTTTTATATGCTATATTTTGTTCCATGTAGCGTTCACCTGGAACAGTACCACCGCCCGCCACCGAACCTAGTACCATTTCTAACGTTAGTAATTGTCATTAAAACAATAATGGTTGGAAAGGTGTGGTTTCAGGTTACACTTCTTTAGAGGCAACCATCTTAGTCCTCACAGGGAGCAATAAATCTGTGACTCACTTTTAACGAGATTCTTACTAACAATCACTATCTGGACTATTACTAACACCATCTAACAGGACTTACTATCTAACAGTCCCTAGTCCTCATACCCACTAACGAACTGACCAACTAATGTTCTAATTAACTCTCTCAGTTAACTGGACTAACCATCCCATATCACCCATCCATATTTGAGTCTTGTTCAAAGTTAGTCAGATGGGTGGTGCTGCAAGCTCGTTTGCTATCTTATATCTATAAAAAATCAAAAGATACTGAGTGAAGTGAATTCCCCGCGACGAATCGCATAAAGCTATGAGCTGAAACCATTCAGTAAAGAGCCATTGTTTGCAGCCAAGCGGTTTTAATTATCCCCTTTGTAGCGAATTGCGACGCTCCAGTCTCTGGAGTTTCAACTGGAAATATTGCTAAAGATTTGTCGTTTAATGTTTTGATTTTGAATGAACAGTGAACTGATAGATCTATGCCGGTATCACAGCCTTATAATTGTTCTTTTCTACAGTTGTCACGCCGTGTCGAACCACCTAACACATGTTCGGTACTAGCAGGTTCAGTCTCACATTTGAGTAACGCATTTTATTGACACACTAGTGGACGCCCGCAGATACTTAACAATAGTTTCGTTAACACCTCGTAATATTATATAGCCTATGTCACTCAGTGAAGATGAATTCTAATGGTTTGAGAATTTTTGAAATCGGTCTACCACCACTTTCGATACCACTTCACTGTAGAGCCTCCTCAGCTGGTCTAGTTAAGAATAAGTATAGTTTTTTTTAGTTGACGACAAATTATAAGCTAAACTATAAGCGGCCTACGTCATAGCACGGGTCGCTTATCACAACTGGGGAAGTCTAGTGGTACTAAGTCCTGATGAAAAGCGGATGAAAGGACAGAAACCCAATTTACGTGTGTACGTGTGTACAAGTGTGTAATGTTAAAAAGTAGGACATTCCTGCAAAATACCGCTAGTCAATTTGTAGGTATGTAGAATTATGTATTGTGACTGTGTACGAGTATATGTGTGTGTGTATAGGTGTTTGTGTGTGTGTTTGTATTTGTGTTTTTAGTTGAGTTATAATATTATGTTAGGAATTAATACCGTACTGACATTTTATAAGGACTTTAACAGAATTGACATAAATAATAATAATAATTCTAATATTGTCTCTCTCTCTCTATCTCCTGGTTTCTCCTACCTACAATCCACTCTTTAGCATCATTAAATTAACTGCATTGTAAAAATTGGGTATGAGTGAAACTGCATGTTCATTTGCTACTTTATACTGCAAAACTCTCAAGTACATTATCATTCTTACTAAGTAAACGTCAGTCCAAATTTCGTACAGCAGCGTGAAAAGAGCGAACGCCGCCTTAGCGAGAACTTGAAGAAAGCAATTTCAGTTGGAAACTGTTGAACTTTGGCCTCACCTGTGCCGCGAGAGTTGTATAATACAAGTGTATTGTATATTATGTATGCTGTTATACAACGCCGAACATTGTGAAGCACTCAACGCGACGGTCGTGCGTGATCGACCTAGTCAAGCAACGTCGCGGCCGGGCACGGTGGATGGGTGAGTGGCCACATTTCACTACACGGCATGCTCGTTTCCTATGCTACGACCCATAGACTCCCACTGCTGGGCACGGGTCTCCCCCACAGACACTGCTGCGGGAGGTCTAGAGCATACTCCACCACGCTGCTCCAATGCGGATTGGTGGAGGGGTTAGTGGCCAACCCAGTGTCGAATGTTCTCAAGACACCCGAAGGTCTTCGACAAGGCATAGCGACTGTTTCCAGCATTGAAAACAACCCAGACCGACTTTACGTGCCCTCCGAAGCATTTAGCGTCCATGAATTTTTGCAACTAGCGGTCACCCATCCAGAAAACCGAGCGCGCCCGTCGTCGCTTAACTCTTTCGATCACATTGAATCGACGCAAGCCATTGGGCTATGGACGCTACTACAACACTAGTTAGATTTAGTTAGATGAAACTATTTTTAAACTAACCTAATATTTACTCTATTTCCAAGTAAAATTCCATTAAATTCTATTAAAAGTTTTCACAGATCAATCTATAGAGTAAACTAATTAAGATTGGATCAATTCTGTCTGCACTCCGCCTATCGTCAGTAGGATATCCAAATATTAAGCGAGCTTCTGTGTGCGGAATAATCGTTTGATATAATTCGATATTGCATTCATACTCGGTTTCTATAAAAGCATCATCTGCTTACAAGTTACATTCTTCTCCCTTTTCAGTTTATCATCTTATAGGGTTGGCAAAAATAGTTTGTAAGTATTTTTTTAGGGATCTAAGTTAGCAAAACAGGATGCAGTATCACCCATAATTTTACATATTTTGAACAAGTCACAGACGCGTTCCTACTCTTGCAGACTAAAATTTAATGTTAAAATTATATAACGTGGCAAATTGATGGAATAAGTTAAGTTCTACGTCACGAAATCCTCGTACAATCCAACTGTCTGATTGCTACATTATGCATAACATCGGCAAGTGTAGGCGAAGTTCTAAGGGGGTAAAACGGGGGTGCAAAGTTAGTATGAAACTGCCGTTTTTGAAGTCAAGTGGGCAACCTGAACGCAGACGTCGTTAATGGGTCTAATTCTACGCGAGCAAAGCTGCGGGCGTCCACTAGTTTGATATAACAGTATGACAGTAATATAATACAAATGCTGTGCTTGTATGTGTATACTGTTATAGTATAAGAGTTTAATTTGACGCCACCGTCTGAACGGTCCTCCGGCTTTTCTCTCTCTCGACCTACAGTAGGGCATAGGATAAGAATATTGTAAATTCTTCCTAAAGCCGATGACCATATAGATAGTCTATCGTGACTTAGAGCTTAGCTTAGTGGTAGGTAACTATTGTAAATTAATCCTAAGGCAAGTTAGGCACCTGTGTAGGATTATCTATTCATTCAATAATCAATAGCTAATCCTTTGCCTTATATAGATCAGTTAGTAGTTTAAGTAGTTTTTAGTTAGGTACCTAGACTTTCGTTAAGCGTGTCTAATCACCTCATAGCGAAATAAATTATTTGAATTTGAATTTGAATTTGAACAAGAGGAGTCATTAATGCTGAACGTATGAACACTCCTTAATTAGATTGCGCGGAGCTTCGAGTCGTATGTTTCCCTGACTATCACCCTAGACCAGGAGACGGCAACCTTCTGAGTAGGAAGAGTTAAAAATTACAATTTACAAAATTTATTTTTTTAATAACATGATGCACATTTTTTTTCTTGCCAACAATAAAGAGTACTTGCATAAATACAGTTTTTGATAAAATAAAAACAATCTATTTATTCCTAACTGAAATATCTATTTATTCATATAAGTAGTGTTTCTTCACAACAAATTAGATAATATATTTATGGTAATACTTATTATTTAAGTTAAAACCGACGAACTGACGACAGTCGCGTCGTCACTGTCGTCAGTTCGTCGGTTTTAACGTCGCCGACGACGACGCGGAGGGGCGCGGTGAAAAGCGAGTACAAGTGACTGTGAGATAGAAATGGTGCCCAAACCTCGTTAGTTGATTCAGATTCGATTTTAAAATGTTTTTTTTTTGTATGTGATATATTATATAGGTATGTATAATATACTACAATGTTTGCGTATGAAACTAAAGAGCCGCATGTGGCTTGCGAGCCGCAGGTTGCCGACCCCTGCTCTAGATAATCAGATAATTAGTAATTTTATTTATTTTATTACATTATCTGATAATTAATAAGATGTTATGCCAAGATTACTTAGCTGTCTGTCTGTAAGATCTTAAAACTAGGTATTCCTCGCGGCAACCGACCAGACAAGAAATCATACTTAATAGAAACAAGCTTCTGAAGCGCAAAAAGCGACGAGTAATACGAGGTACGAGTGTATATTTAGAGGACATCAAACAGAGCAATAAACATTGCGCGCTTGCTTCAGTCTGTTTTCGCTCACGCTGAACTAATGAAGTAATGGATTAAAGTTCGTACGCTTAATCCGACTATGGACTCCTGTAGGTTATGGGCACTGTATGACATTGGTGAAGGTGAATTAATTGCAGTGTCATTACATTTTCATTCGCTCCCGGGGAGTTTTATGGTAGTCAATTTTAGCTCAGCCGTTTTACGTTCTACTTTAAGATAATTACTTCTTTAGTTACGAGTCGAAATTGAATTTGAAATCTAACACCTTCATATCATTTTCCTACAACATTATTATGCCTGGATACCTTGTTTTTAAGATTTTGCTTGTCCTCAGTAGAAAGCATTCGTTATTAAACAAACAAACTGATCAATTAATTTATACTAACTGGCACCTTTTTGAGATCTGTTCAAGACCATAGTGTCATCATAGGGCAGAAGCGAATCGGTGATGCGTGCTTATTTGCTATTTTATATTCATGAAAATATTTAGCGTATTTCAATTCGCGTATAATCAATTCTCATCGATATATCAAGTGTAAAAAAAAGTTAAGCGTCAGTACGTAACATATTCTTACAAAAGCGATTTCGATATAGTTACTATTATCAGAAGTAGTAAAGAAGACAGCGCAGGATCGGGAAGAGTGGCGTCGATTGAGGGAGGCCTATGTCCAGCAGTGGACCCAAAAAGGCTGATGAATGGATGGATGGAAGGATGACTATTATCAACGATGTACTATTTACGAACACTGAATACCACTTTTACTTAATAAATTGATGACAACCCTAGAGCAAGATAAGTTAACAGTTAGATCTAAACACTTACCAGTAAAGTCCTTGATGGCTTGAGAGCCCGAGTCGAGTATATCGGTAGGGTTGACCCTGATCTTGCAGTGCTTCACGAACGGCATGTCAGGGAGCTTGGCCCAGTCTCCGCCGCCGCTGGTGGAGCAGTGGATGTCGATCGAGATGGAGTTCTCGTAGGCGCGGATGACCCGCTGCACTTCGTTTTCTTGGTAAGCGTCTGTGAAGTCGGCGAGGGAGAATGTCCCGTCCTGGAAGAAATTGAAAAAAATTAAAATGAAATTTGTTCGCTCTAGATTCTAGACTACAACGAAACAACACATACAAAAAGTCTGACACATAAGTCTGACACATAAGCATACAAATCATGGCGAAGAGTTTAGGCGAGAAACGTAACACAGTCAGCATGTGCAGCAGCGGTTAAGCTGCAGCGCTGATTTTCAGTTTGCTCGTTTTGTCGCATAGTTCGGACGATGATGAAATGTGAAATAAATTCATACAGTGAGGCACAAAAGATATTATTTAAAAAAAATGCAGTTAATAAGGTAGGCTAGTAATGGATACAAAATAACACTAGTAAAAAAAAACTACGCTAAAATAAAATAATAGTAAGTACAGCAAACGAGTAATAATAATAGAAAGAAAATGATGACAAGAAAAAAAAAATGAAAATTGAAAATTGATGGCATTATTTTCATAACATTAAATTGCGCTGTAGTACATAGAGGAGTGTTGTATGATCACACGTAATAGGTGGTGAGCCTTACACCACGCAAAAAATCAAAATCTGAATACTAATAAGTGAGAATTCCAAGTAATTAATTAATTCCAATTCCAATACCCAATTAGATTTTTTCGCTCGGAAAAAGGACAGCGCATGTCATAACTTACAAAAGTGCCTTTCGAATTTTAGCCAGGAAACTTTTGAGTAAAATGCCAAATTCTCCGCCACTGGAATATCACTGCAGAGAAGACGTTATTTATAATACGAGTTCAAATAAAAGAGATTAAAGCCTTTAATTGGAGAATAAAATAACGGTCTCTAAGGACAGATAAAGGTTTTAGTATCAACAATGAGTACTGGAGAATAAGAGACAAAGACATTGACACAAACCAGAGGACGTCTTACACAAGCTTACGCTGGATTAAAATCCTTGGAGCGAATTTGTGGCATTTATTATGTACAAGTGACATCTTTGATTAGATATAGAGATGCCGTCGCGTTAACCGAAACTCACGCGTTTAAATCACGCGAAATTTTCGAAAATAATGCTCTAGATCCCCTTAATATAAAATGACACTTGAATTTAGCCAAAGGGGTGAAAATATACTGGGTGTATATTTTCACCAGATTCACCAATGTATGTATTATAAGTATAGTGATTTGTGATTCATCTATGTTATGTGTAAAGTATAGTGGTTGGTGAGACTATATGTTATAGTCGGGACACCGGGCACAAATTCAAATCCCGAGCTACTAAAGGGAATAACAATTTAGAAAAATCCAATAATACTGTTACCAGTAGACCACTGAATCAGATTATCAAGAAAATAGTCGAAATCGTCAATAAAAAATTATCTAGCAAGTACAGATATGTAAATATTACAAATTAGGAGCAAAATTATTTCAAAGTTGCAAAAGGTAGCACGTTTATTTCAAACACGCTCTTGAAAACTTCACACGAATTTTGTTTCAGAAAATGTTCATTTCATTTCAGCGAGACCGGGATGAGTGTCAAGATTGAAACGACAGCCGGAAATTAAATCTGCACGAGGTTAATTAAAGCATACCTACGTTAATTTGTTTTTAAATTCTGCAGTTGATGTTTTAAAAACTTTAATGCTAAAACTATATGAGGTCACATACCATATAGAAGTCCATTTGTCGTCTACCTAACGAAGTGGCCGCGGTTGAAGTCGCGGTCAAACTGCGGTAAACACACTGTCATATTTCTCTGGATAGTAGACAGCTGGATGATAGCTCCAATTTGTTGCCCGCAACTCCCAAAAGTCCAATTTTTCTTACCGAGTTTGCAGCATTTTTTGACCATTTTTGATCCATGGCCCGTATTTTTGTCGACGACGGGTTGCATTCACGAGTTGTCTGTGCCTCACAATCGTGATTAATCGTGATCCGACCTTCCACTCTTACCATTCGACGTCCTAACATCCATTGCTTCGTAATGTGCAGAATAGGTTGCGCAAGCACGGTAACTTACCTAAACCAGGCGCCATAATATGTAAAGAACTTTGGGATATTTGGAACAAAAGAACCGTCTAGCATAGTGCTCATTAGGGATTCAAAATCCTGGAGGTTAAGCAGCTAAAAAGCACCTTCTGTTCGAGGTTCGCTAAAGTACTGCTCCGATGCTAACAGCTATTTCAAATATACCATTTGGACTCTCTGTCTCTCTCTCTCTTATTGCCTCGTAACAAGCAGAACAGAAGCAAGAATGTACGAACCTGCATAATCCATGATCCATTGCCGGCGAAGGTGTAGCCCGCGTGCACGAGGTGCCTGTGCCTCGTGAACGAGCTGAGCAGATTGCGCATGCACTGCATGAGCGTGTTCATCTGCGGGTGAATGAGGATCTCAGTCACCAGGTTCTCTGAAGCGTACTGGATGAGACGCTCTCCTGGAAAAGAAGTTTTGGCTTAGTTTTCTTTTTGTAGCAGCAGGTACTTATACCATTTCTACCATATCATATTGTTTTTAAAACAATTGTGTTACGGTTGGAAAGGTGTGGTTTATGGTTATACTTCTTTAGAGTTGACCTTAGTCTTCAAGGGTGGCCACACAGCTGTGACAGACTTAGTTAAACGAAACTCTTACAACAATACACCAACGAATAGGACTAATTCTTTCACTAACAGACATCTCAGTCCTCGTGCCCACCAACGAACTGACTAACTAATGTTCTTATTAACTCTTTCTGCTTACTGTACAAACTAATATCCTAGTTTTTATTAGTCTTGTTAAAAGGCAGTCACAGTTGTCATGGACGGCAGCGAGTGGGTAACGCCACATACTAATAAGGTTACATAAGAATCAGGCAACCTATTGTGAGACATAACAATTGAGAGGACATCTGCATTATTGTTAGTTGTTGCTTACGTATTTAAGGTTCAGTAAAGATTGATGTAGGAATTCGTAGGTATACTTTAAGGTTTTTAGGTGTACTTAGGATATATTTCAAAGTTAGTTAGTCTTGCCCCATGTATTAGTGTTATTACACTTTAGTATACTAATGGTTACAACCACAACCATTGATTGTTGCAAAGTATTCTGTAATCTGTAGTCTATTTAATTTATCTTTAAATAATAATAAATAATAATTCCGCCATCAAATTCTGGTTCTACCACTTTATATACGTCTGAATTTAAATTTGTTGTAAATTAGTCAAATTAATTTTATAAATCAAACCACAAAGTGGTTAATAAAGACTTGTACAACACCAACATAAACTATGTAGAAAATTCGCTCGAACATTCAACATAATTAAGTAATTTACATTCTTAAAGGCTTACGACACAAAAGTTATTCAAATTTCGTCGCATTGCGTGAATACGACACGCCGAAAGGGCTCGTTATTTGTGCTGAATCTCCCTACCTACCTACTAAACTTAGTAAAGTGATGTGCCGTGTCTTCCTTGGGTGGCGTGGTAACGTCTTAATTGTAAGCAATTTAGGGTTAAATATCGGCTTTGTATATCTATACTAATATTATAAAGGGGGAAAGATTTGTTTGTAATGTTTTCACACAAAAACTACTGGACCGATTTCGAAAATTCTTTCACCGTTAGATAGCTGCATCTTCACTGAGTGACATAGGCATATAGGCATATATATATTACTGTTATGTCTAATTCCACGCGAGCGAAGCTGCGGGAGTCCACTAGTATTGTATATAGTGTTATAATATTGATGCTTGTCATTTAATAACGACATGAAAATTATTTTACGAAGCTATTGCATTCTCATTTGTTTTTTGGAGATTCATGTTTTCCACATCAGCCTTTAACGTGGTTGGTATGTGGACGAGTGACCGCTATTGGCAAAATTTCATGCAAGCTTCCATGCACGTAAAGCTGTCGGTCCCTGTTAATTTCAACTGTAAAACAATCGCTAAGCTTTGTCGAAGACCTGCGTTGGCTTGAGAACATTCGACACTGGGTTGGCCACTAACCCCTCCACCAATCCGCATTGGAGCAGCGTGGTGGAGTATGCTCTAGACCAGCTGGGCACGGGTCTCCCCCACAGACACTTCTGCGGGGGAGACCCGTGCGCAGCAGTGTGATGTCTATGGGTCGCAGCGAAGCTACTGCTAACTTTATTGATTCAATAGCTGGTGATAATATAACTGAAGACTTCAGAAACCGGCCATATAAACCATTGGATTCAATCTTCTTTCAAGGCCTTATAAGTGGAAGTAATGGCGCGGTGCGTGACTCCGCTCATAATACGCGTTCGTTATGAAATAACAGGGGAGATGTCCTTGACTCAAAGCCAGTCACTCCCTAATAGCGTGTTTACGTTGGTTTTCGCACTACTTTCATACATGATGTGCACATGAGACTCAATCAGTAGAAGATGTATGAAGAAACTAGTGGACGCCCGCAGCTTCGCTCGCGTAGAATTAGACCCAATAATGACGTCTGCCCGCGTTCGGGTTGCCCGCTTGACTTCAAAAACGGCAAAGTTTCATACTAACTTTGCACCCCCGTTTTACCCCTTAGGGGATTAATTTTCAAAAATTCTTTCTTAGTGCTCCCCTACGTTATAATAGGAACCCCTGTGCAAAATTTCAAGTTTCTAACCCTTATATACACACCGGCATATTTAGCGGAACACAAAAAAAAGCTCCATAATTAAAAAAATATGGTTTTATTTTAAAATCTACTTACTACACTTCTTTTGTTATTCAAAGTTTCATTTGTTTTACTTAAAATGAGATCACATTAAGAACAGATTTTGCGAGGAAAGGCTATTTGTGAAAAATGGTACATTTTTGAACTTTTCTTGTAACCGGGAAAAGTGAAAATTAATATTAAAATAACAATTAATTAAATTAGAAAAATGGTGATTAATATCGCGTATTTCCTCCACTTGCTCTTATTAAAGTTTCTACCCGTCTAGGCATACTGAGAATGATGTTATCGATGGTCTCCTGGGATAGTCTCCGCCATTCCTCAACTACGGCGATTCGCAGTTCACCCACGTTGGCAGGAGCTGGAATTCTGGACTTAACTTTTCTTTTCAGCAAGTCCCAAACGTGCTCTATTGGGTTCATATCCGGTGATCTCGCCGGACACTCCATAACAGTGATATTCATATCATTAAGATAAGCTAGAGTTACCCAAGCGGTATGCGGCCGAGCATTATCCTGCATTAAAAAAAATCGTCACCGATATATGGGGCAAACGGTACGACATTTTCTTCTAAAACTTCTCTGATATAGCGGTCTGCAGTCAGACTCCTTCTGTCAATCACCAACAAGTCTGTGCGAGCTCCCAAACAAATGCCCACCCAAACCATTATTGATCCACCACCGTATGCAACTATAGTTTCAAAATTTGTCTGAATGTATCGTTCTCCTTTGAGTCTGTATATTCTTTGCCTGCCGTCAATTTGATTTAAGAGAATTCTGCACTCATCACTAAACAATACCTTACTCCATTGGTCCGCGGTCCAAAGTCGATGTTCCGCTAAATATGCCGGTGTGTATAGTTTAGGCCCTGCTTTGATATGTCAGTCAGTCAGTCAGTCAGTCAGTTAGTCAGTCAGTCAGCTTCTCCTTTTACATATATAGATATTCCCTTAAGAATTCTCGCTTAAGTGCTCGCTTTAGTTAAAATATCTTACACATTTCTATTGACGAAGAATTCCGATAAAGGGACGGACTTGTTGTAAAGGTCCCCGTTGCTATTTCAGCTCATGAATATGATAACAAATGATCCCGCTACCACCCATGACAACTGTGACAGACTATGAACATCAGATGCGTTGTTACACTTGCAACCCGTCAGGGGTAAGATGGTCGCACTTATATAATAGTAACCAAAAATCGCTAAAAAAGGATTATAACAGAATGAAATTATAGTTGGTACAGTGGGAGCCAGTGTTAGGTACTGTCCGGAAACAGAACTTATACAATTCAAAAGAAAGAAAGAAAGAAAGAAAGAAAATTATTTAATTTTCATCAGCAACAAGTAATAGAATAAAATAACAGATACAAGTAATAGATTTAATATGATAAAAATAGAAATGCCCTCAGTAAATGGCCGTGGCAAACCAACATACAAAGAAGATATGCTTCTCATTGCAAAAGGAGTAAGTATTTAACAGTGTGTGAAGGTGGGGTGTGAATATGTACAGCAGAAATATTCCTTCATTGTGCGATCGCCCTAAAAGTCTGAATCACAGATTCAGCTCAGAACATATTACTAGGTCCGCCCACGGCAAGGACTATATTTCCGTCCGCATTGCGACAAAAACGGTAACTTTTGTCTCAACGTGACCCGCAGAGGCCATAAAGCTGGCGGTATAATTAAACTGAACGGCACCTTCTTTAGCACTGGTTTTTGAAATGTAACTAAAAAATTATGAAATGATTTCTTGTTTATTTTGCGAAAATATTTTTAACTGTACAAGAAAAAGCTGTCCTCTGTTCGAAAATTAAATACAAATACATTTATTGCTACAAAAATGTATCTACAAATACAAACAGCGAACATAATACGGACGGAAAATACATATACAAATTTATAAAGGTTATCGATTGGTCGGGAGTGTCCGTGATAAGTGTGTATTCTCAAATTAATCGAACGATTTGAAGTGGGCGAAGATCATGTTCAAAAATTCCGTTACATACACACATTCCAAGCTAATAAAGCATGTTAAAAAAAGAGCCATAATTAGATACCTAAGATGTATATTTATTTTAGTAATTTACTTACCCTATTCGTAAAAAAAAAGATAATTTTGATTCAGTTTTCAAGTTTCAAGATTTCATGAATGAGAAATATTGAGAAATCGTTAAACGGTCCTCGCTTGTCCTCATGTAAATTTCTTTCATAGAAAAGCCATGATGTCATGATTATACCACATTTTGTAATGGATGACTGGCGATTAATTCCTTACAGAATTTTCATCTGAATGGCTGCGACCCATAGACGTCCCACTGCTGGGCACGGGTCTCTCCCACAGATAATGCTGCGGAAGGTCTAGAGCATATCCACCACTCTACTCCAATGCGGATTGGTGGAGGGGTTAGTGGCCAACCCAGTGTCGAATGTTCTCAAGCCACCCGAAGGTCTTCGACACGAGCAAAGCGAAGCACAACTTCTTAATTACTATGCAAAATTTCTGCCACAACTTAGCTGAAAACTGGAGCTACAGTATAATTTTTTTCATACGAGCTTTGCGAAAATTGCTCGCGAAGTGAGCTTTTTCATAAAGCTAGAGTTAAAATACACTTTTCAAACGTCAGGAGGCATAGCGTCGGAACCCGAGTCGCCGGAAGCGGTAATACCAGCTTTATAGGACCATTTCAGGCTATAATTTTCTGAAGGCTTTTTTTCTTTCTCTGCTTTGTTTCTGGCTGCTTAGGTTACTAACAGTTAAGTGTTTTTAAAAGCTTTTATTTAACTTCATTCTGTATGTGTGTATCTATCTATGTATGTATGTCCTGGAATCTTGCAATCAATATTTCACCCGCTTCCACTGAAGCTATCGAGCTGAAATTTGGCATACATAATAAAAAGCTTTTTTTAATTAAATACTCATTTCTAGAGGGAGACTGTTTTTGGTTTAATATTTATTTTAAGTGAAAATTGCTAGTATAATATAGTACATAATCTTAGGGTGAGAGAGAGTTAGTCTATGTCAAAGGACGACCTGACATAGTTTCTGAATTTAGTAATTTACGTTAGTTTTAGTAGGTTCAAGATTTAGTTATATTGTACAAAGGGTCAGCGAGTTATAGGCTTTTTATATTGACTAAATAAATGAAACCCGAAATTTCAACGAATAAATGATGTCGATGACTACAATTTCAATCAACAGAAAGCTGACTCATTAGGTAATAACGTTCATTAATTAACAACTAATTAAAATCAATGAACATGAACATTGAACATATCAATGATACCGAAAATGAGATTTATCAAGTGTCAATTGTAGCGACGTTGAAAGTGGTCCGTACATTGTGTTTTATACGCAATCTGTGGCGTTGGAGCGTGCTACTACAATATTACACGGATAATCGGATTGGGGACGTAAATGAATTATACCTACACTATAGTGTACTGGCGGATTACGCTGGAAACCTTGGCTGGAATGCGGGGGAAATGTTGTCTATTAGAAATTGTTCGCACTTGTACATCATTGTTTTTGATTTTATTGGAGAACAAGTGTTTTAGTTAAATTCAGATTCATATTCATGGTCATTTATATTTCATTACATGGTATTTTTGATACCGCCGGTTAACAAAGTTGATGCTACCGAGTAGAACGGCAAGAAACTCGGTTGTACTCTTTTCAAATTTTACAATTTTTATAATTTGATCAAGGTACGAGTATATTGTTATTGAACAAGTGGAACTGGAGATACATCGCACCAAGCGTTTTTATCGTTCAAGTAGTCATATTTCACTCGTATGTATCTAAGTCCTGGAATCTTGCAATCAATATTTCACCCACTTCCACTGAAGCTATCGAGCTGAAATTTGGCACACATATTTGGTTCCGATGACAATGAACGAAAATAAAAAAAAGTTATAAAAACCTTTTTTTTTTTTTAATTTATAGAAAGCTTTATTATGGAGGTTTTGTTTAATGTAAGATATAAATTTAATCTCTGAGAGACAAGTAATATTTCCGGGTATTTTATTGTAAAAGCGAACACAGTTCCTCATAAAAGATTTTCATACTTTTACTTACGGTAGAGCGAGCACGCGCACGAAGGGTTCCGTACCATTATCTATCTAGGATATAGGTAAGTTATGACAAAATATTCTCGCGGCAAATGCTAGTATTTTTTGTGCCACCGTAACGACTGTCTGGAGACAGAGAAGGCTATGACTTGCAGATGTTACGCCACAACGCTTTATCTTACTTCCAGCTCGCTGGTTCATGGTCTTTCGGGAAGCTTACCTACTTCGCTAACGAGAAAGGCGATAATTTTATTGGCAGACGTTTCTGTCGATGTGGGTGTAGGTTTGGTAACACTCTAGGTACTTATGCTATCAAATTCATCACAAACTAGATTGCTTCGCTTTCATTGATTAATCTATTAGTATTTAATTTATCAGCGGTGACAGCCCAGTGGCTATCGAACTCGCCTCTCACTCGAGCGGTCCGGATTCAAACCCCAGCGGCACGCACCAATGACTTTTCTAAGCTATGTGCGATTTAAGAAATTAAATGTCACTTGCTATAACGGTGAAGGACACATCATGAGAAGACCTGCATGCTAGTTCATCATAATGTTTTCGAAGGCATGTGAAGTCTGTCAATCCGCACTTGGCCAGCGTGGTGGACTTAGGCCTAATCCCTCCCATTCTGAGAGGAGACCCGTGCCCCGCAGTGAGATAGAGAAAAGGATGTGTAGGGCCTATCAAATGCTTATAGCACATAATAAAAAACTCATTAGTGTAGAGATCGACGCAGTGTTCAGATTAGCCTATCAACCCGAAAATGCGCAAACTTATTCAAGTTTGGCTCACTAGAACCAGTTTATCTGTCTTCCAACTCAGTGACCCGCCAAAATGGCTCTCGCTGGGGCGATGAAAGGGTTGACATAATATATGTGACAGTTTTGGGTTAATATTCGGTGTTCGGGAGATTAGCATTTATAAGGAATTGTGAGGTAAGTAAAGTAGCGTAAATTCCGTCTCCTTTCTTTCCCAACTAGCTTTTGCCCGCAGTTTCGGTGAAAAAGTGTAATCAAGTTAAGAATTAGTGTTAGCGCCATCTGTTGACGGTGAGCCAAACAACTTTCCAATAGATAGACATGCAAAGCATCTCAAGCAAACATATTTTCCTGCAGAGGTCCTGGGTTCAATTCCCAAGTGAGACAATGTATAGGTTTTTCTTAGTTTTCACAGCGGAAGCATGGTTTTCACAGTGGAAATACTCACTCCCTGTTACATGGAAAAGTGCGTATATCGGACAACTCTGTCTACCCTTAGGAAAAACACAGGCATGATAAGTGTGATAAAGGTCAAATACAAACATTTCATGCGCATGACAACTGAGAATTAAAAGACCAGGGGTCGGCAACCTTCGGCTCGCGAGCCACAAGCGGCTCTCTCTTTGGATGTGAAGCTGCGGCTATTTAGATTCATACGCAAGTATGAATAAATATTTTTCTTATGAATAAATAGATTGGATTTTATTTATGCAAGTAGTATTTATTGTAGGTAAGAATTTTTTTGTGGCTCTTTAAAAACTTAATTTTGTAAATGGTATTTTTTGACTCTTCCGACTCAAAAGGTTGCCGACACCTGGACACCTATTCAGTATTTTAATTTGCACAAAGGGCAAAGGTCAGATGGATCCTATTTTTGTTCGCTCCCCGGGGGTCTCTGAACGGGGGATTGGTGGAATGGGCTGGCGGGCCGCGGAGGGTTTGGAGGGGGAACCAAGATCGGGAGTCAATGATCGCTCGTGGTTCAACTTTAATCCGATTAGGTGTGAGTAAGTGTAAATCTTTAGAATATGCCACCAGAAAATTTTCTATATCAACCTAGGGTTGGCTGGTAGAAAATGCCATTATATATAACTATAATACATTAATAAATAATTATCTTGGACATTCTCACACACGGCCATCTGACCCCAAAGTAGGCGCGAGCCTGTGTTATGGGTGTCAGAGACTTATATACATTCATAGATATTTTTAAATACATACTTAAATAAATAATATTGACATCCACACAGAACAAATACAAGTGTTCATCACACGAATATTTGTCCTGAGTGGGATTCGAACCCATATACGAGTATGTACTCGTAACTGTATCTATTGGTTGCTTAATAAATCATTTTTCAATTTTTCATTTCATTTTCATTATGTTGGCCCTATGTTAGCCTTTAAGGTGGCATGAAAATTAAATAAATAAATAAATAGGTCTTTAGAAGGTAAAAATATTTGGCATTCCAAATGATATGCAGCTCAGAGGCTGAAATTAGACCTCTTTCTCGATATGGGTCTGGGTTCATATCCTAGTTGCATACACCAATGACATTTTATATGTGAATTGAAGGAGAACATCTGGAGGAATGCACGCATCCATAAAGCTTTTGAAGTCACTTGACCAGCGCAGCGTGGAGGACTATGGTTCTACCCTTTCCTATCCGAGAGATCCGTTTCCACAATTTAAAAAGGGTTCTAATGTGGTGGATGTTAATTTTTATCACTTTAATGTTCATTCAAGTCATGTGAATCATGAGTGGGAGATTAATGGTCACCTTTGCCTGTGAATACAAGTAACCACACCACCACAACGCATACTTTGTTCCTTTAGTAATCGGGGCCTTAGTTCACCACGCTGGTCAACTGAGGATTGGAAGACTTCACATGTCTTCGAGAACAATGCAGGTTTCCTCACGATATTTCCTTCACCGTTACAGCAGGAGTCATTTCATTTCTTAAATCGCATGTAACTTAGAAATATCATTGGTGCGTGCCGCTTGTATTTGAACCCTAACCGCTCTGGGCTGTCACCGCTACGCATCACAAGAGGGATCAATGCTTCAGCCCTGAAGGAGAGCTCTTAGAAATTTTTTACGAATAAAAGATAGCAAACGAGCTTGCAGTACCACCCATCGTATGACAATGGTAACAGACTCTAAAATACATTCATAAACTAGAATGGTTGGTCCAAGTTTCATCCAATACGGTCGCTTCCCACACGAATGTAATTTATCTCGATTCGGACTGTTCCCGGGATATCGACCCAATCCTGCCTTTCGGCTGGTGATTGGATTTCGCTTGTAATTAGTGAGCCAAATTGCCTAAGGGTCCCGGGAATTCGTCTAGCGAACAACGTTATAATATAAGCTAGAAATATTATAACTATATATTATATAAAAGGAGAAGATATATAAAAGGAGAAGCTGACTGACTGACTGACATATCAAAGTAGGGCCTAAACTATATGGGTTAGAGACTTGAAATTTTGCACAGGGGTTCCTTTTATAACGTTGGGGAGCACAAGAAAGAATTTTTGAAAATTAATCCCCTAAAGGGGTAAAACGGGGGTGCAAAGTTAGCATGAAACTTTGCCGTTTTTGAAGTCAAGTGGGCAACCCGACGTCGTTAATGGGTCTAATTCTACGCGAGCGAAGCTGCGGGCGTGCATTAGTTTAATTATATTTTTCTCTCTTAAACACTTTCGCTTGGAATGATACCGAAGAAGTTTGTACCCCTGGAGCTATTGGATAGTGGGACTTCCCAAAACCCGAGTTCCCTCACGCAAGGCGACAACATCGTTGCGAAAGATAGGTATAGTTCATCACTTTCTCTCGTAGATAGAAGTTATTCAATGCCCTTCAATCGACCTTTCGTGTAACTCGTGTCGAAGTCCTAAGGCTAAAATGATATTTGATAGTTCTACATCTCTCCTCAGTTAACCATCGCAAGTTTCGGAACTAACTACAATATTATTATATTACGCCTGTATTTCTTGGAAGGGTAGGCCGAATTGTGTTACACTTTTCATGAAGTTTTTAAGTCCCATTAAAATAATATATTTTATTTAAACATACACTACACGATCCGTACAGGCTAACCTAGTTCAGTAATGTAACTTAAATAAATTACATACAAAATATGATTAAAAACAAATGTTTCGATTTGTCAAAATAAAAGTAATACAAAGCACAACAACAATCAAATTACGATAAAATTATGTCAAAATCATCAAAAAATATGTAGAAATGTCAAAACAACTACAAGAGAAACATCAGAATGGTTATTTACATAACAATATCTGTACGTCAAGTTACCCACAAATTAAAAAACAAACCTTAAATTTAATGCTTTTTACATTATTTAAAATATTACTGTTGGAAGCGAACCCTAAAAGAAATGCGACGAAAACATCAAACATCAAACACTGAGATTTCAAGTTTTATTAAAATCTTCAGCCGAAGAAAAATCAAGGCCTAAGGTTTATGAAAGTAAAGATATTCAAGATTTTATAAAGAAAAAAGGTTCGTCATATCGCATTTCTTTCGACTTATATTACTGAACTTTTCTTTCATGTTTTAAATATCCTTTATATTTTTTTTTGCTTTGATATAAGTACTTAAGTAAAAAAAAAAGTTTAATGATGGTTCAATGGAAACGTTTATTGCTGTTAGCAGTCAAAGTCAGCAGACTGCCATGCTAGAGGCAAACGAGGAACGGAGATTTTAGGTCCCAAGCGACGAACCATTCTTGCTTTGCCCAAGGGATGCACCGTGGGTTCCGTAGGAGATCCCGGAGCCTTCCAACATGCGCAGGACGGCAGTCGAGGGGGTTTCAGTGAGCAAGAATCCGACATACCCTGTCGGGACAGGGAACTTTCCGAAGATTTCGGAGACATATTTACGAGGTATCTTCGTAAAAACTATCAAGCTTTGTATTTTAGTTTGAATTCCCATCCAATTCCCTCTAGACTTCTAGAGCATATCTTTGCCTTAGTCCTCTTCGAGCCTTGATAAAATAGCTACCATCCATTACCGGTCCTCTGCAGGGTACGGTTCTCTTCTAAATACTGATAAAGCCTGTAGCGTATGCGACTCCGCTTCAGCGGTGATTGGCGGGGTTAGTATCCACCTCGATTTTCTGAACTCTTAAGGCCACCCAGGAAGCGCTTAAGAAATTTTGGCATATCACATGATATTGTCTCGAGTAGGTATCGCCATACCTACCAGCGTTTCAATGATGGGTTGATCCACAGTTGGTAAGTTTAATGTCTTTGGTATCTTCATATCGTCAGCATACATAAGTAATTGGAGCATAACCAACTTATAGAAAAGCTTAGTAACTGTGGTGTGCGTGGTCCTATGTTGAAATGGTGCGAAAATTACCTTCAAAATAGAACTTATACAGTTAAAATTGGTACTTCATATAGCAAGCACATATCATCTACAGAGGGTACAGCCCAGGGATCGGTGTTGGGCCCCCTCCACTTCCTCACCTATGTGAATGATATGCATAACTTCCTTAAATACTGCACATGTTACCAATTTGCAGATGATACATGCTTAATTATTGCTGGGAAAGATCCCAATAAAGCTCTTGACCTCCTGCAGTCGGATTTCAACATTTTAAATAAGTGGTGCCACGATGCTGGTTTGGTAATAAACCCATGTAAAACTAAACTTTTACTCATTAAATCACCTAACCTAGCGAAAATCCCAATAAATCATATACTTGCTCACGACCATAATTGCCTACACTCAAATAACATCGGTTGCAAATGTCCCGTTATCGAACTTGTTGATAGTCATAAGTATCTAGGCTTACATATAGATAGCAAACTTAATTGGAGCTGTCATATCGAACACGTATGTAATAAGCTAAGGCAATTTTTAGCTAATATGATGATCTTAAGAAACCGCATTCCCTTTAAAGTTAAAATAATGTTATACAATTCGTTAGCTGAATCATATATCCAGTATGGTTTAAGTAGCTATGGACGCACATATAACTCATATTTAAAAGAAATATTTAAACTTCAAAAAAGAATATTAAAACTCATTTTAAATAGGCAACATGTGATGAAACAGATCTTTTCAAACAGTGTAAAATCTTACCGGTACATAAACAAGTTAAATACTTAATATTAAAAGAAAACTTCTTCAACAAAATATATTGGGACAAAGTGCAACACCCTGTATGCACAAGGGCCGTCACTCGCAAACAGCTGCGCGAACCGGGCGCACACAATAGATATGGCGAGCGTACGAATGCTTATCTGGTTCCCCGACTAATAAATGAATTACCTACTGATATGCGGAACCGTATTAACCCACACAATATTAAAAATAAACTAAAGTCTTATTTTCTATGCCACTTGTAATAGGACTACCTTGTTGGTCCAGTGGTCGCAGGCGTGACTTTAACGCTTGATACTGGGCTGGATCATCAAAGTATTTAATTTAGTACATAGGTAGATTAGTTTTTAATTTGCATTAATGTTATGTAGTGAACCTACTTATACCCTAGACCTAACTCGAGTTCGTTAGCATTTACTACAAACCTGTGTGGTTTACTGATGCTAGCTATTTAATATATGTTTGTAAACATCTGTGTGCCAATAAATAAATAAATAATAAATAATAATAAAAAAAATTTCATTTAGAAATGCAAAAACAATCCGTGGCTCCATTCCTGTGAATTAACACTCAAGTTAAAGGCACACCAGGCCTAAATTCCCTCAAACCCCGTCGCTTAAAAGACCGCATAAAAGATTTTCTAGCTTTCTCAAGACGAACGTCAAGACCCTCGTTTGCTTAATTAAGAGGTTGGTACAAGCCGGCATAAAAGAACCGTAAAGTAGAACTTGCGCAAGAGGCCTGCATTAAATTATGGTAAGTAAGTAAGGCTTGTGGAAGGAAAGCCAACGCTTAGCGACGTATATACTAGAGAGTATACCTAGCATTGTTACTATCGTGCAGACAGACGACGCTGGATGGACGCACCGTCACGAATTTGCCTTCGTTTTTGCAGACGACATAATAATATCTTCCTCGCGATTCAGCGTCGGTCCGCAAAATCACGCACCGCGGGAAGCCGCCGAAGACAGGTCATCACCACGTCGCTGGTCAAGTGCATATAAACTGACAAAACATGCCCGGAGAATATTATGGAGAACCCTTAGATAAACAGCTTTCTTTACGATGGTTTTTCGTCACGTTTAGGGTAGGTGAACTGTTATTTAAAACGCACACTCGTCCGGAGCTGGACCATCGCCGGCCACGGTACCTAGTACCATTTCTACATTGTAATAATTGTTGTCAACAATTGTGATTCGGTTAGAAGTGTGGTTTCCGGATAAACTTCATTAAAGGCGACCATCTTAGTCCTCAAGGGTAGCAACACATCTGTGACTGACTTGGAACGAAACTCTTCCTAACAATAACTATCCCAGTCCCTATTTGAGTCTTATTCAAAGTCAGTCACAGATGTCAAACGGATATGCAGCACCACTCATCGGCTGCCGCCCATGACAGATGAGAAATAAACCGACATTCAACGGATCTGTTACTCGACGTAATTATTATTCAATTACTTAATAGCTCTGTGTGTAAACAACCCAAATTAGGCCCGGTGGTAACGACACGACGGCCATTTGTGAAATAACATAAAGAAATACGGCACAACAAAACTCAGCTATCGCGGGACCAATAAATATATTGTCAACGCCAGTCGCCGTTCAAAAGGGCCCGATAAAAACCGTTACGGCATATTTTATCTAATGATCTGGAGTTTTGCGAGAAATCGCAATGTTTGGGCTTGTTGGTCGCCAATGTTTGTATGTTGTTGGGCCAATATTTTGATAAAATGATTTAATTTAGAAGGTGTAACTGGTGACAAATCATTTTACTACATACCCCAGTCTACCCTTTCAGGGACATACACGCGTGATTTTTTTTTCACAAATTATCAATTAAACAAAATTTATGGGGGAGGCGGACCGCGAACGTAAAAATTCTTAAAGAAACAGAATAAGGAAGATGACCAACTGAATGACTCAACCAATCCGTATTGGAGCAGCGTGGTGGAGTATGCTCTGGACCTCCCGCAGCTTTGTCTGTGGGGGAGACCCGTGCCCAGCAGTGGGACGTCTATGGGTCGCAGCGAAAAGGAGGATGATAATGCGATAGATAGTTGTAATACACCACGATGGCCAATCTACGTTTGGCTAGCTGGTAGACTTCACATAACTTCAATACATTGTGGAAGACTCTCAGGCATGCAGCACTCACAATACTTTCCTTTTACAGCAGGTCACATTAATTTAATTGATTTTTTGGTGCTTGCCTGAGCTCTGGATTCTAAGCAATATTAGATTTGGTCCGGGTTCAAACCAAAGCGACACGCACCAATGACTTGTCTAAGTTATGTGCGATTTAAGAAATTAAATGTCACTTGATGTAACTGTGAAGGAAACAGAAGGAAAGCCAGCATGACTGGGAGTTTTTCGTAATGTTCTCGATGGCATGTGAAGTCTGCCAATCCGCACTTGGCCAGCGTGGTGGACTAAGTCCTAATCCCTCCCATTTTGAGAGGAGACCCGTGCCCAACATTGGAACACAGAAAGGGTTGTGGTGATGGTGAGATTTGATCCCGGAGCCTTAAGGTAAAAAGCGTACACTTAACTGCTGGTTCAAAATGAACTTATACCTCTAACAATTGCCATCATAAAATACAAATCAGTCGTATAGTAACAGCCACATTACTGCGAAATGTGAGAGGATAAAAATATTGTCGACTTCATATTGAGCCCTCTCGTACCTCTCTGACCCTTGCTTATCGATGCGTAAGCTTTTATTTAGAACGGTCGGTATACAACATTCATTACTTCGATTTACTTTTGGCTGAGCAATTATATGGTTGAGAAATTAGATTTAAATCAGTTTTAGTTCAGTTAATCCTAATGTTAACGAGATATGTTCGAAATGTTTGAATCCTTTTGACAAACCGGTGCCGAGTTTATTATATGATACCCATAGACGTCTCACTGCTGGGCGGGTCTACCCCACAGACAGCTGCGGGAGGTCTAGAGCATACCTACTCCAGCACGCTGGCCAAGCGCGGATTGGCAGACTTCACATGTCTTCGAAAACAATATGGAGAATTCTCAGGTATGCTGGTTCTCCTTCACCTTTACAGCAAGAGACATTTAATTTCTTCTATCGCATAGACTCCTCGAGTTCGAGGCGAGTTCGATAGCCGTCACCACAGTCATGTATCGAGCTATGCATCCACTTTTCAATGTTTAGGTCCCATATAATAGGTGAGCTATTACCATAATATGGTCAAAAATCCAGACAGTAAGATATAACCAGGACTCACCATAGCGAGCTTCCTCCCCCTCGGGTGCCTGTGCCGTGAGGGTGGCCAGCTCTTTCTCCAGATCCACCTGGTGCTCGCCCGAGTCCCATGACAGCAGCCCTGCAACAAGAGGAACGAAGGTCAGGACAGAATACAAAACATTCCTTAACAAGTGTGCAATGATTCAAATTAATTCGACGTTTTGAAGTGGACGAAAATCACGTTCAAAGATTCCGTTACACTCATGAAAACGTGTTGTATATCCTTATAATATTCAGTTACAATAATAAACCAACAGATTTAAACATCAATTATTCACAGACTCTTCTTATAAAGTATTCCTTCGTTAAGTGAAAAATATAAAATCTCTATCTCCAGTGCTGCTAAAATCAATTAATTTTTACATTGAAAGTCAGACTATTTTTAAGATCAATTAATTCTATTGTCTGTTTCTCTCCACCTTGAGTAGCGCGTCTATTATGAAACTCACTTTGATATACCAAGTAATAAACTAAAACTTCATTAAAATAACAGTAAGTATTTACTTAGAAATCTTAGCTAGCCAGGTCCCACAGTAACCCAGTTGGGCGCTATGTGGAAGACTTTCATTAAGAGCTTTCATGGACGAATAAGTTTTGAGGACGTTGATAAACACGAAGTGAGGAAAGCTCCCACTGAAAATAGCTTATTTAAATATTTGCAACTTACAGTTTACATACACAATATACATATCTGTGAATTGAGTTTAGAGTGCAAATGATAGCGTCCATAGCCCAATGGCTCGCGTCGATTCAATGTGATCGAAATAATTGGTCGGTTTGTGGATCGGGTGACCGCTTGTGGCAAACTTTCATGGACGCTACCGTGCTTCGGAGGGCACGATATGCCGTCGGTCCCGGTAGTTTCCAATGTTGGAAACAGTCGTTAAGCCTTGTCGAAGACTAACGGGTGGCGTGAGAACATTCGACACTGGGTTGGCCATAACCTCTGCACCGGATTGGTGGAGCAGCGTGGTGGAATATTCTCTAGACCTCCCGCAGCTTTTTCTCTGGGGGAAACCCGTGCCCAGCAGTGGGACATCTATAGGATGACGTTATCATTTTATACACATAAATATGATTCGCTAATATGGCTCAAGTCGATTGTACGTTATCGTCTAAAAGTATCATAAGAACATTCGTCATTTGGCCATTAACCTCCTCCAATCCACATTGGAGCAACGTGGTGTATGTACCAGTGCCAGCAAATATTTAGCCAAGTACTATTCGCTACATCAATCACAGATTAAAATGTATCGGTAATAAACAAACTACCAACTATCAATAGTTCTGTGCAGAACGTCGAAGTTCCATCCGTGCCAGTTCCGTCAATTTCCTATATTGCTTCCCATTCCCGCAGGAAACTTTCCCGGTAACCCTGGCCATGTTTAACGGTAGTTACGAACCACTCTCACACGTTAATTGGTATGTACACGTCAATTTACACGGGTTCCGTACTAAGTTTGCGCTCCATTAAAGGTTTTGGACAAAGTTAATGCTGTTTTGCATACAGCTCGTTTGCGATTCGACGCTTATGCTGAACTAGTGGACGCCCGCAGCTTCGCTCGCGCGGAATTAGACATTCACTAACTTCAAAAACGGCAAAGTTTCATACTAACTTTGCCCTTAGGGGGAGAATTTTCAAAAATCCTTTCTGTGCAAAATTTCAAGTTTCTAACCCTTATAGTTTAGGCCTTGCGTTGATATGTCAGTCAGTCAGTCAGCTTCTCCTTTTATATATATAGATGTGTTCAGGAGACACAATTCTTTGTTGTGAGTTGTTGTATGAATGAGTTTTTTAAATACAGTTAAGTACATAAGAAAACCACTAACCCCTCCACCAATCCGCATTATTAGCGTGGTGGAGTATGCTCTAGACCTCGCGCAGCAGTGTCTGTGGAGGAGACCCGTGCCCAGCAGTGGGACGTCTATGGGTCGCAGCGAACATAAGAAAATGGAGTCCTCGACGTGAAAAAAGAAGCACAGGCCGCTCTCGACAAGGTGGATGGACGGTCCGAAGAAGGCAGCGGGAAACCTCTGGAGAGGCCTATATCCAGCAGACAACAAAACAGTGATTAAGTTCCGTCCGCATGAAATATGTTATCGAGCCTTTAGTTAAAGCTTTAACAAAACATACAACTAAAGCATACAACAAAACCATTGCCGTCTTGACAGTCTCAATCAATTCATTCAATCCTGTTGGTTTGGCAATATTAATTAGGCAAGTCGGTACTGACTGTGACTTCTCTTCAAAAGTTTTCTATTGATGAAGTTCTGTGAAAATTAAATTATTTTAGTTACGATTCAGGGGTTGTTGTAAAGCCACATATTCTCGGCACATCTCCATTATTATTATCTCATGTGACACCATTGTAGTTACGATTGTGTCCATTCAAAACTAAATTAGTCCGCGGGCAAGTTTTAATTACTGCCTCCGCACTATTGTGCCTCACTGTACCCTGATTGTGCTCGCACATTGCGCGCGACTGTAGCCTGATTGTGCCCGCACATTGTGCGGAAATGGGTACTATGAAACAACATTTTTTTTATTGATCAAAATAGTATGAAAATTTTACTTTCTCAATTTTTGTACCCGGGACAGCCTGGCTCTCCGAGTAAAATTCACATCTGCCCATAGTAATATTTAGGTAAGCAGTTATAGGATAAAAAGAAGTAGGATTCTTGACTATTATACTAGCTTTTTTCGCGGTCCCGCTCGTGTCAAATCGTTTTGTATAAAGGAAATAAAAATACATCAATTACCTCCATCGAAATCTAGCTTCACCACCAGCTTCACTGGATGGTCAAATCTTATCTTACATAGAACATGAGACGTAAAAAGAGCAACAATAGTTAAAGGAAAAAAAATATTCCCCAAAATCAAATTAACTATTTTTAAAGGTATTATTTGTAGGTATTTCATGCTAGGTATGCAAAGGTAGAGAATCAAATGCTTGCGTAAATTCAACGCGTCATCGATATTTGAACAGCTGTGACATCAGCCACGCTCGTGGCATGTACGAGAATGAAACAGCCTGAGCAAGTTTACTGTGAACTCACAAATAAATAGGTGCAACATGTAACTAGGGAAAGTAATAAATTTAATGAAATCGAGGAGACCTTCCAATGAAATGGATTTACTGCGAACACCGCTGATGAACCAGGTAAATTTTGCAAGTAGGAGAAAGTGTTGAAAGTGTTGACAAGAAAAGTGCTCGCGTTTATAAGGAAAACAGAATAATAATGTCAAATTAATTTCACGAATAGCATCATAATTACCTGATGCTAACTTATAACATTTTCGTCTGTTTCGAAATTTTATTATTTTCATAAACTAAATGCTACGAGTTAGCCAAAGTAACATGCCTATTTTTTCCAGATTTTTGTCGTGTCTGGAATATACAGCACCATTATTAGCTGCGGCCTAGGATTAGGCTATCCTGATTTGTCAAGCAATGTAGCAACAAAAAATATAAAATATATTGGTAAGATATTCTTATGATTTATGTTCTAACTGTAGAACAATTTTATTTATTATGATGTTTACAGTTACCGAATGTTTACAAAGTCAAGGACTCAAAGTATTAAGAAAAATTCACTTCAAATAAACAAAGTTGATTAATGTCTAAAGTTTATAAGAAAAACAGGAAAGCAAAAAGTATTCTTACAAAAATATTTTGCAAATTAGCCAACTTCAAAGTAATTACAAGTCGCCTTGCTTCTGGAATACAAATTAAGGAGAACATTATAAAGTCAATGAATAGAGAAAAAAGTGATATTCATTAACGAAGAGCTTCAAATGAACCGTCCCTTAGTTAGGACGAAAAAATGTCGAAGCTATTTAAGGGCTTTTGAAAAATGTTCTTTTATTTGAGAGTCATTATATTAAAAGCGTTTAACGAACAAGGATTAATCTGAATTAATTTCCCTTTCAGAGATGGTGGGAGAGATAGCGTTCGTGTTATCTGTCTTTCTCATCCCGTATTTGTCGGAACGCCGGGGAAGGAAGGCTGCTAATTTCATCTCAACCTTGCCTCTCCTGCTCAGTTGGAGTATCAGGATTTTTTCACACAGCTATATAAGTCTCTTTTTCATCAACATCTTGTACAACATTGGCTTGGCTGGTACAGTGGCTATTAGTAGTGTCATTATAAGCGAATACTGTAGCCCTAAGTATCGAAGTGCGTTCCTGATTCTTGAGACAGCAGCCATATCATTGGGAGTATTAATAAGCCATGTTTGTAATGTTTTCTCTGAAACTGATCTTATATCAGCGTTTGGTATGTTATTGTCAGGCGTAAATCTGATCACGGTCAATTATTGGCTGGAGAGCCCATATTGGTTGATAAGTCAGGATCATTTTCAAAGCTGCATAGAATCTTTTCACTATTTCCACGGAACTGATGAAGAGGCTTCGAAGGAATTAAATCTTATATTGGAAGCGCAAAAGGTTAAACTGCAGCTGCAAGCATTGAAACCCGTACGAAGATTGAAAATTGGAGAGAGGATTAAAAGTTATATGATATCATTATTGAAGATGGAATTCCTAAGACCTTTAGCGATAGCAATTTTGCTATTTACTTTTATTGGTTTCGGCGGTGAGAATGTAGTATCCAATTACTCTTTTCGCGACGTCATCGATTCAAATAGGAAGTACGTTGGGCCTATCATATTGGATGTAATAACTCTCATTTGTTCATTAACATCTTGTGTTCTGATACAAATAGTCAAACGAAAGACATTATTTATGTTTACGGGCTCATTTTCTATTGTATTTTTAGCTCTTATTTTGTCATTGCAATCTCTTAATTTTCTTTCGAATGAATACATTGTGCTCTACCTAACTTGTGTAACAGGTTTTAGCATGTTCATGTCATTGGGAACGGCAGCGCTTCCATTTTCAATTTTAGGTGAAATATTTCCCATGTCCTACAAAGGTATTGGAAGTTCAATAACATGTGCTTACTTCTGGGCGTTTGGAAATAGTTTATTGAAATTAATACTTCGGTTGACACCTTCACTAGGTCTTCACTGTGTGTTGGTCTTATTGGTAACGTTTGCGATTGTAATATTGTTGCTTATTAATAAAATGTTGCCAGAGACATGCTCTCACACACTGATGGAAATTGAGAAGTTGTTCTGTGTGGAACGAGGAGGTCTTACCGAAGCAGCGAATATAGTAGAAACGGAAGATGATTCACGATTTGACAGACTAAAACTATTAATTGAGTAGTATAGTTGAAATTTATGTATGTTTTTTATAATTACATATTTTAGTTTATATAAAGACAGTAAAAACTCTTCTCTGTATTTTCACTCTTTCATTAATGATGCTGTCAGCCCTTTAGAGGTAACGAATGATGCGTCGTTACGAGTCGTCGATTCAGGATTCGATTTTCTTATGGAAGAAACCCAAAACAAAGGCTAACAGAAAACCGCACCCACGCTTAAGACGTCACCTGTCGACCCACTTCAGTTAATCCTAACGCGACTTGACAGCCATATATTATTCAGCCTTAGAGGTATACCCTCAGAATTGGGTGATGGCCTTGTAATTAAAATATTGATTCTCTCACCCAATCCAGTTAGGCTCGCCCCTATTTTTTATTTATTCAGGGTTACTTCAAGGCCGCTGTAAGCTAATGTGGAAAAGTGATTAATAGTTGCGGATATCACACCCCTAAATGCCAATGGGTCATGAACATTATGAAAGTAGTAGCTCACGAATACTACATAAATACTAGTTCACGTTATAATTAAAGCCTTGAAGTCAGTTTTTATACCGACATTTTAATTTGGAAGAGGTATTGTTCAAAATAAAAAGCTGTATTGATTTTAATAATTATAAAAAATTAAAAGCCCTTTTAATTTCCAAAAATGATTTATACCAGACTGAAACAAAGTAAGGTTTAAGTATATGCTACTCGTACCTAATGTAATAAAGATTACTAACAACAACACTTTTGAAAGAAATTGGTGCGATCCGGGGTGTGAATTAATAAAAAAAATGTTGTTTTCAAGTGGTTAGAACATACATAGTGGCGTTATTTTTTAATGTGCGCACGTACCGAGTAAAATTGCATAATACTATTTCAATGTATCATTTCGGATCTGAACCTAACCCGAATTTGAATATTGCTCCATGAACCACAAAAACCGGCAAAAATTGTATATTCTGTATTCAAATTAGTCTTAAATCCGAAATAAAAATGATACATTATAATGTAATGCAATACGGAATGTGTGCAAATTAAAATTTAATGTTGCTATTTATGCATGAACTAGTTGAAAACAAAATTTTTTTTTTATTAAATTTTCCCGCCACTGTCGCGTCCACTTTAAGTGTTGTTTAAAAACAAAATGTTTCATATTTTCCCGCGTCATAGATATACAGATATAACAAAAACGCTGATTGGGAAAGTTAGTAGATAATTAAAATCGTAATACAATACGTCAGAACAGTAATTGAATCGTGGATTCGTGATAAATGCCGAGTTTGGGAACTAATTAATTTATATACGCTCGCTGATTAAGCATTACCCTGATAACAATGTTTCAGCTTATTAGGTTTGACCCGGCTTCGAAGGAGGAGACCAGGGAGAAGGAGAATGCGCTATGCGCGTCTCCTTCCTCCCCCGTAAAAACAAGTGTAGGAGCCAAAGGCACGCGCCGAGGCGTCACGGTAGTAATGCGCAAGCGATCCCGTGACGTCTCCCTTCAACGCTGAGGGTGCCGCTGGGTTTTAGTGGGTATTCCGTAATCGGCGAGTCCCACATACCCGCCCGACCTTATGGCCGGGTGGGATGCGTAAACTGCATTTCCCAGCGATAAAAAAAAAAAAAAAAAAAAAAAAAAAAAAAAAAAAAAAAAAAAAGGTTTGACCCGGACATAACCTAGGTATTATGTTGGGATTTGATTTCAATACCGACGTTTTAATATTAATTGCGTCATGACAGATATCTATACTTCTATACCTACTTATATTATAAAGAGGAAATATTTGTTTGTAATGTTTTCATGTCTTCATTGTTTTTTATTTTAGTATGTATCGAAATTTAAATTATTATTCTTTGTATTAACACATATCTAATAAATAAATTAACTTAAATCTAAAAAAACCTTAAAAAATATAACCTAAAAAAAATAATTACTAAAATATATCATTAAAAGGAGTCCCTTTTCGCAAGGTTCCGAAGATATTGTTCTTCATTGTTTCACGTTTTCATGTCATGTCTACGAAGAAATTAACTAGACGTTTTCCGATCCACCTCGATACACCACAAGCTCACATCAGATCAATCGAGACTAGTTTAAAAATCTAACCTATATCGTTTTATAAAAAGTTACTATATGAACAATAAAACTGTTTAGTTATATTAAAAAGTTCAGACAAAAACGGTTTATAGCAATTATTTGATTTCCCAGTGGCAGTACGATTTGCATAACGGCGTAAATAATTGGCGAAAATAACTATAATTTTACACGAAGCTCGGTATACTGCGGTTAGCGTGTTGTGAGGCATTTGGTAAAAACACCGAATTGTAGGCTGCGGTACAAGATGTAAGCGATTTTATAAAACAAATATTTTTTATAAACGACTATTGGACGCCGAAGACTAGAGGAAACATTTGTTTGTAATGTTTTCACACAAAACTAATGGACCAATTTCAAAAATTCTTTCACCATTAGAAAGCTGCATCTTCACTGAGTGACTTAGGCTATATAATATTATAGATGTAAACGAAACTGTTGTTATGTCTAATTACACGCGAGCGAAGCTGCGGGCTTCCACTAGTATAGTATAAACATGGTATGTATGTATTTTGTAAAAAAGATTCTTTTTTAATTTACTCCTTCAATAAAATGGCCGTCTATGCCTTGGAACACACTAGAACATTTCAACCAATCGCCATACGTAATACTTTTTTGATACGCCAATACTAACTTGCAGTAGACGGGCAATTACTGAGAACACATAAAATCGCTCGAAAATGTATTAGGCATGCTCGTGATGCAATAACCTTTCACGTTTCAGATACATAACACAACACTCTTATATATTTTCAAAAATTACTAAAAGTTTTAATTTATTCCATTGGTATGCTATAATAGCAAATGCAACAGTAAAATTAAATATTAAACACAAAAATCTTAACGGGGTCCTGCATGAAATTTCGTAAAATGACTTGCTTGAAAAATATCACTACTACGCTAAATTGGCAAACAATAATAAATATTCTTGTTTAGATTATTTCGATTCTTAAACAACGACTAATTTGAAATTTGAATTGGCAAAAAATAATAAATAGTCTTATTTAGATTATTTCGATCCTTAAACAAGTTTTATTTTGAAATTTAAATGAAATGATATATTAATTATTAGATAATTTTGTGCAATTTTAATAGATCTTTGTAAATTTTAAGGATAAAACATGAATTCTAACAAGATACTGTTCGTATTGGTACTTTGTAGGTCTTTTAAATGTTCATTACTTTACATTACACACGAACTTAATATATTTTTCAATTATTGACCACGGTTTGATACAAAATATTAAATGACTAGATCGGACGTAAAGGATCATGTCAGTTTGTTTTGATATCCAGTTTGAATATCCTAAATATAGCATTTACACACGGTTGAGAGAGACGGTTTTTGTCAATATACAAAACTAATGACTGTTTCAGTTCGTTCGCAAAGCACCCTCTTAAGTACTATCGAATACATTTAGTATTTCGTATTATTGCTTTAATAAAAAAATAATAAAAAAAAAAAACTGCGAAATAGCATGTCACTATTATAGATTGTGATAAAACAATAGAAATTCTCGAACACGTGATAGTTTATGGCTATAACTAACGATTAAACAGTTAGTAGTAAATGTTTATAATAAACATTGAGTAAATTAAATTAGAACCTGTATCCAAATAAGTTTAGTATTACATATTAAAAAAATTTAATGTCAAAAATTAACCAAACTTCACCAATTCTATTTGATTAGGCGCGCGTTACGTGATGTATACTATGTTCATGTGTGTCTTAGTACGAATATCGGAATAATAACAATTACATTCAGTAATGGGGTGTGTCGAATGCCGAGCCGAGCATGCGAAACAATTAAGTTCTCATCGATTGCGTAAAGCAGATTCGATGAAAAACTTTGGGGCATAATTCTAATATAAGCAGGATTTATTATAAGTCGTTGTTAAGTCGGACCGATTTCAAAAATTCTTTCACCATAGAAAGCTGCATCTTCAATGAGCGACATAGGCTATATAATATTACTAGGTGACAACGAAACTATTGTTGTCTAATTCCACGCGAGCGAAGCTGCGGGCGTCTACTAGTTAGATATAAACTGCCAGAGAAAATCATTTTGTAGAAAACATGAGTTTTTTGTGTTTATCTTTTCATACAAAATCAACTGGACCGATTTCAAAAATTCTATCACCATTAGAAAGCTGCACCTTCACTGAGTAGGTTATAAAATATTACTAGGTGTAAACGAAACTATTGCTGTCAAATTCCTAGCGAGTGAAGCTCTATTCAGATATAAACTGCCAGAAAGAATCATTTTCTATAAAACATGAGTTATTTCTTCTAATAAACGTAATAAAAAATTCAATAGACGTTGATATGGTAGAGACTGGTAGAGACCTAACATGGAAAAAGCTTTACAGTTACCAGGTAACATGGGCGGGGCTTGTAACCCGGTTAGGCGGCCCTAGCGAGACGCAGGCATCCCCATTAGTCAGGTTTACGCTAAATTGGGCTATTGTTTTTGGAACAAGCATCACAATAGAGATGGAACACGTCCCGTCTCCATTATAAGGAGTGTCACGGGCCCTTGAGTAATTGTTTTTCATGGAACGGTAAGCCCACATCATTAAAACATTCTGATACGACTGGTATGCCATAGCAATATAGGTAAGCTTACACATCCATTAACATTACATATTATGTTATGCCATCGATGCTGGTTGTTTTCAATTGTAAAATAATCGAAGACAGAAAAGAAGAAATGAAGCGAGTTTATCACGCATCTTAATATTTAACAATACGTACACTGCGTACGTACGTACTTACAGCGTCCATAGCCCAATGGCTCGGGTCGATCCAAAGAGTTAAGCAACGACGGGCGCGGTCGGTTTGTGGATGGGTGACCGCTAGTGGCAAAATTTCATGGACGCTACCGTGCTTCGGAGGGCACGTAAAGCCGTCGGTCCCGGTTGTTTTCAATGTTGGAAACAGTCGTTAAGCGTCTGTGGGGGAGACCCGTGCCCAGCAGTGGGACGTCTATGGGTCGAAGCGACGTACTACGTACAGCTACAAGTGTCAATAGCAGTATGGTATGGCACCAGTTTAATTGTATGCTAGTGTCATTAAAACACGTCAGAATATTCGCGCATAAAAGAAATATTCATAGCATCCGTTGCGGCCCATATTCTTGTGTCAGGGGACGACAACCTTTGTTTAGTTAACTAGGTCAGGGGTTGAAAACGGCCAACAATGTTGGATTATATTGACGCGCGCCAAATGGATAAATTAAATCCCTCACCCGCCACATTTAATTTGCTCAGCCAATAAAATCCCGTCATTAATGTTTTTTTTTCAGATCTCGCTTTCGATTCGTTCGATATTTGAATCTGGAAATGTGGGAAGGTTTTTTGTAGTCACTGGAATGTTATTCCATTTAATAGCTCTAGTTTGGCTATGGAATATAGGTAAAATAACGAGTAAAAGCCATTATTGCTATTTTTAGCCTGTGGTTGTGAACCCTACATTATTGTACTTATGTATCAACTCTCATGTTTGTTTTGGAAGATATCGGTCACAGCAGTAAGCACTTTGCAACACTTATTGTATTTGATTCGTTTTGTATTCCGGTGCAGTAAATTGTGAATTCTACTAATATTTTGTATTTATTTATTTGCTCATACAACTTTATTGACACTTCTAAAGATATACAATGGGCGGAATTACTGCTTTATGGCATTTTATACCATTACAAATGTGAAAGTTTGTAAGTTTGATCGTTTGAATGTCAATTAATCAATTACGCAAAAGCTACAACAGATGGCGCTGAAACTAATTCTTAACTTGATTACACTTTTTCCGCGGGCTTAGCAGCAGAAACTAGATATGATCGTTTGTTGTATGTCTTAATTGTTACGAACGGCTAATATCTGGCCACTAATAAAGTATTCAGCAAAAACAAGCGCATGCAGCAGGCTATAACAGGCCCGTCACATGCCATGTCTGGCCAGTGGTGCGTTAAATAGAAAATTAATCGTAATTGGATGAATTAATTCACTTTATCGCTTTAATCGGATTATTCTATCACCATTCATACGAGTACATAGTTTTTATTTTAAGTTAGGTTTTCGGTAATAGTTAATTTATTTTAGTTTTAGTTAATCAATAAATCTATATCTATACTAATATTATAAAGAGGAAACATTTGTTTGTAATGTTTTCACACAAAAACTACTGGACCGATTTCAAATATTCTTTCACCATTAGAAAGCTGCATCTTCACAGAGTGACATAGGCTAGTAGGTATAAACGTTATATAGTTAGTAGGTGTAAACGAAACTATTGTTAAGTCTAATTCCACGCGAGCGAAGCTGCGGGCAGTGCAGTAGTAATAGATAAATGAATAGTAATTTAATGAACGTCATAATAGACGTTATTAGAATTAATGTTTATTACTTATTGTTTTCGTGTTGCTTACCTTTTAAGACCAAGATGATTGCTTCTGGATGCCTATGTATAGGTTCCATATAGGCTCTATCACTTATTCTATCCATTTGAGGAAAAACTCCAGTTATCGTCAATAGGCATGCTGACAGATTTTGAAATTGCCTTGTTAATGTAGGTACACATCCAGTATTACGAAAAAAAAACTTTTTTTTTCAGCAATAAATTGAGTTTTAACGCTAATTATTGCAGTTTTTCCTATCTACTTTAAATTTAGCGAAAACGCTCATTAGTGTCGTGGCGTCCGCATCGACGTCACGCCTGGATATTATAAAAGAAAATGCCGTGGTATTTATATGAGAAGCCCAAGCGGCAGGTGCATTTTTACTCAAACATGACGTCATCCGCTCTGATTGGGTTTCCAGGCGTTTCAGTCAACATAGCCGATTGCTGTATTTTATACTTTTATTTTAATGCAAATCTTATTAATCTCAATGTTTTTATTAAAAATTGACAATTTTTTAGGAATTATTCAACATACTGGTTCCGCTAAAACCATTTATTCTTTATTTTTTTAATACTGTCATCATGCCTATTCTCTTCAGACTATGAGCGCTTTTCGAATAAATAAATAATGTCGAGAGAAAGGTATTTAAAAAGGTCGGGCGATTAAACGTTAATTGTATACTAAATTCCCCGGGCTCTTGAATATCTTGAGACGCTTGGTAGGTAAAATACCTACAGAACCGAACGCACGTTACCGCCCTACTTAGGTTTTACGAGAAGCGATAGCCCTAAAGTAAGAAATACGTAGGTAATTTAGACAAGTTAATTTATTATTTCCCCCACAGACATTGTGCTGGAGTACCTATGCTCTAGACCTCCCGCAGCAGTGTCTGTGGGGGAGACCCGTGCCCAGCAGTGGGACGCCTATGGGTCTCAGCGCAGACCAGGCAGAAGAAAGGTAAATGAAATAGAGTTCACAATAGTTAAAATAAAGTTATTTTTAAATGTCTAATCAAAGGGATAGGTAAGTCAAAGTCAAAGTCAAAGTCAAATAATTTATTTCGCCATGAGGTGATTATACACGCTTAACGAAAGTCTAGAACAAACAAACTACTTAAACAGAAGAGATATAATGCTATTCTAAACTGATTAATATAAAGTAAAGGATGAGCTATTGATCCTTGAATAAATAGCTAATCCTACACAGGTGCTTAAGGCTAATTTACAATAATTACCTACCACTAAGCTAAGCTCTAAGTCACGATAGACTATCTATCTGGTCATCGGCTTTAGGAAGAATTTACAATATTCTTATCCTATGCCCTAGTGTAGGCCGAGAGAGAAAAAAGCCGGAGGAAAAAACTCTCGGTACTCTTTTAAAATTCAAGTTAATTTGTACAGAAAATGTACAGTATGACCATGACATGTTCACGACAGACACGAGACAGCCCATCGTGTATGCCAAGAATCACCCCATGTGCCACCTGCTTACAATAATGTTCGCTTTGATTAAACTTCATCAGAGTTTCATTCTGAAAGTGAACAAACATTTAATTAAACGTTCAAAATGGGAATATTCCCTCAGGAATATAGTACCAGTAATTTTTAATGCTTACGAAGTTTTAATACCCCTTCGGTTGAGTGAAAATGTTTTAGTGAGGAAATTGTTTTAAAATTAGAGGCTAAAGTATTTGTATCACAACAGGCGATCGACTATAAATTGTATTATATATAAAAAAATCGGCTTCAAAACTAAAATATAAAAAACTAGCTGACCCGGCAAACGTTGTTTTGCCATATGAATAATTTTTACTGAATATTTTGGGAGAACTTCATGTAAGTGTGTGGACTACAACTACCACTACCCCTACCACTACCACTACCCCTACCACTAACACTACCCCTACCACTACTCCTACCACTACCCCTACCCCTACCATTACCCCTACCCCTACCACTACCCCTACTACTACCCCTACCACTACCTATCACGCACCGGCGCCATCTACTTAAAATATTGGTTTGTAGTACAAATGCTCTGCATCAGAGATGGCGCTGTATGTGAAAAAAGATTTTCCCGCTTTTCTGTTAAAATTTTTCCTGAATTTTCTTTGCTATAAACCTCACGGAGCCCGAGACCTTTCCAACGAATGCAAAACCGTGGAAATCGGTTCGTGCGTTCTGGAGTTATAGCGTCAGGAAGGAAAACCCGACTTATTTTTATATAGAAGATATCAGCAAAGAGCGCATACAGCAATAGAGTATACTCCACCGATAACTTTAGAGGCTTCAGTCCTCTAGTAAGTAAGTAAGTTTAAGTAATGATTGAAGAAACGGGAATTTTTCTGGATTTTGTTTTTTCGTGGAAGTTGAGTTCTCGAGAAACTGCCACGATAAAGATATCTTAGGACGATGAATAAAATATAAGCTGGGAATTTTGTTTTTTCCTCGATGTGTTGCCATAGGTCTCATCGCTCTGAGGTTGCCATAAACATGTCTAGCACATTTATTTTGATGACTATATTATTTTATGATGTTGCTATTTTTATGATTTATGTGCAGACTTTAGTAAGGACATAGGTACAGTATATAAGACAGGAAGGATACAGTACAAGAGTACTACATATTTCTTTTGAAATTTCTTCCAGTAGACCCGAGACAGAAATTTGTAACAGACGTTAGGTCTAAGCATGTACAATGTGAATCTGCAATACATATAAATAAATAATTATATATTATACATTAAATATAACATATATATTAAATTCACTGTATATTAATAACTAGTGGACGCCCGCAGCTTCGTTCGCGTGGAATTAGACATTAACTAACTTCAAAAACGGCAAAGTTTCATACTAACTTTGCACCCCCGTTTTACCCCCTTAGGGGATGAATTTTCAAAAATCCTTTCTTAGTGCTCCCGTACGTTATAAAAGGAACCCCTGTGCAAAATTTCAGGTTTCTAACCCTTATAGTTTAGGCCCTGCGTTGATATGTCAGTTAGTCAGTCAGTCAGCTTCTCCTTTTATATAATAGAGAATACATGTAATGTTTTGGCCGTAGCTGTTAAATTACGTGTAAATATGTATTAAATAAATAAATAAAATACTCCACCATCTCACAGAGTAATTATTGGTTGGCTCGCTTAGAGATTATAAAAGAGCAAAATGAGTCCGTTAAGTCTGTTTGTACGAGACGAAAGCTTTGCTCAGCCTCTTGTTGAGGGTCCTCGTAACCCCACTTTGCGTGTCTGAGTGCTTTTAATCTGCTCCAAAATTCTGAATACCAGACTAATATTTGGATAATCGATTATATCATTTTGTAAGCGAAGCGAGAATTTTTCACGTTATTCTTTCGACGCCTTGACGCGGTGGTGACCTTGAGTGCCAAGCCGCGGGTTCGAAATCTGGCTGGGATAGATAATAATTTAGCAAATAAATATTTGTACTTGGGTGGCAGTGTGGTGTCTAGCGTCTATGGTAGCGTCCATAGCCCAATGGCTCACGATTCAATGTGATCGAAAGAGTTAAGCAACGACGGGCGCGGCCGGTTTGTAGATGGGTGACCGCTAGTGGCAAAATTTCATGGACGCTACACGTGCTTCGGAGGGCACGTAAAGCCGTCGGTCCCGGTTGTTTTCAACTATGGAAACAGTCGTTAGGCCTTGTCGAAGACCTTCGGGTGGCTTGATAACATTCGACACTGGGTTGGCCACTAACCCCTCCACCAATCCGCATTGGAGCAGCGTGGTGGAGTATGCTCTAGACCTCCCGCAGCTGTCTGTAGGGGAGACCCGTGCCCAGCAGTGGAACGTCTATGGGCAACGAGCAGCGGGTTCGATTTCTAGCTGGGGTAGATAATATATTAAGCAAATACTCGTAAATATTTGTACTTGGGTGGCAGTGTTGTGTCTATAATGTTTGAGTAGTTTGAATGGACTCATTCTACATGATCGCAGGGAAATATTGATAAAATCTATATTAAATGTTCTATGAATAGATGACCTTACATAAATGATGATTGAAATGTCAGGTGCTTTAATAAAGGCATAAGGGCGGGGCGGATCGATACCTCACTCCACTCGCCCTTTGCATCCCTGCGAGTTAACCTACTATTATACAACTAAGCTAATCTATCGACTAGTGGTCGCCGAACCCCCCCTTTTTTTTAACTAGAGTCATCTATACCTACTAATATTATAAAGAGGAAAGATTTGTTTGTAATGTTTTCACACAAAAACTACTGGACCAATTTCAAAAATTTCAAATACTCCATCCCGCCGTCCATGATAACAGTTGCAGACCACTTTACTCATGTACCACTTTACTTTACCTTTTAATTTTTCCAAAGATACGATTGTTTTACTTAAATTTTATTAATACGCAGCTTCGCTCGCGTAGTTTAGACCCATTAGCGACGTCTACCCGCGTTCGGGTTGCCCACTTGACTTCAAAAACGGAAAAGTTTCATACTAATTTGGCACCCCCGTTTTACCCCCTTAGGGGGTGAATTTTCAAAAATCCTTTCTTAGTGCTCCCCTACGTTATAAAAGGAACCCCTGAGCAAAATTTCAAGTTTCTAACCCTTATAGTTTAGGACCTGCGTTGGTATGTTAGTCAGTCAGTCAGTCAGTTAGTCAGTCAGTCAGTCAGTCAGCTTCTCCTTTTATATATATACTAGTGGACGCCCGCAGCTTCGCTCGCGTAGAATTAGACCCATTAACGACGTCTACCCGTCTAAAGACTTCAAAAACGGCAAAGTTTCATACTAACTTTGCACCCCCGTTTTACCCCCTTAGGGGGTGAATTTTCAGAAATCCTTTCTTAGTGCTCCCCTACATTATAAAAGGAACCCCTGTGCAAAATTTCAAGTTTCTAGGACTTATAGTTTAGGCCCTGCGTTGATATGTAAGTCAGTCAGTCAGTCAGTCAGTCACCTTCTCCTTTTATATATATAGATAGATTTAGAAAAGCATTATATGTCTTTTCTATTAGTAGTTTGTAATCTAGATTCGTTAAGCGTGTCTTATGACCTCATAGCGAAATAAATTATTTGACTTTGACATTGACTCTGGTTCAATATAACGAGTACGGGTTTTTTATTCCGCGGAATACTAAGTGCTCGCCACTCAGTCCTTATTGGGTGGTACTACAAAGCGTTCCAATTCTCCCGTCTTTACCGCGATTGGGGAGTTTTACGAGCGCTCGTACTGGCTTTGAGACGAATGGCAGACTGGTTTATTGAGCGAAAATGTTTGTAGGTAAGGCTGGCTAGATGTTGCTAGTGAATCCGGGGTTTGTGTCAATAACTTTGCTTATAAATACTTGATGTATACTTATCACCATACATTTTTGTTCGCGGATTAGTTGCAAAGTAGATTTTGGTTTGTAATAATGGAGATACGCAAAGTAACGCCTGATACAATTAATTAAATACTTTTTTTCTTGAATAATAAATTGTCTGCCAAACTGTGATACAGTCGGTCGGCATATAAGTACTAGCTGACCCCGCAAACGTTGTTCTGTCATATGAAATGTCAAAGTGACGTATAGTAGACGTAGACAAGAATAGCATATTCGAATTGGCTTAAGCTAAAATAGTATTGATTTATTTACATAAAATTGTATTTACGAGCTGTGAATATGAGAATAAATTTATAAAGAATTATAAACATTTCCCAAACAAAAGCGATGTTTGGGAAATTAAGCCGCTATTGAAAAGACGGCAACAAAACGCGTACCGAGAGCTTTTCATAACGACTGCAATAGCTAGAGTACAAAAGCTCACTAAGCTTTCGAGTGACGTCGATAAAATTGCACTGAAAGCTCGTATTTTCCGGTACAATTTCGGATGATTCTTTTGTGTGTGGAGAATGATGTGTCTTCTCCACTTTATAAGTACTAAAGTCAAATGTAAGGGACAATACATGAATTTTTTTTTAAGTTATACACATTATGTTTGAAAGTTATACATTTGACAGATGAATACAAATTATTTTCTGTCTATTAAGTACATTGTGGTTAATGCTTGTTTTCCGTGTGTTAGCGCACCACAGGGAATTAGCAGGGCATCCGTGTATGGAACCGTGCGTTAGTTCGACTCACATACAACTTAATATTTTATATTCTATTATATTAAATGTCATAATTTCGTTAAATGAACCGGGTTTACTGGTATTGATTTAATCTGAAACCATCCCTTGAATGTTAAAATAGGTGTCGGTATTTACTTATTGAAGACTAGTGGACGCCCGCAGCTTCGCTCGCGTGGAATTAGACAACAATAGTTTCGTTTACATCTATTAATATTATATAGCCTATGTCACCAGTGCTACGAGTATATATATAGATTACGTACGTGATACGCGGGCAAAGTCACAGCATAAGCTATTGTACCAAGTTTCATAACTATCGGTTGAACGCTTTCCAGGACTCGTCTACTCCACAAAGGGCAACCAGAGATAAATATTACACTTTCCATTTCAGTTGATGATGTTACGCAAAAAATATGAAGACAAAGCAAAGTGAATAAAGCATTTACAATGTATTTATGGCAGAAAAGGATTGCTGCGTTCAAACAAGTAATTGAAAAGTCCTTAGCGAGCAACAAAGTTGAAATTGCAAAAGTTTTACCTTTGCATTGTTCAGTTTCGATATAGCCAAGTGCTGTGACGTTGGGTAAGGGTTACCTTACTTACTTTATTCATATTTACTTGACGGTATCTTTTAGTAGGTTTATTCATATTTACCTACGCTACCTTTGAGTGCTTTTTATGGATATAAACAAACGAGCTTGCAGCACCACCCATCCGCTGCCGCCCATGACAACTGTGACTGACTTTGAACAAGACCTCAAGGTTACACTTTCAAGTATGGAATCCCAATTACTGTCGCTATGGCCAGTCTGTCGCCGAGACAACAGCAATGATTTTGATGACAGTCAAATATGTTGCATATGTATGTATATGTACCCACTGCGATTGTCATTGGCAAGTTTATACTGTCATTTCATACAATATGTATTTTTTTAGCTTATATCCATATGTTGAGTACATTTCATACGACGCTGATAACCGTTGGGTAAGAAAAGTCCTCGAGTGGAGACCGCGTCTCGGAAAACGAAGTAGGTATTGGCCGCCCTCCGACGAGGTGGACTGACGACCTGAAGAAGACAGCGGGAAACCGTTGGATTCAGAGGGCGCAGGATCGGGAGGAGTGGCGTCGATTGAGGGAGGCCTATGTCCAGCAGTGGACCCAAAAAGGCTGAGTACATTTGTAACTAATAACTTACATACATTCTGGAGACTGAAACTAATAACATAAATACATTCTGGAGACTGTTCGAAAACTGGCATTATTGAAACATCAGCCGACTCAACTATAATATTATTTCACATTACGCTACTCAGTGCAATTTAAACAAAAAATGAACTATAATGGGCTCGCGACCTTGCCTGCATTCAGCGTAAATAAGCATCTATTCAGTGCCGAGAAACTGTGCCCTTATAGCAGTTAGTGAGAAATAAAACGAAACAGCGAGAAATAAACGGCCTAAGCCGGTAATTATTCGAGTGGGGGTTAAGACGTAAACTTTCCGGTTAAATCTAGGTATTTAGGTCATGCGAACTTCGTCTAGAGAGGTTTTTACTATTTAACATTTGTACGAATAACGTATGAAACTCTAACAAAATTAAATATATTTAATTTAGCAAAATTAAAGTTTAAAAGTAGACGACAGTGTCGGTACGTCGATCTCGACAGTGGCGGTACTGTTGAAGAACTCTCAGGCATGCAGGTCTCCTCACGATGTGTCCTTCACCGTTATAGCATTAATTTCTTAAATCGCACATAACTTTGAATAGTCATTGGTGCGTGCCGCTGGGGATTGAACCCGGACCGCTCCAGCGAGAGGCGAGTTCGATAGCCTAACATATAGTAAGTTACCATTATCAATATAATGTGAAGATAGAGTCTATTTATACTGTAAAATTTTTTTTTTAAAAAAACCTTATACTTATAACTTTTTATTTTATTTTCATGCATTGTCATCGGAACCTAATATGTGTGCCAAATTTCAGCTCGATAGCTTCAGTGGAAGTGGGTGAAATATTGATTGCAAGATTCCAGGACATACATACGAAGCTTTTAAAAATATTCAATCAAATTTATGCTTAAATGGCATGGTGAAAGAACATCTAACTAAATGATGTATTGCTTCACGAGTATGCCTGATTTATTATCTACCGCTAACAAAAATTCTACGCACATTCCATGAAATAAGAATCTATCGTCATGAAAATATGTAAGAAATATTTTCGTCCACAATAAAACCAGAAAAAGCTTTTATGTGAAAAAGATTAGAGCATCTTTCATAATCATACGTGAAGAACACATTGTTACATTGACCTTTTCATATTGATAACCATTCTATGAAACTTTTTATTCTGTAGTTATTGAAAGAAAATAAAAATGTACATTACATTTTTTTTTTTTATTTACGTTGCCTGTAATCTTCGCTCATTCAATTTCAAATTGAGAACGTATCTTAGCCTTCAACATTTTGCTGACTGGTTGTGTTATTCTCGGTACCAACCTACGAACTGGCAATAGATAAAAAAAAGTAAAAATGTAATGACTGACATATCAACGCAGGGCCTAAAATATAAGGGTTTTAAGCTTGAAATTTTGCACAGGGGTTCCTTTTATAACGTAGGGGAGCACTAAGAAATGATTTTCAAAAATTCACCTCCTAAGGGGGTAAAACGGGGGTGCAAAGTTAGTATGAAGCTTTGCCGTTTTTGAAGTCAAGTGGGCAATCCGAACGCAGGCAGACGTCGTAAATGGGTCTAATTCTACGCGAGCGAAGCTGCGGGCGTCCACTAGTTTAACATAAATACCGTTTACCATAGCTAGGTAATATCTTATATAATTTGCATTGAATTTATAGCCACACTAGCTATAAACACGCCACATTTCACCACACAGACCGTTAGTATTCAGCAAAACCTATTCACCTTTTCACTTCCAACCATTAGTCCGGTACAGACCATGTAGGTAGCGAACGGATGACCTTTGGGCATTTATCTCAGAACTATTAATCACTACAATTTATTAAGGGTCCGCGCTCACTGGCTTCCAGTTACGATTAATTAAAGGAAGGTGTGATAAAATCAAGCCTCGTGAAAGCATCTTAACGGAGCTTCCATGACTCAAATGCTTGACAAGTGAAAGCCTCAACAGTCTTGTTCAAAGTCAGTCACAGTTGTCATGGGCGGCAGCGGATGGGTGGTGCTGCAAGCTCGTTTGCTATCCTGAATCCATAAAAAAAAAACAAGTTGGAATATCAAACAATACTTGATGTCTGAATGGTGCAGTTTACTGACTGAAACGCTATGGATCTGATGATCCTTGATATATTGGTGAAAAAGTAAATGTGAGGTATCCTTTTGATGTAGCGTCCGTAGACTAGTGGCTCGCGTCGATTCAATGTGATCGAAAGAGTTAAGCAACGACGGGCTAAGTTTCCACTAACTTTACCAAGTTTCTACTATCTATTAGTAGGTACGTAGCTATGTACTCGTAGATGCCTCTTCAACTCCGCCGAGTTAGACATCGGATAGCAAGCACTTAGTCGACTTTGCCGACCTAGGGATACTGTTTCGAGGGTCCTTTGTTCATAGGAGACAAGCTACGAGTATGTAATAATAGTATTGTACTATTTACAAAACATTTGAGTTTTTATTTAAAATTAGTGGACGCCCGCAGCTTCGCTCGCGTGGAATAAGACTTTGTGCCGCCTTAGAGGAAATAAATGAGCAGATTTTGAATTTTTTTAGTAGTTAAACCTTCCATGGACCTTAAGGATCATCGTCTGTCCCGTGCCCAGCAGTGGGACCTGAGTAATAAATTGAACGATTTTTTATTTCAGTGTTTTGTCCATTTCACGGGGACCACGCAATTTTATTATACCTATGTTACTGTACAGGCCCTGTTCTACATCTGTGCAAATCACATCGATCTATCATTCCTTTGAGGAGGAGAAGGACAAACCGACAAACCAACAAACAATGATACCAACTGACACACTTTCCCATTTATATATAAGTAAGTGCATAGCCAAAACCAAAGAAATTGGAGCTACCCGGGCTTCTTTAGCTAAAACGATATCGATATGTCAAATCACTGTAAAAAATTTCTGCTTTATTCAAAACAAACTAATAAACCTATTATAGCTATAACATATTTTTCAATTGAATTTGACCATAGAAGACAAAATAACAGTGTTTCGCTAAAATAAGTTTATTATTTCTATATATATATATAAAAGGAGAAGGTGACTGACTGACTGACTGACTGACATATCAACGCAGGGCCTAAACTATAAGGGCTAGAAACTTGAAATTTTGCATAGGGGTTCCTTTTATAACGTAGGGGAGCACTAAGAAAGGATTTTTGAAAATTCACCCTCTAAGGGGGTAAAACGGGGGTGCAAAGTTAGTATGAAACTTTGCCGTTTTTGAAGTCATGTGGGCAACCCGAACGCGGGCAGACGTCGTTAATGGGTCTAATTCTACGCGAGCGAAGCTGCGGGCGTCCACTAGTTTATGAATAAGACGACTTGTTTGTTTTAATCAAAGAGAATATCTGAAAATGTCAAAACTAAACAGACAGCAAGTTAGTGGAGATGGCGCAAATGGAGTGAAATATGAAAATTTTGTAACAAACCCCGCCCCTTGGGCTGAATGTGACAGTTGAATAGACGCGTTTTGTAAGGACACCATTGAAGTCTCACCAAGCGGGTTATGTACGCAACGCTGACGGAAAATGTTTTTATAATCTGGGCCTGTCGGCTCTTATAACCATAAAGCTAAACTTCCTATTTGCCTCCTCGTTTGGGTACAAATTCCGTTGTAATTTTTTTATTTTTTGGACATTCTCACACACGGCCATCTGACCCCAAAGTAAGCGCGAGCCTGTACTATGGGTGTCAGAGACTGATATTCATACATAGATATATTTAAATACATACTAAAATATATATCATCCAGACACAGAACAAATACAAGTGTTCGTCATAAGAATATTTGAGAGGCGAGTTCGATAGCCACTGGGCTATCACCGAATATTAGTTACTTCGTTTGAATTAATAATTTGAGTGTTACATGAGAAAACTTGTAGCGTCCAACAATAGCTCGTGTCGATTCAATGTGATCGACAGAGTTAAGCAACGACGGGCGCAGTTGGTTTGTGTGGTGACCGCTGGAGGCAAAATTACACGGGCGCTACCGTGATTAGGAGAGCACGTTAAACCGTGAAAACAATCTTTAAGCCCCGTCGTAGACCTATAGGTGGATTGAGGCATTCGACACTAAGTTGGCCACTGACCTCCGCACATTGGAGCAGCGTGGTGGAGTATGCTCTAGACCTCCCACAGATTTGTCTGTGGAGACCCGTACACAGCAGTGAGACGTCAATGGGTTGCAGCTTAACTTTCTGTTAGCTTATGCAAAAACTAATGTGAATATGCTCTTAACCCGGTCCCCGAGTATGAATAGCTTGAGTGCTTCGTATTTCTCGTTATTCTAACGAGGGTCATTCAGACATTGAGTAGGCCTAAGCGAGTACATTATAGAGTCGCGTGTGTTATGACTCTATTTTGTATGGGTAACATAACGTAACATTACGGCTGTATTTCTCCGAATGGATAGGCAGATGTGTACGCGTTACGTTTAGGTTTAGCTTCGCAATCTCATGTATAGGTTACCCTGTGTAACGTCTCATGTAAAGTCTCATGTAATAGGTTACCCTGTGTGACGTCTCATGTAGTCTCATGTAATAGGTTACCCTGTGTAATGTCTCATGTAAAGTCTCATGTATAGATTACTCTGTGTAACTTATACATGAGACTTTACATGAGACGTTACACAGGGTAACCTATTACATGAGACTACGAAGCTAGAGGTCTTGGGTACCAACCCCGTCTCGGACAAGTATCATTAGGTTTTTCTATCTTGAAATTCTCAGTTGTAGCTTGCAGTCTTCATTTGTGCCCGGTGTGTCTAAACATAATTGTTGAAAATTGGTCGTGCACAAACCTCTGCCGACCCGATCAGGGAAATACTGGCGTGAATTTATGGTATGTTTATGAATCCCGAACGGATTTAATACACCACATCTACTACTAGAAACCAAATATTTAATTACATGATCACATCGCACGCTTAATAATAAACCGGAATAAGTCAAAAATTAAGGATTCCCACTTTTGTTAATAAAACGAACTAACTCCAATTGATGAATCTATAGGTACAATCCCACCATGCGAAACAAACCAAAATGTCCGATTGTTAGATCAACCCTCTCTTTTCTACAAAATATAGATAAGACTATTCTACTTAACTTTTTTTCAAAACTAGCATGTTTCGTTTTACTTCACTTTAGTTGAAAACGGTGTTATAATACAGCATGTACTATTTAGACTTGGTGCAGTTTATCACGAAATTATAATTGTATAGATAGGAAATATTTCGTATTAGTGCTTTTTAGTATAAAATTATTACTTTTATTCGAGAAGCAATTCATTTTATATCACTTTATTACCAAACTATTTTGTACTAAACTGACGTAAGTCGAAACTTTAGAAAATAAACTTCATTTATTCATTAAAATTTGATATAAATAATATAATTAAACTATTATGTCAGTTATATTCGCTATACATCTCTCTAAAATTTAAGACCAAGAAAATAAAAATAGCACAATAAACACGTGAAAACCATCAAAATGTTTTTAACAAGGTAGAGACTCAAAACTTTGACCGCGATTTCCCAAAAAAGTGAATTTTTGTCTTATTCCGGTTTATTATTAAGCGTGCGACATTTAACTAAGAAAAGTAACTCTAAAAGCAGAATGTACATATAATGAATACACAGGATGTTGCAAGTATTAAATAGTTAACAACACAATTTTACGTTCCTTTGAAACGCTAACAACATAGTTCCGATGAAAAGCGTTTCCCGAGAGCTAACATCACAGCACCGCAATAAAGGCCGGGGAAGTGTGGAGCTCCGCCCGGGCTGACTTTCATGCCGTGAATTATAACGAAAGGCGACTTCAATGCCTGTGTTTTCACTACATTAACAAACTATTACATATTATACTAGCTGACCCCGCAAACGTTGTTCTGCCATATGAAATGTCAAAGTGACGCGACACTTCATGTAAATGATAATTTCTACAAAAATACTGAAATAAGTTAATACTGACCAAATTGTGAATCTAAACTAAACCATTCTCGAATCCCCTTGAACACACAGAAACAATTTCATCAACATCTATCCAGCCATTTAGGAGGAGTTCACTAAAATTAGATGGCCATATTTTTCATTATAATATAGAAAGAAAGAAAGAAAATAAATATGAGTTTACTCTATGGAATGCGTTTTAAATTCAAATGTGAAACGTTCTAGAAAAAACGTTAGTAAATATTTAGAAAGAAAAGAAAGTAAAAAACTAGTTGGACTCGAATTCGTTCGACCTTTATATTACACAGTTTTATTCGATTCGTTCCGTGCTGGAAAGTTCTGGAATGTTCCAAGGGGTACATAAAGGGCCGATCAAGGTGGACTGGAGCTTTATAAAAGAAAGTGAAGTACTAAATAGTGCCGTGAGCTGTTTGTGAAATCCTATTCGAGGACTCTTCTCCACCGGTTATCAGTCCTTCAAACGACGTGGCCTGCCCATTGCCACTTCAACTTACTAACTCTGCGAACTATGAAGGTGAGCTTTATTCGTCTACGGATTTCATTATTCCTGATTCGATCTCGTATCGAAATATCGATAGTATAGCATAGCTCTCTCCATAGCGCGTCAAGTGATGTGAAATAATAATGCAAGTTTTGTTAAGTAAGTGAAATACCAAATTTCATAGCAAATCCCTATTCGTAACATTAATGAACAGCACATTAGAGAGAAGTCCCCATCTATATTATAATAATGAATCGCAAAATGTGTTGGTAAGTGCATAACTCAACAACGCCTGGACCAATTTGGCCAATTCTTTTTTTTAAATGTTCGTTGAAGTTCAAGGATGGTTTTTACGGCGAGAAAAATTTGAAAATTCATCCCCTAAGGGTAAAACGGGGGTGCAAAGTTAATATGAAGCTTTGCCGTTTTTGAAGTCAGTGAATGTGTAACGCGAGCGAAGCTGCGGGCGTCCACTAGTATTAATAAAAAATTGCGTTCTAAAAAAGCTAATTATTGCAATTAATTGTATGAGGCGTTACTTTGCGGAACTTCATAATTACAAACCAAGGAGTAATCTACTTTGTAACAATCCGCGAACAGAAATGTATGGTGGTGTGTGTATACCTTCATGCACGTGGCACCTCTCTCCCTCCCACACGCAATCAATGAACACACAAACCCACAAACAAACACGTGTTTCGCCCGGAAACAAGGCATCCTCAGGGTAAGAAGACTTTTTTTTGTTTTGCGTCCAGACAACCAACCTACGTGGACTGACCCTCCGGGCCCGGGCAGCCGTCATATAAACCTTTCCAAGTCTCCCTTATCAACCAGTATTTCACTGTACTATAATCACTAGTTGACGTAAGAATATTGCACATTTACTTTGTAAACATACATAAAATAAATTTTAGTGCCTAATAATTTTGTTTCAAGCCCTTTGTTAAGTAGCCACTAAAGCCGTCCGTGCGATAAATAACTTTTGACGCATCGTTAAATGCCATGACGTATCACTGAAAGAATAATACGTTGTAATGCGATGTATCCTGCCCTTAATCACTTTGTGGAACTGTGAATTTTTTGGACATTACTTCATCGCCATATCGACACAAACTACATGAGTACTAGTAGTAGTGAGTATTCAAGATTATTCAGTCGTACTAGAGACCTGTTATTTAAGAATAAGATTTGTGCCCATAAACTACAAAAAATTTACATAAGGCCTGAAATATACCTATAATAAAACTATGAAGTATTAATCGAAATTATTTATTAAAAATAGAAAAGTATATTACTGTGTTGCCTTATACAGAAACAACTGGGTGCGCAATTAGCATAACTTATTAAGGGTCATCTCTCACATAGACGACTTACTCGTAAATACTAATAATAATAATAAATATATAAATATTACCATAACCAGCCAGGTATAGAAAATACCAATAATATTAATATACTTTTAATTTCTCTCACTCTGAATTTAATAAAATTTGATGGAATCTGAATTCCTAAATGTACCTTGTTCAAAATAAGCTTTCAACAGTATGTACCACTAAAGATTATCGCATTATCGGATCAACTAAATCTTCACTATCTACATCTTGCTAGTACAGTAGTACGAAAACCAGCAACTAAATCATTCCTTTTCCAAAAGGCCTTTCGGTAGATAATTTATTGGCTGAGATAAAAACGATGCTTGTATCAAGGTTCCGGTATTCACCAAGTTACTCGTAGTTCGTTAATATCGATACGGAAAGATTTATGGCGTTTGCAAGCAAGGCTGCCATTAAAATATCTTTGAAATACCCATATTACCGTTTTTTTCATGTATCTCTGTATATATAAAACTTATCTATACTAATATTATAAAGAGGAATGATTTGTTTGTAATGTTTTCACACAACTACTGGACCGATTACAAAAATTATTTCACCATTAGAAAGCTGCATCTTCACTGATTGACATAGGCTATATAATATTACTAGGTGTAAACGAAACTATTGTTGTCTAATACCTCGCGAGAGAAGGTGCGGGCGTCCACTTGTCTCTATATATATAAATGTTAGTACTTTTTATATATCTAGTAGTTAGCTGGTAAAGAATGCATAATTTAATGGATAAATAATTTTGCTACCCACAGGCGTCCCACTGCTGGGCTTGAGGCTGCCCACAGACAAATCTGCAGGGGGTCTAGAGCATACCACCACGCTGCTTCAATGCTTGAATCGACTCATGGCCTACTACCACCGCGCGTTTCTCGCGGTCTTTTTTACGGCGAACTGGTCTTCTGTGGAATGAGCTTCCGACTGAGGTTGTCCCTTCGGGCTACGACATGGAGCGCTTCAAAAAGAGTGTGAAACGCTTCCTTCAAGGCAGGCAACGCACCTGTGATACCCTTGGTGTCGCACGTGTCCATAGACGAGGTGACCACTTATCAGGTGGCCCGTATGTCTGTTTTGCCCGTCTTTACAATAAAAAATGTAATAATACCTATAGTATACCTAGGTGACGCTCCCCAATATGTCACTGGATATAGATCAATTATAATGTCTTCACCCCAACCCTATTCCAACAGTACCGCTTGAGAAGAACCCTGAAATTGGAAGTCTGAAGATATTTATCAGTCCGGGACAGCGTCGGGACTAATTGTGGGACAATGGAACCATTTATATTAATTTGTTCGGCGTTCACGTTTATTGCGACTGTTCTGTACATCGGGTAATGAAGTGAGCTGGGAAGTATTGGGTAATATATTACATACGCAAGCCTTAGGATGCTTGAGGACCATTTGAAGAGAATAGCAAACGAACAAGCTGAATTTAGCTAACAAATATCGGACAGAACGAGAGAGGAAAGTTGTTAGTTCAGTTAGTATTGAGAGTTGGTTGTTATTGAACTAAGCCAGCTCAAAATACATAACCTAGGCCCAAAGGGGTGATTTTGTCAAGTCAAGGAATTGACAGTTAAAATCCTCCGTTATATCTATCTGTAAACATTTTTTGATTTAATTTGCTATTCAAAGGGGGAACGCTGCCAGTATCTTCGGAACCTTGCCTAAAGGTACCTTTTCATCATATATTTTAGTTATTATTTTATATTTTTTAAGGTTATTTAGTTTTAGGTTCATTTGTCAAACTAAGTTTTCTTACGCCTGAAATTAATAATAAGTACATCCTGATTTTAAATTATACATTAATACAACTTTTAAGAATAAAGTAAGAAAACAAATGATTTACAAATAAAATGGCACAAGGTATTCACAAAATAGATATGTCATCCAGAAACAGAGCTTGTGGCATTGTACCCAGAACACTGGCACCATCGCCCCGCTGTATAGCGAGGCTAATATTTTGGGCGAAAAAGCTGCCAGCCCTCCGTTCACCTGAGAGTTATTTCCTCATTATATGTTTCATTTATTTCCCTTAAATGAAATGCAAAACAAACAGCGAGAGCTCCAATCCCCGTAAATTTGAATCGAAGGTTACTTTCCCGATAATTAAGTTTCACGACTTCGGGCAATATATCTTAGACCGGTGTGTTTTTAACGTTAGCCTTTAAAGTCTGTAAAGTCGGTTTTCGGAAGATAATTTTACGTGATAGCGTCATAAGAAATATTATTAGAAATTGCAGTCGCTGCGACCCATAGACGTCCCACTGCTGGGCACGGGTCTCCCCCACAGACACTTCTGTTCAATAAATTGTAATAATTAATTGTATTTACAAAGTAAAATAAATACATATTCTATTCTAAATTACACGACGCCGCAGCGCGGTGGTCCCGGATTCAAATCCCAGACGCATTTTTCAACACACAATTTGCTTTAAAATATGGTTATGTATGAAGGTACCTACTACTACAAATGAACTGCACACAGATTCTTCCACTTAACAGCCTTACTGTAATTTCATAACTCGCTCCTCGCAAAAAGAACCCCAGTACTACTATCAACTGCCATAAACTCGAATCGACCAAATTTTACTACACAAACGATTGCATATCCGATATCGGAACATAAACTTTATCGGAACGTGTTAAGGTGCAATTTGGAGGAGATCGCCGAATTACGTGAGGGTATCAGAATCGGATAGCGGTCGACCGAAGACTGAAGCTAGGTCGTAAAAGAACCCACCTGTACGAATATATACCTTATTACATTTGAATAAGTTAGATTTTAGGCTAACAGAATTCCTGGAGGCAGGTACGACAACTGTTAAAGGCAGTAAAACGAAAGCCTGGACTTTTGTGCTTTATGAAAGCACTTAATAGGAATAACTTTTATGTCTGGCATCCATACTAATATTATAAATGGGAAAGTGTGTTTGTTTGTTTGTTTGTCCGGCTTTCACGTCGCAACGAAGCTATTAAATGGTATGGTTTTTGTGTGTGGAGATAGTGAGGAGGGTGGAGAGTGACGTAGGCTACTTTTTACCGCGGTAAAACATCCCCATGGGAAGATATCGATGTTTTGTTATTTCCTAGATATTTAGTTCCGGATATTGTTAATAGATGGCGTAAGTACAATTTAGTTAAGTAGTTAGTATAGTGGTTAAGTAGTTAGTATCTTTTAATCGTGGAACTGTCACTATTCATACACCACAAATGTGTCATGTATGATAAACAACTCATTGTTAATTCCCTTTTACCACGCGGGCGGAGCCGCGGGCAAAAGCTAGTAATTTAATAATCGAAACGTTAATATTAACTGAGAATTCTATTCCAGTGGTTTTTCACGTAACGGTGGTGTGGCGTGGTGGTGGGCAAAATAAAAGTATTAATTAAAATACCAAAAATCGACTTCAAAATTTAAGTTAGAAATAATAGTAATTTGTTCGTGGGCACAGCTCCCTCCCACAGTGAAAGTTGAGGGAGGTCGAGAGCATACTCCACCACACTGCTCCAATGCGGATTGAATCATTTATTCAGTCAATATTTTTCAGTCAGGCCGGTAGTTCATATCAACATGAAATTTGGCCTGACTTCAAAATACTCGTATTACAGCGATAACTTCGTCGTTTATTAACAGATTTGGATGATTCTTCTTGTGTTTGGTAGAATGGTATATTCTACATTGAAGGTTGTCCCATATAACTTTCATAACACAACAATAATTAAATAAGAATAACATAAGAATACATAAATGATACAATAATTCAAATATCAATACAAATACTGACTATAAAAATGCCATGTTAAGCTTACCAACAAGAAATATGACAGTGTACCTAATGTGTGAGAACTGGGCGCTTTATATTTAAAATTTGAAATACGAAAATTTTAGGGTTGATCCGGGGCTTACAAGTCCGGAAATTCGCGCCATTGTTCCGGACTTATCCGGTTATCGCCAACAAACGGCCCCAAATGTATTAAGATGGCTTAGGATTGTTTATTAAACAATACCCGTAGGAATTTAATTTTAAATGAACTTGGTGGTTTAACAGCCTTGTTACTGCATGTGCCTGGTTCCTAGTGGGAGTAGGTACTTGTACTATTATTTAATTTTAAATAAACTTGGTGGTTTAACAGCCTTGTTACTGCATGAGTCTGGTACTATTATTTAATTTTAAATACACTTGGTGCTTTAACAGCCTTGTTACTGCATGAGTCTGGTACTATTATTTAATTTTAAATGAACTTGGTGCTTTAACAGCCTTGTTACTGCATGTGTCTGGTTCCTAGTGGGAGTACTTCTACTATTATTCTGTGGTGGGAGGAAGGGATGAGCTACGTGCGTGAGAATGTACGGAACATACAGGATCTATACTTTATTGACTTATCAAATAGAAAAGATGGTAGCTTCATAGTATTCAATGTATTTGGAAACATCTGTGAGTACCTATACGAGACAAAGATATTAGAGTTCATCATCTTTTCATAATTCCGCTACGGAACCACCGTACCCCTGGCTAGTCTCTAAATTAGTCTCTGGTGAGTAATTAGATAGATATATAGATATACTCTTGAACACCAATGAGCTACTGAGCGCTTTGATAGATGGTAGAGCCTATATGGAACCTATACAAAGTGGTAGAGCCAATGTATAAGTCTTGTAAAGTGTTCACCCGGGACAGCACTACCACTCGCAACAACCCGGTACCATTTGTCGCTGCGACCCATAGACGTCCCACTGCTGGGCACGGGTCTCCCCCACAGACAGCAGTACCATTTGTACCGTGTAACAATTGTTTTTAAAAGGTGGGGTTTACAGTCACAGTCATCCAGATGCGACCATCTCAGTACTGAGAGGAAACAAGACTCTTACAAACAATAACTAACTAACTAACTACATATTACTAACATTCGCTATACCAATCCTCATATCTACTAACGAACTGACGAACTAATGTAATTATTAACACCTTCTATAAACCGAATTTACCATCCCAGTTCCTGAGTTTTGTTCAAAGTCCACGGTTGTCATGAGCAGCGGATAGATGGTGCTGCAAGCTCGTTTGCTATCTTATATCCATAAAAAGAGTGGGATATAATTATCCAATATTACAAACCAAAGATTAATCTACTTTGCAACAATCCGCGAACAAAAATGTATGGTAGTGTATACCTTCACGCACGCAGCACCTCCCTCCCTCCCACGCAGGAAACATGCATACGGGATTTATGAATACACATAATAAATACACCAACACACACACCAACACGTGTTTCGCTCTAAAACAAGGCATCCTCAGGGTAAGTAGACTCCACGACGTGTAATAGTGGCCTTTATAGCTCTGTCGCTTAATGGTAGGTTAGGAAGAAATAGTGTTGTCTGAGAAAACTAATTCGGTGCTAAACGAAGAGCGGAGCTATAGTATTAATAGCAGTTGCGAGGCGGCATCCAGCTTTTACGAGAGCCGTTGTGGGCAGCGTTGATTAAATTGGATGTAAAGATTGTCTTTTTCGCCTTTTTTTAAAGTAAGATTTTTTTTATTTTGAACCAGCACGTACGTTTTTCGTTAAAGGCAGGACTTTTAGTCGTTAGAAAAGTCGCGTTCGATTTTCATTCTTTTGAAAGTCACATTTGACTTTTATTCTTTTGAAAAGTCGGGTTTGACTTTTATTCTTTTGAAATGTCGCGTTTGACTAATTCATTTGAGAAGTCGCGTTTGACTTTTATTCTTTTGAAAAGTCGCGTTTGACTTTTATGCTTTTGAAAAGTCGCGTTTGACTTTTATTCTTACGAAAAGTCCCATTTGACTTTTATCGTCGTCGATCGTAATCGATAGAAACTAACCGGCTTATTTCTGACTTAAATCACACGTGAGTAAGCCGGTAATTTCAATCTAATATATCTATAAAAAAATTATTCATGTACTTTGGCCTCATAGAAACAACTCCACCCATTGTTATATTATTAATAGCAGACTATAAAAATAGTATTCCATTATATTAAATTTAAATATTCAATCTGTTATAAGTAGTAGGTAGCGTGCGATACAAATTGTATCAATATTGTTTGAGTAAATATATGAAGTTTCTAGAAACTATCTTACAACCTCGCAAGTTGAGGCAACAAAGTGGTGGTTTAATCACAATCTACTAGTATGTAACGGCATCCTTTTCTTCGTTGTTCGGTGTACACAGAGGATTAAATGATGAAACTTTACAAAGGGTAAGATTTCATTGAGCTCGAGCTCCAATATAATCCAAATTGTAAGATCAAAGACTAATAAAGCTAATATTGAAGCAAATTGTATGAATTATTATTATTTATATTATTCACTACAACCCATAGACGCCCCACTGCTGGGCACGGGTCTCCCCCACAGACAGAGCTGCGGGAGGTCTAGAGCATACTCCACCACGCTGCTCCAATGCGGATTAGTGGAGGGGTTAGTGGCCAACCCAGTGCCGAATCTTCTCAACACAGAACAGATAAAAGAGGTTTATCTGTTCACACACAGAACAGATAAAAGAGGTTTATCTGTTCTGTGGTTCTCAAGCCACCCGAAGGTCTTCGACAAGGCATAACGACTGTTTTCAGCATTGAAAGCAACCGGGACCGACGGCTTTACGTGCCTTGCGAAGCACGGTAGCGTCCATAAAATTTTGCCATTAGCGGTCACCCATCCACAAACCGACTTCGCCCGTCGTTGCTTAACTCTTTCGATCACATTAATCGGTCCCGTAGATATAGTAAGTTAATTTAGTTTAATATGATATAAATCAATTTCGTGGTCAAAACATTCCTCATTATATTCAGCGGCGGTCGAAAATGCTGGTATTTCGAATCCTTTGAGACCACGAGCCTATATACATTAGTTACCTATATTCATTTATTCATTTCAGCGTTCAGGGAATAGCGCGGAATAGCACCGATGGTATTAAATTGGGAAACTTTATGTTATGCCGTTGAAATCAATCGTTATGATTACGAGTATAAATGTAGGTACCTATGTTCTGGGTTTGGTCGGTTTTGGTCGGGTCGGGGAATTTCTAGTAGTAGCTCGGAAACTGGGTTTGTGATGTGTGTTACAACTGTTGAAAACTGGGTGTACACAGGGATTTTAGGTGGTAGAGCACACACAGGGATTTTAGGTAGTAGAGATTTTAGGTGATAGATTTTATATGAGACCTTTTTTTTTAAATTATTCATGGGAAACTTACAGCTGAATGAAATACATTTACAAAACAGTGGCATGAAAGCATTATCAGTATGTTCAATAATCTATACTAATATTATAAAGAGGAAAGATTTATTTGTAATGTTAAATGTAAAACACAAAAATTACTGGACCGATTTCAAAAATTCTCTTACCATTAGAAAGCTGCATCTTCACTGAGTGACATAGGCTATATAATATTACTAGGTGTAAACGAAATTATTGTTATGTTTAATTCCACGCGAGCGAAGCTGCGGGCGTCCATTATTTATGCCCAAACAAACAAACAGTGAATCCAATGCTAAGTGTCTGTAATGTAATGCTCTTTTAAATCGGTAATTAAAATAATGATAATTTAAAAGGTCATTAAATGTGGCAATTTGCTTATTTGGATAATGTACTTCAGCTAAGTATAAAAGTAAGACGTACTAGTAAAACCATTTTAACAAACTGGTATATTCCTAGATGAAACCTGTTTGTTTAACGTTGTATTACGGGCGTTTCTACAAAAAATACGTGCGTTTCTACAAAAATCACGGGCGTTTCTACAAACATTACGGTCAACCCAAAATTCACATCCAAGGTTCTTAAGCATACAATACCCAATATAACCCTATATTTCATCCTGAATAAAGCTATAAAGGCCCCGGATAATCAAGGTCCTTGCTCGTCGCGTGAGTATTAAAAACGCTCCGCCCTAATATTTGAAATTCAGATGACACAATTAGATTTGCCACGATATTGGATTTTGCGAATGAATAACGTGTATAATATTTGCTGCATCGGAAGTGAGTGGCGCAATCAGTTGTGACCCTGTCTGTTGCGCTAGGGGTCGTGGATTCGAATCCCACTCAAGACGAATATTTGTAACACTCTTTCTTTCTATCTAACCTGAACAAAACACTGCAATTCTATCTTTCTTCTTTCAATAATCGTTAGATTGATCGAATTCTAACGATCAATCGATTTTTAATCGATTCGATTAATCGAGAAAGTCTAAGTCTTAATCTGATTTGATCGGCAGAACTTCGGGTGTAGTTTGCCGTCGAAAAAGGCTATAATTTTCATAATTTAAACCATTTCTTAACCGTGGATGAAAAAGCAAAGTTTTGCCCGGTTTTGCCGCGGGAAGCTAGTTCAATTGACAGGCCCGTTGTCGCAATCGGCAGTGACCGTGTCTGTTGCGCCAGGGGTCGTGGGTTCGAATCCCACTCAGGACAAAAATTCGCGTGACGAACACTTGTATTTGTTCTGTGTCTGGATGTTAATATTATCTATTTAAGTATGTATTTAAAAATATCTATGTAAGTATATCAGTCTCTGTCACCCATATCACAGGCTCGCGCCTACTTTGGGGTCAGGTGGCCGTGTGTGAGAATGTCCAAGATATTTATTATTATTATTATTAATTAATAATCCGTTCCTCTCTAAGCTGAAATACAAAAGGCTCATCAAAATTTAGTCAGCATCGCGACGTGTATATTTTAGTAATGCAGACACCGGTAGTTTGTTGTATTTGATAACTATTCACCAATTAATATTCTAACCGTTCCCGCTCCGTTTTGACGTGACCGTGATCGAATCGGTCAGCTTCCATTAGACTGTTTATTGGTTTCCGTCCGGATTTATCGGACTAGTAACTCAAATAACCACTGGCGAATTTGTTGATTAACATTCATAGCCATCAGATTTAGTCGGCTGTGTAACCAAATACTTTTATTGGTTGTTACCATGAGCTAAAGCAATACTGGCCCCTTACTATACGAGTATAATTTGCAATTTTTGCTCCTTTGACCGTTCTAAAGTAGTATGATTAAACATTTCAGAGTCACAGGAATGTATGTCATTCAAGTCTCTTGATCACTTTTGAACGTAGACGGATTATACGCATATCTGTATAACTTTGCATTCACTAGGCTTTAACGTAGACGGAGTAAACGGATATCTGTATAACATTGCATTCACTTTTACGTAGACGGATTAAACGGATATCTGTATAACATTGCATTCACTTTTACGTAGACGGATTAAACGGATATCTGTATAACATTGCATTCACTTTAACGTAGACGGATTATACGGATATCTGTGTAACATTGCATTCAGGAGACGTAAGGATGAGGGGCAAATGTTCGAAATTTACGGGCGTCTTAAAATTACGTAAATTTATGTAAGATTTTAAGCAAGATTTCATTCATTTGTGTTATGGAGTTTCGTTACATGGAGTGAGACGCTTGGAAACGATCTAAAGTTATAGAGAAACTAAATTATACGGACTAAATTATAGCGTTATAAGTTGCAGTCGAAGTTTAGTTTTCACTAAAGTTGAAGTAGCTCCCAAAGACCCGATCAGCAACTAATCCGCCCATTCAGCCCTCAGTCAATACGAATGCAATCTCAACTTGCATTTCCGCAGTAAACCCAGAGCAAGCTTGTGATTTACTCAAATATTAAGTCTAAATTGAATTATTAATTCCACTTAGACAGAAATGGGACTCTTACACAGTATTCAATATTTTATACAAGCATTGAAAAAATAACTTAAGTAACGGAGCTTAAGAAACATAATTTTTAAAGGAGCTAAGTTATAGAACGTTCATATTGTGTACCTGTAGGTAATAAGACTTAAAAACTTGGAAGTAGGAGCAAGTACTAAAGTGTATTGTACTTCCATTAAAGGAAATAACGTAACGAGAAAAGTTAGTCAACAAGCGGTCCCGACATTTTCAAGTTGCGCACTCTTGTGCACTATAATACTTTTTAATTACATTAGTAAAGCTTCATTCTTATCGACGTTGGACAATGTGAAAACATTCTACGTTTATTTCATCGCTAATACAAAACTTAAAAGCTTTAAAAAATGGTTGTCTGTAAAGTCGGTTTACGGACGATAGATTTACGTGATAACGTCATAATCATTATTTTATACAATACAAAAATGGAGAATCTAAAATACAAAGATAACAGACACAAGACAAGTATATATTTATTTTGACAGGTTCCTATTTCGGAGCCATGGAAACGCCAATGTTGTCGTGTGTAAAATTAATTTAATAAAATTAAATATTAATTTAATAAAAACACTCAACGAAAACGGAAGCGGAACGTGATACACTTTTTCATATGCGCTGTTCATCAATTTATACGACGTTATCACGTCAAATAAAAAAAATCGTTTGGTAACTATGTATTGATTTGTTGTACATTTTAATACACATCCTTATAATATCTGTATTTCGGAGTGTCTATTGTCTGTGTATTCTGGGTGACTTGCTCTAATGAGTGTACGTAACACCAACTGTCATATGAATTAAGATTTACTGCCCAGACAGCGAAGTCTGGTTATAAGGTTTTCAATATAGATATTCCCCCACATGGACGAAGAGATCGCTTCATCTTCAGGGATAAAGACGTTCGTAATATCTCCTCGTCTCAGCGTTTCGGGGAAAATGAGAAAATTTTACATATTTTTTTCACCCTCAATGAGGGCATCGTGCTGAAAAATTGCGCTTGCTAATATAAAGTTCCATTTTTGAATTCATTTGGAATAATTGGAGACATTTTTTCGCAGACAATTGTTACTTTGACAAGTATAAGAAAATAGACGCTAAGTTATAACAATAATAATAGTTTTTTATTTCGGATATTGATCCATATTTTTGTCAGTAACAATTGAAAAACTTGATAATAATTCATTCCATTAGGATGCATGTGAGTTGTAGGTTTTATATAAACAAACAAACTTATGTAGGCGACAGATTTAATATTTTAATTGCATACACATTTCGAGAGGGAGAATATTTTAGTTTAATACTTATCTCGTTCTATTTTATTTTGTACTCTGGCCGTTCGTATACAATGTTTTTTTTTATTTTAATTTTAAAATTACTTTTGTTCCGTGAAAACAAAAGAGAGTGTAGTCGCAATAAAATTCTCGTAGAACTAAGACGCGTGTTGCGTTTTATTCGGCGGTTTCAAAACCCCGTATCCTATTATGTACCATTGAGTTAAATATACCTACTAGAGAAGCAAACCTCATCAGAATGCCTCAAATATAGCGTAACCACTTTTTAAACGCGACGACGTAGCTTTGAAATCACTAAACATTTGAATGTAAACATATATGTATATGTCTCACTTACACAAGTCACAATAACAATACCGTCGCGTAGATTAGACAAAGATCGCAATATTAACATGCAATTACGGGAATCGGCGCGACAGGGTTGCCTACCCACGCGAAGTTTTACCCAATTTTTTTAAGCCATAGAAAAGTTTTAATACTAAATTAAATTAACTTTAAAATATTTGAATTACATATGTAAATAGAATTTTGATGATCTGAAATTAATGAAATCATACTCCGCTTTATAACATAAGTTTTGTATACAATTGCCTTTTAGACTCTTTTTTGTAAGTTTGAGTAAATAATTTCCTTTCGTAATACAATCTTATTTTAAAATATTTGCTAATTATGGAATCTATACTAATATTATAAAGAGGAAACATTTGTTTGTAATAATTAATTGTATCAGGCGTTACTTTGCGGAACTCCATTATTACAAAACAAGAATTAATCTACTTTGCAACAATCCGCGAACAAAAACGTATGGTGATGTATGTATACTTTCATGCACGTAGCACCTCCTTCCCTCCCACGCAGGAAAACATGCACATGCGATAAATGAATACCCACACCACCATACACACACCAACACGTGTTTCGCCTCAAAACAAGGCATCCTCAGGGTAAGTAGACGCTACGATGGTTAATCGCAAAGTGACTACGCTTCGGGAAGATTCCAATGTAGTTGTTATCAGGTCTCTCAACAAGGCAACTCTCCTGTACAACCCGCTGTCATCAAAAGCCTGTTCCAAACTCTCCCAGACTTCTTTACATGTATTTGCATTCTGAACATGTACGTAAATGATAGGGTCCAGTAATAAAATCAACTTAGATTTCGCCTTGGTTTCCTTTTTTGGGTCTGTATTTGTCCCGGTGACACAACTCCATAAATCGTCGAGTTCGAAATATGCTTGCACTGCAAACTTCCAACTGGCATAGTTATCTCTTCCAACTAGTCTGTCGATATGAAATGGATTATAACCTGAATTCGACATCTTCTATGCGTATTTACAGTTTTTCTTCGTGAATTCTGACCGAGCACGCCGCCCCGGTTAACCTCAAAGTGTACGACGGACAAAACACGCCGGCCGGTTTACTTTATTTCTTTTATTTCCACGAGTAGCAATCAACCACGCTCTGCTACCATGTTGATATATTGGTGGAAATAAAAAGAAAGCATATGTAAATGCAACGTATTTAATTTTAGCACACAATATAATGAGAGGTTTTACAAGCTTACGAGACAGACCGGACGAGACAGTGTAATGACAGATCGACAGATTAAAAAAATTGTTGCCAACATAGAATAAATATTATGTCTGCGTTCTCATTATTCAACAGTTACAAATGGATTTGATAGTGTTGTTTGTTCTGAATGCAACGTCGATGTTGTTATGTTTTAGCGTTTTAGCAATACGCTCTGAAATAGGTCCAATATAGGCCAAGCTGGATCTATATTTAACGGGACGTATGTCCTTTGGCACCGCGTACAGCTGACCACGCACTACCGAATCCTGTTTTTTCAGGACACGCCCGTCCACCATCCTCCTGCCATACCCATTGGCTTCTGCAATGTGATAAATTGTATTCAATTCTAAACAATAATCCGGTTGTGATAAAGGACATGACATCCTACACACCGTGGATAAGGGCTTAAGACTAAGTGTGCTTGAACAGTTAGAAATTATAAGGCATGATAACCATAAGAGTGTTACACTGCTGAATGATCAGACGGAAGTTTCCAACTCTCCCTTACTACGCATTTTTTTCAACCTACAAAAACAGACTAATTAGTTAATTACTGTTCCGGAGGTTATCACATATTACGTCAACTAGTGATTAGAGTCCGGTAAGGGAGGGGTGGAAAGGTATATAAGACCGCTGCCAGTCCGGTGAGCTCACTTTGCGATTAACCATCGTAGCGTCTACTTACCCTGAGGATGCCTTGTTTTGAGGCGAAACACGTGTTGGTGTGTGTATGGTGGTGTGGGTATTCATTTATCGCATGTGCATGTTTTCCTGCGTGGGAGGGAGGGAGGTGCTACGTGCATGAAAGTATACATACATCACCATACGTTTTTGTTCGCGGATTGTTGCAAAGTAGATTAATTCTTGTTTTGTTTGTTTGTAATGTTAAAACACAGAAACTACTGGATTGATTTCAAAAAATCTTTCGCCATTAGAAAGCTGCATCTTTACGTTCTGACATAGGCTATATAATAATATTATACATTTGTGTTTTTGAATGTATGTTTGTAATGTTTTCACACAAAAACTGCTGGACCGATTTCGAAAATTCATTCACCATTAAAAAGCTGCACCTTCACTGAGTAACATATATTACATTTAAAAAAAAATAGGGATCCTTAATAAAAATGCAATAATATTACCCAAGGTGTGAAAATTACCTAAAATATTCTTTACATCGCGTGCGCTGCGAAAACTATTGATGATAGAATAAAATAATGTACTACGACTTAGCAGATCACATCATTATTTACAAAAAGTCGCGATACCATATGTCCAACTACTGTAGTTATTCCACTATAACTACTTTTTTACATTTTAAAAGTTGATAACAGTGCCGACAATAATCAAACCATTATTATTCATAACTTTGAATTAATCCTTATCCCATTAAATATTATTATATTAAAGACCGTTTCAATACCTGTTAAATACTTATTAAATTATTAAAATCCGAATAACGAATAAAAAGATATAACGAATTTAAAATGTCAATCTAAAGAAAATAATGCAATAATAAAATAATACGGTGTGGGTGGCGCCGCGCAGCCGCGTATTACTTAAAAGATGAATAGAATTTATGAATTGCTTCATATTAGCAACAAATGTTTACAGTTGAATTAATTAATTAAAATGTAGGATATGTAGGTACTTTTCATCTCGGAGGGTGGCAACTAGGTGTAAACGAAACTATTGTTATGTCTAATTCCACGCGAGCGAAGCTGCGGGCGTCCACTAGTTTGCCACCACTAAAAGGGAATGATCAACTAGTATTGAGGATATGTGATCTCCCGGGTGTATCGCAAATTCTTTTAATATTTTGTAAGTAGCCAGTCTGTCTCTTTTCTCAATAATCGAATTATTTCCACCCACTTATCACGGCGTGCTGCATCTTTAGGTACACTGCAACGTTGTTATTATTAAAAAAAAAATATATTCACTTATTCCATAATTTAAAATTCTCCCAAAATTGTGGGGATCTAAAACTAAGTTTTTAGTGGTCACACTGAACCTATATTTCAAAATTTTACAATTTATTTATTTTATTGCGTTTTTACGTTGATGTAAACACAGAAATAATAAAATTACGTGTGGAAAGTAATTCTAGTGGACTTATTAAGTTTTTGTGATCTTGATCGCACATTTACACTGTGCATTTGCCCATTTTCAAAATATTTTCTGTCAGTTCAACTCGGCCGGCGTCACACAGAGCACTGAACTGACGTTAGCTACGCATACGCCAGTTGGCGTATGGCCTGTGGCAAGGCATAAGCGCGGTGATTGCTAATCTAGTGGTAACATATATATCAATGTTATGTACACCATGTACACTAGAACATGACTAGAACACATACGTACATAAGCTGTTAGACACATCTCTGCTTATCCCATAAGGGATGTATAGGCGTGATATTATATTGTTGTATTCGAGAAGCGCAAAAGCTTTTAGCGAAACGGGTTACTTTAACCCGGAACGGAATATACTCGACGGAAACGGAAGCGAATGGAAAATGCATTGCGGATGTGACGTCACACGTGCCAATATCCGCAGATAGGATATTTATTTGTCGAGCACCTCAAGTAGGACTGTCGGGGATTCCCTTTAAAATTATATTTTAGGATATATTACACAAGGCGTGCAACGCGAAAATTATAGATATGAATAGGCAGCATCATTTATTTATTTCTAGTGGTAACTTTTTTAAAGTGTGATACTTACATAGTAACGTTTTGTAACTGAATTTGAATGAGTCTCTTATATAACACTAGTGATAGCCCGCAGCTTCGCTCGCGTGGTATTACACATAACAATTGTTTCGTTTAGATCTGATCATTTACAGTTATTATTTATTTTATACATATTGTATTTTAGACAATGACATATTGTTGTACGATATGTACTTGTATAACAGTTTTAATTTGACGAAATAAGTTTAGGCATGCAGGTTTCTACAAGTGGTTGATTTTTACAGCAGGTGAATTTTGTAATTATACTGTAAAAAAATTTAAAAGCTAAAAATAAAATTTTAAAGCATTTACAAATTTTTATTTTATTTTCGTGCATTGTCATCGGAACCAAATATTTGTTCCGAATTTCAGCTTGATAGCTTCAGTGGAAGTTGGTGAAATATTGATTGCAAGATTCCAGGACACACGTACATACATACGAGTGAAGTTAAATAAAAGCGTTTAACAAAACACACTTAACTTCAAGTCAATTAAGTTGGATTTGATTCCACACCTCGAGTGAGACGAGTTGCTAGAGCGAGAGGCGAAACGTCAGTGTGTTGCAAACAATAAATAATCTAAATCTGAAAAGAAGAGCTAAAGCAGCGCACGCGCAGGAGCAGGAGGTCTAGACCGATCTAATTGCGGCGCGCTAAATCCGGCGCGGGGCAACGCTCGCGAATATCAATGTCAACGACCAGCGAGCTTGGGCACGATGGGGGACATACTTTATGATCACTTCAGTGATCGCAAGCGCGACTGGTCCTGGGTTCGATTCCCGGCTCCGAATTATTCATTTATTCATTCATTCGTCATACAGTAAACATTACATATTATTACTCTAAATCGTATACCTACAAAACTGAACGTAACTTTCGGCCGTCCTGCGAAATACGGCAAGCGAAGAAAAAATTAATAAAAGGAGATTTGAGGCCGATTTGGACAGAAAAAAAAATGGTTGTCTGTAAAGTCGGTTTACGGACGATAGATTTACGTGATAACGTCATAATCATTATTTTATACAATACAAAAAAGGAGAATTGAAAATACAAAGACAAGTCTATATATTTTTACGCACACGCGACCTTACAGGTACATTGGTATTAGCTAGCACTTATTATGATTGGACTAGTACACGCCCGTAGGATCGGTCGGAGTGGCGGCGTTTAGGAGAGGCCTAGGTGGACCAATAGAGGCTGAAGATGATGATGATGATATTATAAAGAGGAAACATTTGTTTGTAATGTTTTCACACAAAAACTACTGGACCGATATCAGAAATTCTCTCACCATTAAAAAGCTACATCTAAACTGAGTAACATAACCTATATAAAATTACTAGGTGTAAACGAAACTATTGTTATGTCTAATTTCACGCGAGCGTAGCTGCGGGCGTCCACTACTATAATATATAGTTAGAAAATAACTTTTTACATTTTTATCAAGGATTAAAAATTGACCACGAGTCTTCATACTTTATGAACGACCTCCAATAGTAATACGGTTATCTATTAATCAAACATTTCTGTCACGTTTCCCGCGTACAATTTAACGGAACACCTACTCGCATTCCCAAGATAAACTTAACAACTCACTTTTACGTACATACTGCTCGATGCTTGATCGCTTCGCAAAAAGTGAGCGTGTATTTTTAATTGTAGCGAAACACAAAAACCAGCCAGCGGTACGGTACATGCAAATTTTTTGCCTCGTACTCCCTACTCGTACGCTCTGTTTTGTAAATTGCCTCGCTGGTCAAATGCAGCCTATAGAACACAATGCGTACGATTTATCGCTTCCTATCCAATCAAAGAATTTGAAAAACGACCACTGCGTTAACTACCCCGTTTGGCTTTACATATTGATTGAACCAATAGGAATCCATTCTCAACAAACGATTTATTGAAACGAACGATTCGAATTGATCTTCAACTTTATAATTACGAAAACAATAGTATTGTGTTTACTCGTATACACCGAGGCGTCTTAGATTACGTAATTTATACCACCACGGTAAAAGGTGCAGCTGTAGAAAAAATAATTCGTCGCCGGTGCTATGCTTCATAGCTACAAATAATTTTATTGCGAGTGAGAGACTGAAATAAGTCACTGACCACTGTACCAGATAAGTCAGTTAAGCATATTATTCAGTTTTAAACCGACACGGCTTAAATCAAGAAATTGATTAGTTTTACTAGACCACTAAAGTTTAAACTTAATTTGATCATTTACCTAGTCATTTACCCTATCTTTATCCGTAAACACTTCTTCTTATTCGCGAACCTAAATAATTGCAGACTGTAAATAATAGTAAACAAAACAAAATCCTTGAGATTTCAAGTTCCGCACAGTGCGCCGAAATCGCGGACGCGTGGACATAATAATCTCATAATTTAAATTTTTACGATCGCATCCATGCATCATAAAGCCATACCTGTTTTCAGACGCCGTAAACATTATACAATGGTTGACTCACAAACCGTGCGCTATCTGTCGTGATGTCATGCTGAGTTCACGTACCTGCGAAGAGGAAAAAATAGTGTCAAAGTTTGTTGCGATGAGGATTATTTTAAAATATTGTTGATATGTTTTCTCTGCGACGCATGGAGTCAATGATGGGCATAGTTTTTCAGTATACATCTTTGTGGATGTTTTAGAGTCAGATCGAAGATCGATAGAAGTGGGGAATGCTGGAGGACATTGGTACTACATCTGGGCAATTGAAAGAGATTGGTTTTATTTAAAAACATGAATTACTGAACTAAAATTGATTGAAACTATAAAGTAATGGATGATATACGTTAAATATTTTGAATTGAAATAGTTCAAATGGTGTCTTAATTTTTTTTTATTTAACTTTCAATTTTTGACGCCAAAGCAATTCAAATAGCTCAAGCGTTGCTCATTAGGTCAGACAGCAGGCACGCGACACGCGACCAATTTGTCTTGCCCACGCGTGATTAACGGTAATCTTTGCATTTCGCACCTCATTTGTTAATCCCATTTGCAATTCCACGAGCGACGAGACAACACGTTTTAGGCTTTTTTCTAACTCTAAAGGTGACTATCGACTCGTTCGATCGGGTCTGGCCATTTGACCATATCACTGAACGATTCGTGAGTGTCTGTCTATATTCATAGTTGAAGTTACCGGCTTACTCACCTGTGATGATCATCTTCAGGAGTGAACGCGCTCGCGGCGGGCACGGCGTACACTGTACAGTGTACGTGATCATCGTAATAGATCGAAACTAGTCGGACTATTTTCGACTTAAATCACACGTGAGTAAGCCGGTAACTTCAACTATGAATTTGACCATATCGATTCCAAGCCAAAAATTAAACTGCTTTGCAACTAATCCGCGAACAAAAATGTATGGTGATGTATGTATACCTTCGTGCACGCAGCACCTCCCTCACTCCCACACAGGAAAACATGCACATGCGATCAATGAATACACACACTAACACACACACACCAACACGTGTTTCGCCCCAAAACAAGGCATCCTCAGGGCAAGTAGACTCTACGACGGTAAATCGCAAGGACTTTGCGTAATAATGGAGTTCCGCAAAGTAACGCCTGATACAATTAATTATCATATCGATTCCGGCGTACCACTGCTGAGTCACTTCTTACAACAGGACGACTGATCAAGTGCGAGTAAGCGGAGGTATAAGAGGCCTACCCAATTGTGATATGCATAAAGGACACCAGAGGGCCCTTGTCATAATCTAACAAGTGTACGTATCTTACGACAAGAACTTGAGTATTTTGCTACTAGAGAAACCGACGTAACCATAATTGCTTTAAAAACAATTATTACACAGCAGAAATGGTACCAGGTACCGTGGCGGTCGGTGGAACTCAATATGGAACCGATTAGGTTTCATGTAAAACCTATTTGAAAATGAAAATGAAAATTAATATTTGGTTCCCTTGGCTCTACCACCTATGAAATCGTTCATCTCTTGATGCCTTTACCCTATACATATACATACAACCCATAGACGTCCCATTGTTGGGCACATCCCCAAACTGGCCGCGCCCATCGTTGCTTAACTCGGACAAACAACACGTCCTATGGAGGCTGGTATGCTAATCATAATCATATTAACAAAATATAAAAAATATTAAAATAGTTTCTTCTTTTCCTTACAACTCTACGAACTTACGTAGGTACATCTTATTTTCCACAATGACAATACAACAAGAGAACTGTAATGAAATTTCTGTACCGGGGAATTTTCCGTTATTAGAAAACTCGGTTCCTCCGAGTCTTCGCATACAAACTGGTCGGCTATTGGACACACATAAACGTACGTGAATTGTATAGCAATTGAAAAGGCCCTTGAAATTGGAAACTATTCCTATTCGCTCCCTCGACGAACCGAGCGAATGGACGGTTTTTTCTCTATTTTTTAATGGTCACGTACGCTTTCTGTCCATTCGCTAGGGTTCCTTAGTAACTGGAAACTTAATTAATGTATTTAGAAGATTAGATTGCGCGTGCAAGACTATTATGGAAATGTATCAGGCAACCTTTCATCCCTCTTTTCCACCCTTTACAACACTTTTTTCCAATTAAAAAGTAGCCTATGTACTTTCTCAGGCTTTATACTATCTGTGTACCAAATTTCATTTAAATCGGTTCAGTAGTTTTGGCGTAAAAGCGAGACAGACAGACAGACAGAGTTACATTCGCATTTATAATATTAGTATGGATTATATTCTTGTGATATAATTTTTTATATAAACGTCAACGGTCCATTGACTGGGGTTGAACCCTGAACCGTGAGTTAGATAGGTACAGATTTACCACTCACTATCGTATCTGCGGTTTCCGACTTGCAATATCAAACATCCGATGCTTTTGATTTGATGTATGTTTGTAACGTGTTCTGATCGCGGAACACGAAATCTAAGTTGTAAGACAACTTTATTTCTACATCTCGTAGAACTATCCGGTAACTTTCCGAGAGTGCTTGTTTATTTTCACGTACATTTTCCTTGGAACTTACTTTACCAAGTAACTAATCTCACGTTCGAATGTTTTATCTTACTTTTTCACTGTAGTAAGATATATTTTAGTGAATATTTTTTTTGGGTCTAAGGTTTTATGTTTTGTTCTACCAATACTTGTTTGCAATGATTTACACTTCGATTTTATCATACAAAAGAAGACTTATGAAGTTATTTCCGAGGATTTGTCTGCATTAAAATTTTAATTTCTTGCCTACATTTGACTGAGCAATACTGAATATAGAACCGGAATGGGGAATCTGACAGCCTAACTAATTCAGTGAACAAATCGATCTGTCTCGCAACGACACAATCTCTGACGCTACAGGGAAATGAACACGCAGAATACATTGCTACCCTTATTATGCATTTATACTCTTGGCAGTAGTAGTTCTTAAAATTTTTAGAGGACCTACTCTGTAATCATACCTTTCAAATAAAAGTTGAATCGTCATAATCCATACACTAAAACCGAAGCGACAGGGCAATTAATACAACTGTTACAAACATTGCTACACTAATATGCTTGTTTACTACCCTGAGTAGTAGAAATTTTCCATGAAATTTATATGGGACCATTTTCGATTTTATTTTCTAGCAAACACAAAAAGAACAATCAAAATCAGTTAATAAACGAAGAAGTTATCGCTGTACATACAAAAATAAAATTATACTGCAAAAACATTTTTTTTTTAAAAGCTTTTAGAACTTTTTTTTGTATTTCCGTGCATTGTCATCGGAACCAAATATGTGTGCCAAATTTCAGCTCGATAGCTTCAGTGGAAGTGGGTAAAATATTGATTGCAAGATTCCAGGACATACAATACATATATACATAACATACATACATACCTACATACATACGAGTGAAGTTAAATAAAAGCTTTTAAAAATAAAATACCTGCGTTTTTCGAAGTTGGTTACAAACGCAGTACAAACGTGTTGGAACAAATATGTACAGCCATGTACGGAGGGAAATGAGCCGCTAGATAAAAACTACGTTCGCAACCACTCAATTATGACTCAGTACTGACAGATTGACATCTGACTAATTGGACGAATTAATCGCGGGATGAATGAATGCTATGAAATTCAAATTACTTTCTGCTTTTCAATGCATAATTAATTGGTTCCAGGTTTTTACTGGAGGTTTTTATATAAATAAATAATAAAAATCTTGGACATTCTCACATACGGCCATCTGACCCCAAAGTAGACGCGAGCCTGTGTTATGGGTGTCAGAGACTGATATACATACATATATATTTTTAAATACATACTTAAATAGATAATATTAACATCCAGACACAGAACAAACACAAACAAATTCGTCACACGAATATTTGTCCTGAGTGGGATTCGAACCCACGACCCCTGGCGCAACAGACAGGGTCACTACCGATTGCGCCAACGGGCCCGTCAATATGGTGCAAGAACTGACCAGCCTAGATCAACTTCACCATAATTTAAGGGGTTCATAGGTCACATTTCACTATGATCGTAAGTAATAATTTAAACCGGCCTCGTAGAGTCGGATTCGCACACGAAGGGTTCCGTAATCCATACTAATATTATAAATGCGAAAGTAACTCTGTCTGTCTGTCTGTCTCGCTTTCAAACTACCACCACCCACCTATATAGTCTAATAGGTTGCTCTACATACGCTCTACCATCGCAAGTCTCCGATGAACGATAATATCGTGTGCCGTATGAAATGCTGACGTGTCGTTCCGCCCGCATAGCTTCCTCCTCTTCCCTCTCGAGCCGGCACCTCGATACAATCTCGACGTTTATTTCCGTCCGTTCAACAAGAAAACTGCATGATCCTAGGGTTGCCAATTATTGCTTGATCATTTTATATTAAAATTTTATTTCTTTTTGTTTTTTTCTTTCTTTACATAATGTGTGTACATAAAAAATAAAATAAATTAATAAAAATATAAACATGTTTTTGTTTAATTCAAAAGTTGCTTTGATTGTCTTCGAATTACGAGCTTATAAGAGCAGCAACATTATCTTAATATGCTGAATTAAAAATGATATTAATTGAAATTAAATGATTAATTGATTCAAATTGAAATTCTCATTCGTGATTCACTCTATTACGAATTCATGATGAATGTTTATTCTACTAATTAAGGAAGTTGAAGGAAGAAGTTATTTAAATAAACTGATCTATGCAGCAAGAATGAACGAAACATTAAAATATAAACCTCAAATACGAGTAAATAACTACTTAGTTATTTGGAGAGTTTTACAGATTTTTTTCAAAAGATTTTTTCTCGTAAATATAGATTTTCCGACATGTTTTGTTTTGTTTTTACAAAGTAGCAACCCTAGTTACACAGTGCGGGTGAGTCAGCGTTGTCTGTCCTATTGTTTGTTCTTTCTATAGGCAATCATACACAGATACAATAGGAAAATGAAACTATGAATAGCTGTGGGACCACGGGATACACTTCGGAGGCGAAGGGAATGGTACAATATTAAAAAAATTTTTGTGCTGAACTAGTGAAACTATTTGACGACTCCGTGGCACGTGGTCAGCCCCTACTGCCGGACTGCGAGTCCCGAGTTCGAATTCCGGCCGGAGAAGATATTTATTTCGCAAATTAATATTTGTATTCGGGTCATCTATACTAATATTATAAAGAGGAAGCATTTGTTTGTAATGTTTTCACACAAAAACTACTGGACCGATTTCAAATGGTGAAACGATTCGCGCGCTCGCGGCGGGCGCGTTCACTCCTGAAGATGATCATTGTAATAGATCGAAACTAGTCGGCCTATTTCCGACTTAAATCACACGTGAGTAAGCCGGTAACTTCAACTATGAATAAATGTTGTTGTTTTAGGGCTACTGTGGGAGTGTGAGTGTGTAGCTAAATGTGGGCTTTCCCTTGGCCATTTCTTAAATAATTTTGAATAATGAACGTTCTTCTACTCATCGTCCACTATAATCTCAATTCTAATATTAACAGGGTAACGAGTTTCAGCATTATTTTAAACCAGTTCTTAGCAAGGCGGACGGAACAGCCTGCATTTATTTCCAGCCAGCATTTCCCCAGCTTTTATATAAATTTAACACTCGCTCGCTCCGTGGACACCTTTCACGAGCGCATTGTTAGCTGTTACTAGCTCTTGCCTGTAATTCCGTACAAAAGGCGGGAAAATAACAATTATTTATAGTGTCACAGGTCTTTGTCATATCAGATTTAATAGTTATAACGTATAATGTATGTACGCATCTAACGAAATACCAGGATAACAGCTTTTGAAAACTCAACCATAAACTATGGGTGACTATTGGGCACGGCCCCCTTATTACGTAACTTGCAATCGGGAAGCGTTCGCGACAATTGCGAAATAATTGCTCCGAAATCGCAAATTCGTATTACGTATCAGCGATAACCAAGCGATCGCAATCAATCGATGGTGCTGCCTCTTATGGACAATCGTTGAACTAAAAATGCACAATATTCCTTGGCCGCGGGAGATTTTCGTATTACGTAACTGTTATGGCAGCAAAGCGATTGCGATCAGCAAGCAATTTGATCTGTTAAATTGCGATAATTATTTAGGTGATGTTTGTCGATTGCTGTGTGATTGCTTCTTTATTTACGTTTTAAACGTGGAATGTATTGTTTTATTTCTTAAAGGCAATACTTTAACTAACTTTTTTTATGGATACAAGATAGCAAACGAGCTTGCTTTGCCCATCCGCTGCCGCCCAAGACAACTGTGACTGACTTTGAACAAGACTCAATTAGGGACTGGGAGTCGCTGGATGAGTTTGTGATCCGGTTGGCGCGTGTTATGTATAACCGCGCCGACAATGGGCCACATCCTCATCTAAGGGGGATAGCGCCACTGCACGCGCGCCCCCCCGAAGGCCGACCGCTCCCTAGAGAGCTGTTGGACCTTCTTCCCCCCGACCATCTGGGGGGAATTAGCGACTAATGGCTAGTGGGACCGCGCGCGCGTACCGCGTGCGCGACGATCGACTGGCTCCCACGCTCAACAGCGGGGAAGTCACCGACGGGGTTTACCCCTGGAGCAATTGCCCGGATAGAGGGGATCTCCCCTAATTCCGAATTCCCTCAGCGCAGGAGCGCCTACAGCGCCGCGTGAGAGGAGGAAAGGTCTGTCTGTCTGTAGGGACTGGGATGGTTAGTCCAAGGTTACCGACATAGCTCGTAAGATCAGCGAGGTGAAGTGGCAATGGGCAGGCCTCGTCGCTCGACGGACTGATAACCGTTGGGTAATAAAAGTCCTCGAGTGGAGACCGCGTCTCGAAAAACGAAGTAAAGGCCGCCCCCCGACGAGGTGGACTGACGACCTGAAGAGGACAGCGGGAAACCGTTGGATTCAGAGGGCGCAGGATCGGGAGGAGTGGCGACGATTGAGGGAGGCCTACGTCCAGCAGTGGACCCAGAAAGGCTGATGGATGGATGGTTAGTCCAGTTAGTTGAGAGAGTTAATTAGAACATTAGTTGGTCAGTTCGTTAGTAGGTATGAGGACTGGGGACTGTTAGTGTTAGTTAGTCCTGTTAGTTGGTGTTAGTATTAGTCCAGTTAGTACGTAGTTTCTGTGTCTGGATGTACATACTTACATAATATGAATGTTTGAAAATATGGATAAATGTATGTTGTTATTATTATTATTTCAATAAAAAAACACATTTTTCGGATCCGAGTTCGTCACCAATATACATACCAAAATAAACAGCCCTCATGTTATGTTTACTTGATTTTTTTTACAAGTCCCTTTCTCGTAATTATTACTCTCTTATTTGTAAAAAAAGATGTTGGAAACATCTGTTTAACATTTTGTTAGTTCCAGTGATTGCTACTAAATTGCTAATGGCGCTGGTTCCGTCGCAAAAAGTGCAACTAGCGATCAGCGAACAATTTGTCAGCAATCACTTACGTAATACGATTTATTTTGACGGAAAGCAATTGATCGCGAGATCACTGCGCGATTATTGTTGGTCGCTTACCGATTGCTAATTTTAGGTAATAGGCCTGCGGGTCTTATCTAGCAATGGGAGGGATACGCCATTACAGTCGACCACGCTGAACAAGTACGGATAAGCAGACTTCACATATAATTATCTTCTATAATATTGATATAATCAGTAAATAATAATACGAATCGTCAATACTTATAAAGATTTTGAGTTCTTACATAAATGTATTATGAATCGAGGTTCGAAGAAAACCTTTATAATGAAGAGTTTACGTTGATACAATCAGTACATAATAATAGGAATATTAAATCGTCAATACTTATAAAGATTTTGAGTTCTTACATAAATGTATTATGAATCGAGGTTCGAAGAAAACCTTTATAATGAAGAGTTTACGTTGATACAATCAGTACATAATAATAGGAATATTAAATCGTCAATACCTATAAAGATTTTGAGTTCTTACATAAATGTATTATGAATCGAGGTTCGAAGAAAACCTGTTTAATAAAGAGTTTATTTTCCAGAGAAGTCAAAGCGTATTTAACTCCACCTTTGAATAACCGCCGACTGAGCTCCTTCGGGAATAAAGGTGGATCGAGCCGACTTTCCAATTTATTCCTGTTTATTCCCTTTGAAAATTCCCATTCACGGTAATATTAAAATCGGTGAACTATAAAATGGATGACTTTCAGTTCAAACAAAATTTGAACATCAATAACTATCCCGACTCGTTCTAGTTATCACAGTCTTGGAATCAATTCCTGGGTTGGGCAAAAAAAACCTCCAAGTTAGAATAATTCTAACATGAAAATTTTAGTACGTGTAGTTCTTAGATTTGTGCCCGATGTATGAAAAAGCTCCACCACGGATTGGAGCAGCGTGGTGGAGTATGCTCTAGACCCCGCAGCTTTATCTGTGGGGGAGACCCGTGCCCAGCAGTGAGAAGTCTATAGGTCGCAGATAAGCTACGTACCTATGTATATGTGTACGGCACGGTACGTCTGTTAATACGAATTTTAGTTTACCTCGTGGCTATACTTTAGCTGTACTTTATTGCGACTATTCTCTGAAATTGTCGGTGACCGAGCGGAACAAATTCTTCCTCATTCAAATTTCCACTTTATTTCCCACCAAATTCAGTTTGACATTGGAACTGCATCGTGATTGCCGCACATTTCGCTTCAACAATCAGTTCTTCAATCAATTTCTATGCAGTTTCAAACTTGCGCACTTGCGATATAAATAAAAATTGGGTGTGGCCGAATAAGTAACGTTAGTGATGAAAAATGACACCCTTGGTACGGTTGAAATTAGATAAAATTATAAATCGCCATTTTTGTAACGTCCGCCATATTGGATTAAAAATGGCGGAAATTGTGCATTGTCATCGGAACCTAATATGTGTGCCAAATTTCAGCTCGATAGCTTTAGTGGAAGTGGGTGAAATATTTATTGTAAGATTCCAGGACATACTTACATGAATACATATGAGTGAAGTTAAATAAAAGCTTTTAAAATTGTCTTTTTATCTATATTTAGAGATATAACCTCTGCCGACCCCTTCGAATAAATACAGGCGTAAGTTATGTAACATTTAGGATATATATTATATTAATTCCATGACTAATGTAAAGTCTGTTCTGTAATCTGCGGAGAAAACAAAGTGCCAAAATAAAATAAATATTTTATCGGTAAATGTTAACAACGCAAGGAACCCTCCACCAATCCGCAATAGAACAGTGTGGTGGAATATACTCTAGACCTCCCGCAGATTTGGCTGTGAGGGAGGCCCGTGCCCAGCAGTGGGACGTCTATGCGTTACAGCTATAATAATATACAAGCGGTTTCATTGCAAGCTTTAGGCGAAAATAGATTTTGTTCGTTCGTCAGCAGATAACTTTGCAATGAATTTTCTTTAAAACGGATCTCAGAATATGAATCATGAGACATTATGATGATGAGTAAAATTTTTAGTCTGTGTTGTTCAGTTCTGTTCACTGAGAGCGTTTTTCTTGAAATTTAAACTTTTCTTTCTTTCGTCTTTCTTTCATACGTAGGTATCTACCCATATCTATAAAATCTTTCTGAAACATTGCCCGAAATCACCAGATCTCGTAGAAATAATATGAAATGGAAGCAGTCATTAATTTTGACTTGAGTTTTTAACTAAGAACTTAATCATATACACATAAAAACTTATTTATGTGCTTATGTACTATATACCTAGTCATATTATTTTCAAAGAAAATCAACCGATGTAATTGAAACATTCGGAACCCTTGAAACATCGTTTTGATCTCTATTTGTTGCGCTAGCTAGTTGTAAATAACTTATCTGTATTCCTAAAACTTACTCGTAACTAGTTTGTACTTAACGTTATCTACGTTACTTAGTTTGTACTTCAAAATCTTGGGTAATAGAGAATACTTAACTTGCTCAACTTTATCAAATTGATCCTGGAAAGTACCTTAATCCTTATTTACTAACTTGACTATTTTCAGCATTTCTACCTTTTCAAAGGCCTATTATTAGCTATACTACATGATTCAATCACCCTGTATATTTGAACGTGAAGAGAAAACAGTCGATTTGTGAGTCCTATTCCACATTTATATATTCTAGGTGTACGGATCCGTACATTTAACATTACCACATTACTCTGTGTCATAATGTTACTCTATACCGAATAAGCAGTACTAAAATAAAGACCGCGCGAGACAGCCGCGTCAACCGACCGCGAGTCGTTAACGTCATAACTAACTTAACATAAATAAACAGTACAACACTAACTTGTGTTTTCGTACTGTTATACCCTACCTCACTAGGGAAGACTCGCTGAGTCTGCTATGCCTATTCCAGCCTAAAATGCTGAGACATCAATAAGTTCTTTATAAATACTCTGGAGAGCTTCACTCTCCAGTCTATTACGCGACTTCATCCATATACGACGGCTGCCAAAGGATAGATCCCAATTTCTTTGTTTCAAACTCAACAGTACACTAGGATCGAATATTCCAGACCACATATTATAAAGTTAGCCATAAGGCTACCTCAGCTTGGGTCGTAGACTTACATAGATAAGACATTTACATAGGATAATCTCCTGACTTCGCGGGATTAAGCCGTAGAAAACTTTCGGACCCAATATTTGGGAAATTTCCATGTTACATCGTGGGTTAGAGACATTGTTACTATCTGAACGCGATAGGGTCGGGTTCAGATGTTATAAGATTACGTAACATATCAGTAATTTATAATAATAAGTTTTATTTTAATTTGAAATAATGTTTTTGTATGTACTTATGTATGTGGTTTATTAAATATCAATGTAACAATGTAATTAAATAAATTACCTTAAACTAAAAAACCTTAAAAAATATAAAATAATAACTAATACATGTTATTAAAAGGAGTCCCCTTAGGTAAGGTTCCGAAGATACTGGCAGCGTTCCCCCTTTGAATGCCTAGGCTAATTCTTTGTCCGAGGTAGCTGCCAGCTCTTCGGTCTCCTGTGATGTAATTTAATTAATGTAATATTGTATTACTAACAAGAATGAGTAATTTATTGGTAATTGAATTAAATTATTATTATTAACTAGTGGACGCCCGCAGCTTCGCTCGCGTGGAATTAGACATAACAATAGTTAACTTTTACTTAAGGGATGATTTTCGAAACTTTCAATGAAAAACCTACATACTGAATTTCATTCGAATAACTTCAAAAACGGCAAAGGCTCATACTAACTTTGCACCCCCGTTTTACCCCCTTAGGGGGTGAATTTTCAAAAATCCTTTCTTAGTGCTCTTTTTCTAACCCTTATAGTTTAGGCCCTGTGTTGATATGTCAGTCAGTCAGTCAGCTTCTCCTTTTATATATATAGATATAGATATTATATCACGCCTATATTTCCCGAAGGGATAGGCAGAGTGTACACCCACTTTTCACTAGCTATGTTTGGATCTCATGACGCACAATTCCAGACTCCGAGCTTCTAGGGTTTTTAGAAAAATAATAAGTAATATTCATCTTGCAAGTTGATATTTCCAAGCTAGTTTCAACTGCGAAACAAACAAAACATCAAAGCGGTGAGTCGTCGAAATGGCGCCATGCTGTCGCAAATCTAATTCCGATGTGACTCGTGCAAATTGGCTGATTCAAAACTGTATTCCAATTTCAACGAAGTGTTGCCGGCATTTCATCAGGACGGTCTGCACGGAAATAATAAAAAAAATCTCACCAGTACCCTTTCAAAGGCATATTGTCACCGAGTCACACTTTTTTTTAACGGTATAATTTAATTTATTTTTAGGTCATTGTTTCATAAGGTGCGTCGTCGTCACAGGAAAAAATCTCTTAAACGTCGCCGTATAAGGCTGCCCACGACCTGAGATTGATTCACGGCCGCAATTGAAGGGGTCAATGAGATAATTTTTGAGTTATCATTGACGCCGTGCGTTACTCGCGAGTAATCTTAATAATAATAATAATCGCTTCCTTCAAGGCAGGCAACGCACCTGTGATACCCCTGGTGTCGCACGTGTCCATAGACGACGGTGACCATACCATCAGGTGGCCCGTCTGTTTGTCTGTCTATATTATAAAAAAAAATCTATATTCAGTTAAAAAAACAATTTAACTTAAACGAACGCTAATAGTCAACGTGAATCAACTTTAAAGTCAACCTTTCGCTTGAATATTTTTTTTATTCAACAGTTCTTTAGTCCAAAAGACGATTTTTGGATGAGAAAAATCTTTGTGTTCGCGAGTTCACGCCTATAAACTTCCGGCAACCGTGTTGGCCAATCTCTCTGCCATATTATTATGCACTGGAGCAGCGTTATGGACTCTCCAGGCCTTATCAGTTGTGAGGAGAGACCCTGTGCTGCAGTGGATCATCGGAGGGTACAGGAAAGTAACCAAATATGGAATAGTACCCTAATATAGAATTTTGTCCTACCGCAAAACAGGTTAGATACCATATTTGGGGTACTTTTCCGTTATTTGGTTACTTTCTTATACGTTAAGCCGTCGGTTTCAGTTATTTTCAATTGTAAAAACAATCGTTTTGCCTTGTTGAAGACCTTGGGGTGGCTTGAACATCCGACACTGGGTTGGCCACTAGCCCCTCCACCAATCCGCATTGGAGCAGCGTGGAGTACGCTTCACCTCCCGCAGCTATGGCTATGGAGACGCGTGCCCAGCAGTAGAACATCTTCTATAACCAGTTCCAGAAACTATATTACTTCGCTGCTATCTGCCTGTGAAACAAGTCCTTTAATAAGATCACTTGTACTCCTTTGCTTTTATGATCGTGTGCATTACATAATCTCGTCTCATAGCCTTGTATTTGGGTCAACGAAATGAAATGAAATGAACGGGTGTCAGTGGACTTTATTTGTTGTAATTCGAGATGATATCCTTTAACTTGTGCCTTTTGTTAAAGTTAGCACGAACTATTTGAGAAGAGCATTTAGTGGAAAACAAGAAAATTGAGGCATTGTATATCAGTATATAAAAATTAATTTAAATATATAGTAGAAATTAATTAATCTAAGCATGTATTGTACACACACACAGGGTTTAGGAAACATACGACAGGCCCGTTGGCGCAATCGGTAGTGACCCTGTCTGTTGCGCCAAAGGTCGTGGGTTCGAATCCCACTCAGGACAAATATTCGTGTGACGAACACTTGTATTTGTTCTGTGTCTGGATGTCAATATTATCTATTTAAGTATGTATTTAAAAATATCTATGTATGTATATCAGTCTCTGACACCCATAACACAGGCTCGCGCCTTCTTTGGGGTCAAAAAAAAAAAAAACCTACTTGACACTGTACCATCTACCAATTACCAACAGACTGCAATAAAGAATTTGAATTTAAGTGAGGAAAAACATATTAACGTAGAAAAAAGTGGTGTGAGAAAAGTAGACAAGATCATATCAAGAAAACTTTTTTTGGTATTAGCATAACATAACATCACGGCTATTTCCGCGAACGGGTCGGCAGAGAAACTTTAGAGTGGTGAGCATATTGCCATAGGTACAACAGACACAAAGCTGAATTCAAGATATTACTGAGTGTTTCAAGTTAGAATAACCCAATAATTACTTAATAATGTACATTCGCACAGCTTTTGTTTGAAACTGGCTGGAAATTCAGCCTATTAATACATCATACAGCCATTGTGCCATGTGGAAACTTCGCCAATTGGGGCTCGAACAATGGCAGTGAGCTTTGAGCGCGAGCTTTTGTAAGCTGTGAGCGCCTCGTGAGGAGCAAACTTCCGGAGGGTTAAGCAGCTGGAACTGAACGTTCAAGTTATTGTTAACCTGGATTTGGAGCTGTGAAATGTGACGTGAAGTCAGGTTACAGTTTGATCATCACAGCCCTTTCTTTGTTCCACTGTTGGGCACGGCTATCCTCAGAATGGGAGGGATTAGGCCTTAGTCCACCACGCTGGCCAAGTGCGAATTGGCAGACTTCACATGTTTTCAAGAACATTATGAAAAACTCTCAGGCGTGCAGGTATCCTCACAATGTGTCCTTTACCGTTACAGCAAGTGACATTTAATTTCTTAAATCGCACATAACTTAGAAAAGTCATTGGTGCGTACCGCTGGCGTTTGAACCCGGACCGCTCGAGTGAGAGGCGAGTTCGATAGCCACTGGGCTGTCATCGCTAAAGTTTGATTCATGGTTAGTAATTGTTATGTATGTATGCAGGTCGTCGTTCTCCAGGCTCTACTCTAAACAGAACCTATATCTATATAATAGGTTCCGAATGTAAATGTTATGAAGGTTCTACTGTCGTAGCTGCTCGTAACTGCGGTTATAAACGCCTGTTTATGTTGGCCGTTAATTGTCCCACAGAGCATGCCATATCGCTGGCGACAGCTATCTGCGGTGATCGATTACAAGTCCGGTAAGAACAGGGACAGGAAACCAGCTTTCTCGCCGCGACCATAGCGGTCAAGTTTGCGGTGTAGGATGACTGAATCCTATGGTATCCTATGGACACTCCATGGCACGATGTATTTATGGATATGAACACCAATTGGATGAGATTCAACCATTCTTTTTAATTTTAGCTTCGCTTTTTATATTCGTTCAGATATTGTAGAAAATTTTATGTTGAAACTTATGTCAGAAGTAATCATCACGCTATTCGTTCAGATATTCGAGATATGAGCAAAAATCTGAAAAAAAGTACCTTCAACCTTCCCTTATACCCTCAGCACACCCTCTACCCTTGAGGACTTTTAGTATGTCCATCTGAATACCACAAGGTATAACTGTATCCATTTACAAAACTACACGAATTATCTTGCGCGATGTATGTATTGCAACATTTTGCATAAAACAACAAGTTTAAGCAAACCGCGATCTATTTTTACATGATCTGCGAGCGGGCGTGTCAATGAGACGGCAAACACAATTTGAACGCTGAGGTCAGTCTAGAGACGTGCGTGAGACACGACCGGCGGACGGTGAGCTCTGCGACTCCTATCACGTCACTTGTGGGCTTGTACACATGACCGGTTGGTCGCAATCGAAAAATTAACGTATAGAATTCCAAAAAAAAAACTTAGAATAACAGAATATTTCTACTTGTCATCTCATTGTTATTTGTTATAGAACAAATAGTGACATTTAAAATAATCCTATTATTATTTGCTTTGAAGGTCTTATTGACGTTGATTTATATTATTTATTATTATAATGACAGACGTTGTCATGAAAATATTTGTAAAAAAAATGTATGTTTCTTCTGACGTTCTAGCTTATTAACGAATACGAGCGTGCATGTATGTATAAGTGGTCCAATCGAGTGTCCAGACGGCCACCCTAATGCTTCTGATAAGGTTTACCAGTGAAACACTTTCGAAGTAATGAAACTCTTATCTAAATTATATAATTCTTGATTTTTTAATCAGTATTTTGCCGGCGTATTTTGAATGTCAAAATACGCCGGTCGTCTGCGATGGGCCTAACTAACTATCGCGGGGCAGGGTGGCTCAACCTGCACTGGTCCTATCATGAATCATTGGCTGACTCATGCTGTGTACTTTCCTGTATAAAATTTTAATAATGCATTATTTTGGTAAGGGTGTCTGTATGTAATAAATGAATGTAGGGAATGTTTAGGGACCGCATGCATGGGTGCATTGTGGGGTGACTAATACATTTTGGAATTAGCTTTCTCGGTGACTAACGCAATCTGTTTTGTCTGAAAGTTCATCTGAAGACCTTTAAGCGACATTTATTTATTGCTGACCTTTCAGCGTGTTGTGATCCTTAAACAGGTTTAATTCGCTTATCATAGATTTGTAATGTTCACTGTGTATTTTTTTGACGTGATAACGTATTATAAATTGATGAACAGCGCATATGAAAAAGTGTATCCCGTTCCGCTTCCGTTTCCGTTGAGTGTTTTTATTAAATTAATTTTTAATTTTATTAAATTAATTTTACACACGACAACATTGGCGTTTCCATGGCTCCGAAATAGGGAACTGTCAAAATAAATATATAGACTTGTCTGTTGTCTGTTATCTTTGTATTTTCAATTCTCCTTTTTTGTATTGTATAAAATAATGATTATGACGTTATCACGTAAATCTATCGTCCGTAAACCGACTTTACAGACAACCATTTTTTTTGTCTTCATTTATTCGAACCATCACTAACCTCTCATTAACAAGATATACTTTGAACTTTCACAAGGTAGGTAGTTCATCATATATTGTTATTTTGATAACACATTGAATATATCCAACCACCTGGGTGGATGGACGTGATGGGATGGATTGATTGGTCCGTGGTCCGTTAACAAACGATTTGAAATGTTTATTTAACAGCATGGACTTCTCATTAGCTCTCAGTAATTATGACACAGTTTCGTTAACTACATCATGTAAAAACAGTGCGATAATAACGAAAATATTGTTCCCGGAATTCCAGCCTGGGTAATGGAATAGAAGATCTCAGTCTATATTTACATTATAAAATAAAACCACCTCGATAACCAAATTCCCAAATTCCATATTTAGCAAAAACAAAACGCAAAACAGACTCGCAGAGTAATTTTGTCGCAAAATATACGGCGCCGGCCGCGCGGCCTTGTAGCGGCGGCGCGTGGACGAAATAAAAAACATTGTTACTTTGCAATAAAGCTGTGGTCAAAAAGAAGCGGGATTCATGCAAGAGTATGTAGAGATGCGTTAGATGGTCGTACGGAAAAGCGGATCTCCTGCGTGCCGCTTGAATTTGAACTTGGACCGTTCAATTTAGTCTCAATCCTTCACATTTACACAAACTCACACAAAAATTACTTTACTTCTGAATCATTTACGATTGCCGAACAAATTATGAGTTGTTCTGACACAGGTAACTTAAATGTATTAAACTGTCCGACGAGTAACCTTAGAGATATGTTTTTGTAATGCAGAATATTTTTCTGCCCTATTCTTTTAGAAAGAAAACTTAAAAACCTTATTTGTTAATTACAAATGAAGAATACCTTCTTTATAATCTACTTAAAAAAGTGAATGCATTTATGTTAATCATGTTAGCAAGAAATAAATATTGTTTTTATTTACTTACTGAAAATATTTTCAGTTTCTAGATCCGTTTCGGGGATTCAGTGCATATTTGTACTAATTTCATTAAAATTAGTTCACTATTTTTGAGTTATATCGCGGAATAGACAGATAATAAATTTGATAAAAACATTTTTTTATTTTTAAAAGAAAAAAAAAGACTGTCGCTGGGCGACCACATCATATCACACATTAGAACTGTATAAAAAAAATATAGATTCTAATAATATAATATAATATACGACGGGGACCACTTACCATCAGGTGGCCCGTATGTCTGTTTGTCCGTCTATCTATAGTAAAAAATATATAATAATAATAAAAAAATTCGGAATTTATATCGATTAGGATAATCTAAGCGATTAGGTACTTATGAACCCCTGATACAGTTATTTCAAGATTTATTCAAGGAAGAATAAATGAATAAATATTTCATGACTTTTATCAAAGCACAACATGGTCTAAGAGCCAGTGAACGGATACCTGTATGTATTTGACCAGACTTGGGTTTTTGTACACTGAGACCCCTATACACCTACCGTACATGAGATGGGGACTCACTAAGCCCAAAGTGGTGGACGCGGCCAGTGCGCAGGTAAGACAGGTATCGATTTTTGGCTATGTATAAATGCATTTGACCACGTCTGCCGTTTTGATATTTGAAAATATATTATTATTATTAATGGAAAATAACAATGGCAGACCATTATCACGCGTTTAACATTGTGGCAGACAATTTTGAAATAGTAAAAAAAATTTTTTTTTATAATTAATTGACCAGATCTGCCATCAATATATTTTATTTATTATAGTCTTAAAAACTTATATTGATAACGTAGCAGACGTATACATTGCGTATAGACATCAGCAGATAACAAAATCTGAGATACTACCCGGTCAGATGTATGCATATAGCTATCTTCCTTCTTTCTCCCATGTATTACTATTCTACTCATTAGCCTATAGTATTTTTACTCATAGCTACTAACATTCGTCGGACGTCGATGATGGAAGATTCCAACTATTTGTCCGCAATTACAAAGCTTCAGACATCAATGAAAATTTCAGCAAAAAAGTGCAAAATTTTGACGCAACCACAATTCCACCGTGTAAAAGTGAACTTTACCAACAATTTCTGAGAGCTCATTATATTTCTATGATTTGGAAAAATGTTTACAAAAAACAACCTACTGCTTTAAACCAATTGGATTATGGTTGGATTGAGCAGGACAACAAATTTGTCTTCAATTTGTTCGAAGGAGATCAACTTCCATCTTTTTCACCGATGTTCCTGGTAAGTTGATAAAAATCAATTCTTTATCGAATATGTTCGAATCAATTTACAAATTATTTATATTTTAAAATTTACGATTAATTTTGCAGAATCCGATACAATGGATGATGAAGACGAGTTCAATGATGATAACCACGGCTCGGATGATGATGATGATGATGATGAATGAAGATCAAAATCAATAAATATATATATACCTATATACATATATATTGATTTAGTAATGCATGCTAGATTGTTTTTTATTTATCTAACGTTTAAATTTTGTATTCAATAAATAAATGTGAAAAATAAAATACAAATTTGAATTATTTTTTGTTCTTAGCAGTATACTTTAATATTTAAGATTTTTTCGTAACGTATCTCCTTCTTTATCGTTTAACTTTAAAAGTTTAGTATAAGTATAGACTACATGCAAAATATGAATTTCATTAAATACAGTGATTAAGTAAATTATATTAATGTAAAACTGCTATCATAATATATAGACATCTGACCGGGTAGTATCTCAGATTTTGTTATCTACGCAATGAATACGTCTGCCGTTATCAATATAAGTTTTTAAGACTATAATAAATAAAATATAACTATTGATGGCAGATCTGGTAAATTAATTAAAAAAAAAAAAAAAATTTACATTTTCAAAATTGTCTGCCACAATGTTAAACGCGTGATAATGGTCTGCCATTGTTATTTTCCATTAATAATAATAATATATTTTCAAATATCAAAACGGCAGACGTGGTCAAATGCATTTATACATAGCCAAAAATCGATACCTGTCTTACCTGCGCACTGGCCGCGTCCACCACTTTGGGCTTAGTGAGTCCCCATCTCATGTACGGTAGGTATAGGGGTCTCAATGTACAAAAACCCAAGTCTGGTCAAATACATACAGGTATCCGTTCACTGGCTCTTAGACCAACAGCTATCTACAGCAAAAGGATAGGACGACAGAAAATGTCTACAGTAGAAAATGTATACTTACAAACCCTGATTAATTATTACCTGTCGCTACCTCATCATAAATCGTTAACAATTATTAACATAAAGCGCTATTAACATTTTCTCACTACACAATGTTAATAGATTCTTAGTTAAACTTCAGGCATTTGATACTAGCATACCTAGATACTAGTGGTTATAATTTTCTTAGATTCTGTGAGTCATCCATTGAAGTCAATTGTCTTGATTACAATCAACTTGAAAATTACTTAATTTAGTGGTGTTTTTCATCCTTTCATTATCAGTGATTAAAAACTCGTATTTATCGATTAGAGACATGGAATTACTAAGTATAGTTTTAATATTTCCCTGAAGGGTTAAGCAGAGATAATTGTACACTCACTTTTTATCTATGTATATAAAAGGAGAAGCTGACTGACTGACTGACATATCAACGCAGGGCCTAAACTATAAGGGATCAAAACTTGAAATTTTGCACAGGGGTTCCTTTTATAACGTAGGGGAGCACTAAGAAAGGATTTTTGAAAATTCATCCCCTAAGGGGGTAAAACGGGGGTGCAAAGTTACTATGAAACTTTACCGTTTCTGAAGTCAAATGGGCAACCCGAACGCGGGCAGACGTCGTTAATGGGTCTAATTCTACGCGAGCGAAGCTGCCGGCGTCAACTAGTCTATTATATTTATGACCCATAGAATAATGGTGATGAACGGTGAGTGGTGAGCCTTCCTAAAATCCTTGAAAGTAAGAAATGGCAATAAAATTATCTACAGCGATCATCATTTATTTTAACTAAAACCAAGGAAAAGAAAACAAAGAACAAACGAAAAAAGTATATCTAATCTTATTTTCTTAACAATGTTAGAAGGGAGGACCGTTTGTTGGAGAGGAAATCTCAAAGTCAACTGTTTCGTCTTATTACCCCGCAGATACTGAATCCTGTACAGAATTATTACGAAATGATCCCTCAAGAGGGTAGGTACATAAAAGGTATACGGTATGGCTGTGAAAAGATTCGGATACAATTAGTATTTTGCAATTTTAATGATAATATTTGTACTGTATTGTAAACTGCTTACGACATCGATATTATTGTGAAGTGTAAAAAAATAGATTGTTATATACGCTCTATGGCATACTAAAATCTAGCCAAATTTGGTCTCAATTTCCTTAGTTTCGTGTCAGTCTTGTTATGTTACGTATTTTTACAGACTCCAATGTCTACTAAAAGTGTCATTTGCGAATGAATATTATGAAGGTAACATTTTCTAAATTGTTTCACTTGATTTGTCAATGATTTACTTTAAATGAGTTATTTTTTAATTATTATTATTCACCGCCAACCCGCACTAGAGCAGTGTATTGAAGTTCGCTCTAGGCCTTCTTATTGAGTTGCAGCTATTGTTTAATATTATAAATTTTGACAACTAAAAGGGAAATAAATGAAAACTATAATAAGTTTTAAAAAACGTGTGGTATCAGATACGTCATACCGTTGTACACTCGTATTTCGTATAGAAATAAAATTTGTCAATGTCTGCATGACTGGGGGTTCAATACATATTTCGCTTTAGTTTCAACATACTTATACCATGAAACTGTTAGTAAATTAAAGTACTATACCTATATAAAGAAGAAAAAAACTTCGGATACGTTTCTTAGATTGTTGACATCCCTAGTACAAGAGGCGTTTCAGGTATATCTATTATTCATTTTGCCAAAAACTTTTGGAGAAAATTGAATTATTTTTCTTATGCGTAGTCCTCTTGGAATCCTCTTGGAATCCGACCTTGGGAACAACGGTTTCTCTTATTCTCGAGGGCTTACAATGTTAACATCGTTATTATCCCTGTTCTATACAAGCACCCGAAGATTTTAAGTTATCTGCCATTGTCTGGCTCGTAAAATTATTATTTTAATGCCACATCTTCTAGACACGTCGAAGCAGCGTCATAACTAATTTATTGTAGAACTTACTGTGTCATAAAAGCTTGTTGTGTTGAAAGATGTATTACCTGGAAAGAAATAATGTTGATTAAATAAAGGTTTATTGTTGAATATTGCTGAAATAAAAATCTATGGATGACATAAAACTAAGGAGTTACACGTCTGTTGACCAGTTAGTTACCAAGATAGTAATAATAAAGTTTCGAAATCCTCTCAAATACCGGAGAGTCATAGTGCCGAAATCCTCCCAATTCATCCGTAGCAATTTTATTAATTGGCATTATGTTAGTTTCGCAAGATATACCTCTACTGCGTTGTCACGTTGAAACGAGTGATAGTTAAAGGAAAATCTCAAAAACTGTAAAAATGCGTATATTCCAAACGTGTGTATAGTTTTACAATTAAATCGAGACTGACATTATAAAACAAAAAACCAAAATTCTTACTTCCAATTTCAAATTATGAAACATATAAACTTTTCTTAACCCGCCAGCTCAAAGCTGTTGCACGTCTTCAACATTCTCCGCATAAGTACATAGTGTAGTCGGTAGTTGGAACAAGAGATTCATCAAATTCGGCCATTTTAGAAAAAAAATCCCTTATTTGTCGTGAAGCGTAGTTTTATGTAACTCGTCAACATAAAAATAATTATTTTCGATACTTAAGTAATCTGTATAATTTTTAATCTGTGCACTTTTTCCTCGTCAGTTCTATTTTAAAAAGCTTACTACTATACTAAGATGTACCAGGGCACCATGAGTAGGCAGACCATTAGTTATTTTCTATAAGTAATCTGTATAATTTTTAATCTGTGCACTTTTTCCTCAGTAGTTCTTTTTTAAAATGATTAGCTTACTACTAAGATATACCAGGGCACCATGAGTAGGCAGACCATTAATTATTTTTTATAAGTAATCTGTACAATTTTTTATCTGTGCACTTTTTCCTCTGTAGCACTCTGTAGTTCTTTTTTAAAATGATTATCTTACTACTAAGATGTACCAGGGCACCATGAGTAGGCAGACCATTAGTTATTTTCTATAAGTAATCTGTATAATTTTTAATCTGTGCACTTTTTCCTCAGTAGTTCTTTTTTAAAATGATTAGCTTACTACTAAGATGTACCAGGGCACCATGAGTAGGCAGACAGTTAGTAATCCGTAGAATTTTTAATCTGTGCACTTTTTCCTCTGTAGTTCTATTTTAAAAAGATTAGCTTTACTACTAAGATGTACCAAGGCACCATGAGTAGGCAGACCGTTAGTAATTTTCAATAAGTAATCTGTAGAATTTTTAATCTGTGCACTTTTTCCTCTGTCGTTCTATTACTACTAAGATGTACCAGGGCACCATGAGTAGGCAGACCGTTCGATAATTCGATAAGTAATCTGTAGAATTTTTAATCTGTGCACTTTTTCCCCTGTAGTTCTATTTTAAAAAGATTAGCTTACTAGTAGGATGTACCAGGCCACCATGAGTAGGCAGACGGTTCGAGTGAGAGATGGCTGGGCGAGGGGCGAGCGCGACACGTCGGCGCCCGCTTATTGATTTCCTCTGAACTGACTACTGCTGTCTAGAAAGAATACTAGATATGTTGCTAGATATCCGAGTGAGCGGAAACGATGATTCTGTCGGAAGAATAGTGTAGTGAAGCACTTTTTATCTAAACTAATATTACATTAAGAGGAAACATTTGTTTGTAATGTTTTCACACAAAATCTATAGGACCGATTTCAAAAAAATTTTCACCATTAGAAAGCTGCATCTTCACTGAGTGACAAAGGCTATATAATATTACTAGGTGTAAATGAAACTATTGTTATGTCTAATCCCACGCAAGCGAGGCTGCGGGCGTCCAATAGTCTTTAATATATTGACGTAATGTTAAATAATAAGTGATCAAGAATGAATTAGTGTCGTGAATAATTTAGCGTAAAACCCTTTTCGAAAAAGCCTTTCAGAGATTCGCCTTACGTAAAAAGTTATAGCATTAATTGGATTAAACCCACGAACTCAAATATTAGTCTCAAAGCTAAGTTTAGTGAAGGCCCCGGTTATCATTGAATGATCGTTTAATTTGGGTTTGAACACTTTGAAAACTCAGTCCATTAGTATCTACTTTAGTATCAAAACTCAGCGTACCTATCAAGCTTGGATTTGGGACTACGCGGCATTAAGTTAACTATGGGTCACGTGTCCCCAGGCCAATAAACAAGACTCGATGGCCCATTTGGGGCACTCGGGGCCATAAAACTACCATTACATGGGTCGTTTGGAATCTCTTGATACGTGACAATGGACTCTATCAGATATGGTTTATGGATTATCATCTCATTAAATCAGTTTTAGTTGTAGTTCGGAATTTACGATTCTGGAATACGAATCGGAATTCCTTTGGTCACATTAATTTATGGTTACGGCAAGGTAGGTGGGATAAGGGAGAGTTTATGTCCAAATTGAATACGAAAGTAAAAAATTAAAAAAATACTACCTAATAGTAGAGTAAAACGATACATTGCTTTGATCTACTTGCCAGCTCTACTGATGTTTACTCTACTGTAGGAATCTCTACTTCCTGGAATCTGTGGAATTGTGTATTGAAAATTTCGTATTTACGGGAAGAATTAGAACTTAAATCGATCGAAATTTCAAACTATTACATCTTCGAACAACCTATTATAAAGTTGCCTGCTGGACGGATTTGGTTTCACTATTACTACGTTTTACTATTTTGAATGAAATTAAAGTAAATAAATAAATAAATATCTTGGACATTCTCACACACGGCCATCTGACCCCAAGGTAGGCGCGAGCCTGTGATATGGGTGTCAGAGACTGATATACATACATAGATATTTTTAAATACATACTTAAATAGATAATATTAACATCCAGACACAGAACAAATACAAGTGTTCGTCACACGAATATTTGTCCTGAGTGGGATTCGAACTCACGACCTCTGGCGCAACAGACAGGGTCACTACCGATTGCGCCAACGGGCCTGTCGCAGTAAGTAACAAACGATACAGCTATCGGCACGAAAGTTAAGCTCTGAACGAAGTAGGATCTGCGCATGTATCAGTGCAGGGGACATAAATCGGTTGGCGTCCTAATCAGCGCAAAACCTAACCCGCTCGCCCCGCGCAATACGATACCTTAAATTCGACTTCTGCACATTCAAGGTCAGCTAGACTTTCACGCCAGTCCGTATACTAAACTGCTTTATAGTTCTGATAAGTGAAGTTAAGAAATACGGTGTGGTGAAACTTTGCTTGCAATATATTGCCTTGTAAATAAAGTTTGTTTACTTGAAATAAGCTAGCATTGCAAAAAAGAAACTGCAGGCCTTTCATTGGTCACAGAGCCATTGTATAGTAAATGAACATGCTGTAGGTAGGTTCCATTGTTGCCACTTGTGACAGCTGTGACAAGAGTTGAGGACAGTTACTGTTTATAGGAAATGATAGTGGTAGTAAAGTTAGAATCAGATATAAGTTGTTCAGTAGTGTGCAAGCGTTAGTTGCACTGCATAAGACGGGTCTCTTCTCTCAACTGAGAAGGCCTGAAGCGTACTATACCACGCTGCCCCAGTGCAGATTGGCGGTGGGGTTGGTGGGCAATCCGATTGTCAAAATTGTAGGTTGCCCGAAGGCTTCCGACATGACTTCCAGTTCATCCCTTTCATTGTCCCACTGCTGGGCACGGGTCTCCCCCACAGACACTGCTGCGAGAGGTCTTGCGTATACTCCATCACGCTACTCCATGTTCTCAAGCCACCCGAAGGTCTTGGACAAGGCTTAACGACTGTTTACAGCATTGAAAACAACCGGGACCGACGGTTTTACGGGCCCTCCGAAGCACGGTAGCGTCCATGAAATTTTGCCTCTAGCGGTCACCCATCCGCAAACCGACCGCGCCCGTCGTTGCTTAACTCTTTCGATCATATTGAATCGACGCGAGCCTTTGGGCTATGGAAGCTACAACTACCACCACTTAGCCCAGCCCAGTTCATACCTTCAACCACATCTCTGGTAGTATAGGTGTCAGAGGTCAAATTATTTCACACGATAATTACTACTTGAAAAACTATTGAATTTTGAGTGAAGACAAATTTGCTTTCCCATCATAAGCCAATCAAGAGTTCGATCGGTGTATACAGTGAACAAACAGACTGACTGATGGAAGATAGCGTAGGTAGTAATGCGCTAGCGATCCCGTGGCGTCTCTTATCAACGCTGAGGGTGCCGCTGGGTTTTAGTGGGTATTCTGATATCAGCGAGTCCCACATACCCACCCGTCCGAAAGGTTATGGGTGGGATGCGTAATTGCATTTCCCAGCGAAAAAAAAAAAAAAAAGGTACTATTTTCTGATACATTGATAAGTGTGAAGTGCACGTTTTGTGTTTTAAGTACATAATCAATGTGTTTGGTTTTGTTCTTAACGTATACATTGTTTTGTTTGTAATTACTAAGTACTATTTGAAACATACAAAGAGGTGGAAGACCCTACTGTTGAGATCATGGATTAAAGGTTGTCATAAAATAAGGCTAAGACTTCAATGTATACGCGTAGAACTAGATGTAAGCTTGAAGCATAATATATCGAGATTAAATGGTTTAAAAAAAAATCTAATCTACATATATAAAAGGAGAAGCTGACTGACTGACTGACTGACATATCAACGCAGGGCCTAAACTATAAGGGTTAGAAACATGAAATTTTGCACCGGAGTTCTTTTTATAACGTAGGGGAGCACTAAGAAAGGATTTTTGAAAATTCATCCCCTTAGGGGGTAAAACGAGGGTGCAAAGTTACTATGAAACTTTGCCGTTTTTGAAGTCAAGTGGACAACCCGAACGCGGGCAGATGTCGTCTGCGGGCGTCCACTAGTTTAATGATAAATTGAAATATGCATAATATTCTTTGAACTACCGGTTTAATTATTATTTTTTAAACATATAACTTAACGGTCCAACAGCCGGACAGCCAATCGTAAGTACACTGATTAATTACAAAACATGCTCATTTCGAATGCGGTGCTCATTTTGAGTCGAATTGAACAAAACATTTCACTATCATGTTTCTGAATCTTGTTAGCTAATTCCTCAAATTAGACTAGACTAACGAGATTGGAGATACGTAGTATCAATTATTCAAATGCATTCAAAACGCTGTAACAGGCCACAAAAATCCATTTCCTGCCAAATAAAAATCCGAGCGGCAATATTGCATGGCCTCCGCTATCGACATCCCGTTAGGCTATTTCCGATCGCCCAAGAAACTATCTATCAATTTGTCTGCGCTCGTAAAATGCGCAAAAATTTACGCCTTACGTCATTGCGAATTTGCGCAGTAGGACAACTCATAAGCTGATAGCCGAAGAGCGGAAGAGATTAACAACAGGTAATTAATTAATCTAAAGATCTGATTCCACACTCCACATTAGGCGCGAGCCTGTAGTACTATGGATTTCATAGACTATACATACATCGCTGCGACCCAGACGTCCCACTGCTGGGCACGGGTCTCCCACGGACACAGCTGCGGGAGGTCTATAGCATACTCCACCACGCTCCAATGCGGATTGGTGGAGGGGTTAGTGGCCAGCCCAGTGTCGAATGTTCTCAAGCCACCCGAAGGTCTTCGACAAGGCTTAACGACTGTTTCCAGCATTGAAAACAACCGGGACCGACGGCTTTACTTGCCCTCCGAAGCACGGTAGCGTCCATGAAATTCTGCCACTAGCGGTCACCCATCCACAAACCAATCGCGCCCGTCGTTGCTTAACTCTTTCGATCACATTGAGTCGACGCGAGCCATTGGGCTATGGACGCTACTATACATACATAGTTATTTTTAAATATATAGGTACATAAATAGTTATCTATTTTTATAATATTAACATCCATCCTATTGATTTGGAATCATGTTTTTATCCGGTATTTCGTGCAGGACCCCGTTAACTCTCCGCTCGCTTTTGTAATTCATGAAGAATTCAAGCACTCAGGTCGTCCGGCGACGTTACACGAAAAAACTGTGCAATTAGAGTGAAGAGGCTGACACATACGGCCCGCTTGACCTAGAAACATCGACGTGTCGCGACGAGCGGCGTGCGGCTGCGGCGTGCGGCTGCGGCTAAGCAATGGTACGCGAACGAAACCTTTCCTCCTCTTTCGCAGCGCTTTGAGCGCTCCTGCGTAGTCGAGTAACTATGCTATACCTAATTGATTAAATTTACCTTAGATTCCATTACATACAGGTCGACCTAATAAAAGCGTTTTAAAAACCTTATAATCTATGATAGGTTCTCATTTCTAGTTTTCAGGCCGTCAAGACAGCTGTTAATTTTCTGTATCATACACTAATCTGCAATTACCTACACTTGAAGCTGGTTTTTAAACGCTAAACACTATTTTAAAAAAAAACGAAGTTGACGCGGACGAAGTCGCGGGCATCAACTAGCAACTGTAACTGTCACATGCATACCCGTCTAGACTGACGGAGGAATTTGGTAATAAATGTTGACTCTGCCGACGGCCTTGCCGTGCGAACAGCGTGAGATCACCGCGACGCTGGGAAAGAGTTGCTGGAGATAATGCTTCCTCTATGCATAAACAAAGTTGCGAAATGCCAAAAAATTATGTTTATAGCATCTCAAATTTGTTTGTTTTTATTCTAGTAATATATAACTCACTGCCCGATGACTCGCATGGCTCGTATATGATCAACCGATGTAAAGCAACGTCGGGCGCAGTAGGAAACATATTATTATTCTATGTTTCCTACTGCACAACTTTATGCAGTCCCAGTGTTCCCACCAACATGAACGTACTGGCCACAGAACCATCATAACCTTTGTTAGCTAATCCTTTGCCTTATATTGATCAGTTTAGAATCTATATATATAAAAGGAGAAGGTGACTGACTGACTGACTGACTGACTGACTGACTGACTGACTGACTGACTGACTGACTGACATATCAACGCAGGGCCTAAACTATAAGGGCTAGAAACTTGAAATTTTGCACAGGGGTTCCTTTTATAACGTAGGGGAGCACTAAGAAAGGATTTTTGAAAATTCACCCCCTAAGGGGGTAAAACGGGGGTGCAAAGTTAGTATGAAACTTTGCCGTTTTTGAAGTCGTTAGACGGGTAGACGTCGTTAATGGGTCTAATTCTACGCTAGCGAAGCTGCGGGCGTCCACTAGTAGCATTATATAATAATATGTAGTTTGTAGTTACCTAGACTTTCGCCAAGCGGCGAAATAAATTATTTGTTTGACTTTGACTTAAACCTCCATTTTAAGGTTAACAATAAAGTTAAAAATAAACAAATAACTGGTGAATAGTGTGTAGTACCTTCTGCCTTGCTCTTCAGAGACATGCAGGCGTGATATAATAATTTTGTGTTAATAAAAAATCTAAGCTATTACCCATAGGCGTTCCTATGTTGGGTACAAGTCTCCCCACAACTACGGTTGAGAGAAGTATACCTAGAACATACTCCACCATTCTTCTCCAATGCGGATTGGAAGGGATACTGGCCAACCAAGTGTCGAATGTTCTCAAGCCACCCGTTGGTCTTCGACAAGGCTTAGCGATTGTTTTACAATTGAAAATAACCGGGACCGATGGCTTATGAGGAAATACTAGCGCAGGAACATTTGTAAATCTCTCTATTTCGACACCTGCAAGGAAGAACATCGTAACTCATTTTTAGCAACTTTACAGGAGAGCGCGTTAAAGTTTAAAAAAATTCTTAGTCAGTTCTGTTATGTCCTAACGCCATTCACACTAGAAAGTTGTAGTCAAAAAGGGATAATTTATATTACTGTATGATTAATATGCTATTACTACGTTCATTTTACTACCTTTTATGAGTTACAATGAGTTTGCACGTTATAAACTTTATAAAATGACATTGTAACTCAGATTTACAATTCAAAATTGTACGCCTATGTTTGCTTCATAGAAAAAAAAAATTGTAAGTCTAACATACAATGCGCAACATGTATTTTAATTTGATTTGAAGTTACCATATAAGTAAAACAAGTGAAATAATTTAATTATTCATTATTAATTCCAAAGTGTTTGCTCGAGATCAATGCATTGGGCAAACGGCAAAGCCAGTTATCAAGGTTGAAGACAGATTCCGGTACCATAGTTTCGTCCAAACCTGAAGTTTTGATAGAAATTGAGAAGTATTACGGACAACTGTACACTTCCTCGCAAGCCCCAGCTCCAGCTGGCGCTCACGATAAGCGAGCTAGATTAACCCGGCACTATACCGAAGATATCCCGGACGTCAGCCTGTACGAGATTAGGGAGGCTCTCAAACAACTGAAAAACAACAAAGCACCGGGTGATGACGGAATCACAGCAGAGCTGCTAAGAGCTGGTGGGAAACCTGTCCTAGTGGCGCTCCAGAAGCTGTTCGATACTGTCATTAATAGCGGAACCACCCCAGAGGCGTGGCGCGCGAGCGAGGTTGTGTTGTTCTTCAAGAAGGGCGACAAAACCCTTCTTAAGAACTACAGGCCCCTTGCGCTCCTGAGCCACGTCTACAAGTTGTTTTCGAGAGTCCTTACTAATCGCATTGCGCGCAGGCTTGACGACTTCCAGCCTCCCGAACAAGCCGGTTTCCGAAAAGGCTACAGCACCGTGGACCACATACAGACACTGCGGCAAGTTATACAAAAGACCGAGGAGTATAACCAGCCGTTGTGTGTCGCGTTTGTGGACTATGAGAAAGCCTTCGATTCTATCGAGACCTGGGCAGTGTTGGCGTCTCTGCAGCGGTGCCAGATTGACTATAGGTACATCGAGGTGTTGAAGTGGATATATGAAGCCGCCACAATGACAGTCCGAGTACACGACAGAAGCACGAACTCCATTCAATTGCAGAGAGGTGTTAGGCAAGGGGACGTTATCTACCCGAAGCTTTTCACTGCTGCATTGGAAGGCGTGTTTAAGCTGATGGAGTGGAAAGGACTAGGCATCAACGTCGCCTCACACACCTTCGATTTGCCGATGATATAGTTATCTTGGCAGAATCGCTGGACGACCTCAACACTATGCTAGGGGACTAAGATCATGTCCAATGTGCATGTCAAACCTATACCAGTTGTTGTTGATGGCGCTGCACTCGAAGTTGTTGACGAGTATATTTACCTGGGACAAGTGGTCCAGATGGGTAAGGCCAACTTCGAGAAAGAAGTCACTCGAAGAATCCAACTCGGCTGGGCAGCGTTCGGGAAGCTACGACATATCTTTTCATCGAGATTACCTCAGTGCCTGAAGACGAAAGTTTTCGAACAGTGTGTGTTGCCAGTGATGACATATGGATCCGAGACGTGGTCCTTTACCGTCGGCGTCATTCGCAAGTTCAAAGTCGCTCAGTGTCGCTATGGAAAGAGCTATGCTCGGTATTTCGCTACGAGACCGGATTCGAAACGATGAAATCCGTAGACGAACGAGGGTTACCGACATAGCTCGTCGACTAAGCACGCTGAAATGGCAATGGGCAGGCCACGTCGCTCGTAGGACGGACAACCGATAGGTTAGAAAGGTCCTCGAGTGGAGACCAGGGCTCGGGAAACGGAGCACAGGCCGCCCTCCAACCAGATGGACTGATGACCTGAAAAAGTCAGCGGGAAATCGCTGGATTCAGAAGGCACAGGATCGGGAGGAGTGGCACCTATTAAGGGAGGCCTATGTCCAGCAGTGGACTCTGAAAGGCTGATGGATGGATGGATGGATGGTGCCCATATCATAGATCGTAAAATTATATGTAGCAAGTTTTCTTTTATAATAAAACAGAGATACTTCCGACTGTGGAGTATTCAAGATCTTTTGTAAGTCGAAACAAGCTGCTACAACAGAATCAGAGTGCTTGGCTCGGTGTTTATCGCTATCTTTTAAAATGTTACAATTTTGGAATCGAAAATATTAATCTTCGTTTGAGAATGAAAACATTGTAACTAAGATTGCAATGAAAGATTGTTTAACGTTCACGTTCACGTTCACAACATCTTGCGAAAGACAAGAGGGTATCTCGTATTGCAATTTTTTCTTAGTAATATTATCAATTACTGGCAAATTATCAATAAGTAACTAAATATACATTTTTATCATTTTCTGTAAACGTTGACTTACAATGCTTTAATACTGTCTAAAAACATAATTAGAAATAATTCAGATATGGGAGTGAGTGCAAAAAATAGAGCTTTTTTTTTTAATAAAGAACATGATTGTAACTCAAATTCATCAAAAAGTGAGTTACGATGTTCTTCCTTGCAGGTGTCGATTTGAAACTATTGCCGTCGCGCTGGGCTGTCCGTCTCACCCCTTATAACGGGACAACTGCAGCTAGGACTGATAATACCTACGATAATACCTGTGTTCCCTCCACGAAAACTCAACGGATTTTGAAAATTTTCATAGGATAATATAAATAAGGAACTTGGCTATGTCTGTATGTTTTTATATTTTTCTTAATTTGCGTTTTATTTGGTTTTCTCGACGTCTGAAAACGATCATTTTTATCGGTAAATATCTATAGTAATTAATTTATTTTAAAAAAAAAACATACCGCCATGGCAGTCGTAAAGATGTTTTGTTTTTCAAAAAATATTTGGTCTAATGTTAATATCCAGGGAGGAAACAGAATAAATACGTTTGTATGGGCTGTAAGGTGTTCCGATTTCCTCTTAACGTGTCCCCAAAGTGCCTCGCTCGAGAAATTATGCCACTAGACCAGGGGTTCCCAAACATATTTTGTCTACCGCCCACTTTGACAATAAATTATTTTTTAGCGCCCCCATTTTTTCACCTACTTAAATATAAATAAATTATTGTGAGCTACACACGAGTACAATATAGCGGAGATGAAACATTAATTCTAAACGAGACTTTTACTATAACTCGCAAGAGTTAACTTGAAATCTGAGCACAGTGGGATGCCCCCATTTTTTTCTGGGTCTCTTACCGCACCCCTTTAGGCCTGCAGCGCCCACAAGGGGGCGTTATCGCCACTTTGGGAAAGGCTGCACTAGACACTCGTAAACAATTAAGCAATTCAACAGTTGGGCGAGAACTATCGTAATTGGCGCCGCAGACGCTATTTCTGCGTGCAAACGAAGTTGAGATGACATCACCAAGGCTGCCTGCGTGAGAGCCTGCCCGAATAATGCATGTGCAATTTTTTGTATCGTATAACCTTCCATTATTTCACACATGCAATTTCGTTTTATGGTTTGTGCCCTTGTAAGATATGAAGATAGTATTTTTGTTTGAACTGAAACGGATTATTTTTATTATTTATTTAAGCTTCTCTTACACAAAGTGGTACAAAGGGCGTACTTAATGTCATGCATAATGTGGTTGGTTAATCGCAAGTTATGTGCGATTTAAGAAATTAAATGAGAATGTTCTCGAAGGCATGTGAAGTCTGCCAATCCGCACTTGGCTTAGGCCTAATCCCTCCCATTCTGAGAGGAGACCCGTGCCCAACAGTGGGACAAAGAAAGGGTTTTGGTGGAACTAAATATTTATTTATAATTAATGTATTTAACATTTTAAAAAATAAATGTAAAACTACTATACAATTTAACAACCAACAACTATAAAATTTAATTGAACACTGTAAACAAAACATAAATAATAAAGTATTACCCCAATCAAGTGAAAGCTTTACGCTAAAATCCCTATTATACCCAGATAATTCCATTAAAAACCGGCTGACACGAGTGCAAATAAGCGCCTCTCTAAATTTAATACGTTTTCCCTAATTTATTCCAGCTTACCATAATGCTCGATAAATTATTACAAAAGATTAAGCATTTCAAGTGACCTCATTTTCATATTTTTACCTGGAGTCTTCTCTAACCAGAGAATAGCTGTAAGACAATTATTATGGTTATTTTGCTGAAACACCTCGTTTTTAAGTTAAGTTCTAGTTGTCATAAAGTAGTAAGCGTTAAATTCTGAGAAACTATTGTTGTTTTTGTAGTTGACGCTGCCGTGGAAACATGCAAAAATGCTTTTATGTATTAAGTAGGTATCTACAATTTTATATTTTGGAACTAATTTGAATGCGTTTAAATTGTGTTGATGGCCCTGTGTTTCGGGTGGCAGACACATAGAAAACAACACAATTTAACAACCGGGACCGACGGCTTTACGTGCCCTCCGAAGCACGGTAGCGTCAATGAAATTTTGCCACTAACGGTCACCTATCCACAAACCGACCGCGCCCGTCGTTGCTTAACTCTATCGATCACATTGAATCGAAGCGAGCCATTGGGCTATGGACACTGCTATATGTATAAGTAAGTGTTAAGAATGTACGCCCTTTTCCCATCTGCGACTATTATTCTGTGTCTGCGGGTAGCATGAAAACATCTCTGCACGGCACATCTCGATGGCATAGAGGGCGCCACTAATTGGCGGTTCCAATCAGCGGACGCGCGCGTTTTTGTCCCGCCTTCATCAGATCGCTGTCAGGGTCTATATACTTTGCATTCTTTCACCCAGGGCTGCCTCTTTCGAGAAATAATCATTCAGTTCATTGTTTTCTGGCCCTTTACCGAATATTTAAAAAAAGAAGGGCGTTTTAATACAATTGTTCATCCGTACTAATTTAGTAGTGTTAATAAAGATTTCATAGAAACGTTTATCTTCAAATTACATCAATGAAATTCTTTGAGAAACACCCTATCTATATACATATATAAAAGAAGAAGCTGACTGACTGACTGACTAACATATCAACGCAGGGCCTAAACTATAAGGGTTAGAAACTTGAAATTTTGCACAGGGGTTCCTTTTATATCTTAGGGGAGAACTATGAAAGGATTTTTGAAAATTCACCCCTAAGGGGGTAAAACGGGGGTGCAAAGTTAATATGAAACTTTGCCGTTTTTGAAGTCAAGTGGGCACCCGAACGCGGGCAGACGTCGTTAATAGGTCTAATTCTACGCGAGCGAAGCTGCGGGCGTCCACTAGTTATTATATAAGGATAAAGTCAATCCACCAAACCGAATTGGAGCAGCATGATGGAGTATGCTCAATAAATAATAAATGCGTCAATTTAATTTCTTAATGATAAATAACTCGGAAAATTCAATGTTAATAAATGCGTCAATTTAATTTCTTAAAAGTTACATAACTCGCAAAGGTCAATGGTGCTGCTGGGTTTTGAAGCCTGACCCTCTCGTGTAAGAGACCTGACTTCAGCCACTATGCTTGACACCGCTGTTTCTCCTTGCTTGATTACAAATGACTTAGCAACGTAAGTGGCAACCATAATTATAAGAAGTGTATTAATGCATATTTTACTAAGCAGATAGCGAATACCGCATTTTTATTATATCTGTACATTATTAATTGAAAATAGTTATGTGAAAGCTGTGGTAATGTATAACATATAGCGTTGCTAATGTTACGAAACTAATATAATATGCGACTTAAATAAGGTTCTTTCAATATAATAATATCATAAATCTAGAAGCAAGTAAGACTTCTAAATGTATATTGGGACCTTTTTCGACACTAATTTATGGCTGCAAGAGATTACTGCTTTACCATATACTCGTAACATTGAAAAAATATGGAATAGAATACAAATCAAGATATTAGTAATAAGTAAGAGTTACCTAATACCTAATATTACAATTGAATGGAACTCCAAAAAACTATCGCAGACTAACTATCAATTATTTTCCACTTTTATTTATAACTAGTGAACGCCCGCAGCTTCGCTCGCGTGGAATTGACATAACAATAGTTTCGTTTACACCTAGTAATATTATATAGCCTATGTCACTCAGTGAATATGCAACTTTCTAATGGTGAAAGAATTTTTTAAATCGGTCCAGTAGTTCATGTGTGAAAAACAAATCTTTTCTCTTTATAATATTAGTATAGAAAATCATTAAATATCAGTTTTGATTCTACAAATTCAACTATCAATAACCTAAAGTACGATTAAAGAACAAAGCTAGTTATCATAAGAGAATAAGTAGATATCATTTTTATTGTTTATTAAAGAAAACAGTCGCTTGCCGTGACTTAGCCATAGTTTCACCGACTTTCTATCCACCGAGCACCACAGAGACACGCCTTTATAATGTTTATCAAACAATTAGATTAGATTTAACAAGAAAAAAGGTAGGACTATGAAAAGGACAATTTCTGATATAATATAATAAAAAAGGGGGAGGCCCAGCAGTGGGACGTCAATAGGTTGCAGCTTAGTCTTTTTTAAATTTACTTAGTACACATTCTTAGAAAGAATTAATATAAAAAACATACAATTTACCTTCAAGATATTTTCTTTTCTTCGTTCTTATTCTAAATTTTCGAAGTGTGTTACGAATTCTTAATTTCTGATACTTTATTGTATCTTATTGGATAGATGAAAAGTTGGAGATGTTTTCAAATTTCTGCAGACAAAGTAGATTGTTTTTTTTTTTTTCATAAAGTGACCATTTTAGTTATACAACCCTTATTTTAATTAATCAAAATTTTAGAGTTATAATGCTTTGATTTAAAAACTGTTGACATTGTTGCGTACGGCAGTTGTCTTCATAAAACACAAAATGTCAAAATACTCGAAAATGATTCACATTTGAATTATGATAAAAAAAAGTAAATTTAAATTCTAGAAAACAAATCATCATCATCATTTGCTTTCCATTGTTTTGAAATTTAAATTAATTTGTGGTGGTAAATAAAATATCAAGCGAGCAACCCATTTTGCTTCTTAGCATATCTATTGTATAATTCGAACATCACTGCATACCGAAGTACTCGTACACTGCTGGGTAAGGCTATTGTCGTCCCTCAAAATAATGACTATAAAACGAGTAAATATAAAAGTATTTGTTTTAACCATGACATAAAATATCACATCATATTATTCTACCTTCTCAATCCTTTAATTTTCGCCGTCGTTCCCTGAAGTTTGCGCCGGTAAAAATTATTTTATAAATAGAGTAACTAGATATTGACAGGTTTTCTTGGATGTTGGAAAAGACTCAGGTGGACGGGCTTCTAAAACCGAGGCATTGTGTTGTATGTAGGTATGTTTGTTTCTATATGGCGTTCTAGAGACCAAATACGTGAGGCGATTTTATTGATTCTTACGTCTAACGATTCGTCTTGCGAGTGTCAGTCATGATGGTATCCAAGATTCACCACAGCTACAACCAGACGTTTAATAGGTATTTAAAAATAATTTTTAGGTTCATTTTATCATCTTTCATTTTAAATAACAGTCTAGGATATACAACGATTTAAAGTTGGTTAAAACCATTCTCACTCATTTTCCAACTTATATCACTTGGTTTGTAATCAGGTCTTTTTTAAATTATGCAACTTATCTCAATTAAATTACAATCGACATTATTTTTGTCCAGTTTCTGTTATTACAAAAAACGTAGAGGCGGGCGCTATATTCTAGTTTTTATTTCATGTACCTAATTTTACTTGTGGACGATTTTGGCGATGTAATTCAGTTTTACTCGTTCGTTTAACTCGTTTATCACCTGCGATCAGACAAGTGCTTTATGAGGGTTGAGACTAGTGAAGCAGAACTCATTCAGGCCCTACAGTCAAGTGAATCCAAGCGAGGTACCATAATTGGTCGAGGCACAATGATTACTGGTTCAAGGTTATGGTCGATTGCCATCCAATGAAGACGTTTCTTTAACATGAAGATATTACAAAAGATACCTTTTCAATCTTTATATTATAATTTTCTTACCTATTTAACTCTATCTATTTATAACCATTTGTAGTAGATTAAATAACCTAGGGTAGGTCACTATCCAGAAATTTCCAATTTTGAAAATTCTAATGAGTATAATATATATACTTTTCGAAGTTATTTTGAACATAGGAGCCTAGATAATAAGTAGGTAAAAAACGAAAGTTCCACAGAGTATATCATGAGCAGAGATGACTATAGAGTGAATTCCTGACAGGACACAAGGATAAACCTGCTTCCCTTCTCTTGTAGCAGTCAGTTATCAAATTATCATTCCATCCCTATACTTAAAATTACGAGTAATTTTTTCGTGACGGTGACAAATAAAGTTAAATACCGCCAGGTCGTAGCCATATAAAACAAAACAGCCATCAATAAGTTCAACTCCCCTTTCGTCCGACCGGAATGATGTACCGCGCGTCTATTTCCATTACACTGGACGACACGTCATCCGACACGACGGGTCAATCACTGACCTTGTCCTGTCGACCTTCACTCTAATAAATTACGCAACCCTGTAATCTGTCCCGCCATTTTTTGTTTGAGCCCATATTTCGCGGGCATTAGGGGCCTCATTTTTACTTGTCACCGCCACGATGCCTTTTTATCCGGAATAATACTATTTTCGCAACTTAGATTGTTCCCCGGTCTTAATGTAAATTTTTTAAGAATAAATTACTGAAAGTAAGCTGCCCCTATTATCTTTTATCATTCCTTACTTTTTCGTCTTACTTAGTCTTTCTTATCTAAAGCTCTATCTTTGATCCATTTTATTCAGTATTTAGGCAATTTTCTGATGTTGCTTGATTTAATATCCCTTAAAAAAAAATCTTTTTCAACTGCCAAAATCAAAAAGCGTAGTAACATTTTAAATTCATGTTAAATAAAGTTATACTGCAGATTTTAAAACCAGTACCTAGCTTAAGCGATTTTAATATTTAAAAGCCTCTCGGCTAAATCAACTGGTTCTTGCTACGAACTCGGTCTAACTTAGCACACAATGCGCTATAACTATCGCTCTTGGCGAAGTGCTCTCGTGGCTGTTTTATTGGTGACTGGTTTCTTCTGCATAATTCTTTGTTACTTCAACCGGTATTGAGATTTTGTCACATAAGCAATATTATAACAGCGTTAAGTTCATTTAAAATCAGTAATCATTTTTATTTTCTTTCTTTCTTAATTTCTTTCCTTTATCGCGCTAGCATTTTAAAATCTTACAAATGTTGCTCATTGTATTCAATATTTTCTGTGGACATATACAATATAATAGACACTGTAGACAAGCGTAGAAAATACAATTTATACAAATTTACATAAGTAATAATACTTAAGTGCTACCGTAGCCGGGATTCGAACCTAGATCCTTGGTTTGGCGGTTATCCACCACCATCAGAACCACCTCACCTTGCGCTGTTTTTATTGGTGGCTAAACGAACGTATTTTGACCTGTACGTTGAGAGTTATCTCTAAAATATCCTGCCGTATATGGCCGTTTCATCATAATGTCGAAACGACGATAATGTCTAAACGATTTTACGATAATTTTAATCCGGATGCAGGTACTAAATAATAATTGTTAGACATTATGGATATATAATATATATTATGTTCGCCCATTGTACCTACTTTTTTAGAGGCATATAATATAAATAAAGTTGGATTTATATTTAATTTAAAAAAAAGAAACCAAATTAATGTAGGTACTCGTGTTAAGTCACCACCAATCCGAATTGGAGCAGCGTGGTGGAGTATGCTCTAGACCTCCAGCAGCAGTGTCTGTGGGGGAGACCCGTGCCCAGCAGGGGACGTCTATGGGTCGCAGCGATGTGTGAAGTGGAGACGAACTCTGCTTCACTGACCCGATTAGAAACGCCGCGCTGCCGACTATAGTGTAACTATAGTCGTTATCCGAAGGCGCAGATATTGCTAACGTATCATTCTAGTTATGCTTCATGTCATGTCGGGGCACTGCTTTTTGTTACGAATCGAGTAATGCTATTTTATTGTGATAAAATAACAAATTGTTATGAAATGAAGTTATTTATTAAGTTTATAGGACAAACATCGTGTATTTATATTATGTACTATACAACTGTGCAACCCATAGACGTCCCACTGCTGGGCACAGGTGCCCAGACAAATCTACGGGAGGTCTAGTGCATACTCAACGCTGATGTAGATTGGTCTAGCGCATACTCAACGCTGCTTCAATGTAGATTGGTGGACTTTTATGGATTATACAAATTGATAATAACATTTTATTCAAACTAGCGAAACAACATTTAAGTTACAATTTTCACTAAAATATTCTGCTATGGAAATGCTTCTGAAAGCAACATCTAAAATAGCACATAAAGTGTACGAAGTACCTACCTAACTTCTGACTTTGTTCGTTCAATTATACATTCTACAATTCCTAAGGAACAGTAGACCATTTCAATAGACTGTAATACAGGTAGGTACAATGCGAAATTTCAGTTATTACAATTTTATCATTGTTTGAATTACTAATTTTATTCAAAACTTTGAATATCTTTTGTATCATGATCAATGACGTTTTAGCACCAGAAAGATTGCTAGAGCACTTCTGAACGGTTCTTTTGTCAGAATGATCAGAATTATTAGACTTCAGTCCACCACGCTGAAAACATTTAAGAATTCTCGCCAGCCACTCATTAAACTCATATGAATAAAAGTCATACTAAACATGCATATACTGGCGTAATCGTGTAAAATCATAGATAATAAATAATAATAAATGCGTAATCTCAGTAACATTACATAGAGTCAGTCGCTGTAATATAGACTCCATAAATACTTCAGTATCATGTTACCTCTGATATACAACTACAAGACGAGACGCTGGTTCTTTCGTTCCTTCGGAGATGCTAATTTGAACGCAGAGAGATAATTAACGCATCTGACTCAGAGAGTGAAATGGATTCCTTGCGTAAGGATCTAACGAATCAATTGTTACTTTGCTCATGAATAGACTCGTCAGAATTATTCAAGTTGTATTTATGTTATAGCAAATTATTCACGCAGATTCACGATATCTAAACCTCAAGTATTTATTTGCATAGCTTATCGTAAGATAAGAGCACTGTATTTTCCAAGGGTGTAGACAGAGGTGTGTATACCACGCACTCAATTTCACCAGATAAGTTTAGGTCCCATGTAATGTTAATTATTTCATGTTAGAAAAACCCAACCCAATGCAAAAATGTAAATAGTGTAATTTGACTGTTTTTAAAATAATTTGAGTTGCTTATCTATACATCCATACTAATATTATAAAGAGGAAACGTTTGTTTGTAATGTTTGCACACAAAATCTACTGGACTGATTTCAAAAATTCTTTCACCATAGAAAGCTGCATGTTCCACTCAGTGAACATAGGCTATATAATATTACTAGATGTAAACCAAACTATAGTTATGTCTAATTCCACGCGAGCGAAGCTGCGGACGTCCACTAGTCAACTATAAGCTTAATACTTAACTATACGAAATCAAAAAAGTGACATTCAAATTCGTGAAGTCAACATTCAAATTCTGTCATAGGAATGTGAAAAGTGTACGTAACAGATTTGTGCGTTTAATAACGATATTACAAACGAATAATATCCGAAAAAAATTCTCACCTTGAAATTACCAAAAACCAAACAATTAAAATATTATTACTGTTGAACAATTATGCAAGTGTAAAATAAACTATGTCAAGTATTACCCTAATATTAAATTTCTTTTATCTCGTTCAGTCATGGTAGAAACGATTAGCATATTTCTGCATAAATAATACATTTTCTATCTAAAATCAGATCATCAGTAAATTTCACGGTCGAGTCGCGTCGATCTATATAGAGCATCGTGTTGTGGAAACGTGACCGATCAGATAAGCAAACATTCCTTGAAAATTCTTTAAACATTTTATAATTAATTTGACAAATATCAAGACGTTTTCAATCGCATTTTGTTCACAAAGTCGTTAGATGCAGAGTTAGGTAGGGGTTAGCCACAGCTGCGGGAGGTCAAGAGAATACACTATCATGCGGCTCCAATACACAGATGGTGGTTAGTGGCGAACGCCGTGTCGAATGTTCTCAAGCCACCCAAGAAATTTCGCCACTTTCGATCATCCGACCGCGCCAGTTTTTTCTTAACTCAGTCGGTCATATACGATCGATGCGAGCCATTGGGCTATGGATGCTTCACTGCTGTTTATAACAGAAAGGTTTAACCAATTACAATGTCATTTACACAGTCGAAGACATCATTATGATGATATTATGATGATGAAGTCATGTGTGACCTGTCAGGATCGGATGGATTATGTACCGAGAAAGCCGAATTTACGAGCTCAACGTGAGGTGAGCCACGTCCAACGTCGAAAATACATACAAACAATTCGTCGTCGGGTTAAGGCTAACCGGACGCGTGTTGATTACTAATTACATAACGTGTAGCTATGACTCACTCGCGGGTCAGCGGCGGCTGTCCTATAAATCCTAGACGGACACTAACGACCTATTGTTGCAGTTTTGAAGGTGAAGACCACAAAGTAACGTGGTCGCTGGTCAGTGCAGTTTCAAACTTGCAACTTTTCGTAATAAATAACGTTACGTACATTTAGTGGCCGTGAAGTCGAAATTTAAGAACCTGCGCCGATTGGTTCACCAGTTGTGTTATGTCCCATGTATGCGCATACGCACACGCATATGCTTCATGCGCAGCTATCTCATCCTTTCGTTCAGAGGTACAATTTCGTGCCGACATTTGTAACATCACGTATTCCTGGAGAGGTTGGGTAGTTCTTGTCACCAGTCATGTTGTTGGTACGTTCTGTGTAGTAAAGAGACCAGGACCTTACCATCCATCTGACTTTAGTAGTCCTTTGGGAATAGGCCTTTTAACCGGTTTTGTGCTTTGTATCCAATGGCTTCCCGCTGACTTCTTACAACTATCGTTCCACCTGGTCGTGGCGGGCAGTACTCCATTATCCTAGTCACACTACACAAGAAAATATAGAGTACTCTTATGTCTGGAGGCGTATCCACGCTTTAAAACCCATGAAATTTAACCAAAACTAGTACTCCATTTTCCGAGTCTTACTCCACAAAAAAATATAGAGAAGTCTTATGCCTGAAGGCGTTTCCACGCTTCAAAACCCATGAAATTTAACCAAAACTAGTGCTCCATTTTCCGAATCGCACTCCGAAAAAAATTATCGAGTACTCTTATGCCTGGAGACGTTTCCACGCCTCAAAATCCATGAAATTTAATCAAAACAAATGCCCAGAGAATCTTCCTTTTTCTGTATCTACAGAACTAGAACATACTCACTCAGTGCACGTGTACCTAACAATGGTCTGTTTTCGCAGTGCATTGACCCCAGGACTTTCTCTGGCCGCTTTTTCGCAACGTTCCATTGGCACCTCTCACTTGTCTATCATTGTCAGATTGTATCAGGTAACGCTCATTTAATAAACAAAGTAGCGCTGAGATTTTCAGCAAATCCAAGGTAAGTTAGACTATGCTTTACCCACAGATTAGGGAAAGAAAAGGCTTTACCTTTCAGGGAAACGTGTGATGCGGACTCGAAGATAAAGCAATAAGTGACTGACCGTAGATATAAATTGATCATTTACTAAGCCGGAATGTTTTATTTATTTATTTAGTACAGAAACAAAGAAAAGAATACATTTTTATAAATGTATTGTGTTGTATACATTCCAATTGCGTATACTCGTTTTAAATATGGGTAATCTATACTAATATTAAAAAGAGGAAAGATGTGTTTGTAATGTTTTCACACAAAAATTACTGGACCAATTTAAAAAATTCTTTTATCATTAGAAAGCTGCATCTTCACTGAGTGACATAGCCTATATAATATTACTAAAACTATTGTTATGTCTAATTCCACGCGACCGAAACTGCGGACGTCCTAGTCTTATATGTATACGTGCGTAAGTCTGTACTTATAAGCGTATATTTTCAGTCTAGACCGGACTTACGCCTACGTAGAAACCATGGCAGGATAACCTATATCCCGAATTCGATACATCGTGACGGAACTGCGTAATCTCGTATTACGGACACCTGGCGGGCTTCCTAATGCCCCGGGCGTCGTCACGGTCGTCTGTCAAATTTTATCGATCTACTGAGAATTACACAATGATTACCACTTGATCGCTGCAACCCATAGACGACCCACTAACCACCACCCAACAGACACAGCTGAGGTCTAGATATATATTCACCTCGCTGCTCCAATGCAGATTGGTGGAGGGGTTAGTGGCCAATCCAGTGTCGAATGTTCTTAAGCCACCCGAAAGTCTTCGACACTCCACACGACATACACGTTTGTATGGAAAAAGTGTCGACTTGTTTGCTTGTGGTTTCCTCTTAACGACTGTTTCCAGCATTGAAAACAACCGGGACCGACGGCTTTACGTGCCCTCCGAAGCACGGTAGCTTCCATGAAATTTTTGCCACTAGCAGTCACCCATTCACAAACCGACCGCGCCCGTAGTTGTTTAACTCCATTGAGCCATTGGGCTATGGACGCCACACCACCACTTGATACCTCCACAGAATTAAGAGCTGAGGCATAACTTTACAACGCCTATGGCAGATTTGCTTCTTTGGTTGGCGCAATCGGTAGTGACCCTGCCTGTTGCGCCAGGGGTCGTGGGTTAGAATCCTACTCAGGACAAATATTCGTGTGAAGAACACTTGTATTTGTTCTGTGTCTGGATCTCAGTATCTATTTTAAGTATGTATTTAAAATCTCTATCTATGTATATCAGTCTCTTACACCCATATTACAGGCTCGCGCCTACTTTAAGGTCAGATGGCCGTGTGTGAGAAAATCCAAAATATTTATTATTATTTACATATTCAAGTCATGTCAAATCATTTATTTCCCTATGAGGTGATTTGGCGAAGTCTAGGTACTACAAATTACTAAAAGTAAAAGAGATTGCTATTCCAAAATTACTATTTTTTTTTTTTTTTTTTATTCTATTAAAAATTACAAAAAAGGGCTTTGTCGCATACGCGAACATGCCGCCCTGGTTGGAAAAATCACATACTTAAGTGCTAAAATTATTATAAGAAACTATTAGGAAACTATTAAAAAAAAACTAAAACTAATTACATCTAGACCTACATATTAATTTGGACAACTTTTTTGCCAGATCTGAAATAGGATCTGCAAGAATTATATTGCATTGCCCAACAGACTTTAAATCAACTTTAAGGTCACTTCTTTCGTCTGCGTTCTGGGCACATTCCATCAATACATGCAAGAGGTCGTCAGGCACACTACACGATGAGCAGTTCGGAGATGTTGTTTTCCGCATCATATATGCGAACTTATTGCACGGAATATGCCCAGATCGAAGCCGCAGAAGTGATTTGGTCTCGCTACAGTTGAGGACGTTATTATCAATCCAAGGATACCTGGGTGGATGAGGCTGGATCGTTCGGTACCAAATACCTTTCTCTTTAGCTCTCTCATCAAAGTATTCCTTCCACATGTCATAGCAATGAACTTTTAACTTGGGTAAGTAGCTCTCAAAAGAAGGTGTAAAAGAGAGTTCAATACCATCCGATATAGCTTCCTTGGCCAGTACATCTACTTTCTCATTTCCATCTATTCCAACATGGGACGGTATCCATTGCAATAAAATTGCTTTGGAGTCTGATTGTAGCTTCGTGATGAGATTTAAGATTGCGTAAGCTACAGGCAACCCTCGAAAGATCGAGGTACACCGAGCTAGGTGTTGAAGCGCGCTCTTAGAGTCTGACAGAATCACTACTTTATTGTAGTGTGTACTCTCAATATATCCTAAAGCCTCGAAGATAGCTACCAGCTCAGCTTCCATGATGGATACATCAATTTTAATTTGGAATTTTGAATGAATTTTCAAATCGTAATCCAGAAATGCTGCTCCTATTCCATAGTTATCTTTGGAACCATCTGTAAATATTTTGTAATAATTAGAGTAATTAGAATTTAAGTATTGTATACAAATATTTAGTAAACTAGTTTGGTGATATTGTCGTTTAGAGCTAGTGAATCCTTCTATGTTGGTTTTTATAATACTTTTCATATCTATATTAGTAACCCATTGATCTAACGAAAACATACCTAAACTTGAGTTAGAATGACATGGTTGAGATTTGTACATATTGAAAATTTTAGTAAGTAACGGTTTATTCTTATTATTCCAATATCTGTTTTGTGAAAGATTTGCCAAATTATTAATTAATGTTAGAGAAGAATTATTATTAAATGATCTGTTTTTAAACCAAAATTTTCCAGCCAAGTATCGTCTTCTTAAATGCAAAGGTGGTAAACAAAGTTCACTCTCCATCACATGAATGGGAGTGGTCCTTATAAAGCCTCCAATGCTGCGCATAGCTTGATTTTGAATTTTGTCCAATTTTGCCAAACTTGTTTTACAACAGTTGTCATAAAGAAATGACCCATAATCTAATCGACTTCTGATTAAAGATATATAAAGTTTACGCATATGTTTTGGGTGGACGCCCCAACCTGATCCTGTTAAAACCTTAAATATATTTAAAAACTTGGACACCCTTGCCACAATCTCATTAATATGTCTATTCCATCTCAGACCACGATCCAGCCACACTCCCAGATACCTAACACTGTCCACAACTTCCAAAACTACATCGCGTAAGGTAATAGTAATATTATGCGATCTGTACCCCCTTGAAAAGACACATATCTTGCTTTTTAATGATGAGATGTCCAAATTAATGTCACGTAATTTTTTCGCTACACAATTAAAAGCACCTTGTAATCTACTTTTAGCGTCTTCTAAGTCATCAGATGATATAAATATCACATAATCATCAGCGTATTGCGAGAAACTAATGCGATCGATAGAACTAATGATATCACATATTTCTGTTGTTGCTACATTAAATAGTAATGGAGATATGGGATCTCCCTGTGCAAGGCCTATTCCTGTACATCTTACAATTTTATAGTCTTGACCTTCAATTAACAAGAAACGTTTATGTAAGAAGGACCATAAATAATTACAAAGCATACTGCCTATGCCCAATCGATCCAACCTAGAAATCAGATAAGATACATCAATGTTATTATACGCGTTTTCTATGTCTAAGAAACATCCCACTGTCATTTGATGTTTACTAAAACCTATTTGAACACTAGATACAAAGTCAGTTAGATTATCTAGGCATGAGCGGGCTTTTCTAAACCCTTTTGTTTGTTCGGAAAATACATTATTTTTTCTAGATACCATTCAATTCTATTTTTTAAAACCGCATGAAAAATTTTGCACATGCAAGACATCAGGGATATTGGCCTAAGAGATGATGGTTGGGTGCACTCCCTCCCAGGTTTGGGAATAAGTAATATGCGAATGTATCGCCATTGAATTGGGACTATATTGCAATTAAGAAACATATTATAAATATTTAGTAAGGTAGTTTTTCCCAAAGTAGGTAAATTAAAAATCATAGAATAAGAAATATCATCTAACCCTGGTGCCGTGTCTTTTGATTTTAAACATTTTTCTAATTCAGATATCGAAATGCTGGATTCTAATTTTAAATTACGGGATGTACAATTTGGATTACATGGGCTAACAAAATCAGGGGTAAGGGTATTTAACATTGACTCAGCTAAACTTCTATCTACCAACCGCTTAGCAGCTCTGTGTCCTTTTATCCATCTCATACGCATCCACATATGACTAGCAGAAGTTTCCTCGGTCAATGAAGAACAAAATTCCCACCATTCCTTATTCTTTGCTTTTCTAATAAGCCCTTGCACCTCAGATGTTTTAGATTTTAATTTTTCTAAGTTATTTGGAATTGGATTTTTTCGAAACGCTGATAATGCCAATCTCCTTTCAGCCACTGCCTTAGATATTGACGGTGTCCAGTAAGATTTCGCACAAAATTTAGGACTAGGGTTTATACAAATCTTAGTATATGGAATTGATAAATTTGCTGCTTGATTGATTATATTAATAAAGATATCATAGGCTAGCTGAGGTTCACCTGGAATGGTTTGTTGTGAAAGATCATTCTCTATCGCTCGGCGGTATTTTTCCCAATCAGCTAATTTGTAATTTCGTTTATTGTTAAAAATTGGGTTATATATCGAAGATGTTGTTAGTTTTATCATGAGATGGTCGCTGCCTAGACATTCATTAGTAACATTCCAGGTGAACCCTAAAGCAATATCCGAGGAGACCATAGAAATATCAGGAGTCGATTGTTGCAATACTCCGTTAACGAGTTTTAAGCGCGTATAACTGCCATCATTGAGAGTAACAAAGTCGTGATCGATTAATGTGTCAAATATTTGCATTCCTCTTACATCTGTCTTATTAGACCAATTTGGGTGATGACCATTAAAATCACCAAGTAATAAGGTCTTTCTTTGGGATAGTGAAAATATAAAATCCCAATCCAAATTTGATGTATAAGCGCTAGGGGGGCAGTATACTGAAGTTATGTTTTCTAATCTTTCACAGTTTAAGATTTTAATCGATATAATCTCAATAGCTGTGTTTCTACTCTGAATTGATAGAAGCTCCGTTTTAAAGGACTTGTGAGCAATAATAGCGACACCTCCGTAAGAATCATGCCTGTCTAATCTGTATATATTATAATTTCTAAGTTTTATTGTGACTTCTGAGTTAAGCCACGTTTCACATAATGCTGCAAAATGAATCTTTTCCTGACATAATAATTGCTCAAATTCTAGTAATTTTGATTTTAAACTTTGTGAATTCCATTGCAATATATTAATATTAAGATTGTTCATAATTAAACATTAAGCCTTGGAGAAAAGGCAAGTTTGTAATATTACCTAACGCCCATGAGATAATCCACTCAACACATAACTTAGCTATTTTTTCAATTTTCACATTTAGTAAGGTATTGCTGCTACAGAAAATGTTTGTCAATTGTTTCAACAGAGAAGTAAAAGGTACGTTTCTTGAAGGTATCTTTCTCTTATTTCCACTCTTTTCCCTTTCCGAATCAACTGATACACTTTCTTCAGAGTCTGTAGATATGCTATTTTCTTCATCATCGTTTACCTTAGATTTTTGTTTCTTTTTCTTTTGTTTCTTCTTCTTCTTTTTAGTATCTCTGGTGCTGATATTTTCCTCCATTCTATAAGTGTTATCTAAATTACATGCGCGTGATGATGCAGCTTGGGCATACGTTGGGACTTCTTCGATATTCATTCTCGCGGAATCCTGGATTATCGGTGCAGAGGTTGGCACACGAAGAGCAGGGAAAGAATGGTCAGCTGAGCGCGTTATCTCCTCTAAGTTAAGTTGTGGCGGGACGTACATAGTTATAGCTTTTCGATACGAAACATTAAACTCTGCCATTATTTCCCGAAGCTTCTTTTCCCTGCGATATTCCGGACAACTACGGTCTAGTGCCATGTGATCCTTGGTGCAGTTTATACACTTATATACTGTAGTTGGGCAGTTATCATGCTTCCCACCACATTTTGGGCAAAATACTCTTTTCGAAGGACACATCTTTAAAGTATGCCCGAACCGCCAGCATCTCGAACATTGGGTCACTGGAAACACATAAGGCTCAACTTTCACTTGCATACCGTAAATACATATGTAAGGAGGCAACGATGCCCCTCTAAACCCTATCCGGACTGATTCACTATCCACCCAACCTCCCTCAACAGCAGCTCGGCGCTTAAGTCTTTTCAGGCTCGCCACCTCACTTACGCTGGTAATCGCATCTAACAATTCTTTTTCTGAAAGATTCAGCTCCATGTGCTTGATGACTCCGAAGGATAGCCCCACTTCCATTGGGCGTTGAAGTCTCCATCCCAAACTCAGAAGATGTTCACACGAAGTTAAATTCTCCGCACTGCACTCGCCATTCACTTCCACGATTATTTTATAGGGGTTGATATATTTAACTCTGATTATATCGGTAATTCCCTGCTCCTTGAAAATTTTTGCTAAAGCAAATTGTTTCGGTAATTCTTTTGTTGAAGTTATGCAAATGTCCACTATACCACTCAACTCCCGTCGTTTCTCTTTTCTATTTCTCACTTCAGTCCATTCCTCTTCCCCATCATCTTCCCTGATTCTTTTCGAGTTTCTTTTCTCGCCGCATTCCGTAATCGGTGAAGCTAATATTGTTACATCTTCGCTCAAATCTCCCACGTCATTCGAAATTGAGTCTAAGTTCATTGCGATAAGGACTAAATTTCACTAACCTGACCGGTCCAGTAGAACCGGCCGTAGGTAAAAAACTCCGACAACTGATAAGCGATGCTCACAATATAATTCGAACAATAGCACGCGTCCAAGCAATACAACGATTACCCGTGCACTGAAAATTACTAATTTAAAGCAACTAATAATTTATTTACCTATAATCGCTCTTAGGATTAGCTATTGATAATTGAATAGCTAATCCTACATTAATACTTCATTGAATACATTTACTACATTACTACATTAATAATAACTTAATACTTATTCAGTATGTATGTATTAGACATTAATTATTACTGTCAATTATTACATGTCATAGGGATAATAAATCTATTGAAGTACTAGATAGAGAAATGAGAACTAAGTATAGAGAACTGGTGAAAATTGGGTGCAACTGTTGGACGTTGGAATACCTAGGTTATGTCATGATAATTCCCATGGTAGCATAAAAAAAATGTGTTTACTAATCTGCATAATATTAAAAACGTTAGCAGTTTAAGTATTTATCCACGGTTAGGTTTCTAAGCCGGCGAGCGACGTTGACAGAATGTGCTGTGAGATATGGTTGCGGGTCGGTGCAAAGGTGCGGCTTAAATACTGATCACGTCAATCACATCAGCCCTTTCTTTATCCCACTGTTGGGCACGGGTATCACTGGGAGGGATTAGGCCTCAGTCCACCACGCTAGCCAAGTGCGGATTGGCAGACTTCACATGCCATCGAGAACAGCCCTCGTTCTTCTATTGTTCTCGAGGTTCTAGAGGAGACCCGTGCCCAACAGTGGGACAAAGAATAAGTTGTGGTGGTGTGCTGCAGGCTGCTTAGCTTTTCTTTCCTGAAGAACCCCTCTATTGTATTGAATATAAGAAACCTTAAGTATTTTTGAGCATCAGAAAACTGCCGCGTAAGTCTCAAAAGTGTTTGCGCACACATAACCCCGGTGCTTACTCATATAAAACGTGATATTCCTGTCCGTCTGTTTACTTCGAGAGCCAATGCCGAGACGCGCATAAAACCGAATGTTTTTACTGGCATCAACAGTGTTATGAAAAAAAATATTATGTACGGAATCATTTCAACCAGGATATGCGCTTTATTTTTCTATACAAAGTCGAACATTGGGTCATTCATGTTTGTAGTTGAACCCGTCAATCTAGTTCTACTACAAAATACTGTGAATTATGGAAATAACAGAGGCCTAGTCATCAGTCTTCTTGAAGACAATTGATTTTTAAAAGCTTTTATTTAACTTCTGTACGTATACGTACCTACGTCAGGACGTATGTATGTCCTGGAATCTTGCAATCAATATTTCACCCACTTCCACTGAAGCTATCGAGCTGTTTGGCACACATATTAGGTTCCGATGACAATGCATGAAAATAAAAAATAAAGTTATAAAAGCTTTTTAAAAAAAAAATTTTTTTAGAGTATAATTTTATTTTTAAACCGACTTTGAAAAATGGAGGAGGTTCTACTGTATGTATTTTTATGTACTACGTAGTGCAACTTTTCTGTTACAATAATAGGGAGACTAAAAATTATATGAGTCTTAAATAAATCAAAATTATTCTCTAGTGCTGGTCTATATGTCTATTGGCGTCAAGGTAAGAATCTCATAAGAGTTCATCTCTATTTATCACGTGCCCTCATGTCAGCATGGGTCTATTCTCACAATCCATGAAAAAGCCAAAACAAATCAGTATAGAATGATTCAGAATCTGTTTCAGTACATTGGTTAACAAGAACACCACTAGAGAAACGCACTAGCTAGGCGATAGATTTCACTTTTAATAGTCTAGCCAGCTAAAACAATGGGTCTGTGGCGTCGCAGACAAACGTTTTAGCCGGCCGGTAAAGTACCGGAAAAAGTCTTGGATATTAACCTCAAAACTGGATATTATTCGTAGTTACGTAACGACGCCTGTTTGTTATAATTCAGGGCGCATAGTAAAAAAAAATAACCTAAAACAACAAAAAAAGCCAAGTAATTTTTTTATTTGATTCACAAATTGAATGTCATCGTCACGCTTCAAGGGTGACTGCTTAGTCATCAGAACAGTGAACTTGTCGTTATATTTTTGGTGGTCGCATTGTCGGCATGTCGGCTGTAGCGTCCATAGCCCAATGGCTCGCGTCGATTCAATGTGATCGAAAGAGTTAAGCAACGACGGGCGCGGTCGGTTTGTGGATGGGTGACCGCTAGTGGTAAATTTTCATGGACGCTACCGTGCTTCGGAGGGCACGTAAAGCCGTCGGTCCCGGTTGTTTTCTATGCTGGAAACAGTCGCCTTGTCGAAGACCTTCGGGTAGCTTGAGAACATTCGACACTGGGTTGGCCACTAACCCCTCCACCAATCCGCATTGGAGCAGCGTGGTGGAGTATGCTCTAGACCTCCCGCAGTAGTGTCTGTGGGGGAGACCCGTGCCCAGCAGTGGGACGTCTATCATATGGGTCGCAGCTATTGTCGGCTAGTGTCGTTCGTCTGCGCTACGCCTCACGCACGACATCGCAATCGAATCATATGCCTCGGTAAGATAATCAAGCTATTGTTTTGTTGCGATACAAAGAGATGAGTGAGACAGAAGTGCGTGTGATGTAGATGCACGACTTTTCCGATTTTCCGGTTTTCGCATTTTGAATGCAATCGTTATAACGGTTTTATACAAAGACTAGTGGACGCCCGCAGCTTCGCTCGCGTGGAATTAGACATTCACTAACTTCAAATACGGCAAAGTTTCATACTAACTTAGCACCCCCGTTTTACCCCCTTAGGGGATGAATTTTCAAAAATCCTTGGTGAGTTCGGGTGACTGTTCCAAGCGTTGACAAGCGCTCAGTAGGCAGCCAAGGAATAAAACAAGAGGTGAAAGTTAACTAGCACAAGTTAAGAATTAACCGGTGAATAAAAGTAAGAGTGCATACATTTCATATTGGTTACCGTTATCAGTCTGTGAGTATTTTATTTATCTATGTATGTCTCTGTATAATAATATATTATTTTCACTGCGGATGCGGCCATGCATGTACATTAGACGAGGTCTATTTTTATGCATTGATCAAATTCGACTGTCGACTTGTGATTTCTTTTGATATACTTCGGCAAATTTATTACATGTAGATATGTTAGAAAATTTAGTCGCATTTTAAGTTTTTTTTTTATTGGAATTACTAGCCGCTGCCCGCGGCTTTGCACGCGTGAAGTTTATAGTAGGTATATACATACTGAAAAAAATATAGATTTTTTATCCCGAGGGAACTTAGTAACTATCGGGACGAAAAGTAAAAAAATATGTTTTTGTATTTATTGTCCTTTGTACTTATATAGATTTAGGTTAAATAAACTATCAGGTAGGTACATTTGGTACATTTGATTTTTTATGTTATATGTTTGGTTAGATGTATATAAGTACGTATATTAATGACTTCGCCCGCGTTAGAAATATCTTATGTCACTCGGTTATTATGCAGCTTGTTTCTTTGTTCCACCTATTCATTCTTGCCATTAACAATCCAGCCATCATTCAGACTGCAGAATTTTCAATCAGAGATTTTCAACAATTAACGTCATATTTCTTTGCTATTCAGAAATTATAAAATAACAATGCCATTTAATTTTATGGTTTATGGATTGTATATAGCATTGATTCGATACGTAGGTATAATTATTTTAATACAGGGGTGCGTCAGTTCTTGCTACACTAGCCCCTACTTCGGAAGGGTGTCATTTCCGGGTCAGCAAGGCTTCGCCGGTGCGCTGTCGGCGGAAGCGTGTGCCTTTTATACCTCCCTTGAGTTAAATATTTCACCTTACATAACTTCCAAAAGCTTGTACCTAAGGGTGCGAATTAATTGTTTGATTAACTGAAGTGCAGTTAAGGTAGCCATTGATTTGCAACAAGTCGGTCAACACTGCACCGGCCTCTGCCACAACAATCATGGTCCATAAACTGTTACAACCGTAGACCATATCGTAATCGGCGCGCAATACTAAACTAATAAGCTTCATCGATGTATCTATAATAATATTATAAAGAGGAATTATTTGTTTGTAATGTTTTCACACAAAAACTACTGGACCGATTTCAAAAATTCTTTCACCGTTAGAAAGATGCATCTTCACTGAGTGACATAGGCTATGTAATATTACTAAGTGTAAACAAAACTATTGTTATGTCTTATTCCCCGAGCGAAGCTGCGGGCGTCCAGTAAGCAATAATGTCACGAAAATCACGTTTGAGACACTGTAAGTATTGTTGCACAGGAATTTGAAATTTCACTATCTGCAGCCAATCTGTCTTGCCAAATCACAGCTGGAAATATGAAAAACCTTGTCAGCGCGTTTTGCAAACATCGTGCAATAGGAGTTATATAGAACATCTACCGGTCGGGTACCGCGTTGCGACCAATATTATTCAATTGCCTCAATTAGGTAACCCGGCTTAGGAAAAACTACGGACGTCACGGATGACGTAACACTCGAACGGACAATGTCCCGCAAAAACTTATCTAGCGTCGCAGCGGTCGTGAAATCGCTTTTTTTTTTCTTCTAAATTCACGAACGAAAAAGCCGAGGAATTTTTAAATGAGAGCCGCCAAATTGGTCGTCTATCGGTTAACAATGCCGGCTGAAAAAAAAATCAATTTCAGTCTACTTTCGCACGTCGTATCAAAACGGTGAAAGTGCATTCTCCGCGGCGAGGAGCGATCGCTGCGTCGGTATTTTGCCGGCGAATTCCTCTTCTAAGACAGACGGGGTGATAAACCCCGTATGAATATGTCAAGGATTTACAGCACCGTTTGACGTAAAATTTTCCAGGACTGCAGTGGTCATCACTAACCTTTGACGAGGCGCTGCAGGATAATCTCCTTGTGCTCGAGCGTGTGCGGTTCGCCGATGACCGCGAGCAGATAGCAGCCCGTGAGGGGGCTCGGCGGGGGCACGGAGGCCGACACCTCCGTCCCCAGCGAGAGGGACCGCTCCTCCTCGTGCTCCATCGCCGACGGCGGCGCCGGCGCGACTGCCGACGGTTCGGCCAGAGCTAGCTAACGAACCGACCGCTCAGGACGAGTACCGCGCTCCGAATGCCAACACCGGCGACGGGACGGTCCGAACAGCCGCTTGCGCGCGCACTCGCCATCGACCGTGTACGCTGCGCGACACGCAGACGCGCCGGCGTCTCGGCTCAACCCCAAACTCCGTCCCTCTCTACCCCAATTTGAACCCCGCGCTAGAACGGGACGGCGTCAAATAGGGCGTTTACAGACTTCCCGGTAGGTTGAGCGGCGCACACGTGATCTGCATTGCGTCTAAACAACCCGGCTGAAGCTCAGCTGTCCGTTCAAAGGTTGTGCGATCGATAATGATGTAGGTAATTGTAATGACGGGGCGTCCTTGCACCTCCTGGGCGAAAGGCTAATAAGGAATGACGTGTCGCATTTTACGATGAGACAATCGAGACCAAAAGGGATGGCTCTACGTTTTCAGGGCGACAGGCTTTGTTATAATTTTCTTTCTCGTTCTCGCCTGAAAGGACGCGATTGTCTAGCTAGATTATTGGTAGAGACGACCCTTCCTGAGATATATTCTCAGTTCCTTTTTTTGAAGAAATCCTTGTATTTGAACGTGATTTGTACAAGTCAATATTAAAGTAGGTATTCTTGTATACAAAAATTTGTTTAATTTTACAGTTAACTAAATCCATAAAAATAAGTTAATTACAAAAGAAAAATATCACTCATTGTTCGTTATGAATTAATTGGTTTAAAAATATCATGAACATATCTATCTATCTATAATCAAACTAGGCAGAGCCTGTACTATGGCTATGATATACATACATACATAGATATTTTTAAATACATACTTGCATAAATATTAACATCCAGACACAGGACAAACACAAGTGTTCGTCACACGAATGGGATTCGAACCCAAATATCCTTGCGCAGAAGGCACGGTCACTACCTAATGCGCCAACGGGCCAGTCACAGTTTCAGTAGTAGTCTAGACAAACTGGTGAAAAGTGGGTGGAGAAAAAAAAAACAAAAAAATAATCACACCTTAATTTCCCTGAAGAGGTGCACCCACTTTCACCAGTATTCACTCCGAGCTGCTTCCAGGCATTTCAAGTCAGAATAGCCCGACATTATTTACTATACAATACAATACAATATAATTTATTGCACCAGAAAAATTATATAAAAAGATATAACAATGAAGAAAAATAGTTTTGCAAAAGGCTGTCTTATTGCTTTTTTATGTACCTACTGTTTAGATTAATTAGACCTGAATCTAAATACATTTTATTTCTTCATATACAGTACAGGGTGAATGTTCAGAAAGGATCTTTCCTTTTATACGGTATCTCTACCGTAATTCGGCAATTCACCCTGTATACAGAGAGTTGTATATAGAGAGTTATATATATACTCGTACATGTAAATTTCTCTCTCCTTGTTAAATTGATCGTTTTCCCCGCGGCGTGTTTGTAACTTGTTCGGTACTTGTGGTATCGACGCAAGATTTTGCTTGCATAGCAAGTTGTTGGGCGTTCGAGAGCCTGAAGGTGTTGAATGAGGTCTTGTTGCTCAATATCTATGAAAATTTCTATGTTCTCTATGTTCTATTCTCTCTATCTATGAAAATTTCTATGAATATGTCTATGAAAATCCTAGGTATCGGTATCATAATCAATTTCTGTATGTTTTGACATCTTAAATATTTTAATCATTATAAAGCGGAGATATTGAGGAGATAGGGAGTGGCTAAGAATACGGCCTCATACTCGGAAGGTCTGGGTTCAAATCCCAGCACCAATGACTTTTCTAAGTTATGTGCTTTTGAAACATTTCAATATCACGCCCTAACGGTAAAGGAAAACATCGCGAGGAAACCTGCATGCCTGAGAGTTCTCCATAATATTCTCGAAGACGTGTGAAGTCCACCAACCCGCAATTGGCCAGCGTGGTGTACTATGGCCTGAATCCATCTCATTCTGAGAGGAGACCCTGCAGTGGCTAATAGGTTGCAGAAAAAAAATTACATGTAGGTATATATAATATTGATATACATGGCATAATCCAAGAAAAGTCTGTGACGAAGATCGAACTGTGAGACAGAAAAGGTATATGGTTATTGAAACATGGTTATTGGTTATTTGTAAGGTGGTTATTGAAAATACAGCTTCTTTTAAAATCAGTTGATTTTTAACTGTAAGTTATCTTATTTGTTTTTAAAACCTTGATTTAATAAAATAATGCTTAAAACTAATACAAAACAAAAGAGCAGTTTGTAGGCGGGTAGTGTTCGCTCATGTATACACACATATATTTTTATATACATACATTATATTATATACATATATTTTATAGCGGTAAATCTATCAACGATAGATTTCATTCCCATAAGAGGCTTAACTTTGCCGATCATTTAGGGGAAAATCCATACAATTTTCCAATTATCAAACTAATGTAGCCCAATAAACTTAGCGAGCGGAAATGTTAGTGAATGAGAATCGGCGTGGGGATAAGCGATCAATCAATCAATCAATAACAATCATTACAATGTATGTCGGAAAGCTGTGGCTGCGGTTAGGATAAGGTTGGGGGCACACTGGGATGGCGACAGCGATGCTACGGCGACGCGAAATATAAACATTAAAAAAAAACCATACCATACCAATATTATAAATGCGAAAGTAACTCTGTCTGTCTATCTGTATGTCTGTCTCGCTTCCACGCCAAAACTACTGGACCGATTCAAATGAAATTTGGTACACAGATAGTCTACTAGACTCGAGCTAGACTATCTGTGTATGTGCTGTGCTCTAGACTCTAGAGCCTGAGAAAGGACATAGGATACATTTTAATTGGAAAAAAGTGTTGTAAAGGGTTGAAAAGGGGGATGAAAGGTTGTATGAAAGTATTGTCATTTTCAGAACCAGAAGCATAAAATTTAAATATACCTTGTTTTCAAGTAATCACCGTAGCGTCGCTTTCGCCCAGTGCAGCCTCAACCTAGGGCTATCTATCTATCCACTGAAGTAACAGAGCGGAGATGCGAAAACCATTTCTCGGATCAATATTGCACAAAATGTTAAGCTGCATCATTATCACATCCTTTTTTGACGAGTTGGAAACCTTAAAGCGTCGTGGGAGCGACGCCGGGTTATGTGAGAGTTTCACCCACTAAAACCCGCTCGGTGGCCTACTCCGGCGCTACAGGAGGGCTCCTGGATCTCTTGTAGAACGCGCCGGTCCCCTCCAGCGCTGCGCCCAAGACGGGCTCTTCCCGGTTTACACAACGCTGTGCAGCCACAAACAGCGTCGTCTTTCCCGGGGTCACATGATGGACGATTCGAGCTCCCACTCTCACCGCCCGCAACCCCAGAAGACTCATTTCAGTGATATAATTTCAACAATTATAATATGAATTTACCTCATACAAATTCTATTATTTAACTATTTAGCTACGCCCGCAGCTTCGCTCGCCTGGAGTTAGTAGAGATTGTGTGGCTTGGTTTATTGTTGCTACTTATTCTCCTCATGAACATTACTGGAAGAACTCTAGCCAGTGGAAACCTAGTGAACATGCCTTATTTTCAAGTTATCCTTAGTTAACCCGAATAAATTTTATTCACATAAAGAAAAACAACATTAATTTGTAAATATAATTGCTACCCAGACATTTTCAGACGTTAGTCACCCAACCCAAACATTTACCTTATCAGATATGAAGCAATTCATAGTTCATAATAAAGCAGATAGTATGTTCATAATAAGCGACCTCGATACAAGTACCATAATGCACTCTGCACACAGTGACCTAACATTTTTATCTTTATTGATAGTCGAAGATACACAATGTTAGCCAAATTGCATTCAAGGTTACATTCGTAGGAGGATAGCAAATTAGGTGTCCGTAATTTTATATGGATATAAGAGAGCAAACGAGCGTGCAGCACCATCCGCTGCCGCCCATGACAACTGTGGAAGACTTTGGACAAGACTAAAATTGGGATGGTGAGCTCAGTTAAATTTTTTTTATTTTTTATTTATTGATTTCCACTAAAAAGGTACATAGCTAATATATAAATATGTAAAGTATTCCTAACATTATTTGGTCAGTCCGTAGTTATGAGGACTGGATCAGGTGCTGGGAATGCTTGCAACGAAACTCTTCAAGACAGATAGTAACATAGATTTATTAGATAGTAATATGTCTTCATTCCCTCGACAACTCGCATTTTAGTCACCAGTATCGAATATTATCCTCATACTTATATATTGTGTTCTTAGCAAATTAAAAGTCTTACTCTGCTGGGAATCAAACCTAGGAGTCTTCGGCACATAGGAAGTCGTCGATACAAGGGTATAATAGGTTGTTAGTCCTGACTCCGCTTTTGGAGCGTGGCCAATTCTAGCCCTTGGCGACAAATATCTTTTATATTGCTTTCCAATAGGTAGTTTCCGATGTCCAAAAAATACTCTTTTACGAAATGTAAAGAAAACTTTATATTGTCTATTGAATAAATTTAAATTCTTTTTTTTTTATAATGTAGACGGACAAACAGACAAACGGGCCACCTGATGGTAAGTGGTCACCGTCTTCTATGGACACGTGCGACACCAGGGGTACCACAGGTGCGTTGCCTGCCTTGAAGGAAGCGTTTCACACTCTTTTTGAAGCGCTCCATGTCGTAGCTCGAAGGATTTGTGTAACGCTTTAAATTTAATATACATTTACGCAAGATTTTATTGTATCAAAAGTAGATTGTATACGCAGAGGCGAAAGAAGAAGTACGAGCAAATCAGCCAGGATTTGAACCTGGGAGCGATGTACGTCACCAGATAAGCACTTCCTGAGCACAACTAACAAATGTTTGCTGGAACGCGGCCAGCCAGCCCTTTCGGCGACAACCGTCTCCTATTGCTTTCCGATTGTGTTATTTTCACACAAACAACTACTAACTTAAACTTGGTTGGCGCTCAACTTTTTGTCATATAAGTATGCACAAGGCTGGTGGTTTTCAGAACATCCTTTGCTTTTTCGAAAGCCTTTTTAGCCGAATTTAATGCAGCAATTGCCAGAATCTGTGATAACTAAGAATTTTTAATTTTTAGTTTTCATTTTTTTTTATGGATAGGTAGACTAGTGGACCAGCTTCGCTCGCGTGGAATTAGACGTAACAATAGTTTCGTCTACACCTAGTATTATGTAGCCTATGTTACTCAGTGAAGATGCAGCTTTCTAATGCTGAAAGAATTTTTGATATTGTACCAGTAGTTTTTGTGTGAAAACATGCCAAAAAATTTCTCGCGACAACACGATAGGTACAAACATTCGGGCGATGTGGCCCCAGCATTAGCTGTTCCAATGTGCTCAGTACCATAATTGTACCAAAGTACTCATAATTGTTTTACTCTTATTTTCTTGCTCCGCCTTTTGTTGACGTAGAACTTTACGTCAGTTTTATAATACGAGCGTTGTCTCGGTTTATTCTTGTACTTTATACTACAAGAGAAGCTGTCACGTTTCAAAGAAAAACTGAGGTAGATGGAAACCTATCCCATTTGCATTTGCAAATTACTTTGGGAACTCCGTGCGGAGGTCACCTGAGTATAAATATTATTAAGTATACAACAGCGTGTCATGTTTGAGTAGTAAACGAGCATACAGCACCTCATGCATGGATTTGGATCAAACCAATGTTCATTTTATTTAAAATGAACATGGTTTGGTTAGTTTAGTTGGTAAGGGATTGTAAGAAGCGATCCGGTTAGTTGAGGTTAGTTATAGACCAATTAGTAATCGTTTCTACTTGGAACGAGAGCATTACTATCAATTTTAAGGAACGGTCCAAGATTTTTAGAAAGAATATTTCAGAAAAATGTTTGTCTATAATGTCAGTTTACGGACAATAATTTTATGTGACAACGTAAAGAAAAAACTAATGTAAAATTGAATGAATGCACGCTTGGCGGAACGCGATGGTGGTACGCTTGGCGGTACGTTTGGCGGTACGTTTGGCGGTACGTTTGGCGGTACGTTTGGCGTAACACGATGGCGTAACGGAGGGATGACGTTTGACGTTTGACGATAACTTTTGTTTCGTATGTTTATGTGTTCATCGATTTGTAAGACATTGTCACGACAAAAAATGGCCGTAAAGTAACATTAAACAACAATCAACTTCCCGCGTGACGCAAGCTCATAAGATTGTATCATTCATGAATTATTATTGTGTTATAGATCGATTTCATTTTCCTCCCCTTGCGGAAACATCGCCCGCGACACCTTATCCATCAAGCGCCTGTCTCCGTTATGTTTCTTGGCAAAACTTCTATCATTGTCTATAGGTACCCTGAACATCAACAGCCAAAGAATTTATCATAATACTTCTTCCGTTTGAAATAGCTCGGAGTAATGATGTGCCCGGTAGAGTACAATAGGTGTTGGTTGGGGCCAAATTCGTCATATCCTTGCCAAGGTTAGATCAGTAATTTTGGGGTGATAATCCAACTAATCGACGTACTCTTAGCCACTCGTAGGTATATTACGAGTATTACGATCCATTAAGAATAATTTTTAATATGAATTTTGTAGATATAGTAAGATTTTAATTTTTCAATTATATAATTTTGTAAATAATTTTTATTTTAAGGATTATTTAGTTATTCGATGATTCATTATTTTTAATTTGTCGCAATAAATATTAATTAGCGCATTGGGCGAAAGTCTTGTAATGTTAGCTGTAAGATATTGAAATAAAAAAAAAATATCTATTGTTTAATTGGCAAGTGTCAGTGAAAGATTGCTCTAATATAAACAGTAGGCGTTAACCATTTTAAATAGCTAATCTAATTAATTTTGCTATTATAAGACATAAATAATCTATAACTTGGTCTAGATTTGTGCCTAAACAATAGGCTTACTACCAAAATTACTCAAGAACACACAAAAAATCTCAACGTAACAAGTGAAAAGCGCGTATGCGCGTGCGCGCGCTATGCCTGATCCTTACGGGAATACAGGCGTGAAGATATATTATCCTTACTAATATATAAATGGGAAAGTATGTTGATATGTTTCGCCTTTAAAATGTTATACTGTGATAAAATTAATTATCTTATTACAACGTATTCACATGCTTAAATACATATCATAAAACTGAACATTTAAATCGTTATAGTGTGATGGGTAACCTAAGGTGTAATTGATGTATTATGTGTAAGTGCTGATCAAACTAGGAGGTGTGGTGACATCCATGACAAACTGTTAACACAAGTCATGAGTCAACGTCTGGGAGAAGGATTAGCTTGTTACATCTGCAGGCGTCTCGCATTTTGCTGAAGGCTGCGGTCGACTGAGCTACTATGTCGATCTTTACGAGTTATGCTTTCCTGGTACACGCTCAGATTTAGAAAAACTTACTTAAGCGTCTTTCTACAGTTATTTTTTTTTGTTTGATGAGGATATTATGTTACTTAATTGTATTATGCATCTCTTTGAAAAAAAAAACAGGAAATAAACTTCATTTCTTTTCAACAAACATGGCAACACAAATGTAGCAAGACTTCATATGGTCTTAGCAAGAAGGATAGAGTCTGGGTTGAAGTTTAGAGGAAAGATTTAACACGACGCGGCGACGTAATCAACTCCTCAAAACAGCAGCAGAGAGAGGTGCCACTTGGGCGTTGCGGCTCTCACAGAAATATAGGTGAATTGAATTTTTTTTCTTCTAACTTAACAACATGGCGAACAGACGCGGGCGTGCAAACGTCACGTGGTCGAGGTGCAGGTCGCCATTTCAAAATTTCTGTTTTGGTTTTGTTCATCGCCTCGACTTGCCAGTGAGCGACGCGCATAAGCAAGATGGATTTTCGAGAGTTTACAAGCTTCTCCGTACTACCACACTGCGGTCGACTGCGCTGCTCCAACGATCCCTGCAAGATATGCACTCCTGGTACAAGCCGAGATTCACTTAGCTTACGTCAGCGCAGTTTTGGTTTACAGACTTCTAATACCAGGAAGTGACAGAAGTTGATAGATTTTGCTGATACTAGTAAACTAAGTAGAGAATTTTCAGTCCATAACAGGCCAAAAATAAATTATAGTATAGAAAAATAAATTATATAAGTCCAATTATACTCCGTTTAATTTTGAATTATATCACAGAGGAATGTTAATATTATTTATACTGTATTATATGTATATTGCAATTAATAAGAATATAATAAGAATAAATTTATTGTAATTTAAAACATACGTACGAAATCACAAAAGCATATTGAACAAAACGACAGCAGGAGCTGTCTCAGCTATTTCTACTGCGGGGCTACCCGTGTAGCGCTGGTTTTCAGACAGCCCCTATACCCTGAGGTGGAAGACGGGTACATGTCTGTTGACCTTCCGTAGGACCTTATCGTTTTATGGTTTTGACTACTTGATTACTTGCATGCTAATTTGCTATTCTCCTAAAAATATATCGTTGCAAACTTTTCAGTTCTAATTTCCTCCAGCAATTTTTGGTAGAGTTGGGATGATAAGGAAAATGTTTTCAAAAAACATCTCGTTAAGAGACTTCCTGCATTATTTCCAGTCCTGTGAGTAATGCTCGAACCCATCCCGGGATATCCCACATACAGTAAAATAAAGTAACTCGAATCTCCCGGGATCCTGAATATGAATAGGAATGTTTAAGCCTACAATATCATGAACCAACTGTGAAGATTTACGACCGAGCGAAAAGTGCTCATGAAATTTTATTTTAAACTGTGAATTCGTCCGTGACTGAGCCGTCACAGGTTCAATTCCTGAAAAGGCGGATATTTCATACTTGCAATTTGGCACAAAGTTTATTCATAACTAGTGGACGCCCGCAGCTTTGCTCGCGTCGAATTATACGTAACAATAGATTCGTATACACCTAGTAATATTATATAGCCTAATCAGTGAAAATGCAGCTTTCTAATGGTGAAAGAATTTTTGAAATCGGTCCAGTAGTTTTTGTGTGAAAACATTACAAACAAATGTTTTCTCTATAAAATATTAGTATAAAATTACATTTTGTGGAATGACTCCATACCCTTCTTAGATATGATTTTTTTTTTATTTCTTTTACTGATTACATTTAATGGTTTTTAATTGACACATACATTCATCATCATCAACCTTTATTGGTCTACTGCTGGACACAGGCCTCTCCTAAACGACGGCACTCCGACCTGTCCTGTGCCTTCTGAATCCAGCGGTTTCCCGCTGTCTTCTTCAGGTCGTTCACCCACTTTTTCGAAGGATGGCCCCTACGTCACTTATTCTTGAGTACTTGGTTGGCTCCTGTACAAAATATGCAAGCAAACACACAGTTTCTCCTAAAACTAACACCGCACCTGAACTTAAAAGTAGGCGCTTTCAAAAGTTACTCTGCAGAATAGGGAGCAAAGACAAGACAAACTTAAATACAAATACAAATATACTTTATTGTACACACAAGAATAAAAAACATTTAAAAAAAAACTTACAACTTATCTATACCTCGGTAATCTTGTGATCTCAAACAATTGATGGCAAACCAGTGTCAACAACTTAACGATTGTTCACCATTAGAAAACAGCCGGGACCGAAAGCTTAACGTGTCCTCCGAAGCACCGTGCCTGCACCCATGACTTTTCGCCACTAGCGGTCGCTCGTTGCGACCCATAGACGTCTCACTGCTGGGCACGGGTCTCCCCCACAGACACTGCTGCGGGAGGTCTAGAGCATACTCCATCACGCTGCTCCAATGCGGATTGGTGGAGGGGTTAGTGGCCAAACCAGTGTCGAATGTTCTCAAGCCACCCGAAGGTCTTCGACAAGGCTTAACGACTGTTTCTACCATTGAAAACAACCGGGACCGACGGCTTTACGTACCCGAAACACGTTAGCGTCCATGAAATTTTTCCACTAGCGTCCATCATCAACCATCCACAAACCGACCGCGCTCTACGTCTCTTAACTCGGTCGTATGCAATCATCTTAACATAAACAAGACGTGAGTTCTGATTTGGTCCGTATTTGCATGTCGCACGGTGCGCCCTCTGGGGACGTCAGGAGGTAATGCGGCATATTCGCAGGACTGTTTGTGTGTTGACTTTATGGCAGGTAGATTTTGCTGAAGTAATTATGTTGCATGCATTTGGGGCTTGAATTTCCGGGTAACAAAAAGACATGTAGTGAATTATAGCAATCGGTAGTGACCCTGTCTTTTGCGCCAGGGGTCGTGGGTCCCAGATCCCAGTCAGGACAAATTAAGTGTGACAAACACTTGTGTTTGTTCTATGTCTGGATATTATCTATTTAAGTATGTATTTAAAATATATCTATGTATCTATATCAGTCTCTGACACCCATATCACAGGCTCGCGCCTACTTTTACTTTATTTAATTTACATTGCTTCACAGCGCCTTCGTTTGGTTACATACAGAAGCATGCAGCCGATCTTGCTATAATCAAAATGGCAGGCGCACTTTTGAAACAACTCCATATCAAACTCTTAAGATATTTTTTGCTGAATACGACTTATGAAACCTAAATAAATAATTATTATCATCCAGACAGAACAAACACAAGTGTTCGTCACACGAATGTTTGTCCTGAGTGGGATTCGAACCCACGACCCCCGGCTTAACAGACAGCATCACTACCGATTGCGCCAACGGGCCCGTAAACATTGACATAAATATAATATCTTAAAACGCATTTATACAGTAACTAGCTTTTACCCGCGGCTCCGCCCGCGTGTCAAAGGGAATTAACAATGAGTTGTTTATCATATTTGTGGTGGATAAATAATGACAGTTCCACGATTAAAAGATACTTAGAGGAACCAGAGGTAATGCTGACAGATAAAGGGTACGTAAGGTACGCCATCTATTAACAACATCCGGAACTAATATCTAGCAAATAAAAAAACATCGATATCTACCCATGGGGATGTTTTACCGCGGTAAAAAGTAGCCTACGTCACTCTCCACCCTCCTCACTATCTCCACACACAAAAACCATACCATATAATAACTTCGTTGCGACGTGAAAGCCGGACAAACAAACAAACACACTTTCCCATTTATAATATTAGTATGGATTTGGATTTGAACCCAGACCCCTCGAGTGTTAGGCGAGTTCGATAGCCACTGGGCTGTCACTGCTATTGCTGCCAGCCAGTTAATTTTCCAAGCGTCGTACGGTGCAGTTTCGAAAACATAATTTCTGGTACCAGGACTTCATATTACAACAGCAATCGGGCATTGAGTATTTATTAGCTGTGACGGAACGCGTTAGTCTGCAAGCCTGTTGCCTGCTAGCACATAGTACAGAGGAGCTATCATTGTACTGTGCTAGTAGGTAAACTTTTTTTGTAAATTAAATTATCTGTAATACTTGCATACTAAAGTGACAGTGACATACAATGATGACCAATGACGTCCCTCCCGCGACAACCGTTTCCTCAACGCGCTACGTTTCGTTCACCTCCGAGAAGGTACCAGGGGCTCATAAGACAAGGACAGCTCCGGCAATCAGTTTATTTAGTTGTGGCGGCACGCGTGAAGTATCGATCCCGTCGCATTGCGGCGCCGCTGTCGTGCGGGTTATGTAAAAGTGACTGCCTGCGAGGACCTGGTGCTGGCTGCTTGATGCCAGGCCTCAAGGCGCGTGACGTCACTGCAGCTGACGCGACGCTGCGACGCTTGAAACTGCTGTATACGAACTGAACGTGAAGACCGTACGTAGGTCCTGAGCATGACAGAAATAAATAAATAAATAAATATTTTGGACATTCTCACACACGGCCATCTGACCCCAAAGTCTGCCTGTGATAGGCGCGAGCCTGTGATATGGGTGTCAGAGACTGATATACATTCATAAATATTTTTAATACATACCTAAATAGATAATATTAACATCCAGACTCAGAACAAACACAAGTGTTCGTCACACGAATGTTTGTCCTGAGTGGGATTCGAGCCCACGACCCCTGACGCAACCGGTAGGTCACTACCGATTGCGCCAAGGGCCCTTAAGTTATGCGTGTTAAGTTTATTATATTTACTTAGTATCAGTCAGTCAGTCAGCTTCTCCTTTTATATTATATGTATATAGATTTTACACTCGATCTATTATATAGTACACCAGAAATCAGAAATCAGGCAATGTGTACATAATACTGTATACATACATAAAAAACGTTTCCAATTTAAACTTGAAAACCAGTTAGTCGCCAATTTGCTCGACTCTCGCGCGATGGACTATTTTCACCCTTGCTCAGTTTTCACCTGAAATGAATTTTCACCCTTGCTCAGTGTAATATTGATTCGGGTGTAAACGAAAGGTTTTACACTGAAGAGAAAGTAGGGCACTATCTTTTATTGTTTTCCTATCAAGTGAGAACAGTACCTGAACATAATGCATGAATTTTGTAGTCAATGATATATGTCAAATCTCCATGTTTCTTTAATTAATTTTTGTATGTATTAATTCAATATGTTATAATGTTTAACTACAGCGCATTAGAAAAAACCTCTAACATTAGTTAGTTGTGGTTATTGGACAAAATAAATTAAACAATGCTGCTGCAACCAATAGACGTCCCACTGCTGGGCACGGGTCTCTCCAACAGACAAAGCTGCGAGAGGTCAAAAGCATACTCCACCACGCTGCTCCAATGCGGATTGGTGGTGAATTAAACAATATATGCTCTAGACTTCCCACAGATTTGTCTGTGGGGGAGACTCGTGCCCAGCAGTGGGACGTCTATGAGGTGAAGCTGAGCTTTAGCTTCTTATCTCTATTATAACACCCGTAAGCTTAGTAATTCAACGAACTATCTTTATTACTTTAGCTCACGCTTCACTAGAAGTCAGGACTCATTTTTATGTAACGTTTCCTTTACAATAAATCCATAATCTATATATATAAAAGGAAATGCTTACTGACTGACTGACTGACTGACTGACTGACTGACTGATATATCAACGCAGGGCCTAAACTATAAGGGTTAGAAACTTGAAATTTTGCACAGGGGTTCCTTTTATAACGTAGGGGAGCACTAAGAAAGGATTTTTGAAAATTCACCCCCTAAGGGGGTAAAACGTGGGTGCAAAGTTAGTATGAAACTTTGCCGTTTCTGAAGTCAAGTGGGCAACCCAAACGCGGGCAGACGTCGTTAATGGGTCTAATTCCACGCGAGCGAAGCTGCGGGCGTGCACTAGTATTTAATATTTATTTATTTATTCCAAACAAACCAGACGCGAACCAGACGCACACAAAACACTCTCCCCACACTCTCACAAATTATGGTTTGAATAAGTACACAACTTTAAATACTTAAGACTATTGTAAACAATACTTCTGTGAGAGCAAACAAATAAAAATCTTTATCTTTATCTTTATCCCCTCCCTATAAAGGTGAGTACACACCCACCTTCAGCAACTAAAGCAATTCGATTCGCCGTCATCAGCGACCTGTAATAAAACTCCGCTGAAAAACCTGAATGCATTACCGGGAATCGTTTTAAAGTCGATTACCTAGCGACGGCTAACGAACGGACTTATGGGTCGGAATCAAATGAAAATTGCGCGTTCTGACATAGACTTTTTGAATATAATTACTCACACAGCCTTTTAATTTATACTATACTACATAGTTGTAAACGAGACTATTGTTATGTCTAATTCCACGCGAGCGAAGCTGCGGGCGTCCACTAGTTTATTACAAAGTTACCTAGGCTGGCTGCTAGAGAAAGCCGCCAGGCATTAAGTCCGCCCTTTGTGAAACATTTTGTTTTTTTACGACAAAGAAAAATCATTTATTACTATAACCACTGTGGTCTAACTATCGGCATCATACCTAGCAAGGAGAAAAAAAGAAAACCAGCAAAATGTTTCCATTAAGTCTCCATTACAACCTTACGTGAGGGCATAAACTCGATACCTACGTAATGAAACACTGCGAGCGTCTCACGAAAATTCGTAACTTTTCTCATTTCATAAGAATCCGACGTGATATTTCACACATTTCAACGTAGCACCCGTTAATTAACCCCTCGGGCTCCTCAGCCTAAATCATAATTATCCACGCATAAAATCCTCTTAAAACCCTGTCGCGCTCAAGCGACTTACCATTAAAAGAACGTAGAAATTGGTATAAGTTACAAACTTATTTACTAGTACTGTACTGTAACTGTAAAATACCGGCTGCCGACAAACTGGCCTACAGTTTGCCAGAAATTAACTAAGTATATAATTAACTATGTACCTGTCTAGTGGAAATAAACAAATTAAAAAAAAATTATAGTTTTAAAGTTCTTAGAGTACTTTATTGACCGCAAAATAAAGTTTTTTCATATTTTTCATTTTTGTAACCAAATGGCGATTTAAATATTTATTCACAGTATTTTAATTCAACGCACTATTCATTACATTATACCACAGAATAGGCCCCGCGGAAAAATTCGCACTCAACAGGACTCGGAATGCCGCGACGAAAATGCCGGCGTAACATTAAATATTAATAAATTGCCTTGCACCGCTTTGGATACACCTACTACTGGGTATGAAAGCCCTGTAAAGCTCATGGGCGTGTCAAGTTTCAAAAAATGATGATTCATACCGAATCTTCGGGACAATTCCACAAGGCTTTCCTGTCCCAACCTTGGGCTAGTCCTCTCGGAATGCCAGGTTATCCCATCACACTGGCAATTGGCAGACTTCACGTAGTAGTAAAGTAGGTCCTCTAAAAATTTCAAGAAAAAATTTGACTCCTAAATAAATATATCTTGGACATTCTCACACACGGCCATCTGACCCCAAAGTAGGCGCGAGCCGGTACTATGGGTGTCAGAGACTGATATACATACATAGATATTTTTAAATACATACTATTAACATCCTGACAGAACAAATACAAGTGTTCGTCACACAAATATTTGTCCTAAGTGGGATTCGAACTAACAACCCCTGGCGCAACAGACAGACGCGCACTACCGATTGCGCTAAAGGCAATAAGGGTAGCAAGATCGCAGCAACTTAGTGAGTAGTCTTAGAGGATTCCGGTACTTATGGAAAGGTCATAAGAGACAGTAACTAAGTAATTTTTAGACGGGGTATCGTTATTAGAATATGCCTGACTTAATTCTTGAAACTATTATGAAAGTAAAGAAGTTAATAATGTATAAGTAACTCACGTGAAGCCTACCTGCTTACCTTGTATAAACATGCTCCCTCGCTCGAAAGCAAAATATGCAATTGTTAGTTGTTTGTATTTCAGTTTCAAATAGAGCTATTTAATTTTGCTGTACATACTGTATAATTTGTATATTGTGTAAAGAACTTTATGTGATTTAAGCGACTTTATGTTTTTGTATATAAATAACAAGTGCCTTGAAGCGGTCACAGCCTTTTATGGCTCGCGTCGATCGTGTAATCGTTGGTTTGTGGATGAATAAGGCTATGTATATTGATAGAAAGAAAGAGTAAAATGTACTCTGTGAAGAAAGAAAGCCATAGAAGCCATATGAAATATCAAAGTGACGCGACGCTTCACGTCAATGAACGCCGTTTAAAAAAAATTACTAAACCCATATAAAATTTGGTAAAAATCGGTAAAGCCGTTTCGGAGGAGTACTGCAACAAACATTGTGTCATGGAAATTTTATATATTAGATAATATATAATTACATTTTCAGTAAATATTTAAAGATTGCACTTTGAGTGCAAAAATTTATAATTAAATCTGTTATAAGATGTTGTACTACTGATATTGAACGTTACCTACCACCAGATCTTAGCAGGTCTATTGTGACCCCCTCATCACCCACTGCCTTATTGTTTATAAGCTATTTGAGTGTCTCTCTAATCTCGTGGTGATAATCTACTGGACAGTATCGTCGAAAGGTCACAGAATGCTTCCTCAATCACAATTCTTCCAACCACTTCTCGAAAGAGACCTTGCGCGTTAAATGATACACGACCTCTACACGCTCTCAAGAGCTGTAATAAATATCACTTTTTCAGCGAACCGTTCCATACAAATACGAACACCGGCTATTGTCGGCAGACCCAGAAATGAGTATTGTGAAGATAAAAGTCGTAACATTTTATTAGTACAGTGCCTCGGAGTCTGGTCGATATTACAAGGCCGCTGGAGTAATAAAATCAAATCGTTAGATCACTACAAGCAGCGTTGGCTCAGTGACTAAAACTTCGGTCTCTCAATCCGAGGGCGCGGCTTTAAATCGGGTTTAACAATGATTTTTTTTAGTTTGCGTACGTTTTAAGCGTTAAAATGTACATATTTATTTAATCTTTATAATACCAAAAAGCTTTTGGTACAAATGGAAAGAAGAAAGAAATAAAAAAAAGAATGAAAAGGCGAACTTAATGCTAATAGTATTAACTGACTTTTGGGTCCAGCAGATAAGCAAAAGGCGACAAAAATAAATTAAACCAAACAAAACCAAAAATATTAAATAGAAGAAACTAATTAAAAAAAGGAAATTATATAATTAAATTATCATATATTTAATGAAATAATTATTTATATGAACAAAAATTTTTTTAGTTTAATGTTCAATGTTGTGTTGTAGTATTAAGAGCAAATAAATTTTCTTTCTTTCTTTTAAATGCAATAAATTATTATTATATCTACCGTAACGGTTTCGGAAGACTTGAGCACACATAATACGTACATTAGTTGTACCTATAACCTATAACCACGCCTTGCCAAACCAAAGTAGAAAGATACATCCATAAATTCATACTTTCCTAGACCTCTTTCAATCAACGCCACTCCTCCCAATCATGTGCCCTTTGAACTCACGCAGCGGTTTCCGCCATCTTCTTTTATACATCGTATCGGTCCAACTACTCGGGGGACGGTTAATACTCCGTTTTCTTAGTGGCCTCCACTCGAGGACGTAAAAAGATATTGCTGCCCATCTCCAGGAACTTATACTATCGATGTCACAAAAATATTTCTATTTCAATGCCTTTTTCTATTATTATATCGAACTAGAAACAGGGATGTCACCATACTTGCCTCACTCCACACTGAAACACGGCTACAGACATGGCAAGCCGCACCCCTATTAACGTTGCTAAGTGATTTTCCGAGCGGCTCCTGTGTCCACCATGTGTTTATTTCCCACATTTTGCCAGTCATATTATTATTTAACGCTCAGTTGTGGGAATCCATAATTATTAGAAACGTCTGGAAACCATCGATAAGTAGGTACGCTGACATTGAGACGCTTTGTGAAGGTCAAAAGCTAGTAGAGAAACGTAGATACGACTTCTTAATTAATATACGAGTACGAGTAAGATTAGTGGACACCCGCAGCTTCGCTCACGTGGAATTAGACATAACAATAGTTTCGTTTACACCTAGTAATATTATGTAGCCTATGTCACTCAGTGAAGATGCAGCTTTCTAATGGTGAAAGAATTTTTGAAATCGGTCCAGTAGTTTTTGTGTGAAAACATTACAAACACATCTTTCCTCTTTATAATTTTGTCGCACGTGTCCATAGGCGACGGTGACAGTGTTGCCAGTGGCAGATAGTCAAATGTAACATGAGACACCTCAAAAAGTTACATTTTCACGACAAAAGTTACATTTCCATTTTATGTGGAAAACAACACTAATACTATAATTTGACACTTTATTACAAAAAACTTAAAATGTTTTCTGTCCCATTAATAAAGCTTCGAAAGAATCGTGATATTTTTTGATCAAATAATTGACTGGTAATCCTAAAAAAGAAAAACATATAATTAATAATGTGAAAGATATACACCAACAAATTTAGAAAAGTATTTCAAAAGCTAAAATATAGGAAAATATTTAAATATTTTAATAAGTCCAAAAAGTTACGTAAAAGTTACACTTTGAGTCGTGTTACATGGAAGTTACATGAGAGGGTCAAAAGTAACGTAAAATGTAACAAAAGTTACATTCTGGCAACGCTGGACGGTGACCACTTACCATCAGGTGGTTCGTATGTCTGTTTATCCTGTCTATTATTAAGACTCCTTGAACATGTACGTTTTATAATAATATTATAAAACGTACATGTTCAAGGAGTCTTAATAATAGCCAGATGTCTAATATTTTCCTCGTTTCTTTTCGAGATGAAACTGTACCTTTGGGGAAGCTACTAGTAATTAAGGCGTGCCAATTAGTACCAATTAGTACGTCTTACCGTTGATTAATGCTCTCGCGGATCTGCTTGCGAGCGACAGTGGTACTCGGCTCGAGTTACCGTATAGTTTCAGTGCCAATATTAGGAGAGCGCTTATGTTAATACTGCAGTCATAGTCTACAGCTAAATTAGAACTAATTAGAAGCGACCATGGCTCGCTTCGATCGTATGTGATTGTGTGACTGAGTCAACTAGTTGGTTTGTGGATGAGTGTTAGCTGTGGCAGTCTCCGGGCACTTTTGTGCTGAGTTTGGTCCTATTTCGCTTTGTAATAAGTAGATTTAAAATTGTATATTACAAAGTGAACTAAAAATTATATTCTATTCTACTCGTGCTTCGGAGGCCACGTCGAGTCATCGGTCCCGATTGTTTTCAATTGTAAAAACGATCGTTAAGCCTAATCGAAAGACCTTCAGCTGACTTGAGAACACTTGACACTGGGTTGGCAATTAACACCTCCACTAATCAGCATTGGATCAGCGTTGCAGTATGCTCTAGACCTGTCCTAGATCCATGCACAACAGTGGGACGTCTCTACCAGTCTATTGACCGAACCTAGTCGGCCTATTTCCGACTTAAATCACACGTGAGTAAGCCGGTAATTTCAACGATCAATGTCAATGTTTTGTCCGTATTGAGCAATAGACAAATTCAGTAACAACGAACACCAATTCATTCGCACTTTTAAAACCAGACACGTCTTTATTTGATCAAAGCCTTTCGCGCGAGAAATGGTGGTACAATGAGGCTTTATGCCTCGCCGACTTGAATGGAATTTTATTGATATCCAAATCAGTACTTTCGACTGCATATAAAATATATTTTAATAGATATTAAAACAGGCTTAGAACTAGGTATCTTAGTTGTGCTGTTCAGTTTTGCTTAGTATTTTTGTCGAAGTTTAAACAAAAAAATTTTTGGTTTAAACTAACTAACAAAGGTTTTTTGGATTAATATGTTTACCAAAAACTACCCTAACAGGTTAGTCAGTAGAGCATATTAATAACTATTGGTCCGATCCGATCCGCATTGGAGAAGATCCACCACGCTGCTCCAATGCGGATTGGTGGAGGGGTTTGTGGCCAACCCATTGTTGAATGTTCTCAAGCCTTCGGGTGAAGGTCTGCGACAAGGCTTAACAACTGTTTCCAGCATTAAAAACAACCGGGACCGACGGCTTTACGTGCCATCCGAAGCACGATAACCATGAAATTTTGCCACTAGCGGTCCCATCCACAACCAACCGCGCACGTCGTTGCTTAACTCTTTAAAACACATTGAATCGACGCGAGCCATTGGGCTATGGGCGCTACAAATTACCCAACTCTGATCAATACAGCAAATAACTCAACAAAGCAGCGTCGCCGCTCAATCGGCTGCGAATTCCAATGCATACTCAAAATATTGAATTTCCCTTCGATCACGTCTTTAACCAACAATGAGCGTTCGATTGAGCGGCTCATTTGAGCCGGCCGCTCGGAGTGGCTCTGTTTGCCTTTTGAGTTACTTTCCCCGTAGCTTTTGACGGTTGGATTGCTTGAATAACTTGCTCGCAAGGCGGTTATAAACCGTTAATAGGCGGTAAAAATTCAGCTACAGCACCAATAACTTTTTTAACTTAAACCGTTATATATTCGGATTTGCTTCCTGGCCGGGGTTATTTATTTCGCAGATATATATTTGTCCTCGTGTTACTTATATGTTATGTTGTGTTGTTTTCTGTACACAGAATTTACATTCAGATCAGAAGCACGCCGCGGTGTCATTTCCATGTACATTAGTGCAACCGATTACACGCTCTATTCCTATAGATTACAGACTAAAATTTAATGAATTAAATAATGTCCACTGATTTTGTATTGTCGATGTGGACTCTGCCCTCTCCTGTTGCCTGCAACCAATAGAGAGGTTTTGATTGCAATGTTTTTTTTTAAATTTATCTTAGGTTACCTTTTTCTTTAAAGCTAATTACAATGTTCACATAGATAAGAGACGTGTGAAGTATGAAACCAACTTTTAATTGGCTTTAGTTTATCACTCTAAATTATAGAAGAGACGATGAGCACATGGCATCGGATGCTGTGTGGAGTGCTGCATGTTCGTTTACTACCTAATACCAAAAAAAAACAAGACGATTACTAAGAACGTGGGCCTGTGATGACGAAACCGGCTGGTGGTAGAATATGACTACCATGATGGGCGTATTCTGCTCGTGCAAGGGGCACACGTACCAGGCGCCCATAAATAAAAAGTAGTAAAATGAAAGTTGCACAACCAATAGACACGCGGCGCCAGTCGCTGGGGCAGCGAGCCAAATGTCCGTGTCGCGGGTACTCGCATCGGGCAATATACAAACTCACCAAGACAGCCAAGTGGTCTTATGAAGAGTGTGCAGAGTTCCATTTCTTCATTACAACTTAGGAGTACTGTTTCTCAATAGATACCTATGTACCGTAAAATGGGGTGAATAGGGTGGTTTCTCAGCTTTATTGTTACCTAAATATGTCCTATGTCTATATAAGTTATATGACACTTTTATGCCTAAGTTTTGCCCGGGTGCTTATATTTTTGAATGACATATATAACTACATAGTTATATGCTCTAACAATATTATGAGAAAATCGCAAAAATCATCCTAAACACTATTATAATAAGACTGGGGAGGATAGAGTTAAAGCAAGGGTTGACAATAAATAGATTTTGTAATTTAATATTTTTTTGCAACAGATGCAATTATTATTGATGGTTTCGAAGTGACATGAGATCGATCCACTATAAAGCAGGAACACGAAGTCTTGTAGGTAACCGTACCTCCGAAGCACGGTAGCGTCCATGAAATTTTGCCACTAACGGTCATCCATCCACAAACCGACCGCGCCCGTCATTGCTTAACTCTTTCGATCACACTGAATCGACGCAGGCCTGGGGTACAACGGAGTTGCATTCAGCTAACTGCTGATTTTCAGCACAGCCCCATGTTGCTACGTCGTTTGGTCCGATGGTGGATAGCTTCTTACTGCTAGACATACGCTAACGCTTATCTCCTGGTATTTTCCCAGTCGTTTACTCCATTATGTTGTATGTACTCCTGGTATTTTCAAAGTCGTTTAATTTATTCCTGTTACAAACTATTCCATAATATATACCGCAGTAAGAACGGATCTATCCTGCTATAATGTCACACGGACATCTCACCACTATCCATCACTGAAGCGGTTGAGTCGAGTGGTCGAACGAGTGTTAATTAAAACAATTAACAACCGCCAGAAAGATTAACGGCTCGGTATATCACGCGCAACACTCGCTCTGCTAGCCACTCGATGCAATAAAACACATGTGGTCTGTGATAAAAATATAGAGATGCTGAGAGAATAGAAGCTTGCCACACTGGCTTGACTCGCTAAAACCTATGGCCTCCTCACAATTGAGAGTACCTGCAGGGTATACCCTGGAATACCACCACGCTGTTTATTTTGTGGATTAGCAAATGAGTTGTCAGCCGTATTGTTGGAAGTTAAGTATGCCCTAAAGCTGCTTAAAAAGCTTAACAAATGTTAAAATATTATGATAACACGCAGTTGCTAAAGTATATTGAAAACAACCGTTTCAATTATTGCAAAACAATTAAGCCTTGTCGAATACATTCCGCTGGCTCAAGAACGTTAGACACTCTCACCGGTTGATCTTTAATTCCTCCACCAATCTACAATGGAGCAGCGTGGAATATGCTCCCTCAGTTGTAGCTGAGGACCCGTGTCCTAAGTTGGGATGCCTTAGATTTTTAGTTAACTTGCTAGACGTAACGCCCTACATGCATTACATTAGCTGTTGCTCGCAACTTCGCCCGCGTAAGTACCGCCTATGCCACTCGGTTATTATGTAGCTCGTGGTCTATTCAGTCTCGGCAGTAGCAATCTATTCATCAATCAAACACTGCTGTACATAGCTGCCAGTCTGCATGATCTTTTTTGTCATTTTGAACAATTTTGTCATATTTCAACCAATTTACAAAGTACCTTAACAAATTATATACCAAAAACTTTCCCATAAAACACTCTATCTATTGGTGAAAACCGCATGAAAATCTACTCAGTAGTTTCTGAGTTAATTGCGAACAGTAATTCATATGTGGCGGGGACTTCGGCTTATAATAAGTATTGATAGATAACCATTTCATAAAATGACCGAACCCCGCACATTCCAGCGACATCTCACGAGGCACATTTATCCCTGAAAAGTCCTATTTATTCTCCCGACACCGCTCTTAAAGCAGATTAATATAATATCAAAGGAACAGCGGCGACGCTTCTAGGAGCTTTTAACGTGCTCAACTAATTAATGATTTCACGGGCACTTGGGTGCTCATTGCAAAATAAGTATTATTACTTACTATTAATACTATTAATAATTACTACTAATATTTGATCAATAGATATCGTGGTAGGACATCCACATCCAAATAATTTTTGCGAAGCATTATGTTGTTAAAGACCTTTTTATATGTTCAAAGTTAAACCATCTTGAAACTACAATGGTTTTGTGGATCATTTAATAATTCCATCAACCTTCCCTTGTATTCTATTGTAGGTCGTCCTAAACCGTCTAACAATTTATTCGGATCACGTGCATCCGTCGGAAGGGCTCCTGCAGGTCCCGTATGACTCAGCATTTGAGGGTTGAAGGGTTCGGTGTAAATATATGCTGTGGATATTATGAAACGGATATATAGTGCAGTTGTACATATGTATCTAGCTTGCAACCCTGCTTTGTATGAAAAAGATCCTTAAATGGAACTTCCACCACCACTCTTTCTTTGTCCCACTGTTGGTCACGGGTCTCCTCTCAGAATGAGGATTAGGCCTTAGTCCACCACGCTGGCCAAGTGCGGATTGGCATACTTCACATGCTTTCGAGAACATTATGAAGAGCTCTCAAGCATACAAGGTTCCTCACGATGTGTCCTTCACAGTAACAGCAAGTGACATATTGATTTCTTAAATCGCACATAGAAAATTTTTTTTTGTTTAACGAGTGGGAAACCTTGAAAAGGTACCCGAGCGTCGTGGGAGCGACGCCGCTTTATGTGGGACTTTCACCCACTAAAACTCGCTCGGTGGCCTACTCCGGCGCTACAGGAGGGCTCCGGGATCTCTTGTAGAACGCGCCGGTCCCCTCCGGCGCTGCGCCCAAGACGGGCTCTTCCCGGTTTACACAACACTGCAGCCACAAACAGCTTCGTCTTTCCCGGGGTCACATGACGGACGGTTCGAGCTCCCACTCTCACCGCCCGCAACCCCAGAAGTCCCTTTAGTCGCCTTTTACAGGGGCTACCGTAGCATTATTCTGGTCACGAGCTACAGGGACATACATACAATACCTAGGTAACAAATACTTTCGTCCCTGTAGCACCGGACCAGCGGAGGTGACCGGCGCCTGCTACAAGAGATCCCGGAGCCCTCCTGTAGCGCCGGAGTAGGCCACCGAGCGGGTTTTAGTGGGTGAAAGTCCCACATAACCCGGCGTCGCTCCCACCACGTTCGGGTACCTTTTCAAGGTTTCCCACTCGTTAAACAAAAACAAAAGGTAACAAATACTTTGCGAGTCACTACAAATAACTTTTCCAATACTCACCTAGGGCCTAACGCCGGGAGCGTGTGCGGTATGTTTGCCCCGACGTCCCGAGACACCCCGTAATGCCGGCCATAGCTCTCCGGTCACGCGCTCCCTCCTCCGCGCCCCTCGCCCCTCGTCACTCCTATCGCCTCATCATGATCCAACTGACCCCAGAGGGTCACTCACATTCATTAACGAAATGACGGAATCAAACGGAATATTGAAGTTGACGACTTCGACTTCGTGGTACTTTGGGGTCTATAATATAACATCACTCGTGTATATCTCCAGGGGTAGGCAGACTTGTGTATACACTCTTCGCCCATGTTTGGGTCCGATACAGATAGGTGGTGAGCATTTTGCTATATATCATCATCATCATAACCATTTCTTTGTCCGACTGTTCGGCACGGGTCTCCTCTCAGAATGGGAGGGATTAGGCCTTAGTCCACCACGCTGGTCAAGTGTGAATTGGGAGACTTCACATGCCTTCGAAAACTCTCAGTCATGCAGGTTTCCTCGCGATGTGTCCTTCACCGTTATAGCAAGTAATACCGTTATAGTAATTTTGCTATATACCGGGCACAAATCCAGACTCCGAGCTGCTACCGGGCATTTCAAGTTAGAAAAACCCAATACCTAGCTGTTGCACGACCCGGGATTGAAGTCAGGACCTCTATCTTAGCAGTCGCGGTTACGACCACTAGACCAACGAGGTAGTATACTCATATTCATTTGATAGTAAAGTTTATAAATAATAAACGGAGACCCGACGGGTGCGGACGGTTTGCGGATGGCTGACTGCTTGTGTTGTGGTGGTTGTAGACATTTCTAATAATTATGATGCCTTTGCGTTTCTGAACGGATATATATGGAGACTCCCTTAGCAACGGTCGCTCGCGATAATGGAATGTAAACGGGCAGATCAAACAACGCGCGCAGGGAACCAACAGCGGCATCGGAAACAGATTGGGACCTATCTCTGTCCAATTACACTTTAACATGACGGTACGGGAAAAAAAAGAAATAAAATACACCTACATATCTGTGTCCTCTACCGTATTTACCATGGTGAGTGCTCGGAGGAACTTCATAACTGTACTGAGGTCAGCAAAGGACCCTACATCCTTTTTTGATCCGGCTCGAAGGACCAAAAAAGGATGTAGGGTCCTTTAATGTACGACTGGCACCGTATAATAACTTTATTCCACCAACCTCATTCAACTATCGCACTACACGCCGAGGTCTGAAGTTTCATCCACACAGAATTGACTCATGGCCTACGACCACCGTGCGTTTCTCGCGGTCTTTTTTACGGAGAACTGGTCTTCTGTGGGATGAGCTTCCGACTGAGGTTTTCCCTTCGAGCTACGACATGGAGCGCTTCAAAAAGAGTGTGAAACGCTTCCTTCAAGGCAGGCAACGCACCTGTGATACCCCTGGTGTCGCACGTGTCCAAGACGACGGTGACCACTTACCATCTTTGTCCGTCTATATTATTAAAAAAAAGACGAATTACACTTTATATCACGTTATTTTGTGTCTATACAGAAGGTAAATAAATAAACACTATATACTCACATCCCACGCTATGTTTAGGCCTGTGTTGCGGAACAAACACACAGAAAACAACAACCTATCATCCATGACCGGAGTGCAAATATTTGTCTGTGAAATAAAATATCTGCTCGGCAGGAATTCGAACCTGGGACTTGCGGTTCGGTGAGAGTCACTTACGACTGCACCACAGAGTCTTCTAAACTGTGGTAATAAATTATTCTATCCCATTCTAACCAATCCATCTATCATCCTTTCAAATTATTTTTGCAGAAAATAATTGGAGCAGCAAAATGGATTGTGCTAAGCCTTTATCTTTTTCCTCGTCAAAGTTTACATATGAATTATTTTCAGCTTCGCTAGCCAAATATTCTTACTAATAGTTATCCATAATATTTATAGCAACGGATGCTTGTATATCTCCCCTTGGATTCAGAATCTTAAAAATTCTTTAAAAACTGAAGCATTACGATATAGCAATGATATTTGATACCATAACCGGTAGTTTCTGGCGAACTGTTCCAGCCATAATGCAGTAAAAATATGGAACATTTAAAACCTCCATAACAGTTTTTCCGCGCGGCAACATTGCGTAATCCTGGCGTCAAGTTATGGGGCTGCGGTTCTAACTACAGTAAAGGTGGAAGCACACTGAGAGCGAGTTAGTCCCTTTAGCATCTGTGGTAAAAGGCGACTAAGTTTGACAGTCTTCCCTTGAAGTGAAGCTCTAGCCACCAAGGGTATCCTGGGAAGGAAGACGATCGCAGCACGCCTGAAACTCATAGATGCCGTCCGCGTCTCATTAAAGACTGACCCTTTAGGCGCCGCGCTGAGGGTCACCGGTGCATTCTGCCGAAGATATTTATAGAATTAATTATATCGTTAAAAAATTTTCGTAGCACAGCCCAATGGCTCGGGTCGATTCAATGTGATCGAAAGAGTTAAGCAACGACGGGCGTGGTCGGTTTGTGGATGGGTGACCGCTAGTGGCAAAGTTTCATGGACGCTACCGTGCTTCGGAGGGCACGTAAAGCCGTCGTTCCCGGTTGTTTTCAATGTTGGAAACAGTCGCTAAGCCTTGTCGAAGACCTTCGGGTGGCTTGAGAACATTCGACACTGGGTTGGCCACTAACCCCTTCACCAATCCGCATTGGAGCAGCGTGATGGAGTATGCTCTAGAACTCCCGCAGCTATGTCTGTGGGGGTGACCCGTGCCCAGCAGTGGAACGTCTATGGGTCGCAGCGTATATTTAATTTTAGAAATATTGTGTGTATCCTGTGTTGTTGGACCTTGATCAAATAAATAAATTAATAAAGGAAAATTTTACTTGATTTCTTCAGATGTTATCTTTATAGACAGTAAACCACGCTCGCGAATTTATCAGGAGACCTACCGTCCCGCACGCAGTGTGAATGCACCTTTAAGAAGTTAGTTTATGGAGCTTCATTAAAATTTCATTAAAATACCTGCTAGGTACTCGCATTCCCGGAGGACTCCCGTTGCGAGAAAGGCTGAACAAGCAGTTAACAACTCTAGTATTTCCGGTTGCACCTTTGCCTAATAGACATGTAATATTTTCTGAACTAGATGAAATGGATTTTCTTTATTTTTAACTTTGTATACAGAATAGAATAAAATAGAATTAAGTTTATTCGTCAGAGTACACAAGTTACAGTTTATTAAGAGGCAGGGGCTACAGTAGCACTATTCTGGTTCCGAGCTACAGGGACGAGTGTTAAGTACTGAGACTTATATTCTACTAGTGGACGCCCGCAGCTTCGCTCGCGTGGAATTAGACATTCACTAACATCAAAAACGGCAAAGATTCATACTAACTTTGCACCCCCGTTTTACCCCCTTAGGGGGTGAATTTTCAAAAATCCTTTCTTAGTGCTCCCCTACTTTATAAAAGGAACCCCTGTTAAAAATTTTAAGTTTCTAACCCTTATAGCTTAGGCCCTGCGTTGCGTCAGCTTCTCCTTTTATATACACTCATTTCCCAAATGATAATTAGACCATAAATGATAACCACCGCCTGCCAAACGACAGTGGCGTGGACGCGTTACATCAAACACCCAATAACCTAAATATACGTCCCAACTCTACGCCGCTAGGCTCGCGTGATTCGACGCCATAAAGAATCGCGCCGCGGTGTGGCCACGAGACACGCGAGTTGCGATTATGTTTAAAACGACTTGGCTATGCCGTGTCACAAAGTATGGTGTATCACTATATGGAGTAGGCATTTACTGTTATTTTTTTTTTATCAATCCAAAAAGAGTTAGGTACAGAATTATTTATATCTAAAATTTGCCAAACTGTAGGCCAGTTTGTAAAACTAAGTAAAAATTTAAACTGTGACGAACTAATTGTAGAGTTGTTCCGTTAATACTACACACTTCTTTAGAGGGCGCCTAGTCCTCAAGGGTAGCAACACATCTGTGACTGTCTTGGAACGAGACTCTTTCTAACAATTACTAACTGTACAATTTCTAACACCAACTAACAGGACTAACTACCACTAACAGTCCCCAGGGTATGTCCTCATACTCTCTAATGAACTGACCAACTACATAATGTTCTAACTCTCTTAATGTCAATGTCAGTTCAATGTCAGTCACAGTTGTCATGAGCGTCAGCAGATGGGTGGTGCTGTAAGCTCGTTTGCTATCTTGTATTCATAAAAATAAAATAATAATAATAATAAAGCTTTTTTATTTCTACTACAAACTACAAATAACTCGTAGTAGTCGCCTCGGCGGCGAAGGCCTCCCCTAAACCTCTCAATTCTGCTCTATTTCTTGCTGCGGTCATCCAATAATTTCCTGCTCTTTGGGTGAAAATATCTCGCCATCTCCTTTTTGGCCTCCCTCTCTGTCTGAAGCCTTCCCTTGGTACCCATTCTGTAACTATTTTCGTCCACCTTGAGCTGTCCATTCTACATATATGTCCCGCCCATCCCCACTTTAGCCTTCTGATCCTCGCTATGGCATCGGGTAGCTAAAAATAAAAATAATTAACTACTTAATACAACATTTATTTTTCAAATAATCGCTATTTTAAAGGCCACACGCTCACGTCCATCTGCAAAACAGGCCAATACATTACCGTGAACCCTGGCCTTATTCCGATCGCCAATCTCAAAAGGAAACTTTGTATAGTTTTATAAAGCGAGCAAATTGTACAAATGCTGCGGTATTTATAGCCCGGATTGATTTCGTGGTCAAGGCTTGATGTTGATGTAAGCAGATTATGTTCAACCTTGACGTGACGTACAGACAGACGGCACGACACGATATGACAAACTATAATAAAACCGCCCAACCGTTGGAGGAGCCCGTACTGAAAAATTACATGTTTTAGAAACTGGAAGGGAAAAATAATTAAAAAGAGCACAGGTTCAAATAAGTACCAGATTCGGCAACACCCACATCAAAAGATGGAACGTACTTACAGCATAGCAGTGTTAGGTACCGACATATAGCGTAGATACCGACTACCTTACAGTTCGACGGCTGAGCAGAGTGTGAGTTATGTTGTTGGCTGCGTTTGGCTTTATATAGGCACGGTCGATTAGTTGACCGCTTAATGAGGGTAGCATTAACACTTAATGAGGGTAGCAGTTAATTCATGTTTAATACAACTAATTACATTTGCTACAGCTTTTCATAACTAAAACTAAATACTACCACAACTTAGAATGTCACATGCTGTAACGGTGTAGGACAACGTTTATCTCCAAGCAATTTTATAAAGCTGGTTGGATAAATAACGCTTATAGTTTTCCTTGATTTCGTTTAATATTTACTACCTAAACCTGACGTGAATTTATCACAATATTCACGTAGCGTGGCTCGCATCGATTCAATGTGATCGAAAGAGTTAAGCAACTACAGGCTCGGCCGGTTTGTGGATGGGTGACCGGTAGTTACAAAAAATTTCATGGACGCTACCGTGCTTTGTAGAGCGCGCTAAGCCGTCGGTCCTGGTTGTTTTCTATGATGAAATCAGTCGTTAGGCCTTGTCGAAGACCTTCGGGTAGCTTGAGAACATTCGACACTGGGTTGGCCACTAACCCCTCCACCAATCCGCTTTGGAGTAGCGTGGTGGAGTATGCTCTAGACCTCCCGCAGCCTGTATCTCAGGGAGACCCGTGCTCAGGAGTGAGACTTCTATGGTTTGTAGCTATTCACATATTTTAACCATAAAATAATCTATATAATAAAAATGAATCGCAAAATGTGTTGGTAAGCGCATAACTCAACAACGTCTGGACCAATTTGGCCAATTCTTGTTTCTAAATGTTCGTTGAAGTTCAAGGATGGTTTTTACGGCGAGAAAAATTTGAAAATTCATCCCCAAGGGGGTAAAACGGGGGTGCAAAGTTAGTATGAAGCTTTGCCGTTTTTGAAGTTAGTGAATGTGTAACGCGAGCGAAGCTGCGGGCGTCCACTAGTATTTTAATAAAGTCAAACTGTATCAATCTTCTTTTCCTTTCGACTACGGACGTAATGTAATCCGCAAAATAAATTCAAAGAATTCCTTTTTGTCAAAAAGGAACGAAGAAAAAACTGGCTCTTCACAAATCGTATTACGGTGTTGAGTATCGAATTATGTAATCTTATATTGCGTGTTCCGTGCTACAAAAAGGGTTAATGTTATAGGTACATTTTAGTGACAAAATAATTATTTTATATTGTACTAGCTGTACCCTGCCACGCTTCGCTGTGGCACATTGTGATTGAATGGTTGCGAAATGAGAAACAAAACAAAGAATACATGTCATGTCATATAAGTTTAATTTTGCAATACTTGTGGATATACAATATTTTTCACGGATATGTGACTGATGCAAAAATTAGATAAAAACAATCCTTGATGCGGATTATATATCATGCTAAAATTTCAGCTCGATCGGTGCAGAACTTTTTGAGTTTTTGAAGCGTACACAAACCAACATAACATTTTTATATATATAAGATAGTCACAAAACAGTCCATGTACAGTCGTCCTTCATTCACAGATCTCATCGTCCATCTGTACATACAACTTGGCTTACAACCGAGCATTTATCCCACTGCAAGTGGGGAACAAATGCTAAAATAAGTACCTAAAACTAATTCTACTATGTCTAGGAAAAACAGTATTCTAAAGAATTTCTAAATTTCCGTGTAAAAATAAAGTAACTACATTTATGATATTTTCATGATAGTCAACCATGATAAATTGGTAATTGCAATAAATGGATGTTGCATAAATGTGTTACAAAAAGTTTCTAATAACACCAAATATTAGAATAATAATAATTAATTCGTTGTTAATTAAAAAATAAATATGATTATTTCACAATGTAATTTTTTATATTATTGACCTTTAAAGCTCAAGTACCTCAGGGGATAGGGGGATAGGGTGGCAAGATGTTGCCTTTCTTTGCTTTCTTACAGAAACCTACTTATCTACATCATCCACTCGCCTCTCATCCACTGCCTTGGTTAGTCATGCAGATTTCTTACATTACTGCGAAATGTGTATGCAATGTACTGTATCAATCAACCTAAAGCATTAGACGATCACTAAAATCTCATCCAGATTATGTCAAACTTTAAAATTTGAAGCTGGAACACAATCAGCTAAGCGATCCTTAATTCATTAAAAAGGCTCGCCAAACCATCTGTAATCAATATACGACGGCCATGTTGGAATTTTCGTGAATGAAATGCTCACTTCGGCAGATGAAATATGGCACAAGAGCTTTTAGCGGGAAATGTGGAATGGGGAACTAAAATTTAATGGTATTGCAGGGATAAATTTAGAATATTTTAGTGCCGAAGGGATTGAGCGTGACCTCGTGGTGTTTTGAAATAAAAAAGAGGACAAGTCAGTTTTAGTTTTTTTTAGTCAAGTTTATCAAACAATTCCATTATACCTCGAAACCGTATGTAATTTATTGACGTTAAGTATAGTTTCTATAAACGGATTACATACATACATTTAGTTTGACAGATAAAATATTTGTACGCAATCAAGCGACGGTGTTTCTGTTCAGTCTGTTGCCACCAAAGTATAGGCACAGAATAATTAGTATAGGTATCATATCAGATACTTAGTTATAGGTTACTAGTGTTTCGTATAGTGTGCTTTTCGAAGTTATCACTAACGCATTTGTACTATCCAGATCGAAGTGAGCTTTGGTACAAACTTGCCGCATAACCACAGCATGTTATAAAACATGCTATAAAACTATCCTCTATGTTTATGAAGACACTGTGCTGCTTTTACAACCAGATTCATCGGAATTATAGATACAATTCCGTTTTCAATTTGTCTGCACTACACGACGCGAAGTCTAAGTTTGAGTTAAAAGATACAACCACGCTTTACGGTTGTATCTTTTAACTTAAACCGTACGTAACTCAAGTTTAGAACGAGCTAGAAGTTTAGATAAGGTACTTTAACGGACCCACCCAAGCATCTAGGTCTAGAGCATACTCCACCACGCTGCTCCAATGCGGATTGGTTAATATTCACTATTTCGTTTTATTACGTATATAAATTATAATAATAGTCACTATTAGTCACTATTAATAGTGACAATTTATTAAAAAGCTGTGCTTTTAATATGATACCAATGCTAGTTACTCGCCAAGCTTACAACCAGGGCCCGTCTCAATCAGCTGCAATGTCTAAGTGCTGCGGCGCTCGTAACACAGTTATATGTACACTAACTCGGTTACCTGGGTTGGAGGTGACCCGTGTCTCCTCACGCTTCGAGAATCTTCGAGAAGCGTGGAATCGGAGAAACAGACGCAGAGATGTAGCAGATTTGTACGGTACGCTTGTCATATCGCATGACTTCTTCAAGCTTGAGACTTCTCTGGTTAGATCACTAGAGATATGACAGTAACCAATATTCACAACAATGAGAAACACCTGCTATAATGTCAAAATGAATACAAAATAATCGACCAACTAGATCAACGTTGAAAACGTTTTTAAAAATCATTTTAACATACAATTCAAGTCTAGGATAATAACGATCAAAAGTTGGTTAAGAACCATTCTCGCTCACTTTTCTACATATATAATTTGTTTTACAGACGGTTTTTTAATTTAATTTGTTAATTTTTCTTACAGCGATCATTAATTACATTGTAAAATACATGTTTTTATTGTGCCTGGGTCCTATAAAAGATTCTATCATTATTTAATGGTTATAAGAAAGCAAGTGAGCAGCTGAGGCAGCAACACCTATCCGCTGCCGCCCATGACAGGACAGATGAGGTCAGACGTGTTGCTTAGGCGAACATAAAGTGGAACCTACGAGTGTAATACTTATCAATGGTTTGGTTGCGAAATAAATACGAAATTAATAGGACTAAAAATTAAAAATAATCATTTTATATTCCGCTATGCAGCTTGTTAGTAAAACTTGGAATCGGCGGCTATTATGCAGCTGTATCGCGTGCAAGTTCGAGGTTCTGTGCAAGCCCAACAAACACTAAACTCGAATAGGAAACATTTCAGAATTGTACTAACATTTTCTTTCTTGTTTTATGTAGAGAACATTCTCGTTTACATTTGAAAATGATTGGATGTTTGATTCAAACAGATTCTACAATTTATTTAAGTGACATTCCAGAACTGTTAATAATTAAATATCTACAGTTATTTAAATACTGGTATCATAATATTCACCAACATTCATTAAAATCAATTCGGTAGTTTTTGATTCCATCGCGCACATTAAGTCAGTTCGTATCGTCTGTATCGATTACTTATCATCCCTGGATAGGTTTTCAAGATTTATTCAATGTACAGATGCGTTAGAGTTTTATTAAATGTATAGATATACACAGGCACAGGACCGGTCGGAGTGGTGTCGTTTAGGAGAGGCCTATGTCCAGCAGTGGACCTCAAAAGGTATCTATCAGACAGTACAACCTATCTATCAGAGCTTGTACAGTGTTGAAGCAGCATAAGTTTAAGCTGTCTTTTCAAACCTTCTCCCACTGACTTTGTCCACTAACCAGTGGTGCTAAAAGAACCCCTGGATTGAATAACAACGTGCATTGGGTGGCGCATAGCCAGACACGTGACTCGTGTTAAAAATAGACAAAGTCCATGTATTTTTGGCTGCGACTGTGATGTTCTAAACGTTTCTTGGAAAGGTAACTTTCGGACATTGGCACGAGAGCCACCCAACTTGGCTGCAACCCATTGCAGATTATATAAAACTAGTGGACGGCCCGCAGCTTCGCTCGCGTAGAATTAGACATACACAATAGTTTCGATATTAGACTCTACACAATAAGCGAATTGGCGTCCCTAAGATTCCCAGTTAAAATCTCGTTAAGTTGTTTTGTGATTGGTGTATGGCAAAAAAACTACTAACTATTCGTATAAGATCAAAGTCAAAGTCAAAGTCAAAGTCAAATAATTTATTTCGCTATGAGGTGATTAGACACGCTTAACGAAAGTCTAGGTACCTAACTAAAAACTACTTAAACTACTAACTGATCTATATAAGGCAAAGGATTAGCTATTGATTATTGAATGAATAGCTAATCCTACACAGGTGTCTAACTTGCCTTAAGATAAATTTACAATAATTACCTACCACTAAGCTAAGCTCTAAGTCACGATAGACTATCTATATGGTCATCGGCTTTAGGAAGAATTTACAATATTCTTATCCTATGCCCTAGTGTAGGCCGAGAGAGAAAAAAGCCGGAGGAAAAAACTCTCGGTACTCTTTTAAAATTCGAATTAATTTTTACAGAAAAATGTACAGTATGACCATGACATGATCAAGTCAGACACGAGACAGCCAATCGTGTATGCCAAGAATCACCCCATATGCCACCTGCTTACAATTTTTAGTATAATTAATACAGAAGTATAGTGATAGCCTGTCAGAGTTTAATTCAGTCCCATGCCTTTATATCATCCAAATACTCCTGAATATTATAATAAGCTTTTCGACATAATGTTTGTTTGATGGTTTTTTTAAACCTTTGTAAAGGCAGAGACTGAACCGCAGCCGGGACTTTATTGAATATTAGAATAGACATTCCTATGAAGGAACGACTTTTCTTACTAAGCCGGCATTTAGGAAACGCTAATTTGTGGCCGTTCCTTAGTGTTACATTGCGTAAGGCATTTAGGTCACTACGACTTACAAACTGATGCCTATTTTTACGAATATACATAATATTCTCATAGATGTACTGCGATGCAAGGGTTAGGATGTTTATTTCCTTAAATTTTTCTCTAAGGGAGTCTCTACTTTTCATTTTGTATATATAACGGATAGCCCTCTTCTGCAAAATAAAAATAATATTAGCATCAGCTGCATTACCCCAGAGTAAAATGCCATAGGACATTACACTGTGAAAGTAACTAAAATATACCAATCTAGCGGTATCGACATCCGCCAAACAGCGTATCCTTTTAACCGCGTAAGCTGCAGAACTTAGTCTATCCGCCAGTCGACAGATATGGGGTCCCCACTGCAACTTCCACGGGCCCTAAACATAACTTAGTAGCGTCCATAGCCCAATGGCTCGCGTTGATTCAATGTGATCGAAAGAGTTAAGCAAAGACAGTCAAGTCAGTCGCGGTCGATTGGTGGATGGGTGACCGCTAGTGGTAAATTTTCGAGGACGCTACCGTGCTTCGGAGGGCACGTAAAGCCGTCGGTCTCGGTTGTTTTCAATGCTGGAAACAGTTGTTAAGCCTTGTTGAAGACCTTCGGGTGGATTGAGAACATTCGACACTGGGTTGGCCACTAACACATTGTGGGGGAGATACGTGTCCAGCAGTGGGACGTCTATAGTCATGCGGACGACCAGAGAGCATCATCACCATTACTAAACCGACGTTAGAAAAAATTTAATGACATTCTTTCAGCGCTTACAAATACCATGTAATGACAAGTACCTAAATGAATTTGGATCAGAGTAATGATGTGATGTAATAATAATAAGTAATAATATTTTAAAAAAATAAAAAAAGAAAGAAATTTAAAGAGATACATAATAATATAATCTGAACATCTCCAAATAAATTATGAAAACGAGAACTAAATAATTATAAGCAAATACGGTTATGATTGGAGCTTACGAGAGATTCTGTTTCCCCGATTCAAATTACATCGTAAATTCAATTTGGTCCAAACTCGCACAGGTGTTTAGTGCTCGCAGTAAAACGTTATATGTACCTGTAATTTACAAAGGAAAATCGACCTTACGTATTTTAACCGCTTTTAATTCTAACGACACGATATTATTATCGAACGCAGATGGATGGGTGTCGTGACAGCACAGTTGTACATTGTCTTTCTAACTTAATGAATAACCACGTTTTTTACGAACAATTTTATTATTTATTAAAAAATATACTCGAATAATTTATAGGTGATAGGATAATCTATCGGAACCTGATATATAAAACCTATTTTGTTGCTTCAAAAGTTCGCTTGTTTGCTTCCACATCCATGATAAAAACACGGAGATACTTAATTCAAACCTTCGATCAATAATATTCAAACACACGGCCATCTGACCCCAAGGTAGGCGCGAGCCTGTACTATGGGTGTCAGAGACTGATATACATGGTGTTACGAAGGCGCAGGGGAGCTAGCGCCATCTAGCGCCGCTGGTGGAACCACTCAGTGAACATACATAGATACATAGACAACGTGATATCCCGACTCGATACTAGATGGCGTTAGTGGGCCTGTATTCTCGCGTGTTCGGGAACACGCGGTATCTTTCCAGAATCGTCTAGTACTCGCGACGGCACGTATAAATAGACGCGGGGAGAGCCGTGAGTTCAGTTCAGTTCGAGCTTTCGAGGCGACTTCGAAGTGAAAACTAGCGATACCGGAGTGAAACAAGTGAAACCTACGACTTGGCTTACGACCTAGGACATCGTTAGTGCTTAGTGTTGGGACCTAGTGCTTTGTGTTGGACCTAGTGCTTAGTGTTTGGACCTAGTGCTTTGTGTTGGACCTAGTGTTTGGACCTAGTGCTTTGTGTTAGTGCTAGTGAATAAAGTCTTCATTGAGTCAGCAGGTCTTTCTCTCCAAATCCTTCGAACCCTAACGTTAGGTGGTAGAGCCTATAGGGAACCAAATAGGTTTTATATGAAAGCTACTTGGTTCCATATAGAGTTCGCCCGGGGCAGTACCACCGCCCGCCACGGTACCTAGTACCATTTCTGCCGTGTAATAATTGTTTTTAAAGCAATTGTGGTCCGGTTGGAAAGGTGTGGATTCCGGTTACACTTCTTTAGAGGCGACCATCTTAGTCCTCAAGGGTAGCAACACATCTGTGACTGACTTAAAACGAGACTCCTACTAACAAGTACTAACTGGACTATTACTAACACCAACTAACTGGACTAACTATCACTAACAGTCCTCAGTCCTCATACCTACTAACGAACTGACCAACTAATGTTCTAATTAACTCTCTCAACTAATTGGACTAACCATCCCAGTCCCTAATTGAGTCTTGTTCAAAGTCAGTCACAGTTGTCATGGGCGGCAGCGGATGGGTGGTGCTGCAAGCTCGTTTGCTATCTTTTTTCCATAAAAAAAAAAAAAAAAAAAAAAAAAAAAACGTAACAACTGGTGTCAGAAGTGGGATTTGGAGATGCCATTGACTCCGAGAGAGGACTTACAGGAGGGCGTCAGGACAAGGGCACAACGAGCTGCGGAGGCCACAACTGGGGACCAAGCTCCGCCCACTGTGGGCCAAGCCCCGCCCACTGGCCCCGCCCACCTTGCCACGCCTACCCAACAGGCCACGCCCACCAATGACACCGAAGCTTCTACAGCCCCTCTTCAATTAGGAAGTTTGTTTGTATTAATTCGGGAAATGAAGGAATCACAAGATCGCAAGCTCGGTGCTTTACAAGAGTCACAAGAACGCAAGCTCGGTGCTTTGCATGAGTCACAAGAACGCAAGCTCGGTGCTTTGCAAGAGTTTCAAAAGGCTGAAATCAGAGCGATTCGAGAATCACAAGAGCAACAAAAAGACCTCCAAGAAAAAGCGCTTCGGGCTATAAATGATGTTAGTGACACGGTGATTAAGCTTCGAAAAGATGTCGACATGGTGGAAGAACGAGTTACCGGGTTGGGATTGGATGTGGAAAACATGAAAACCGGCCTCACTGAATTACAGAAGAAAGTAGTGCGCCTTGAAACCACGGGAGTTGCGATGTCTAGTGGAACTACCGTAGTGGCGCAAGGACCAAGAGTGAAAGTGCCACCATACGACGGCACTACTTCTTGGAACGCCTATCGTCAGCAATTCCAGACTGTTGCTGCTGCCAACGGATGGACGGAAGAACAATGCCTGACCGCTCTCACTGTTGCGCTCAGAGGGCAAGCTTTGTCGGTCCTGGAAGCACATACAGGAAATGGGTTCCAAGACCTGATGGAGGCACTTGAATCCAGATACGGGGAGCGACACCTGGAGCATGTGTTCCGTGCCCAACTGCGTGACAGAGTCCAACGCTCAGGAGAAGGACTACAACAATGGGCGTTGGAAATTGAAAAACTTGTCAGGAAGGCACACCCAGGAGCCGACACCAAGATGGTGGACACGAATATTGTGCAAGCATTTGTCGACGGAATAAAAGACCTGGAGGTCAGAGCTGCAGTGAGGCTTCGTCACCATACCTCGCTAAAGGAAGCATTGGCGCATGCCTTGGAGGTCGAGGCGGTTCGCCATGATATACGGCACACCCATAAGATCCGCGAGGTCTCTGAGGAAGTCAAGGAGGTTAAGGCTCCTACGAAGAAAGCTTTTGGAGCCATGTGCTACAAGTGCGGCGAGAGGGGCCATCTTCAGCTCAACTGCCCGCAGAAGGAGACCCAGATGGCAAGGATGAAAAGGCTCGAGGAACAAATAGAGGAGCTGAAGAAACAAGGGGCTTCGTCCCCTGCCCGGGATCAGGGAAACGAATAAAAGCCAGGACTAAGGGGCGAGTGCTGGCTGACGCGGAGGAAGCCCCGATAACTGTTATCTCCCAGGCATGCAGCGGGAATAGTCTTGTGATTCAGGGGACTATTAACGGGACGGATTGCAAAATGACTCTAGACACAGGAGCCTCTAGAACAATAGTGAACCCAAATCTGGTAAAAGCCGCAAGGGGACACAAGAGGAGAATTAACTATCGGCTTCTTACTGCCTCCGGTCAGCCAATATCCGTCCTGGGAGAAATGTCAGTTACGATGTATGTAGGGGGGTCCTCATACTCTCATAACGTGATCGTGGCTGAGATTATGGATGATTGCATCTTGGGTTTGGATTTCATGAAGAAACACAACTGCAGAATTAATGTCGCTGAGGGAGTTTTCAAGTGCGGTGAAGAAGAAATCTTCATTCTTGGAGGCACCTGCGGGAAGGTCGCATGTGTAAAGAAAATCACTATACCTGGACGAGCGGAAGCTCGGGTGCTGGTGAAACTGCCGCCAGCTGGAAAGAAAAAGTCAAACAGATGCGTGTTGATCGAAGACGCACCTACCAAGACATCAGCGCAAAAACTGATGACGGCGAGAACCCTTGTTAGTGGAAGCAGTAACGCTGTGGTCAAGGTTTTGAACCTTAGTGATCGCGAGATCTGCTTGAACGAAGGTGACGTCATTGGAAAGTGCGAGGAAGTTGTCTGGATGAAAAAGTGTAATTCGATGACAGGCGCAGACTCAGCAAACAGCAACAATTATGGACTAGTGACTGAGCTACTCGATGACTGCAAGAGTAATCTGACTTATTCGCAGAGCATGAAAGCTAAGAAGTTTTTACAGCGCTACGCGAATATCTTCTCCAGTCAAGAAGGGGACCTTGGAAGAACGTCGATGGTTCAGCACAGGATAGATACCGGAAGCGAGAGACCAATTCGTCAACGAGCAAGACGGATACCAATTGCGAAGGAAAAAGAAGTTGAAGGCCTTTTGGAGGACATGAGAAAGAATAAGATCATTGAACCGTCTGCAAGTCCGTGGTGCTCACCTGTGGTATTAGTGAAGAAGAAAGATGGTAGCACGAGATTTTGTGTGGACTATAGGCGTCTCAATGATGTCACTAAAAAGGACAGTTACCCGTTACCTCGAATCGACGACACTTTGGATACCTTGAGTGGCATGAAATGGTTCTCGACCCTAGACCTAAAATCTGGATACTGGCAGGGGGAAATTCATCCAAAAGACAAGGAGAAGACAGCTTTCTCGACCGGAAAAGGTTTATGGCAATTTAACGTCATGCCCTTCGGATTGTGCAACGCACCTGCCACATTTGAGCGACTCATGGAGTGTGTACTGGCAGGCTTAGTTGGAGAGGCTTGCTTAGTCTACTTAGATGACGTCATCATTGTCGGCCGTGACTTCGAGGACCATTTGCGAAACTTGGAGCGAGTTTTCGCAAATATAGAGGGAGCCAAATTAAAGTTGAACCCGAAAAAGTGTCGTTTATTCAGGAGTAAGGTCAATTATCTCGGCCATGTTATCTCCAGCGATGGGATCCAGACAGACCCGGAGAAACTGGAAGCAGTTCAAAAATGGCCTACCCCTAAGGACAAAACCGAAGTGCGGGCATTCCTCGGCCTATGCTCATACTACAGGCGTTTTGTTCAGGGATTCTCAGAGATAGCCAAGCCATTACATCGGCTGACAGAAGATAAACGACAATTTAGTTGGGATGAGACTTGTGAAGATTCTTTTCAGAAACTGAAGAAACATCTGTGTGAAACACCAATACTGGGGTATCCACAACCTGAAGGACGGTTTATAGTCGACACAGATGCAAGCAACACGGCCATTGGAGGGGTGTTATCTCAGAAACAGGGTGAAAGAGAAGTTGTTATTGCCTATTTCAGTAAATCTTTATCCAGGCCAGAGAGAAATTACTGTGTGACAAGAAGAGAACTCTTGGCTGTTGTAAAGACGCTACAACACTTCAATAAATATCTCATCGGCAGACCGTTTTTACTGCGAACTGATCACGCAGCCTTGAAGTGGCTACTGCAATTCAAGAACCCAGAAGGTCAAGTAGCTCGATGGATTGAACAGCTCCAGGAGTATGACTTCGAGACGGAACACCGCAGCGGAAAAACACATGGGAATGCCGATGCACTCTCACGAAGGCCGTGTTCGGAAGACTGCAAACATTGTGTTAAGCAGGAATCTAACGAAATAACATTAAAATTAACGAGAACAAGTCCTTTGGGTCTCTGGGAGAATGATGCTATGAGGGAGGCTCAAGAAAGAGATGACGACCTTCGGCACATCATCACATGGAAGAAACGGGGTGACGTAAAACCAATCTGGAGCGAGGTTGCACCCACTGGCGCTGTCACTAAGGCGTACTGGGCGCAATGGGACAGTCTGATACTGCAAAACGGAATACTCTACCGGAAATGGGAGAAGACTAACGGCAGAGAGTTTCATCTTCAGATCATTGTCCCAAGAACGAGAGTACCAGATGTGCTCCGTGAAATACATGATGGCGTATCAGGAGGTCATCTAGGTGTCAAGAGGACGTTAACAAAAGTGCGAGAACGATTCTACTGGTTGCATTGTCGAGATGATGTACAGGATTGGTGCCGCAAATGTACTACCTGCGCTGCTGTAAAAGGACCACAGACCAGGAGCCGTGGGAACCTGCGGTTGTATAACGTCGGTGCACCGTGGGAACGAATAGCAGTTGACGTAGCTGGGCCATTTCCTGTAACGGAATCGGGTAACAAGTATTTTATGGTCGTCATGGACTACTTCACCAAATGGCCCGAAGTGTTCGCCATACCAAACCAAGAAGCTACAACAGTCGCTTCTAAGTTAGTCGAAGAAGTGATATGTCGCTTTGGTGTACCTCTAGAAATCCATTCTGATCAGGGCAGGAACTTCGAATCGCAAGTATTCCAGGAGGTGTGCAAAATTTTGGGCATGCATAAGACGAGGACCACCGCGTACCATCCACAGTCTGATGGAATGGTTGAGAGGTTTAACCAGACTCTGGAGAGGCATTTGGCGAAAGTGGTAGACGACAAACAAAAGGATTGGGACAAGTATATACCACTCTTCCTTCTGTCGTACCGAACCGCCGAGCATGAGAGCATAAAAGCTACCCCGGCGTATGTCAATTACGGTAGAGAACTACGAATACCAGTAGATCTATTGACAGGAGGGTCACCGGAGGGACCAGAGACCGTACAAGACTATGTTTGCAATTTAAGGGAAAAAATGCGCTATATACACGCCTTGGTACGGGAAAATGGGTTACAGTCAAGTGAGGGCATGAAAACCAGATACGACCGGAAATCGAACACGAGCGGCTTCGAGGAAGGGTCACTGGTGTGGCTGCATAACCCAACTCGCCGGAAAGGAAAATCTCCAAAGTTGCAGACCAAGTGGGACGGTCCATACAAAGTGGTTACGCGACTGAATGATGTGACTTATAGGATTCAAAAGCAACCAAGAGGGGCATTCAAAGTGGTACACATAGACCGTCTGGCGCGTTACCATGGCAGTAACAACGATGCTCGGGACGAGCATCGCTAAGAGGGGAGTGGTGTTACGAAGGCGCAGGGGAGCTAGCGCCATCTAGCGCCGCTGGTGGAACCACTCAGTGAACGCATAGACAACGTGATATCCCGACTCGATACTAGATGGCGTTAGTGGGCCTGTATTTATTTATTTATTTATTTATTTATATTTGGGAAACAAACAATTTTTATTACAAATAAGTAGTATAGTATATAAGTAACATATGTCAGTGAAGTTTCCACTGATTACTAATACATAAGTGTTTTACAATTTTTTGTAGTATTATAATCGCCTTGAAAAGAAAAATAAGAAAAAAGAATGAAAGGTAAAAATGGAAGGAACTGCTAATTAAAAAAAATATTACAAAAAAAAAAAAAAAAAAACTAAGTATTCAGACCTTTTAGCGCCTGTTTAAGCTTCCGTTTATATTTACCTATTGGGCAATTAAAAATATCAATGCTCTGTAAATGCTTATTATAGATCTTTGCGGAGCGACGTATAAAGTTGTTGCCCGTGTAATTTCTTGTATATTTCTGGATGTAAAACAGGCGCTTAATGCGAGAATTCGTTCGGGGGCAAATCAAGTGCACATTACTTAGCAAGAATGGTGAATCGATATTATTGTTGAGTAGTTTATATAAAAACATTAGATCCCTCTCGATTCGTCTAGTTTTTAGGGGTGTTATTTCTGGAACGGATTTAAATCTGAATTTAAAATGTTTTAAATAAAGTCTAAAGACTTTGTCTAATCTATTAATTTGAACTTTGTATTGCGGATTCCATACAACAGAACCGTATTCCAGTAAAGGTCTGACATATGAGTCAAAGAGATGTGAAAGTGTTGAACCGAACTTGAAATCTCTACTTACCCTTAAAACAAAACCAAGCATACGTTGGGCTTTGGGGATGATGTAGTTTAGGTGCTCATTAAATGTTAGTTTATTATCTAATAAAATACCCAGGTCTTTGACTTCTGTAACTCGCGGCAATGCTATATTTCTAAAATTATAATCAAATTTTAATTGTTTGGGGCTTCTAGAGAAAGAAATTACACTACATTTTTTGATGTTAAGGTCTAAATAATTGTCTCTACAGTATAACATAAATTTATCAAGGTCTTTTTGTAGTAGCTCACAGTCAGACCATGTTTTGATTTTTCTGAAAATTTTCATATCATCCGCGTACAACAAGAAATGAGAATGTTCAAAAATCTCGACTACGTCGTTAATAAATAAGTTAAAAAATAAAGGAGCGAGATGCGAACCTTGTGGTAAGCCAGAAGTGACCGGGAGAAATGAAGAACAAAAGCCCTTAATAGTTACTGCTTGACTTCGTTCACGAAGGTAAGAAGTAATCCAACGTAAGAGATCTCCGTGTATGCCAAACGATTCAAGTTTGCGTACCAAGACCGAGTGCCTAACTTTATCAAATGCTTTAGAAAAATCGGTGTATATAGCGTCTAATTGACAGCCACTTTCCATGGCAGAGGCAGCTTGATGCACAAATTCACAGACATTGCTTTCAGTTGATTTTTTATTTATAAACCCATGTTGCTGATTGATAATGACAGGTCTTAATAGTGGATAGATATGACTATACACAATTTTTTCAAAAAGTTTAGCAATTGTACTTAGTTTGGATATAGGCCTGTAGTTGGCGATGTTGTGTTTGTCACCGCTTTTATGTAATGGAATAACATATGAACGCTTCCAAATCTCAGGCATATTACCAGTTTTCAGAGAAACATCAAACAAAATGGACAAAGGTAGAGACAAGTGTTCGTGGCAGTTTTTCAGAAATATAGGAGGTATGCCATCCGGCCCGGATCCTTTATTTATGTCCAGGTTTTTTAAATACATATAAACAATGTCCTTTGAGCAATTGACAGAGCTAATAGGTGAGGAGTAAGTTGAGGTAGAGTTTAACGCTATTGTGGAGTCTGAGTCAGATTCAAATACAGAGTGAAAACATTTATTGAACTCTTCGCAGATTTCCTCTGTTCCACTATAAGAGACACCGTTTAAATACATTTTTGCGGGCAAACCGTGAGAGCTTTTTTTAGATTTCACGAAGGTCCAGAAGAATTTACAGTGACGCTTAATATTACGTTCTGCATTGTAAATGTAATTGTCGTAACATGTTTGTTGTACCCGTTTCTCTCGCAAGCGAAGCATTTGAAAAGTAGCATAATCTGAATTTCTGCCGTAAATCTTCCACTTTTTATGAACTTTCAATTTTTCTTTAGTTATTTTTATAAGTGCCCTAGAGTACCAAATGGGGAAACGATTATCTTCTTTCCCTACATATCGAGTCGGGATATTGCTTAAAATTATGTTATTGATAATTTCATAAAATGATTTTACACATAGATTGATGTCATTTGAACAAAAAACGCGGCTCCACTCAATCTTTGATAAAATGTTATTAATAGTGTCGTAATCCGCCAGATGAAATAATCGTATAAGTCGAGGCTTGGATGGTATCGAACGGTTACAATTGGCATGTATTACAAACTCTAGAGCTGGGTGATGACTGTCAACTGGAACCAACGGATTTTCACAGCGGGTCACCTCACAAGTAACTCCACTTATAATAAGATCCAGAAGCTTTTGGTTAACATTGAGAACGTTATTAAATTGATTTAAATTCGTGATACATAGAAAATTATGTAATATATTTGCTGGAAGATCATGCTTACATTGATTTATTAAAAGCGAGTTACTATCAGAGGACCATTTTGCAGCCGAAATATTAAAATCTCCAAGTATTAGGTAGTCATCATCTGGTTGATTAAGAAAAATATCTGTAACATGTTCAAAGAACTCATCCAGAGCCTCGACATGTTTTTTACTTTGCGGGAAATACCCACAGAAAATATGGAGAGGTTGGGAATCTTTACTTGAAATTATAACTTCTATCGCTTCTGCAGAAAAACTGGCGAATGATAAACAAATTGAGCTTTGGACAGCGAACTCCTGACGTACTGCTATCAAAACACCGCCGCCCAACTTGTCTCCACGATTGTCATAATCTCGATCTGATCTATACACCAGAAAGCGATCATCGAATAGTTCCGAGTTATATATACCAGGAAGGAGCCATGTCTCTGTAAGGCAGATCACGTCATAGTTATGTAATAAAAGATTTCGATAAAAGGCACTGGTCTTGGTACGCAATCCGCGTACATTTTGGTAGTAGACAAGAAGTTTATTATGTAACGCCATTGTTGACATATAAAAGTTTATTTGATACCAACAACCCCTTTTGAAAATAATTAGTTATTGAGATGCACCCGAACGTGAAATCAGAACTAAAATCAAGACAATTATTATGCAAGCTAATTATATAACAGATATTACAGTGACAAAGTGATATTAAACTTGAAAAAACAATCCAAAATATATAACAACCTAAGGATTGAACTAATACAAATAGTGTTACTTTTATTTTATCTTGTTTAAATCTTGTTCACTTGATACAACAATAACTGGGCTTGTGTCATTACGTCGTGCAAAGATAGTACAATTTTTAACCCAAACGTATGAAAATAATTTTTCTCTAGCTATAGATTTGGTTCGGTGTAGTAGAGCCTTATTTGTGCTGGTCAGATGCTCATTGATATAAATCGGATTTTCACACATAGCATATCCAATATCCCTTGCTTTTAGTTTAAGTTTTCTTGCTTCTGAAAGGAAGTCATCCTTCTTATAGCGTGCCAGGAAACGTACCACAATAGGCTTTACTTTTTTATTATCTGATTGTTTCGGCGATACTCTCGTTATAAAATCTATATCAGTTACTGGGTTAATTTTGCAGCTAGTACGCTCTGAAATTTTGTTAAAAATTTGGAAAAGGTTTTCATTTTTCTTCTCGGGTATGCCATAAATCTCAATGTTAGATCTCCGCGACCATTGGTCATTGGAGTTATAGGAGCTTTCTAACTTCACCACCGATGATCTAAGCTGGTTCAATTCAGAGGACATGGTCTTGTAAGATTTTAGTTCGATCTCAACTTTATCAACTCTTTTTGTCAAATTTTCGAATTGTTGATTAAATAGGATGAAGGATTCATTAATATTGATGATTTCTTCCCTAATTGGTTTCAGCTCTTCAGATAATATATCGCGCACAACAGATCGAAGATTGTCCTTCAGTAAATTAAACTCAGCAGCTACGGTGTTTTTTATGATTTCCGCGTAGTCAATGTGTGACTGTACTGATGGACTAGGGGGAGACATTGTACTAGAACCCCTTTGCTGTAAACTGATCTCGTCCCTAATAATTTGTCTCATTCTTTCCTCAGTGGTCTCGCAAGTTTCCATCTCCTTTGTAGTTAAATTGTCGCGCTTAGTTTTAGTGCGTTGTTTAACATTTTCTCCTGGAGAGGTTGTGCCACATGCTGGTTTAGGGTCCAGGGCATGTGCCTGTCGAATAGGAGTGTTGGAGTTGTCCCTCTTAGGTATTTTGCTGCGACAGTTGGGGCAAACCCATGCATATTTAGAACTCTTTGATAGCTTTTTAAAGTTTGATTCGGTGAAGCCAGCGCAAATAATGTCAAATTTTAACTTGCACGTATTACACTTTATGTATAGATTGTCACTGATAACTGAGCTACAACCAGCGCAATGTTCACTTTTATCCATAGCTAATATTATATGTTTGTATTTTTAAGAAATTTTGAGATTTTATATGTATATATTGTTTTTGTATTATGTTAAAATTAAAAATTAATTAAAAATGTATAATTAAATGTTAAAAGAAGAAAGCAAAAAAAAAAAAAAAAAAGTTTTTGTGGCGCGATTTGAACTTCGGTATACAGGCGTGAGTGTAGATTCAATTACGGTCTGTTCTCCAGAGCCGTCTAGTCACTATGCACTGAAGTGAAAATCATGATTCAAACAAGTCTCAAAACTGGCATGACCGTATGACGTATCAGTTGATAACCGAGCGGCCGGCGGCGAGCGCATGAGTCACACACTGAGCTTGTTGTTACACGGCACTTTTTAAACTGAATTACTGGTCAAACATTTTGAGTTTATTTGTTGTTTTCACGCACGACACAACACTTTTAGCTTATGAGTTATCACCAGCTTCTAGGGTAACAGTCAAATTACATGTGTAAGTGCTTTTTTGGCGAATTAGCGCGTTAAGAACACTGATTTTGAATAATACTTAAAGAAAACACTGAGTTAGCGTCTGTATCGACCGCGGGTAGCGGGGGGACTGACTGTATTCTCGCGTGTTCGGGAACACGCGGTATCTTTCCAGAATCGTCTAGTACTCGCGACGGCACGTATAAATAGACGCGGGGAGAGCCGTGAGTTCACATATTCCCGCTCCGGCGCCCGCCGCGAGCACCCGTGTACGCCGAGCGCGCTCTCCGCCGCCAAATTGTATACCTACGCGTGAGTAACTCGAACTCAGTTCGTTATTTATTGTTGCCAAGCAATTGGTAATAATAAATTTACGTTCTGCCGCGATTGCAACTAGTGGATACCCCGCGGTGTTATACCAAGCTAGTTAACGTTGACCCGGTGCGTTTCTCCGTCCCTTCTGGACTGAGAGAAACCGGCCGACCCGATCCCACTGCACTCGGGCCTTCCCGAGGGTGACGGTTAGTGACTATTTTCCATTAGGGATAGCCACTTCTAATTTTTCCTCGTTTCCCCCCCTGCCACGGCAGGGAGGCTGCTCCTATCATGGACCCGTTTTCACCGTTGGCCCTCGAGGCATTTGCTCAAAAATGTCAGGAAATGGGCATCCATTATGATGAAAAGCTCATTAGTCTTCTCGTGGCCTTCCTAAAGCCATCCATTCCCGACTCGCCTGAGTCCCCTGCTATGGATACGGAATACGACTCCACCTCTTCTGGTCGTAAACGACCCATATCCTCTGAGTCATCCGAGGACGAGTCCCGGAGCGACGAATCTGACGTATCAGACGGAACCGTCATTTCTAATACCTCTTCGGACGGGTTTCAAACCGTTAAAGGGCGCAAAAAACGCCGTAACAAGCGCGCCGCGCACTCACCCCGCGCCTCTGAGGCCTCCCTTCCTGCATCCCCTACTCCCACAGTTAAGGGCCCCCCTAGCCGAGCTGCTTCACGCTCCCCCCCGACGGTCCCTAAGACCAAGGCTCCTCCACCCATCTTCTTGCGGGACAAATCCAAGTGGACCGCAGTAGTGGATCTATGCTCACAGTACAAGATCCACTACACTCAAGCTACTAATACGGGCGACTGTATTAAAATTCAAATCCCCAATTCGGAACATTTCCATACTTTAGCCGATCTTCTAAAACAGAATAAAGTACAATTTCACACTCATGCCTTCCCTGAGGATCGGAAGGTTAAGGCAGTTTTGCGTGGGGTCCCCCACGAACTCGCCAATGAGGCCATCCTGGAGGATCTTAAATCCCAAGGTCACCCCGTCGAGGCTGTGCACAAGATGCACAGCCGCCTGGGAAAGCAGTTCCCCCTTGCCTTGGTCATCATGACCAACTGCCCCCAGTCCCGTAACATTTTCAGAGAGCCCCTCACAGTGTGTGGGCTCTCCAATATCCGAGCCGAGCCCCCTCATAGACGAGGTTTCCCAGGCCAGTGTCACCGCTGCCAGCTTTACGGCCACGCAGCGGCGAACTGCTCGGCCAATCCGAGGTGTGTGAAGTGCCTCGTGCCTCACCTCACACAAGAGTGCACACGCACTAAAGAAGATCCGACCCCCCCGTCCTGTGTCCTGTGCTGGCGTACTGGACACACTGCTAATTACCGTGGATGTCCACGTGCTCCCCGTGTGCCCAAGGCTGCGAATAAGCAGCCCCACAGCACAAGGAAAGTCCTGCCCTTAAGGCAAGCCCCGCCCCTAAGGCAAGCTCCGCCTCCTCTAACGGAGACAAACTTTCCTCAATTGAGGACCCCCAACACCCGTCTAGGGCCCCCACCTACAAATAACTCCAAATCTTGGAGACGTGAAGCCCCCTTGGCTGCCCCTGCCCCTGCCCCAACCCAGGCCACTGCCTTTTCCCCTGCCCCTGCCCCAACCCAGGCCACTGCCTTTACCCCTACCCCTACCCCGGCTCCTAAAGCCGCTAACCCACTCCCTCCCTCCTGGACTGCCGACGTATCCACAATCCAAAATGTTTTTAAAAATATAGATCTTGACGAGATAAGGATCCTTGCTAGGAAACTTCGCGAGTCAAAAAATGCTACGGATAAGCTTCTGGCCTTAGCAGATCACTACGATCTCATAAACGCGTTAAAGTCAATTTAAAGTTTAATAATTGTTTACCCAATTCGCGCGGTAGCGCCCTTCATGCCCGTATTAGTGCCATATTCCAACATGACACAAGTCCCAGCTTCGACAACACTCTGTGTAGTCAACTAGCGGTAGCGCCCTTGGGTAGCGCCGCTTGCGTCCCGCCTCTCCAAGCGGGATCGCTTCCGATGTCGGCTTGAGGGTCATATGACTAAAGCCATCCCCTAAGGCAGGTTTTAGTCTACGGACATAATCGGTACAGCCGGCTGTACCGATACGCATGAGGTGCGTTTCCTGCCTCCCTCCTAGGTATAGCCCGGTCTTGCCCGGAGGGTCAGTCCACGTAGGTTGGTTGTCTGGACGCAAAACAAAAAAAAAAAAAAAAAAACCGTGAGTTCAGTTCAGTTCGAGCTTTCGAGGCGACTTCGAAGTGAAAACTAGCGATACCGGAGTGAAACAAGTGAAACCTACGACTTGGCTTACGACCTAGGACATCGTTAGTGCTTAGTGTTGGGACCTAGTGCTTTGTGTTGGACCTAGTGCTTAGTGTTTGGACCTAGTGCTTTGTGTTGGACCTAGTGTTTGGACCTAGTGCTTTGTGTTAGTGCTAGTGAATAAAGTCTTCATTGAGTCAGCAGGTCTTTCTCTCCAAATCCTTCGAACCCTAACACGTAACAATACATAGATATTCCTAAACACATACTTAAATAGATAATATTAACACCCAGACACAGAACAAATACAAGTGTTCGTCACACGAATATTTGTCCTGTGTGGGATTCAAACCCACGACCCTTGGCGCAACAGACAGGGTCACTACCGATTGCGCCAACGGGCCCGTCAAAAGATGTGGGGTGGGTCGTTGGTATATCGTATCGTGTGATATGAACACGTCGAGTGTTCCGAAGGGCGGAGCGCGGTTGGCTCGGTTGCGGGCAGGAAGGGCCCGCGCCCCCGACGGCCCTGCGACCTACTTGCAGCGGTCTATGACCTCCGCAAGGTCGTCTGCTATCGATTAAGGACTCACATGGAACGTTTAAGGAGACTGGCATTGAATGGTTTCTCTTTTATCTTTAAATGGGTATGTTGAGTTTCAATTGATTGTTTAAACAATCAATAAGTATTGCTTATATATACCTTTATACATACATCATGTCTTTATAAATATAAGATAGCAAAATAGCATGCAGCACCATCCATCCGCTGCGGCCTTACTGACTTACTAAAATTCTTTCTCAAGATACTGGTTAGTTAATAAGGACCTTAATTTCCGGAACTTTCGAATAATTTTATAATGTAACTAGTGGACGCCCGCAGCCTTGCTCGCGTGGAATTTGACACAACAATAGTTTCGTTTACACCTAGTAATATTATATAGCCTATATCACTCAGTGTAGATGCAGCTTTCTAATGGTGAAAGAATTTTTGAAATCGGTCCAGAAGTTTTTGTGTGAAAACATTACAAACAAATGTTTCCTCTTTATAATATTAGTATAGATAAAGAAAGCTAAGCTGGGTATGTTGGCAGATGCTCTATACTCGTATGCTTTGACGGTTAATCGGTTGTTGGTTACGATTTACTAACTTAAATTATTTATTTATTGACGTCATGTATTAGTAATTAGAAATCATAATTGTAATTACATACTTGAAAAATATTTGCATGCTAATTTTAGCTGAATACCATGTACAGCTCGATATGTATTGTATATGCGTTTTTTCAAAGCAAATAAATGACTATGACTATGACTATGACTAAAGACACATGCATGTGTTGACTTCCCCATTCATTTTGTTAGGTTTAAAAAGGGTCTTTATAAAGCCGTAGCACCGTAGCAGCGTAGAGGGTGCTACGAGTGCTACGTTTAAACCTACGGCACGATTTTTGTTTCTTGTTCATGGTGTAGGTACCTTATAAATCTTTTGGCTTTTGTAGTAGCGAGTTAGGTGTAGTAGTAGTTACATATAAGGTACGTAACCTTATACGTAACCCGTAGACGTCCCACTGTTGGGCACGGGTTTCTCCCATAGCCAGAGCTGTGGTCTAGAGCATACTCCACTGCAGTGCATTGGTGGAGTCCTTGCCAACCTAAGAATAAAATTATCTCAAGCTACCCATATGTCTTCGAAAAAGCTTAGTGTAGGGGTTACTACAGTTTGGGGATGGGCGAGCCCATATAAATGAGTACACCCAGTGAGTGCAGTTTTAACACTAATTTATTAAAGTAAAAATGCTTATAATGAAATGATGAGCATGTGTGTGTATATGTGAAGCATTAGCACACACACGCTGAAAGGTCGCCACGCGCCAAAGGTGTTGTCTTACTTACAGCACGTGTACGGTTCATTGCCTCGTACATCTTGCCCACTCAAAAAGGGAAAAGCTACAGAATGTAAAACGATTTGATAATTCAAAGTCAGCGTGTATGTACTTGCAATCACACAGTATTGATATAAAAGAAAATGAACTTATATTAAATGTTATAAAATGATTTTACGTGTTTACAAGGTGATAACAATGTAATCTTAAAATTAGAGACTGTCCTGTTCAGATAAAGATTATAGGTACCACTAAAACGACACGTAACACTATCACTCACTATCACTATTATGGGGGACCACAAGTTTAATTGACCTCTGAATAGGTATCGGCGTAGTAGAGGTGCATTTGTCTATGCTCGAGACCGATTTTCCTAACATTTTATGCACTTTCTGTACTCCACTATAATTTGAACCTGTGTCCGACACGTCGACTTGGTCTACCCTTGGGGAGGCCCGAAACGCCACCGAGCTGCTAGCTCCTTGTGTAGGTAGGTTAAGCCTCTGTCTGTTCTTGTACCATCTCAAGATTGAGTAAGCTGCTCCCGCCAATATAATAGCTGACAGTATCGTATACAGTACACCATATTGATGCAGATCATGAGTGCTCATCGTGGTACTCGCCTCCTGGCGAACATTGTCTATCTGAGTTCTCAATCGGCTCCAAATTTCCTCGTGGTCCTCAGCAGTATAATGCGTGTCCAAGGATGAATTCATAATCTTGTTGAGGATAGAAATCCCTGGGTCGATTTGTACTACATCCTGCACGTTGACGTTGCTATGGAGGTTATAGTTATGACCATAGATAGATAGGTCATTGCTTTTCAATGTACAGCCTTGACCGATATCTAGTATTCCATTGCCAGACAATGTGGTTTGTTTTATACCTTCCGGGCAGAAAAGGCGCACTACGCATTTCTCACAACATGAGAACAACCATCTGTTGCTAGCCTGCAACCTGATCCAGCATTCTCCACAAGCCGACAACCTCTTAGTGCACAGCGTTTTGTTATTTATTTTAATATTACAGATAGACTTCGGGATTCGCAATTCATAAACAGGTTTATCGATTACGCAAAGTAAGTCATTAACAGATATATGCATACATGTCTGTATGTCAGTTTCCGTCAACAAAGCGAGTAAGTTCTTTTTCAAATTAAAGGCAATATAGGGAAATACGGGTTCAATATAATAAGTATGATGAGGTAAGCTCAACAGTTTATCTAATTCTAACGATTCCTTACTCACTAATGGAATTTTAATTTCTATTATTAAAAACTGGTTGCCAACCCTTGCGTTTACTTTCATAAGTTTGTAGAGATCTCTAACACTCCCCTTGTCTACCGGTAAAGTTAGGTCTCCTTGCAAGTGACTAGAGATCACATTTACCTGGCCTGCTAACTGCTCGGGCGGCAAAAAATGCGGGTTCATATGCCCCTGTGTTATATCAGTAACCGTACTGAGTATGTTTTCTTGTATGCGTCTTAGGCTAGAAATTATAATATTGGCACTAAATGATGAGGACAAGATATTAAGTTCGTTCTTATACTCTATGCTATGTATAGCCATTTGACGAAGGTGATTATCTAAAATACCGAACTGCTTGTTCATGATGTTTTCGTTCCTACGCATTACATTATATTGACCTTCGATGATTGATGTCTGGTTTTTTAGTAAAAGTTGCAGATGATTTTCATTTAGCAGTATCCTTTCAATATCCTTTTCATACTTCCTTGCAAACCTCTCATCTAGCACACCAAATAAGCTATTCGCTAAATATCCTACTCCGTTAATAAAACCTCTCTTCTGTCTCCTACCTAATTGATTCCTAAGAATACTATTGTAATGTTCAATTTCGTTCACATCATGCTGCAACTGGTAAACAATGCTTTTATACTGAGACGGTAAGTTCGATGAGTTTAATTGTTTATCTAAGCGCGTAATGTAATCCTGCACACTGCTGAGGCCCGTCCAGTAAGTGGTCATATTGTAATAAACCACAACCTTCCACTCATCCCTAATGAGACGTAGGTTTGACACCCTATCAAAATAAATACTCTGATCGCTATTAAAATATGACACGTTATAACTTGAAAGCGCAGGTGGGATTATACACAAAAATAATAGAAATGCGAGGGTCAGAAAGTTAACAAGCCGGCTAGGGCGTCTTGAGCGCTTTGGGGTTTGCTCACTACCACTCGCAGTTATGACGCCATTTTCATTAGACACGTCAGTTTGTTCTATCACATGCGACTGTATATTGTCCCTTACAGGTAAAATAGATAACTTTAAAATTGGTCTCTTAATATTCCCATTTTTGGTTTTTAGCGAGACCACGCGAACATGACCATCCTTACCGGGATGCACTGCAGTCACTCTACCTAAGGCCCATTTCCCTGGGGGAAGATTGTCGTCCTTAATGACCACTATTTAGCGAGACCACGCGAACATGACCATCCTTACCGGGATGCACTGCAGTCACTCTACCTAAGGCCCATTTCCCTGGGGGAAGATTGTCGTCCTTAATGACCACTATGTCATCGACTTCTAAATTTTTGCTAGGAGATGTCCATTTTTGCCTTCTCTGCAGTTGATGCAAGTAATCCGATGACCAATACTTCCATATTTGTTTATTCATAGCCTGTATCATATGCCATCTAGTTAATAAGTTAATATGACATGGATCAGTTTGAGGACGTGATATGAGAGCTCCTCCTATCAAAAAATGTCCAGGCGTGAGGTATTGATCATCTAGACCACCGTGTAGCATGATCAAATGAGCCTGGTGAATAAGAAGTTCAGTCAAACGACCGTGACTAGAGACGATAATCGGGTGCTTAGATGATTGCTGTAAAATAGAATTGCTGAGGCGGCCACCAACCCTCAATAGTCCGTCTTCATCGATGTACGGGTTAAGGCATACCAGTTTGCTACTCTGTCGCAAACGTTCCCCCTTACTCAATCTAAAAATATCGTCTTGAAATTCTATACGCTGTACGACTTTAATAATTAAATTATAAGAACGAGTAATTTCGCTTACCGACAAATAACTACGTGACGTATTTTGTTTGTCGTGTAGCCAGCTAATGTAACGTGAGAACCATCCTACCATTGTTACTATGCGCTGCATGGAACTGCATTCGTTTAATAATTTTATTATAAGTGAGTTCTCGTCATATAAGGCTACGTTTACACTCTTCCTAATGTCGATAATAGGGGAATCGTACGTCTTATTAGAAATTAGTTTTCGGTTAATATGTGATAGCCACTCTGGGCCTTCCCACCACATAGAGTGATCCGATAATTGCCCTATAGTCAGTCCACGAGTAGCACAATCTGCAGCATTGTGCTCTGACTTGACGTGGTGCCAACGTGATGATGGGATAACATCAGTAATTTTTTGAACCCTATTTGAGACGAACTGTTTCCATCTACTGGTATCTCCGTGGATCCATCCGAGGACCACCATAGAATCTGTCCATGCGTGGACTTCTATATTGTTATCACAATAGATCTCCATGACTTTTTTCAAAAGTCGTGATAATAGCAGGGCACCGCACAGTTCTAGTCGCGGTAAAGTCTGCTTGTGTTTTAAAGGAGCTAATTTGGTTTTTGCCGTTAGTAACTTCGATGTGGGCGCGCCCTTATCATCCTGAGTTACAACGTATAAGCAACAAGCGTAAGCACGCTCAGAACTGTCACAGAAACCGTGTATTTCAAAGAATCCCTTTTTTCCCAAATATCGCGGAATTTGAATTTTATTTAATTGTTGAAAATCTAATTTTAATTGCCTCCAATCATTTAGTAAATTATCCGTTAATTTTTCATCCCAGGAAGGGAGTTCATCCGACCACGTTTTTTGGAACAATAATTTAGCTCTAACGGTGAGCGGTGATAACCATCCTAGCGGATCGAAGACCTTTGAAATACACGATAATAGCTGCCTTTTTGTCAGTTGTTCATCATCACGCAAATCTTCAAATTTATTTTGAAATACAAATGAGTCAGACTGCGGGTTCCAACTTATGCCTAGCGTTTTCCTTGATTCTAAGCATTTGAAGTCCAGTGGCGTGTCAACTTGGTCAGACGTTAGGTCCTTGACCAATTCAGGAGTATTACTGGACCACTTTCGTATGTTCATACCTGCCCCCTTTAGCACGGTGATTATTTGGGACTGTAAGGTTCTAGCTTCTTCTATGGTCTCACAACCTTCTAGAAGATCGTCCATGTAAAAAGAACTATTCAATGCCTTGGCTGCCAGTGGGAAGGTGTCAGCACTGTCGATTGCGATCTGCTTTAGTGTTCGCATGGCTAGGTACGGGCAGGCCTTAATACCGTATATCAAAGTAGTTAGTTGAAAATCGGTTAGCGGGTCCTGCGGGGAAGCTCTCCACACTATGCGCTGCAGATGCTGATCTTCCTCCCTGACAAGGATTTGACGGAACATCTTCTCTATATCTGCCGTTACAACATATCGATGCTGCCGCCAGCTTATGATGAGACTAGACAGGTCCTTCTGTAAGTTAGGACCACGTTCCATCAAATCATTCAGGCTATAACCTGAAGAGGTCTTAGAAGAACCATTAAAGACTGTACGTAATTGATTCGTAAGGGAGTCCGATTTCATTATCCCGTGATGAGGGAGGTAACAAGAGACTGAACTGCTGTTCGCTACACGCTTTATATGTCCCATTCTTTCGTAATCAGACATAAACTGAATATAACTATCACTAAACTCTTTATTTCTCAACATCTTATTTTCTATATTACGAGACTGAGCTACAGCCTTTGATTTAGATAAACCTAAATTTTGTTTGAAATCTAGCTTCATGGGAAGAGCTACCTGATACCTACCATCCACTGAACGTGAAGTCGTGGACTTGTACAATTGTTCACAATAGTCTTCCTCAGATAATGCATCGGGAGCAGGATCGCCTATCTCCTCTAATTCCCAATACTGAGATAAGTCAGAGACTTTATTTATAACCACGTGACAGTTAAAAGTCTTTACATTTCCCGATAGGATCCAGCCTAGTTTAGTTTGTTGAGCGATAGGTGCCATCTCAGGACCCTTGATAAGACCGCTCATAATAATATTAGAGTACACACTAGCATCTAATAATATATCTATAGGTTTCGAAATGTTATATTCTGGATCGGCCAGATTTATGTGCTGCAAGTGTAGCCATGACCGCTTACTGAATGAAACGTTAGGTAAATTATTAATCACATGCGTAATGACTAAAGCTTGAGTAGTTAACTCATAGTTATCGTGTATCGATTGACAGTGCAGAGAGACAATTCCCTTGCTTTGCTTAGATCCGTGGCCTATACCGGATACTGTACCGTGATAACGTTGCCTTGGGAGGCCTAACATCTGAACGGCGCGTTCTGAGATTAATGATATTTGAGAACCCTGATCGAGAAGCCCTCGTAAAATAATAAATGTACCATCAGCAGCCTTGACTCGTATAGACAAAGTTGCCAGTAAAATCTCTTCATCATCGGTAGCCACGTGATTTACCGTATGTTGAACCGTATTGGACGGTGATGAAGTCGTGTCTCCGCCTTCAAGTGACGAAGTAGAAATCGATCGCATCGTTTTCGGTACAGTAGTTTTATTTGCGTTATTATTGGCATGCGCTTGTTGTGTTGTTGAGTTATCATTAAATGCGGCATGCAGTATTGTATTATGATCGCCCTGACAATATTTACACCGTATCGTGGAATGGCAAACGTCGTCATAATGCCTGTATAAGCAACTTTGACAAACAATTAATTTCCTAACAGTTCTCAATTTCGCATCCGGTTTTAATTTATTAAATTTATTACATTTAAACAAAGCGTGTTGCTGACCGCAGTAAGGACATGACCACGTGTTAGAAGTTGCTGAACTAAGGAATTCGCGTTTATAAAACTTTCCACTATTACTAGAACCTGGATATGAATTGCGAATCGGTTTGACGTTAGAAAATTTTGACTGATAGTAATTAGGCTTGCTTGTAGCCAACGGCGGCTCTCTTTCCCTTCTCTGTATGGGCTCGAGAGCTGTAAATTTACTTTCTAGGAAGTCCATAAGCTCATTAAGTATAGGTAACTCGCGCGGAGCCTTACGCGACTCCTTGTGCTCAGCGTACGTAACCTGATCGAGTTTTTTAGTAATAAGGTGGACCAGCAAGGGGTCCCATGACTTAGTATCTACTCCTAGATTTTTAATAGCGTGTATGCTCTCCATTGAGGTGTCATACAAACGCTTAATTTCATTAGCCGTTTGCTTGTGCAGGGCAGGTTGGGATAAGAATATCTCTATTTGATTTGTAAACAATACCTGTGGGTTATTGTATCGGTGCACGAGAAACTCCCAGGCGGTGTCATAGTTGTCCGCCGATATGTGAAGGTGCTGGACGAGGCGTTCGGCTTCGCCCCTGAGTTTGCCCTTCAAATGTTGCATTTTTTGACCCTTGGTCAGAAAATTATTGTTATGAATGCTTTCACAAAAAATATCATAAAATGTAGGCCACTGCGTGTACCTACCTGTGAAAACAGGAATGTCCAACTGCGGTGTGGACTGCTGTAGATGTGCCGTAGAAGCTAATTTTTGATTTAGCGCCCTTTTCGTTGACTTATATAGGGTTTCATGATAGTTAAATTCGTCATCGTACTCAGGATCTGAGCCTACAAGTAAATTATCGATCTGCAAGTGCAAGGAATCTATGACCTTCCATCTAGACTGTACATTTCGAAGCTCGTCCTCCAGCTCCCACTTGTCTGTGATTTCCGCCACATTAATAGTTTTCGCGAGCCGTCTGAGGGCTCGAAAGTTGGTACGCTGCAGGGAAAGGAGCTCATCTATGTGACCTAATTGATGAGCTGCGGGCGTCGCTGGCGCGGAGTGAGCTAGTGATGGTGTATATGGTCCCTTTGAGGGACCTGGAACAATTTCCTCTACCGTATCTGATACTGTACTTGTAAATGTTGCTATTTTGTGACGCACCGATTCATAGTATTTCTTAATCTCTTGGAACTGGTTTTCATTAAAGTAAGGATTTTTCAGATCCTGATATACTATCAATTTATCGTCAGTACCTTTACATTTGGCCCAAAGTTGATCCAACTTATTGAGCCGTTCGTCTAAGTACTGACGTGTTTTGCGGCTTGAAGAGTCCTTGCCGAAATTACGGTCTATCTGCTTAATCGCCTCTAAGATGTCAGATTGGTATTGGATCAACTCTTCCATAATTAATAAAAATAAATCAAAAGCTTACTTGATGACTGGATACTAATCCTTTACTGCTGGCGTTGTGCTGAGAGCCGCTGTCCCGCGACGATGTCGAGCCGATCAGCCCGACAGATTTTCCAGCAGGGTATGTGACGAACACTTGGTTTTCACTATAGGTATGCACTCTTGTTGGTGACTGTTTGTCACTAAGGTTCCACCTTTGTGGAAATGACTACTAGAGCCAGTAGGAATGAAACGCACTTACACTCGACGCGAGAGCGTTTCAGTAGAGGAACCAAAACCTTTGTTTTTGGTTATCCTCAGGCCTCGAGACTTGTATGATTTGTATTTAGGCCGAGGTCCAAACGTCTAGGGACCAAAATACTCGAAGGACCAAAAAAACTGTAGGGGTTACTACAGTTTGGGGATGGGCGAGCCCATATAAATGAGTACACCCAGTGAGTGCAGTTTTAACACTAATTTATTAAAGTAAAAATGCTTATAATGAAATGATGAGCATGTGTGTGTATATGTGAAGCATTAGCACACACACGCTGAAAGGTCGCCACGCGCCAAAGGTGTTGTCTTACTTACAGCACGTGTACGGTTCATTGCCTCGTACACTTAGCGATTGTTATTTACAATTGAAAACGTCCGGAACGGATGGCGTAACGTGCCCTTCAAGACACGGAAGCGCCCATGAAATTTTGCCACTAGGGGTCTCCCATCCACAAATCGACCACGCTCGTCGTTGCTTAACTCTGTTGATCACGTACGATTGACGCGAGCCATCAGGCTGTAATAATAATAATAATAATTCTTTATTCAATAAATTACTTCTTGTTAGTAAAATACATATTGGCTTATGACCTATGTTAGTATTTAAACCTAAAAAACTTAACTCTAAAAACCATGCAGTGATGCGAGTCTATGAACGCTTCAAGACGCTGTAGATAGAGTGGAAACTGGAAAAATATTACACGGGAAAAATCCCAACTACTAAAAAGCCTAATAAAAGTTATAGACAAACATCATTTACTTTCGGAATCGATTGAACACGTTTCGTCCAATAAAGCGATAAAATTTTAGAACGGTTCAGCTTTGTACACAGAGAATGCTTAACATGCGTAACGTAGACTTAGAGTAGATAGATGCGGCATGTAATATATCTACTATCAATTCTTAGTGTGAGAAACAAGCGAGTCTGGTTAAATACAAATGACCACCACATAACCACAATCCAAACAAAATTAGTCACCACTAGTCTTCTTCTGTCTTCCACATTCACATCGATATTGTGTAGTGTATATAAGGTACTAGTGGACGCCCGCAGCTTTGCTCGCGTGGAATTAGACAACAACAGTTTCGTTTACACCTATTCATATTTTGTAGACTATGTCACTCAGTGAAGATGCAGCGTTCTAATGATGAAAGAATTTTTGAAATCGGTCCAGTAGTTTTTGTGTGTAAACATTACAAACAAATGTTTCCTCTTTATAATATTAGTATAGATATAACTATATTAAGATATCTAAAAACCGACTTCAAAACTATAAATTAAGAAATAATAATACTTCGGAAAGGTCACTTCCACGACAGTGGCCTTCTCCTTCCGTGGCCTATCGCGTCCCATTCCGAGAGACCCGAGCCCATTCACTGGACAAAGAAGTATCTGTACTCGTTCATCTTTGACCGCTTCAAAAGTAAGTTTGAGGACTTTACGGGACGATGTGGTCGCTCAGCGACAAAGTCCTTAGTAATAATAAAAAAAAAAAGCTTGCGCTATCCAGGTGATCTAATTCCATGGTGTACAAAGGCCTAATCGCTAACGTGGCGGCGAGGGTCCCGCCCGGCGGGTGCATACACAGCACCTGATTACTGCTTGTCGACTCTATTCTGTTGTAAGTGGACGTTTTATTTAACGGCCTCTCGACTGGTAGACCCTGTGACTGTTAATTATTGCCTATTTTCTATTGCCTATTAATTTTGCCATTGATATTCGTAGTGTGAGGTTGGCGCTTGAGAGATACTAAAACAAATACTTAGAATACTGTTTATTATTAAATTGTTGGATAGGTGTGGTTTCCAGTTACACTTCTTTAGAGGCGACCATCTTAGTCCTCAAGGGTAGCAACACATCGGTGACTGATTTGGAACAAAACTCTTACTAACAATTACTAACTGGACTACTGGACTAAAATAAACTAACAGGACTAATTATCACTAACAGTCCCTAGTCTTCATACCCACGAACTGACCAACTAGTGTTCTAATTAACTCTTTCAGCTACTACAGCAACTACGGGCGTACCTATGCAGCTATGTTATAAAACAGTCTATCTAAAGAGCTTGTGTGTAAAATTGTATGAGTCCACCTACACAGCGATGGGCGTGCAGGGGAGAATCGATGAATATGATATAGATTTATCACGGTCCGATTGCTTAGTGTAACGAGTTCGGGGAGAATACGCTTGAATGTATTTTTATTTGAAAAGCGGTTCACTCGACCCCATAATATTATATAATGGTCTGTTATGATAGAAGGAGGATTAGATGAGCTTAAGGTGTTGTTAAGGTTCTGCGGGATTTTGTAAAACGCAACATCCAGATTAGTTTTAAACAATCTACTAAAGTTAAAAATGTATAGGTATTTAAAAAAAAATTAAATGCTAATTGCTATAACGGTGAAGGAAACATCGTTGATGAACGTCATAACATTTTTTAGCTACCACCAGTACACAAAGTTAATGCTACAGAGAAGAACACCGCATGAAACTCAGTAGTCACCCATTTCAAACTTTTACTCATGTCCATACAAAGTTTTCTACGTACTTAAATATCTTAATGTATCTCACAGTTCTTAGTAGGTACCAGAGTTTACTTAAATTAAAGTATTCTCTCAAACTTACAGCGGCGTGCAGAGACTCGTTAGCACTTCTGAAGTAATTAGAATATTGAATAATTAATGAGGAATTCGTTCAAAACTAAATACTTACTAACTGTGGGAGTTAAATAAAGTTTGAGCAAAAATTGTGTTCAGAAACACTTAGGCAATGGTTTCAATCCATTTACTTAAAATTACATTCCGTAAATTGATATAATGATAACTGTTACTGATATTGAACAAGACTCTAATAGGGACTGGGATGTTTATTCCAGTTAGCTGAGAGATTTAATTAGAACATTAGTTGGTCAGTTCGTTAGTGGCAGGACTTAAGTTTCGTGCAGTATTCTTCTCTGTAGCATCAACTTTGTGTACCGGTGGTAGTTAAAAAATGTTATGACGTTCATTAAGCGCATACAAATACCATATCTATACTAATATTATAAAGAGGAAAGGTTTGTTTTGTAATGTTTTAACACAAAAACTACTGGACCGATTTCAAAAAATCTTCCACCATTAGAAAGCTGCATCTTCACTGAGTGACATACATCGTAGGCTATATAATATTACTAGGTGTAAACGAAACTATTGTTATTCATTCAGTTTATTCATTCAGATATATCTATATCCAGGCGAGTGAACCTGCGGGCGTCCACTAGTAAATAAATAAATAATTGCTACATACTCTCACCCCCGCCACCGTGTTACGGGCGGACCCACACTGAAAACAACACAATTTAACACACATGAACCGAATACAAATATTTATCTGCGAAATAAATACATGCATGGCCGGGATTCGAACCCGTCCGCGGTTCGGCATCAGGGTCACCCTCCCCCGCGTCACTGAGCCATAAATCATAATCTCATAAAAGAGCTGAGCTAATCGCGGAAAGCGATTAGACTATTTGATTTTATAAGATTATTACATTTTATAAGATTATTACATTTTATAAGATTATTATATTTTATAAGATTGCTTGGTTTAAACCGGGCAATCTTATAAAATCTAATAAAACCCGGCCACTACGGATGTACTCATACTCTTCAGCGCGCCTCTGGAAACCCGCCAACGTAAAGTATATAATTTAACCAACCAGTTCATACATAATACATCATAACATGTTCTCGGGAAAATATTTTTATGTATACGAGTAGCGAGCGCAGTGGCGTCGGAGTAGGACCAAGGGTCTATACTAGTCTATACTAATTAATATTGTAAAGAGGAAACATTTATTTTGTTTGTAACGTTTTCACACAAAAACTACTGGACTGATTTCAAAAATTCTTTCACCATTAGAAAACTGCATCTTCACTGAGTGATATATACTTTAAAATATTACTAGGTCTAAACGAAACTATTGTTGTCTAATTCCACGCGAGCGAAGCTGCGGGTGTCCACTAGTATTTACATAACATGCGCTCCGTTTACCTTGCTCCCTTACCTACCTAATGTAACCTAAGAATATATAGGTCACATTAAACTAGCATCCCACTAACTTATTAAGCCAATTAACCGCTTATCTAGGTTATAAGTCACGTAATACCTAGACGCGCCATAAGTGGATTTTAATCTAATTTATTGTTTGACAGGCCGTCCGGTCCTGTCTACCGTTATGAGGTAACATCTGGTACCTAACATCGAAACCGTGATGGGATGGTGTTGCAATACAAATTTCAACCGCAGAAGAACCAGCAAGAGCGTATCTATAACATCGCAAAAGACGCAACATTTAGGTAGGTACGTAAGTTTTTATTATTTCTTGAGACGTAATTGATTCAATAAAAAATCTTAAAGTTAAAATCTTAAACTGTTGCTAGAAAGATCTAAGAATATATGTTTTAATTATGCTTAGTTTTACATCGTACTTATATGTATAAATGTTTTTCACGCCTGTAATTGGCATACGTACCTGCCTTTTGTCCATAATAATATGTATAAAACTGTCTGTCAATCAGTTGTATGTACTGCTGTTGGTGTGTAAATAAATAAATAAAAATTGAAATAAATATTCTGTGAAAGTTAATACCTGTAATGTTCACGATATAATATTCCCGCTACAGATTGTATTGACGGACGAACGGATGGACAGCAGAGACCTAGTTATTAAGCTAGTTACTCGTACCTTTTGTTAACGATACCCTGAGAAAGGACCTGTAATTTTGATGCTATTTTTGATAGGTGAGCTGTTGGGGAATAGCGATCCACGGACCCGAGTTCCCCAGAGACCCGATCGGGTCCCTCATCTCAGGCTTGCCTTTACTGGCTGGTCAGTGTGGACAGGAGGGGCCGCAGGAGGCCGTACCCCGTTATCTATACTGATATTATAAAGAGGAAACATTTGTTTGTAATGTTTTCACACAAAAACTACTGGACCAATTTCAAAATTTCTTTTACCATTAGAAAGCTGCATCTTCACTGAGTGACATACGCTATATAATAGTACTAGGTGTAAATGAAACTATTGTCATGACTAATTCCACGCTAGTGAAGTTGCGGGCGTCCACTATTGATAAAACTAAACTGAAATAAATGTGGCAAAGATAGCAATTCGGCTGTACAGCAATTTAGTTAACTAGGCTAGAATCGGAAAACATCATGAATTTGACGTGAAGCCAAGAGGTCTGGCCGGAATCAGGACACGGCGAGCTGGCGGCCTGCCAGCAGGAGGGCAGGACAGGCTCGAGCCGGACCCAGGGGTTCCGTATAGACTGAGCCGTTCCACAACGCTGGAGAGACTCCGATACGTACCTACTTTGTGGTGGATATCAAAACTGAACGGTTCGTGAGTGTTGAAGTTACCGGCTTACTCACGTGTGATTTAAGTCGGACATAGGCCGGTAACCGTAACCGTAAACAGCCGTTAAGTCTTGTCGAAGACCTTCGGGTGGCTTGAGAACATTCGACACTGGGTTGGCCTCTAACCCCACCACCAATCCAATTGGAGCAGCGTGGTGGATTATGCTCTAGACCTCCCGCAGAAGTGTCTGTGGGGGAGACCCGTGCCTAGCAGTGGGACGCCTATGGGAGCAGCGACTTTGTTCTAAATTTTACATTTTTAAAATATTGTATGTTTCCCAAATATTAATAAAATAAAAAATAAAAAAATTTATTCTCATTAAATATCACATAAACTATTCGCAATGTCTTTTTAACAATAGAAAATGTAAATAAATAAGGTATAAAAATTTATAAGAGCCGCTTCAAGAGTAACCGGAAACCGCACCGGAACATAAATATGTTATTTATGCTCATTACTATTTTCAATATCTTTTTAATATCAGATTAAATAAATAGATGAGGTAGGTATATAAATTTATTTCGTATTTTTAAACATTTAACGGGTCAATTAAACCCCGTAGAATAAATCACGTTCATAGGTGGAACATAATAAAAGGGGTAGTTTTATGTTGTTACGGGGAAGGGCATTGGAATGCAATAATCGTAATTTAGCGGTCTGGGTAAGGGAGTAGGGAGATGCGTGTGTCTGTGGTTTTATTGATTCAGATTCATTTTCTGCGTTGTATTAAGGTATTATTATGGTATCCACCACCATTCTTTGTCCCACTGCTGTGTAGTCGTAGAAGTGGTAAGATGTGGTATACTTCATATGCCTTCGAGAACATTATTGAGAACTCTCAGACGATGTTTTCCTTCATCGTTATTATTAAAAGCATACAACTTAGAAAAGTAGTACTAACACCAAGTAACAGGACTAACTATCACATATCACTAACTGTCTCCAGTCCTCATAAACGAACTGACCAACTAATGTTCTTTTTAGCTCGCTCAGCCAACTGGAATAACCATCCCAGTCCCTATTAGTCTTGTTCAAATTCAGTCACAGTTTTCATGGGTGACAGTGGATGGGTGGTGCTGCAAGCTCGTTTGCTATCTTAGGTATATTCATAAAAATAACCTTACACGCTCTCATTATGGAGAAATATATTATGGTTAACGGTGTTGGTTCGCTGTGTAAAACTATGTTTAAGAAAACATTTAATTACTACTATATATCTACCGTTTTCTGTTTGTTAAACCAAATAGAGAAAAAACACTCAGACAGACTCGTTTTCTTTACCTATACATAACTAATACATAAGGTAATCTGATAATCCGTCTGATTATGTCGCCTTTACGTCGTCTTGTATGAATTTAAACATAGAAATGATTACTAACGTTAAACAATTCTGAAATACGAAATACGAATATTTAATTGGTACCTTTAGCTGTGATTTGAATTAAAATGTCTTGAGAAATTACTTTTACCATATATTAATCTCTCTTACATTAATGGTAAAAAGTAATTTCTTATGAGCTTTGTTATAAAATAACAAAGCTCACCGACATAGTTCGCAGAGTTAGTAAGTAAGTTGAAGTGGCAATGGGCAGGCCACGTCGTTCGAAGGACTGACAACCGGTGGGGGAGAAAAGTACTCGAATGGAGACCACGACTCGGAAAAAGGAGCACAGCGCCCTTCGACAAAGTGGACAGACGACCTGAAGAAGACGGCGGGAAACCGCTGGTTTCAGAAGTTCCAGGACCGGTCGGAGTGGTGTCGTTTAGGAGAGGCCAGCAGTGGACCTCAAAAGGCTGATGTATGGATGGATGGATATATTAATGTTGTTATGATGTAGAATCAAGTGTCAAGATACAATACGTGTAATTGTAACAAGCGGTCGGTTACAAGAGTTCCCAGGAATCTCGCCAAAGCATCCGCCACTCGCCCTCGCGAGTTGTATGATACGAACCAAGTAGGCTTCAATTTTTTATCATAGACATAACTTTATTTCGACATCATACATACTGTAGGCGACGTTTTGCTTCGACCCATAGACGTCCCACTGCTAGGCACGGGTCTCCCCCACAGACACTGCTGCGGGAGGTCTAGAGCATACTCCATCACGCTGCTCCAATGCGGATTGGTGGAGGGGTTAGTGGCCAACCCAGTGTCAAATGTTCTCAAGCCACCCGAAGATCTTCGACAAGGCTTAACGACTGTTTCCAGCATTGAAAACAACCGGGACCGATGGCTTTACCTGCCCTCCGAAGCACGGTAGCGTCCATGAAATTTTGCCACTAGCGGTCACCCATCAACAAACCGACCGCGCCCGTCGTTGCTTAACTCTTTCGATCACATTGAATCGACGCGAGCCATTGGGCTATGGACGCTACACGGGGACTAGCCACTAACCAACTATTGGCAAGCGTGTCTAGAGCCCATGATGCTCGCAGCGCGTTCATAAACTTTTCAGTTAAAACTATACCGCCAGCGGAATTAACTATTAACCCGTTTAGGAATTTTTATAGCTCATGCATGTCTGGTGAAGTTGTTTTTGTAGAACGGCTAAACCAAGCGTGCAGACACAATGATACTTGTCACCTTTCAGAAGACGAAGCCTAAAAAATAAGCAGACGAGACAATTAAGATGCATAAATCCAAATTCTTGACCATAAAATCGACACCTGCAAGGAAGAACATCGTAACTCATTTTTAGTAACTTTACAGGAGAGCGCGTTAAAGTTTAAAAAAATTCTTAGTCAGTTCTGTTATGTCCTAACGCCATTCACACTAGAAAGTTGTAGTCAAAAAGGGATAATTTATATTACTGTATGATTAATATGCTATTACTACGTTCATTTTACTACCTTTTATGAGTTACAATGAGTTTGCACGTTATAAACTTTATAAAATGACATTGTAACTCAGATTTACAATTCAAAATTGTACGCCTATGTTTGCTTCACAGAAAAAAAAAATTGTAAGTCTGACATACAATGCGCAACATGTATTTTAATTTGATTTGAAGTTACCATATAAGTAAAACAAGTGAAATAATTTAATTATTCATTATTAATTCCAAAGTGTTTGCTCGAGATCAATGCATTGGGCAAACGGCAAAGCCAGTTATCAAGGTTGAAGACAGATTCCGGTACCATAGTCTCGTCCAAACCTGAAGTTTTGATAGAAATTGAGAAGTATTACGGACAACTGTACACTTCCTCGCAAGCCCCAGCTCCAGCTGGCGCTCACGATAAGCGAGCTAGATTAACCCGGCACTATACCGAAGATATCCCGGACGTCAGCCTGTACGAGATTAGGGAGGCTCTCAAACAACTGAAAAACAACAAAGCACCGGGTGATGACGGAATCACAGCAGAGCTGCTAAGAGCTGGTGGGAAACCTGTCCTAGTGGCGCTCCAGAAGCTGTTCGATACTGTCATCAATAGCGGAACCACCCCAGAGGCGTGGCGCGCGAGCGAGGTTGTGTTGTTCTTCAAGACAAAACCCTTCTTAAGAACTACAGGCCCCTTGCGCTCCTGAGCCACGTCTACAAGTTGTTTTCGAGAGTCCTTACTAATCGCATTGCGCGCAGGCTTGACGACTTCCAGCCTCCCGAACAAGCCGGTTTCCGAAAAGGCTACAGCACCATGGACCACATACAGACACTGCGGCAAGTTATACAAAAGACCGAGGAGTATAACCAGCCGTTGTGTGTTGCGTTTGTGGACTATGAGAAAGCCTTCGATTCTATCGAGACCTGGGCAGTGTTGGCGTCTCTGCAGCGGTGCCAGATTGACTATAGGTACATCGAGGTGTTGAAGTGGATATATGAAGCCGCCACAATGACAGTCCGAGTACACGACAGAAGCACGAACCCCATTCAATTGCAGAGAGGTGTTAGGCAAGGGGACGTTATCTCCCCGAAGCTTTTCACCGCTGCATTGGAAGGCGTGTTTAAGCTGATGGAGTGGAAAGGACTAGGCATCAACGTCAATGGCTAACGCCTCACACACCTTCGATTTGCCGATGATATAGTTATCTTGGCAGAATCGCTGGACGACCTCAACACTATGCTAGGGGACCTCAACAGTGCCTCACAATGGGTGGGTTTGAAGATGAACATGGACAAGACTAAGATCATGTCCAATGTGCATGTCAAACCTATACCAGTTGTTGTTGATGGCGCTGCCATAATATATGTATATGTATATTTACCTGGGACAAGTGGTCCAGATGGGTAAGTCCAACTTCGAGAAAGAGGTCACTTGAAGAATCCAACTCGGCTGGGCAGCGTTCGGGAAGCTACGACATATCTTTTCATCGAGATTACCTCAGTGCCTGAAGACGAAAGTTTTCGAACAGTGTGTGTTGCCAGTGATGACATATGGATCCGAGACGTGGTCCTTTACCGTCTGCGTCATTCGCAAGCTCAAAGTCGCTCAGTGTCGCTATGGAAAGAGCTATGCTCGGTATTTCGCTACGAGACTGGATTCGAAACGATGAAATCCGTAGACGAACGAGGGTTACCGACATAGCTCGTCGACTAAGCACGCTGAAATGGCAATGGGCAGGCAACGTCGCTCGTAGGACGGACAACCGGTGGGTTAGAAAGGTCCTCGAGTGGAGACCAGGGCTCGAGAAACGGAGCACAGGCTGCCCTCCAACCAGATGGACTGATGACCTGAAAAAGTCAGCGGGAAATCGCTGGATTCAGAAGGCACAGGATCGGGAGGAGTGGCACCTATTAAGGGAGGCCTATGTCCAGCAGTGGACTCTGAAAGGCTGATGGATGGATGGATGGATGGTGCCCATATCATAGATCGTAAAATTATATGTAGCAAGTTTTCTTTTATAATAAAACAGAGATACTTCCGACTGTGGAGTATTCAAGATCTTTTGTAAGTCGAAACAAGCTGCTACAACAGAATCAGAGTGCTTGGCTCGGTGTTTATCGCTATCTTTTAAAATGTTACAATTTTGGAATCGAAAATATTAATCTTCGTTTGAGAATGAAAACATTGTAACTAAGATTGCAATGAAAGATTGTTTAACGTTCACGTTCACGTTCACAACATCTTGCGAAAGACAAGAGGGTATCTCGTATTGCAATTTTTTCTTAGTAATATTATCAATTACTGGCAAATTATCAATAAGTAACTAAATATACATTTTTATCATTTTCTGTAAACGTTGACTTACAATGCTTTAATACTGGCTAAAAACTTAATTAGAAATAATTCAGATATGGGAGTGAGTGCAAAAAATAGAGCTTTTTTTTTTAATAAAGAATATGATTGTAACTCAAATTCATCAAAAAGTGAGTTACGATGTTCTTCCTTGCAGGTGTCGAAATTTTAATGCATGCATGCATTAAAATTTTAGCCATACCGTCTTATATAAGCTTAAGTACTTATATGGTTACTTCATTATACTAAACTGATCATTTTATTTTACCCAGGTGACTGTATAATACTATATCTTGCCCGCGACTTCGTCCGCGTCAGTAATCGCTTATTTATCTACCGCCTATCTATTTTATGTACAAGCTCTAGTTGTCCACTGGGCCGATGTGTGTTAAAAAATTGAGTCGCAATGTCGCAACTCAATTTGAGCGACGCGACGCTGCACCGCGGGTTCGGTGACCCGCTATCGGGTCAGCGGAGCCAGCAGACTGCAGAGAATGCTAAGCAGTCTGCACTGTACTGCTGACTTACAATACAACTGTAGCTGTAGCCAAAGTCAAAGTCGAATTCAAATTAAAGTCAAAGTCAAATAATGTATTTATTGGACACGCTTAACGAAAGTCTAGGTAACTACAAACTACTTAAAGAAATGAGATATAATGCTATTCTAAACTGATCAATCTATGGCAAAGGATTAGCTAATGAATAGCTAACTTACACGGGTGCATCACCTGCCTTAAGGCTAATTTACAAAAAAAATCATAGGTGCATGGATTTGAACCCAAAACCCCGCGAGAGGTTGAGTTCAATTTGAGCTACCACTGGTGAATGGTGGTGGTGGTGGTGAAATATGTCTCTTCTCAATACATATTATTGGCAGTGTCAAGCAAAATGTATTTATTATCTAATTGTAAAATGTATATGGCCTCTATTTAATACTATTGCAATGCTGCAACAATTCTAGGACAATGGTTTTGTTACCACCCATAGACGCAACAAACAAACAAAACAACTCTGAGTATAGAAAAAGGTTGTTTGCAAATAGACAGAAACAAAACAAATGCAATATTATAATGACCCTCTCACACTTATACAGACATTTCAATGATAGGTAGTGGTCATTCCTTCCTCTTCCGAGAACTGTTGCCTTCACTAAATAATTGTACTATGAATTATATTGTTTAAGAAACTGCTTTCAGGCATGAAGATGATTATCTTTCATGTTAATTAGATAAGCAAAGATATTAGCTAACTTAAAGTGGCAATTAATTTTTTTTTTCCTGCGGAAAATACTCGTACTATGAATAAATGCATATAAAGGAGAGTCGTTTAGGAAGAAACCATTCATTACAAACCTTCTGCATAAGCTATTAGTTAAATGTTTAATCAAATATAATTGAAGTTGATAATTTTATATTAAAGATGGCAGACATTACTAAAAGGATTGTGACTGTAATACTACTATGTGGTATCTTCTGTTTCTCTTGGAGTTTACAGGATAAGGTAAGAAATTAATAAAAAATCTTATATCCATAGATACATGCCTGAGTTTCCCAGCAGCAAGAGTTTATCTGGTGCCTGGTGGTTACGACCGTGTAATGCCATTGATCAGTGACTATAAACATCATGGACATTCTCACACACGGCCATCTGACCAAACTAGGCGCGACCCTGTACTATCTATGGGTGTCGTAGACTGATATACATATATGGTTGGACCAAATTTGGCTAATTTATTTTTTTGTATGTTCCTTAAGGTTTTAATATGTACTAAAAAAAATCGAAAATTTGCTCATTTATTTCCTAAAGGGCGGAACAAAGTCAGCGAAGCTGCGGGCGTCCACTATCACCACACTTCAAATCAGAAATAAATCATACTTTCTCATAAAAGCGTGGGCAAGTGCGGAATGACAGGCTCCAAACATTGAGAACACAGGCCTTACACGACCTTAAAAGAGGTCTAATCCTTGACCTTGTGGCGTCCATAGCCCAAAGGCTCGCGTCGATTCAATGTGATCAAGAGAGTTAAGCAACGACGAGCGCGGTCGGTTTGTGGATGGGTAACCGGTAGTGGCAAAATTTCATAGACGCTACCGTGCTTCGGAAGGCACATAAAGGCGTCGGTCCCGGTTATTTTCAATGCTGGAAACAGTCGTTATGCCGTGTCGAAGACCTTCGGGTGGCTTGAGAACATTCGACACTGGGTTGGGCACTAACCCCTCCACCAATCCGCATTGGAGCAGCGTGGTGGAGTATGCTCTAAACCTCCCGCAGCAGTGTCTGTGGGTGAGACCCGTACCCAGCAGTGGGACGTCTAATGGCTCGCAGAGAATCTTTGACCACTGTAAGACAAGTTATCATTATTTTCCAGATGCATGTTGAAGTACCACTCCCAGCTGTGGTCGGACTGAGGCAGCAAGCGGAAATCTGTTCCAAGGAGACAGGAGTACCAGCTGACAACCTCAAACGAATCATCTACGGGCCCCCTCCGGAAGGAAACGCATTCAAGCAGTTCTTCTATTGTGTCTGCCACAACTCCGGCTATATAGATGAGCAAGGACACTTTGTCGTGGAGAAAATGATGTCGTTGAAGCTTATGAACGGGACTGATGAAAGTGCAGCTGAAGTGTATAAGGAGTGCAATAAAATCACGCTGGAGAATGAAGTGGACACCAGCTTCGCTGTTGGCGCTTGTGGGCAGGAGTATTTCCTCTACACTGTTCAGAAGAACTAGATTGGTTGTGCTAATACATAAAACATTTTAAAAAAAAACATAATATGTAAACATCTTTCGTTCATTAATTATCAATGTAATATTTACTTCATTGGTATCAAGTTCGTTCTAAATTTAATTCTGACGTTACATAATTAAATCCTATATATGATAATGATTGGCGTGTCTTAAATATATAATCTAAGTTTAATTATTAATAATTTTATTTATTAACCATTTGAATGAAGAGTAGCATAATTTGAAATCAAATCTGTATTTAAGTATCGTCTTTGTTGCCTTATCCAAGACAAGTCTGACCTTGATTATTCGAGTATGATCTGTGAACGCATCTTTAGTGCAGGTAAAAATCTGTAGTAGGTATTGTCACAAAGTAGATGTATTGTCAGCCTCAAAAAAAGTTTAGCGGCATATAAAAGATCGGCGTTTGATTGTTATTCTGTTTTGTTTGACTTACCTGCTATGCTGTGGATTTGAGTTTAAAAACATGTACCTAATATAAATAAATTTGATTCAACAAACATAAATGTTTAAATTCTAATTTTAATCTTTAATTAATTTTGTAAATAAAAAATCTGTAATTTATCATGCACCATGCAATAATGCAATGACAGCAATTCTTGACTAACGAGACTTGAAGGTCCACTGCAAGTAACTCCGCTGTGATAATTACTATTCACATTTCTGATTCTTTTGTTTATCATTATAAGTAATTATGATATTTGCATACGCGTAATGAGCGTCATTACTTTGCTATCTACTGCCGATTCACAAAGTGGATGCTACTTCAAGTTGTGGCTGTAAGGATAGCTGTGACTTATTGTCCTCTCCGAACAGTACACCCACTCGAGCTCATCACACGACCTGTATTTACATTCATACATATTCACCGCGCAAACTGAATACGTCGTGATTGCCCTCTCGCAAAGGGTGCGTTTCCACTGTACACTTTTCCATTGTTTTCAAGCATGAAATCGGGCCACATAGCCACATACCTATCGGGGAGCAACCCCGATAGGTATGTGGCTTGAGCATCTTCAACAAATCTTATCCCTCACGGCTCATAAACAGGTAGGTAACTAGTGTTACCTAATATTTAACGGCAAATACCGTGTTACAAATAATGTTAACTTTTAACGGGGTATTTTCGCTTTGAAAAGAACGCTAAGCCGTCCGGTTTTTTAGTTGGGATGCTTAAAAATTTCTAACAGTGAGTGAGGTTGGCACGTAAAAAGTTGTAGTGTCCGGTTACACTACTTTAGAGGCGACCGTCTTAGTCCTCAAGAGTAGCAACATCTGTCTGTGTCTAGGAACAGGATTCTTAGTAACAATTACTAACTGGACTATTACTAACACCAACTAACGAACTGACCACCTAATGTTCTTAAAACTCTCTCAGCTAACATGCATGACTAACCATCCCAGTCCCTATTTGAATTTTGTTCGAAGTCAGTCACAGTTGTATTGGACGGCAGCAGATGGGTGGTGCTGCAAGCTCGTTTGCTATCTTATATCCATAAAAAACACCAAATTTCATGTTGATATGAAATAAATGACCGGCCTGACTTACCTGTGCCCACAAACGAATTACTATTATTTTTAAAATTTTATTTCAATAATAAGATACGACGTATAACAACAGTTTAATATCGTTATTAAGATATAACAAAAGTTAAAGTTTTTTGGGATTGCGTACAAGATTGTTGCCATCAAAAATTTTATAACTCATGTCGTATGAGTTATAAGATTTTTGATGACCATGACCGTTATACCATTACTCCCATCGACATTGTAACAGCCTTCCAAATCCAACTGGCCTCACGCCTGTCCCCAACAAACATCGTAAACAATGCATCGGAAAGCTGTCCCTATCCACAAGTGTGAATGACGTTAAATCCGCCATCCATACGAATGGACGAACATCCATAAACAAACATAAACTCCACGCCAGCGGATTTTAATCCATAAGTGGTAGGCATTTGGAAGTTTTCAACAGAAAACCCTTTCAGATTGAAAGCAATTTGCATTTAAATGCTGTTTGTCAGGTCAAACGAACTCGTGGAATATTCGGAACTGGATGGTATGAAGTAGGTGGAACGTACCTGCATAATATTTGTGAGTACATATTAGTGAACGCCGACTCGACAAGCACGAAATATGAGCACTCAGGTTAAACTCCACTGAGCAATTTGAGCGACTAAATCAGAAATGCTGGTAGCGCAACTTGCATTCCTAGTCCGTAGCATGGATTTAAACTCACTCATGTTCAGCTTAGTTTAATGATATGAGCAAAAGCAAAAGGTTAATTTAATACTGAGTAGTAAACATTTCAGCGACTGAACTCACCACTGCTGGTAAATTACATAAACGTGCTAGTAATTCGACAAGCATTTGAGCTCGTCTATTTCGTCTTTCGTAATGATCTTGAGCACTTCGGGTCAACTTTACAGGTAAAGTAAGCATTTCACCTCAACTTTTTTGTGCAATAAGTTCAGAGATCTTCAATTAAGAGTTAGACAAGCTAGAATTGGTAGCTTGTCTAAAGGCTGATCGCAACTGATTATGTAGTTATTTAGCTCTTTGGCTCAACTTTTCAAATAGCAATGAGCGTTTTAGCTCAGCTCTGTACAAGTTCCATTTTATCTTGTCTAAGGGCTGATCAGATTGCACCACTATTGCGCATTCAATTTACATTTGTATGTCAGATTATGTAAATATAAGACATAAACAGAGCTGCAGAATGCAAACGTACCTTTATTCTTATTTTGTAAGTGCCAAGAGAAGCTCATTTGAATAATGACCAGTGCTTTACACGCGTCGCAGTCGTTGCGGTACTTTTATGTGATAGTATGGATGAATTAAAGCAATACCGCTCACGGAATTTAAAAAAAGTTATATTAATTACTAGTGGACGCCCGCAGCTTCGCTCGCGTGAAATTAGACATAACAATAGTTTCGTTCACACCTAGTAATATACATATAACCTATGTCACTGAGTGAAGATGCGGCTTTCTAATGGTGAAAGAATTATTGAAATCGGTCCTGTAGTTTTTGTGTGAAAATTTTACAAACAAATTATTCCTCTTTATAATATTAGTATAGATTAAAAAATCACTGTCAAACGACTAAAATGTCGAAAGGTACCTTAAAAAGTACCAAACTTATTGTCTACTCGAGACAGTAAGTTTATCGGGTTTATCCATCTTTATCCTTAAATCCTTTCTAATATATAAATGGGTGTGTGTTTGTTGGTTTTTCCTTCTTCCGCTCTCTTCTTCTTCTTCTTTCCGCCTCAACGGAATGATCGTTGTGATTTTTTGTATATATTTTGTGAAGGTCCTGGTGCGCGTAAGGTACTTTTTATCCCGGAAAATCGCACGGTTTTCGTGGTAATGACCAAAAACCTGTATTAATCATATGATTTTTAACTGAATTTTTGTTGATTGGTGGTTTTTCCTTTTTTTCCTCCTCACCGTAATTATGGATCGAAGCGATTTAATTAAGTAAATAGTGTTATTACTCCCTTTATTATTATGGGCCCCATCTAAAACGTACTTTATAAGCTCTATGTAAGTACTTGTATTACTAACTTTATTATTATAGGCTCTACAAGCTCACCTATTACATGACATAAAAAAGCTATTAGTCTAATATTAGTGCTATTATAGTCATAAAAAGGTACATGCCCTATGCCAACCCCTATTGGAAAGTACAAGCGTGATGTTGTGTTATTTATGAGTTTTATTGTATGTAACTAGCTAGCTGGTAAATTCTACTGTTTAATGTATAGCAGGTAATAACTTGACATAGCGGCCATAACACAAATCATGTCACCGAGGCGATCTATAAAATGGCTATTTGGGCTAAAGCCAAAATTGTGATCTTGAACTATGCTGACATCTGGATTTATCACCCAACTTGGTTTTAATATCACATGGACAAGGACGAAATACTGGGTGTAATTCTTTTTAGGTAGATATTTGAAGTATTATCACGAAAAAATGTTAATGTAAAGTTAGTTATGGTAAGGTGGGATAAGATAAAAACCGGGGCAAGACAAACACATTTAAATATCTTTTACACATTTCTATTTTTATTTACTAGTGGACGCTCGCCCGCAATGTGACTGACCTTTACAGCGATAACGAAATTGTAATAAATGCCCGCTTTAACCCTATGTGACATAAAAGTACTATAATTAAGGACGAAGAATACTTGATACTGGGATATGCACAATATGTGAGAGTCCATTTCCCCATAGTAAAATTTCATTTCTCCTTTCAATTTTTGATTTAAAAAGAAAAGCTTACAAAGAAAAGTAAACTTTAATAGATTGTTTTGATATTATTTAATTAATTTTTGTGTAATTTTACATTTTAAAAATGTTTTTAATCACAAAAAGTTTTAAAACATTTTAAACGGTTTATTTACGCAAAGCATATTACAAAAGGTTAATACTTCTGAATTCGTTAGGTATGTTAGTCTTACCCCAAATATTTTCTTTTAAGAATCAACATGAAACTAAACGATGTAGAATTGTTTTAATACTCATATCTTGATGTTTTTGACTCAAATAGATGGGATTTGAACTCGCATCTCCTGGGTAGTCAATAATTAGATCTGGTATCATCAAAGCTCGTACCGCATATTTGTAATTGTGCTCTCGGGGCAAAGTCTTTGGCGCTATTGCAGAGTCAGACAGGCTCTTCGGAGAGAAGATAATCGATTTAGAAGGAAGGAAATATAAAAATCATCTCAGGTGTTGTACTTTTACAATTTGCCAACTTGAAATTTTCCGAACACAATTATAATTTTACAGTTCAAATCATAATCTAATAATTTATTGTGAGAAATAATGTGTTTACATAAAAAAATTGAACAATAAAACATTTGAATTTGAATTTAAAATCATTGGCTTATTCAGCAAATATTATGGTTATAAGTAGACTGAATATCTGAGAGTACTGAGCTACCAAAGATATTGCATAAATACTTTATGTCCTACCAAAAGGCACTCGTACTTAAAAGCAGAATTTATAAATCAAAAAATACCTATTTTGAAATCTTAGTTTATTGCTCATAATATTATCGTAATGGAATAACACCTCGCTTAACTTTCACTTAATATATTAAATGGCTAAAAGCTAATATTGCCATAAAGCTCGATTTCCATGAGATCGTCCTGGATGGTTGTTTTTCATTCGATTTCCCTTTCATCTATTTTCCTTCAGGGCCATAAAGCAAAATAAAACAAAGCATAAAACGATACATTATTTTCTCATGTGCTCCCTGTACTTATCTACTGACGGTACTCGCCCGGGATACTAGAATATCCAAAAATATTACAGAATCTGTTAGTCCTGTACAGATAGGACATCTGTACAGGATAGACTGGTAGCTATCCAACAAGGTTATAAAGTTTAAAAACGACATAATATATGTATTTTAAAAACCTATCCTAACCGTAGTAACTAATAGTAACCGCTTCCATATTCGCTTGAGTTCCGTAAATAATTACAAAAATTTTATACGAAAAACTTTTATACCTACTAACTTTGCACCCCCCTTAAGCGATTATTTTCGAAACTGATTAAAAACCTTCATAAGTACTGAATTTCATTCGAATAACATCAAAAACGGCAAAGTTTCATACTAAATTTTCACCCCCGTTTTACCCCCTTAGGGGGTGAATTTTCAAAAATCCTTTCTTAGTGCTCCCCTACGTTATAAAAGGAACCCCTGTGCAAAATTTCAAGTTTCTACCCCTTATAGTTTAGGCCCTGCGTTGATATGTCAGTCAGTCAGTCAGTCAGTCAATCAGTCAGTCAGTCAGTCAGTCACCTTCTCCTTTTATATATATAGGTAGATTTAATTGTCATTTATTACGAGTTTAGTTTAATATATGAAATTAAATGTCACTTTCTGTAACGGTGTACACATCATGAGGAAACCGGCATGCCTGAGAGTTCTTCATAATGTTCTCGAAGGCATGTGAAGTCTGCCAATCCACACTTGGCCAGCGTGGTGGACTAAGGCCTAATCCTTCCCATTCTGTAAGGAGACCCCGGCACATAGTGAGACAAAGAAAGGGTTGTGGTGGACGAGTATAATGATATATATGACATACTTCAGTATTCAAAGGTCCGTTTCATCTCTATCGGTAAATTCCTAATCTTTTTAATATCCGGCGTAGGTAGGTGCTAGCGTTTAGCTCTCGACCCGGATATTACTCCGAAAATTACTAAAGGCGTTTGACATAGATTATAGGTACTCGTTACGTTCTGTTAGGACAGTAAAGCCAGGCTCGGTTGATTCAGAAAAATTGATTAGTAGGTCTTTACGAAGTTGCCGTCACAAACTATGTAACTGGAGGAAATAGGGAGTTGTCACAAGGACGCAATTTATCAAGCTAGTCAAAAATAGCAAAAACTTTTGGGAATAGACGAGTCGAAACATATATTAATTTACCTCAAGCTATTTCTTGCTTCCTGTATTTCCTGTACTCTACTATTACTTGGTTTAAAGTCAAACGAAATTTATGAATCAAAATGTCGTATTCGGACATTGATCATCGACAACGAATTGGCTACCCTAACAAGGACACGTCCTAAATTTCGTCCTTCGTGTCGTTAAGGATGAATAATGTTCTCTCCGCCCTCACTTTCACGCATTGGGAAGGAACTTTGGAGTCTGTATTATCAACGTAGACATTAAATTTAGGTTAACCTTGAACAGTAAAAAATAATGTGAACCATTCCATTGACTGGAATATTTATGGAACTATTCAAACAATTTTCTATTTAATGACCTTCAAAAGCAAAGAGATAGAATATCTTTTTGTACAACAAAAAAGGCACATTAAAAATGTACGGAAACAGTTTTATTAAAATTATAAACTTAATAACAAATATAGCGTTCGAAAAAAATTCAAATTACTAACAAACTAAAAACTACGTATCTTTTTAATTTGTAGAGGTGGTCTGCCAGGCAGAGATTCACCTGGCAGGTCTCTAACAAAGGAGCGAAGGCTTCTGAGAGGCTTGGTGAGAGGTCTTGATTAAAACACTTCTTGTTGTCCGATCTTGTTTGGCAATGTACATATATTTATTTATTTAATGCTTGAATAGATTGGATATAGATATTTGCAGTTAATGTATATAGGAATGTAGAGTTAGGCTTTATCGGAGTCTTTTATCACATGTTTATGTCTGTTAGGTGGTGTAAAAAAAAGACTTGGTCTAAACCGCCACGGATCGATTGAATTTTGCTACTCCCCCCCCCCCCTATTAATTTGTGCTACTAACTTTTTAATTATTTCCATAGACAAATATTTCTCTATTTTGTAATGCTTGGACTAGATTCGTAACGCTGTAAAGGCCAGAAGGGCCAAAAGCAAGAGTCCAATCGAAAAAAATAACTTGGACAAAGACCACAATGAAATACGAACATACAAAATGTAATACAACCAATTATCTATTGATTTTCATATAAGTCTGAGCAATAATTTTACTAACAATCATTTAACTAAAGATTTCTTTAACGTTAACAGTGAACAACTATAAATAATAGTGTTATATCCTTTTGTCACTCAGCTTGGCCTGTGTGATAAATATTTTTTTAATCCACGGAGAGTCCCTGAGATGCCTATGCGTTGAAGCATCCAGTAATCCAATATCTTTGATTGTATTCTTAAATATCTATAACTTCGATGGCTATCCCAGCATGAAGCATGGTACAAGCACAGTACGTAGAGCTAATTTATTAAAAGTGCCTATATTTAATCTTCTACATTTATGTCCTTTTTAGTGTAGTAACACCATTGACAGCTAGCGCCAGCCAGCTTTCCGTCAGGTCAGCGAACCAAAAGTATTTTCGTTTCAAGTAGCATTTCAATGAAATCAAAGAGAAAATTTTATATTCATTGCCCTAAATTGGGCATCATCTTGTATTAAAATCTTGTGAAAATTGTTTATCTATTGTGCTCTGTGCCGAACGAGAAGAAGTAGTCAACGTGTCTTTATTGTGGAACTCGTTTTCAATTATGAAATATGTCTCCGCATTATGGATCCATGTACAACAGAACAAAACGAAAGTGACTAGTTGACCGTGTGTTATTTAGTGAATAATTGGTTTTAGTTTTTAGTGCGAGCTCGTGAAAATGGCGCAGACCGTAAGACGAGCTATTGAGGGTCGTTATCCCTCATGTTATATACCTAGTCGAATAAAAGAAAGGAGAGCAAAAGCGAGACTATTGAGGTAATTACTGTAAAAAACTGGCCTTTGTTTGTTCCATTTAATAATTACCTTCTTCATATATTATAATCTACTTTAAATAACCCAAATTCTTTGTGCAATCAATGTATATTTATTTACAATTAGGCAGTGTTGCTAGTAAAGATTTTATTTACATTGTGTGTTTATAACTAACCCAAAATTATGTTTATCAGATGAAGCTTCCTTGGATTTGAATGTTTACACTTTAAATGACTACCTTACCCTCTTCTCAGTTAAAGTCTCATACACAGTTATACTCATTTGACAAGAGTGGGTCATTGTATTTTACCAAAAAAAAGAGTGATATTTATATGTCATCCAGTAGCGATTATTGAAAATAAGACATATCAAGCCTCAATGTACAGTCCAAACATATTTATGTGTTAGGCCTTTTCATTATATTAACAGACTAGCTGCTGCCCGCGGCTTCGTTCGCGTGAATTTTATAGTATGTTTATACTGGACGCCAGCAGCTTCGCTCATGTGGAATTAGACATAACAATAGTTTTGTTAACACTTAATAATATTATATAGCCTATGTCACTGAAGATGCAGCTTTCTAATGGTGAAAGAATTTTTGAAATCGGTCCAATAGTTTTTGTGTGAAAACATTACAAACAAATCATTCCTCTTTATAATATTAGTATAGATATGAAGCCATATCAGAAGCATTGTGATGTAGTATGTTCTATGCCTTTGCAGTTGTGTGAATAGACCTGTGCCTACTGAGTTACAATTGATCATAATAAAAGCTACACTTGAACCCGGGACCTGCAGTGTAATAAACACTGACCACCACAGAGTTAACAAATGAATCGTTGATAACTAATTGTATCAGGTGTTACTTTGCGGAACTCCATAATGGTTAATCTACTTTGCAAGGATTAATCCTTGGTTTGGAATCGTTGATAGTTTGGGTATGACTATACAATACAAATACTCTTCATTTTTATAACAATTGCAGATTGGCGCAGCAACGTAAACCAGACAAGCCGGAGGACTTTGTGTGCTACTCAGACAGCGACAGCGAGGAGGAGACTCCTGCCCAGCAACACCGGATCCTGTCCACTTCCTACAACTTTGTGGATTATGTTCGCTCAAGGGAGATACTTGCTCCTGAGGTAAATAATACTTTTTTTTAATTTTTACATAATATATGTATACAGGTTATCTTCCTATATTTTCTCCTTTTCTTCCTTTTCTTCTCTCTCTTTCTTCCTTCTATTAGTTGTTCAACCAGTTTGACTGGTAGAAAATGCCATAAGGCATTAAGTCCGCCCATTTTATATCTCTATAAAGGTGTCAATAAAGTTGAATAAATAAAAAAATAAATAAATAAGTGGGTTGTGCTGCATGCTCTTTAAAGTATAAGAGTACCTAACAACAAAATTCTTGAAATTCTAAGAGGTTACATTCATTAGCTTTTTTAAGCGAAAGCTTTAGTAAGAACTAAGCAGATAACAGGGGTCTGAATGTTTAATCACTAAAATGCTCTCTTCCATATTATTAGCTTAATTTTAAGCTAATCAAAAAGAACATAAGATACGCAGACAAACACAATAAATAGTAAAGCAAAACGCGCAAAGATGATCGACAAGAAAATGGGAAGAAATAATTATGTGTGATTAACATCTTTCCAAATTTTTCTGTCCTTGTTCAGCTGGTAATTCAAGATTATAGTTATTCAAAGATTAACGATGATAAAAAAGAGCACTATAAAAATATTATCTTATCTTAAATGCTGAGATAATCTTTTTGCTACGTTGTTGCAATATTCAGAAAAAGAAAGTAAATTTTGAATGTATTGACAACGTAATGGCTAGCCAAAGCTACATATTCATGCACCATACAGGAATTAATTAATTGGCATGACCAAGTGTCAAGATGTTCTTATTGAGTCTTATTGTTCTTATAATATACTAGTGGACGCCCGCAGCTTCGCTCGCGTAGAATTAGACCCATTAACTTGCCCACTTAACTTAAAAAACGGCAAAGTTTCATACTAAATTTGCACCCCCGTTTTACCCCTTAGGGGGTGAATTTTCAAAAATCCTTTCATAGTGCTCCCCTACGTTATAAAAGGAACCCCTGTGCAAAATTTCAAGTTTCTAGCCCTTATAGTTTAGGCCCTGCGTTGATATCAGTCAGTCACCTTCTCCTTTTATATGTATATATAGATTTTTATTTTGCTTGGCTGTCTTCTCTAGCCAGCTTGTTGTCTGTCCCCCAGCCCCGCTCGGTGGAGCCGTCGTACGCGACGCGGCACATGCTCACGCACGACATGTTCCGCGAGACCCCCGTCAACCTGGGCAACATGAACAAGGTGTTCTGCTCGCAGTGGCTCTCCGACCGCCAGGTCGTCTTCGGGACCAAGTGCAATAAGGTACGGTGGAGGTGGAGCAACCATGACAATGACAGACAATGCACACAAATGACACAAAAAAATAATGTAGATATTAAGCTACAGCTAATAGACGTCCCACTGTTGGGCACGGGTCTCTCCCACTGCCAGTGGTCAAGAGCATACTCAACCATGCTAAAATGGCTCGCGTCGATTGAACGTGATCGAAAGAGTTAAAAAATTTCATTTACGCTACCGTGCTTCGGAGGGCACGTAAAGCCGTCGGTCCCGGTTGTTTTCAGTGCTGGAAACAGTCGTTAAGCCTCGTCGAAGACCTTCTGGTGGCTTGAGAACATTCGACATTGAGTTGGCCACTAACCCCTCCACCAATCCGCATTGGAGCAACGCTATGTAGTATGCTCTAGACCTCCCGCAGCTGTCTGTGGGGGAGACCCGTGCCCAGCATTGGGACGTCTATGGGTCGCAGGGAGTATAACATAGAAACTTTCCTCCCCCCAGCTGATGGTGTACGACGTGCGGTCTCGCTCCCTGGACAGCATCCCGACGCTGCGGCCGCGCGCGCCCTGGCCCGGCGCCGACCACCAGACCGGGATACACGCGCTGCAGATCAACCCCTCCAGGTCAGTATGGCAAGGGAAACTCAAAGGTATCATCATCAGCCCTTTTTTAGTTTTTTGGGAAACCTTGAAAAGGTTCCAACCAACTAATGTTCTAATTAACTTTCTCAACTAATTGGACTAACCATCCCAGTCCCTAATTGAGTCTTGTTCAAAGTCAGTCACAGTTGTCATGGGCGGCAGCGGATGGGTGGTGCTGCAAGCTCGTTTGCTATCCTGTATCCATAAAAAAAAAAAAGGTACCCGAACGTCGTGGGAGCGACGCCGGGTTATGTGGGACTTTCACCCACTAAACCCGCTCGGTGGCCTACTCCGGCGCTACAGGAGGGCTTCGGGATTGCTTGTAGAACGCGCCGGTGCCCTCCAGCGCTGCGCCCAAGACGGGCTCTTCCCGGTTTCACAACGCTGTGCAGCCACAAACAGCGTCGTCTTTCCCGGGGTCACATGATGGACGGTTCGACCTCCCACTCTCACCGCCCGCAACCCCAGAAGTCCCCTTTTAGTCGCCTTTTACGACAGGCAGGGGCTACCGTAGCACTATTATGGTCCCGAGCTACAGGGACAAAGGTATTAGAAGTAGGAATTAGGTTAAAGGCCCTAGACCTCGGTCGTTGGAGAAAGAAGAAAGAGAACTGTAGAGAAGAATACTTCGCTGCGACCCATAGACGTCCCACTGTTGGGCACGGGTCTCCTCTCAGAATGGGAGGGATTAGGCCTTAGTCCACCACGCTGGCCAAGTGCGGATTGGCAGACTTCACATGCCTTCGAGAACATTATGAAGAACTCTCAGGCATGCAGGTTTCCTCACGATGTGTCCTTCACCGTTGTAGCAAGTGACATTTAATTTCTTAAATCGCACATAACTTTTAAAGTCATTGGTGCGTGCCGCTGGGGTTTGAACCCGGACCGCTCGAGTGAGAGGCGAGTTCGATAGCCACTGGGATGTCACCGCTTTTCAAAGAATACTTATTAGGCTGTAAATATAACTATACAGTCAGTGGTGTTGACGTTTGTTTGTCTCTGCCAGGACGCTGCTGGCGACGGGCGCGCGCAACTCGTGCGAGCTGGCCGTGTACAGCCTGCCCACGCTCGACCCCGTCTGCGTGGGCGAGGCGCACAAGGATTGGGTGAGGTTCTATGGCTGATCTTTCTTTTTACAAATGGACTGTTGACGGACAATATGGCCAATTGGCTTTTACAGCGTCACCAGACTGGGCAGTTAGCTAGAATAGTTATTCAAGCAATTCTTGCGAGCTGGTTGTGTTTAGTTTGCCTACGTTAGGTCCCGTCTGCGTGGGCGAGGCGCACAAGGATTGGGTGAGGTTCAATTATACTCTCTTTTTATATATGAGCATTTGAAGTTATTGGCCCTTACAGTGTCACCAAACTGGGTAGTTAGCTACAACAGTCATTCAACCAATTCTTTCGAGCTGGTTGTATATAGTTAAGTTAGATCCCTAGATAGATAGAGATTGAGTGAGGTTGACTGATTCTCTCTTTTTACAAATAAGCATTTGACCTAATTTGACGTTGATCCTATTGGCCTTTATAGCGTCACCAAACTGGGCAGTTAGAATCGCAAGAATTGCTAGAATAGTTATATACAACGTATCCCAAAATTCAACGATAAGAGGGTACCAGAGGATGGGCCTGCTAATGACTACTCAAGAAAAAGAAAAAAAGAAAAATCGAGTTAATTTTTTTTCTTGAGTAGTCATTAGCAGCCCTAACCCGGGCATGTCTTTGAATTTTGGGACACACTGTATATAGTTTATCGCAAGAAGATTAGAATCGCAAGAATTTCTAGCGTAGCGATGATAATCAAAAGTAGCGATGATAATTCTTCATCATCATCATTTCTTTTCCACCTACCGCAACTTTTCCCCACTCAACCAGGGTTTGACTGGTAGAAAATGCCATAAGGCATTCGCTGCGACCCATAGACGTCCCACTGTTGGGCACGGGTCTCCTCTCAGAATGGGAGGGATTAGGCCTTAGTCCACCACGCTGGCCAAGTGCGGATTGGCAGACTTCACATACCTTCGAGAACGTTATGATGAACTCTCAGGCATGCAGGTTTCCTCACGATGTGTCCTTCACCGTTATAGCAAGTGACATTTAATTTTTTAAAACGCACGTAACTTAGAAAAGTCATTGGTGTGTGCCACTGGGGTTTGAACCCGGACCGCTCGAGTAAGAGGCGAGTTCGATAGCCGCTGGGCTGTCACCGCTTATGCTGTGCCATAAGGCATAAGTCCGCACATTGTATCTCTTTGGAGGTGTCAATAAAGTTGAATAAATAAAAAATAAAAAAATAATTCCCAGATCCTGGACATGTGCTGGCTCGACGACGAGTTCCTGGTGACGGGGTCCCGCGACTCGAAGCTGGCGCTGTGGCGCGCGCCGCAGGGCCCGCCGCAGCGCGCGCCGCAGCACGACTACGTCGCGCCGCTCGTGCTCAGGGAGTGCAGGGCCGGTGAGTGTACCCAACTACCCACACTCGGTAATGTCGACTCGAAGCTGGCGCTGTGGCGCGCGCCGCAGGGCCCGCCGCAGCGCGCGCCGCAGCACGACTACGTCGCGCCGCTCGTGCTCAGGGAGTGCAGGGCCGGTGAGTGTACCCAACTACCCACACTCGGTAATGTCGACTCGAAGCTGGCGCTGTGGCGCGCGCCGCAGGGCCCGCCGCAGCGCGCGCCGCAGCACGACTACGTCGCGCCGCTCGTGCTCAGGGAGTGCAGGGCCGGTGAGTGTACCCAACTACCCACACTCGGTAATGTCGACTCGAAGCTGGCGCTGTGGCGCGCGCCGCAGGGCCCGCCGCAGCGCGCGCCGCAGCACGACTACGTCGCGCCGCTCGTGCTCAGGGAGTGCAGGGCCGGTGAGTGTACCCAACTACCCACACTCGGTAATGTCGACTCGAAGCTGGCGCTGTGGCGCGCGCCGCAGGGCCCGCCGCAGCGCGCGCCGCAGCACGACTACGTCGCGCCGCTCGTGCTCAGGGAGTGCAGGGCCGGTGAGTGTACCCAACTACCCACACTCGGTAATGTCGACTCGAAGCTGGCGCTGTGGCGCGCGCCGCAGGGCCCGCCGCAGCGCGCGCCGCAGCACGACTACGTCGCGCCGCTCGTGCTCAGGGAGTGCAGGGCCGGTGAGTGTACCCAACTACCCACACTCGGTAATGTCGACTCGAAGCTGGCGCTGTGGCGCGCGCCGCAGGGCCCGCCGCAGCGCGCGCCGCAGCACGACTACGTCGCGCCGCTCGTGCTCAGGGAGTGCAGGGCCGGTGAGTGTACCCAACTACCCACACTCGGTAATGTCGACTCGAAGCTGGCGCTGTGGCGCGCGCCGCAGGGCCCGCCGCAGCGCGCGCCGCAGCACGACTACGTCGCGCCGCTCGTGCTCAGGGAGTGCAGGGCCGGTGAGTGTACCCAACTACCCACACTCGGTAATGTCGACTCGAAGCTGGCGCTGTGGCGCGCGCCGCAGGGCCCGCCGCAGCGCGCGCCGCAGCACGACTACGTCGCGCCGCTCGTGCTCAGGGAGTGCAGGGCCGGTGAGTGTACCCAACTACCCACACTCGGTAATGTCGACTCGAAGCTGGCGCTGTGGCGCGCGCCGCAGGGCCCGCCGCAGCGCGCGCCGCAGCACGACTACGTCGCGCCGCTCGTGCTCAGGGAGTGCAGGGCCGGTGAGTGTACCCAACTACCCACACTCGGTAATGTCGACTCGAAGCTGGCGCTGTGGCGCGCGCCGCAGGGCCCGCCGCAGCGCGCGCCGCAGCACGACTACGTCGCGCCGCTCGTGCTCAGGGAGTGCAGGGCCGGTGAGTGTACCCAACTACCCACACTCGGTAATGTCGACTCGAAGCTGGCGCTGTGGCGCGCGCCGCAGGGCCCGCCGCAGCGCGCGCCGCAGCACGACTACGTCGCGCCGCTCGTGCTCAGGGAGTGCAGGGCCGGTGAGTGTACCCAACTACCCACACTCGGTAATGTCGACTCGAAGCTGGCGCTGTGGCGCGCGCCGCAGGGCCCGCCGCAGCGCGCGCCGCAGCACGACTACGTCGCGCCGCTCGTGCTCAGGGAGTGCAGGGCCGGTGAGTGTACACAACTACCCACACTCGGTAATGTGGGTAGAGTCAAAATTAAATTTAAAAAAAAAAAAACATTTATTGTAGTTTTTTTTTTTATTGGTTCACAAATTGAATGTAACACAAGATAGAGTATAAAACAAATAAAAATGCAAAGACTTACAGGTGTGTCCATTCTAAGTACAGTGAACACAGCATGCAAAATTGGAAAACATGTTAAGTAAGCTAAGAGTAACAAAAATAGTGGACTAAGCTAAAATTTAATTTAAGGAGTTACTTTACAGAAACACCTTAGTTAGGGTAATTCATATTCATATCTTTGTTGCAAAATGATTAATGTAATGCACATTATAAAATGTTAATTGTATGTCACCGAGGAAATCGCTGCTTAAGTATTAGAAATGTCGTATTATAATATTAAAGCTATCTAAAAGTTTGTTGTATGGGACAACAAACATAGCGATATTATTATTTTTGCGTAAGTAAAGTAAAAGTAAATATTTATTCTTATCTTATCTTTATTTTGTGTCAAATTTAAGTATGTATAATAAAAAAAATAAAGAAAAGAAAAATGCGCCAAACATATAAGTTAAAAAGATACAAAACAGGACTACCCTCACCCTGTGCCGTGGTACTGATAGAGAACCTCGTCTGGTTTTCAGCGTAGCCCCCTATTTTTCCGAGCAGCATAAATCGGCACCTATCCCCCAGGTCAGAAGGTGCGCGCGCTGACGTTCAACGCGCGCTGGCGCGAGGTGGCCGCGCTGACGCTGAACGGCTACATCCACGTGTTCAGCGTAGCCCCCTATTTTTCCGTGCAGCATAAATCGGCACCTATCCCCCAGGTCAGAAGGTGCGCGCGCTGACGTTCAACGCGCGCTGGCGCGAGGTGGCCGCGCTGACGCTGAACGGCTACATCCACGTGTTCAGCGCGGAGACCTTCCGCCAGACGCTGTCGCGCAAGCTGCCCTCCTGCCAGGACCTGGTCTGCCTCGCCACGCAGGTTGGTCAACTCTACATTTACAGAATGACTGACATGAACAGACAGGGCTATGGCACTGTTACAGTACTTATAATTTTATTTACATTCGTATCCACTAAACAAAATAAATATATATTTTAAATTTTATATAATAATTCATAATATTCATATTGATTCATTCATTCATTTATATAATATTCTCAAATAGGACGAATTTTTTTTTTAATACAAAATTTTTAAATTAAATTTTTTTATGATTTGATTTTGATTCTATTTTTAAATTTCAATTTTAAATTATTAAATAAAAATTAATACATTTCCTATTCTCAAATAGGACGTTTTTTTTTAAATATATGTATACAAAATTTTGAATTAATTTTTTTACCTATCTACTGAATATATTCACAAAATTTAATGAGAATCGGTCAAGCCGTTTTTGAGTTTGTGTCACATAATTTGTAATATTGTCAATGTATGACGTGGCCGTTGTGATGTGTCTATGTGGCGTGCAGGAGAGCGGCGTGTACGCGATCGGGTGCAAGTCGTACACGCTGCTGCTGGACTGCCGCACGCTGCAGTCGGTGAAGAAGATCACGTCGCGGTACAACGGCTGCGGCATCCGCTCGGCGAGCTTCCGCGGGGACATGCTCACCATCGGCACGGGGCTAGGTGAGATGGAGTTGTAGTTGTGTGGTGGTGGTGGTGGTGGTGGCGTGCAGGAGAGCGGCGTGTACGCGATCGGGTGCAAGTCGTACACGCTGCTGCTGGACTGCCGCACGCTGCAGTCGGTGAAGAAGATCACGTCGCGGTACAACGGCTGCGGCATCCGCTCGGCGAGCTTCCGCGGGGACATGCTCACCATCGGCACGGGGCTAGGTGAGATGGAGTTGTAGTTGTGTGGTGGTGGTGGCGTGCAGGAGAGCGGCGTGTACGCGATCGGGTGCAAGTCGTACACGCTGCTGCTGGACTGCCGCACGCTGCAGTCGGTGAAGAAGATCACGTCGCGGTACAACGGCTGCGGCATCCGCTCGGCGAGCTTCCGCGGGGACATGCTCACCATCGGCACGGGGCTAGGTGAGATGGAGTTGTAGTTGTGTGGTGGTGGTGGCGTGCAGGAGAGCGGCGTGTACGCGATCGGGTGCAAGTCGTACACGCTGCTGCTGGACTGCCGCACGCTGCAGTCGGTGAAGAAGATCACGTCGCGGTACAACGGCTGCGGCATCCGCTCGGCGAGCTTCCGCGGGGACATGCTCACCATCGGCACGGGGCTAGGTGAGATGGAGTTGTAGTTGTGTGGTGGTGGTGGCGTGCAGGAGAGCGGCGTGTACGCGATCGGGTGCAAGTCGTACACGCTGCTGCTGGACTGCCGCACGCTGCAGTCGGTGAAGAAGATCACGTCGCGGTACAACGGCTGCGGCATCCGCTCGGCGAGCTTCCGCGGGGACATGCTCACCATCGGCACGGGGCTAGGTGAGATGGAGTTGTAGTTGTGTGGTGGTGGTGGCGTGCAGGAGAGCGGCGTGTACGCGATCGGGTGCAAGTCGTACACGCTGCTGCTGGACTGCCGCACGCTGCAGTCGGTGAAGAAGATCACGTCGCGGTACAACGGCTGCGGCATCCGCTCGGCAAGCTTCCGCGGGGACATGCTCACCATCGGCACGGGGCTAGGTGAGATGGAGTTGTAGTTGTGTGGTGGTGGTGGCGTGCAGGAGAGCGGCGTGTACGCGATCGGGTGCAAGTCGTACACGCTGCTGCTGGACTGCCGCACGCTGCAGTCGGTGAAGAAGATCACGTCGCGGTACAACGGCTGCGGCATCCGCTCGGCGAGCTTCCGCGGGGACATGCTCACCATCGGCACGGGGCTAGGTGAGATGGAGTTGTAGTTGTGTGGTGGTGGTGGTGGTGGTGGCGTGCAGGAGAGCGGCGTGTACGCGATCGGGTGCAAGTCGTACACGCTGCTGCTGGACTGCCGCACGCTGCAGTCGGTGAAGAAGATCACGTCGCGGTACAACGGCTGCGGCATCCGCTCGGCGAGCTTCCGCGGGGACATGCTCACCATCGGCACGGGGCTAGGTGAGATGGAGTTGTAGTTGTGTGGTGGTGGTGGTGGTGGTGGCGTGCAGGAGAGCGGCGTGTACGCGATCGGGTGCAAGTCGTACACGCTGCTGCTGGACTGCCGCACGCTGCAGTCGGTGAAGAAGATCACGTCGCGGTACAACGGCTGCGGCATCCGCTCGGCGAGCTTCCGCGGGGACATGCTCACCATCGGCACGGGGCTAGGTGAGATGGAGTTGTAGTTGTGTGGTGGTGGTGGCGTGCAGGAGAGCGGCGTGTACGCGATCGGGTGCAAGTCGTACACGCTGCTGCTGGACTGCCGCACGCTGCAGTCGGTGAAGAAGATCACGTCGCGGTACAACGGCTGCGGCATCCGCTCGGCGAGCTTCCGCGGGGACATGCTCACCATCGGCACGGGGCTAGGTGAGATGGAGTTGTAGTTGTGTGGTGGTGGTGGCGTGCAGGAGAGCGGCGTGTACGCGATCGGGTGCAAGTCGTACACGCTGCTGCTGGACTGCCGCACGCTGCAGTCGGTGAAGAAGATCACGTCGCGGTACAACGGCTGCGGCATCCGCTCGGCGAGCTTCCGCGGGGACATGCTCACCATCGGCACGGGGCTAGGTGAGATGGAGTTGTAGTTGTGTGGTGGTGGTGGCGTGCAGGAGAGCGGCGTGTACGCGATCGGGTGCAAGTCGTACACGCTGCTGCTGGACTGCCGCACGCTGCAGTCGGTGAAGAAGATCACGTCGCGGTACAACGGCTGCGGCATCCGCTCGGCGAGCTTCCGCGGGGACATGCTCACCATCGGCACGGGGCTAGGTGAGATGGAGTTGTAGTTGTGTGGTGGTGGTGGCGTGCAGGAGAGCGGCGTGTACGCGATCGGGTGCAAGTCGTACACGCTGCTGCTGGACTGCCGCACGCTGCAGTCGGTGAAGAAGATCACGTCGCGGTACAACGGCTGCGGCATCCGCTCGGCGAGCTTCCGCGGGGACATGCTCACCATCGGCACGGGGCTAGGTGAGATGGAGTTGTAGTTGTGTGGTGGTGGTGGCGTGCAGGAGAGCGGCGTGTACGCGATCGGGTGCAAGTCGTACACGCTGCTGCTGGACTGCCGCACGCTGCAGTCGGTGAAGAAGATCACGTCGCGGTACAACGGCTGCGGCATCCGCTCGGCGAGCTTCCGCGGGGACATGCTCACCATCGGCACGGGGCTAGGTGAGATGGAGTTGTAGTTGTGTGGTGGTGGTGGCGTGCAGGAGAGCGGCGTGTACGCGATCGGGTGCAAGTCGTACACGCTGCTGCTGGACTGCCGCACGCTGCAGTCGGTGAAGAAGATCACGTCGCGGTACAACGGCTGCGGCATCCGCTCGGCGAGCTTCCGCGGGGACATGCTCACCATCGGCACGGGGCTAGGTGAGATGGAGTTGTAGTTGTGTGGTGGTGGTGGCGTGCAGGAGAGCGGCGTGTACGCGATCGGGTGCAAGTCGTACACGCTGCTGCTGGACTGCCGCACGCTGCAGTCGGTGAAGAAGATCACGTCGCGGTACAACGGCTGCGGCATCCGCTCGGCGAGCTTCCGCGGGGACATGCTCACCATCGGCACGGGGCTAGGTGAGACATTTGTATTGTACAAATCACTGACTGCGACCCATAAACGTCCCGCTGCTGGGCACGGGTCTCCCCCATAGACACTGCTGCGGGAGGTCTAGAGCATACTCCACCACGCTGCTCCAATGCGGTGGTGGAGGGGTTAGTGGCCAACCCATTGTCGAATGTTCTCAAGCCACCCGAAGGTCTTCGACAAGGCTTAACGACTGTTTCCAGCGTTGAAAACAACCGGGACGGCTTTACGTGCCCTCCGAAGCACGGTATTGTACAAATAATAAACAGAAAATTATTTATTTATTTAATGAGTTGCGCCAATAAACAGAAAATAATCAAGATGGAACGGCGATCGCGTATTATTTTGATACGAACGATGCGTGTCAGTTTTTTCGTCAGCCCTACCCAAGTCCCGCCTCCTATGTGACGTCACACTAACGGGCTCGGTGAGGCGGGGTTGTGGAAATAATAAAAAGAATTTTTTTTTTTTGAAAAATTTATACTTTGTTAGTATAATTAGCTTTTATAAGGTCAATTTATTTTAGATTCATTGTATTTGCACTAAAATTGGTACAGTAAAGCTTGTCCTCCGGTCGACGTGATTTTTGCATAGATACGGCTGAAAGAGTGACATGGGAAACATTCTCATCTCTCGAAAAAATCTTTGTTCGAACTTGAACTTGTTCAGTGGAGAGTAGTAATCGAGATATCTTGGATTTAAGTGAAAATTCTATAGGACAAATAAAAATTGTGTTCACCTAATTTTCAGGTCTTCTAATGTTCTACGACCTGCGAGCAGGCAAATACTTGGAGAGCAACATACACTCGTCCAAAACTGTTACCTTGAGGGCTTCCAGAGGGTATGTGGTGAGTGTCCTGTGCATTACTTTTGGTATCATCATCACAACCCTTTCTTTGTCCCACTGTTGGGCACGGGTCTCCTCTCGGAATGAGACGGGCTAGGCCTTTGTTTACCACGCTGGCCAAGTGCAGATTGGCAGACTTCACATGCCTTCGAGAACATTATGATGAACTCTCGGGCATGCAGGTTTCCTCACGATGTGTCCTTCACCGTTAGAGCAAGTGACATTTAATTTCTTAAATCGCACATAACTTAGAAAAGTCATTGGTGCGTGCCGCTGGGGTTTGAACCCGGACCGCTTGAGTGAGAGGCGAGTTCGATAGCCACTGGGCTGTCGCTATCATTTTGGTAAAGGTAATGTCGCATCGTCAATTCGATGTGTCGAAAGTGTTCAGCAACGACGGGCGCGGTCGGTTTGTGGATGGGTGAGCGCTAGTGGCAAAAATTTCATGGACGCTACCGTGCTTCGAAGGGCACGTGAAGCTGTCGGTCCCGGTTGTCAATAGTGGAAACAGTCTTTAAGCCATGTTGAAGAAATTCGGGTGGCTTGAGAACATTCGACACTGGGTTGGCCGCTAACCCCCTCCACCAATCCGCATTGGAGCAGCGTGGTGGGGTATGTTCAAGACCTCCCGCAGCTGTGTCTGTGGGAGAGACCCGTGCCCAGCAGTGGGATCTATGGGTCGCAATGTTAGAAAACACTGAAATTTTTTCTATAAGCATCGCTTACTCGGCGCGTTTTCTTTTACCATCATCGCGTGGCCTTGCTTGAGACTGATGGATTACGAGTTTTTGTGTGACAACCCTATGATTCCTTTCAGTTCCCAGAGGAGGAGGCGGACGGCTTCAACCAAGTCAAGTACGTGCCGGCCATCTATACACATTGCTACGACGACAGCGGAACGCGCATCTTCACCGCTGGCGGCCCGCTGCCCGCACCTCTCATCGGGAACTACGCTGGCCTGTGGCAGTAGGCCTGGAGGGCACGCGGGCACGGCCTGGATCCCAACCCACCTGGCTTGGAAATTTGGAGTACTACTGACATCGTTACACAAAGACGTACATGTGTGCAATACATCAGACAAGTATCAAGGGCGATAAATTAATAATATAAACTGGCGCCCAACGTGGGTCTCAGTCTAAGGTCTCCATCTCTCGAAGTCCCCTGCAGGACATCTTCCATCAGTCTTCCCTTAATCGATGCCGCTCTATTGGTCCTGTGAACTTTGAAACAAGGGATTACCCGCTGAGTTCAGTTCATCAGTTCACTAAGTCCGTGCTAAGGTCTATCAGTAAACTTTTATAACTTTACCTTGATGGGAGTCAATAAATGGCACGCTTTTTACGGGAACATCTGTCTGAGAAGTAACTAACTTCCACCTCCCTTAGAAGGCCCCACCAATACACACTAAAGACTGATTAGTGCAGGCCACCACCCAGAAGTCACCACTTCAAGACAAGACAAGGCGAACATGAGTGCAATACATCGCAGCGAAAGAAAGGAAGGGTTAACGGCAGTATGGCGTCACTGAGCAAATTGAAATGACGCGTAAATCAATTTTGCCCAAGTGGGGGCTGGAAAATGATTTTGCTTCTAAATAATGCCAGTATCCCTACCGGAAAAGGTAGTTATAACGGAATAATTAGCGCCCAGCGTGTACGCCGCTCACCTACAACTAGACTGTAGTAATAACTACAATTATACTTAACGGCAGTATGACGTCACAGAGCAAATTGAAATGACGCGTAAATCAATGGGTGCCCAACTGGGGCTGGAAAATGATTTTGCTTGTAAATAATGCCAGTATCCCTACCGGAAAAGGTAGTTATAACGAAATAATTAGCGCCCAGCGTGTACGCCGCTCACCTACAACTAGACTGTAGTAATAACTACCATTATACTCTACAGTTCTTCAACCATCTATTTCCAGTATAATAACAGGTAAATCTTTGTTAACAGCTCAAAATAAAAGACAAAGATTAATCGCTCGCTCTCCATTGAGATTTACCTGCCTGTGAAAGAAATACTATAGTCTGGAGAAGACAGACAGACAGAAGAACTGGTCGTCATATAAAATATAAGTGGCGCCCAACGTGGGTCTGGGAAACTAAGGCTTCTGATTCTTTGTAGGACTTATTTATCTCATCGCGATTTATGACGCATTTATGAATCATCGCGATTTAAACCCGCCGTGGCGACCACCGACACCGCTAGGCAATGACGACCACAAGTGCAATATTTCGAAGTAAACGAAGGCGCAAAAGGTAAAGGTGGTGCCGCGACGGTAACAGAAAATATATATAAGGTAGATCCGAAAAAATATCAATAAACATATTGAAAATTTCGGTACGTTTCTATCAAAAACCGGGCTCAATTTGAAAAACCATTTTGTTGATATAATAATTATTTTTATAGCCTGAAACAGCGGTCGAAGAATGTAGACGTCTTATCTATACTATATGTTACAGCTAACCCACCAATGGCATATTGTAATTATTGGTATAATGTGGATTGAATTTATGTACTTTGTAAAAATATAAGTATTTAATAAAACAGACATTAATTTAAATATAAGTGTAAGGCCACGAACGCACTGTCACGCGGCCCTTATTAATAAACCGAACTCAAGTTTGAGACAGAACTTTAGTAAAGAATTGGGCCGGCTTTTATATTAATTTAGGAGCGGATCAGCTAATCTTAATCAATGTTTGGTTTATTATTACGAGTCTTAGACGTGAAGCTAGAGTGGAAGAACGTGCGTTCGCAGCCTAATCTTCGTGATTGCCTCAATTTTTTATACTTACATTAATAACTATATAAAGTTTTGTAACTTTGAAGCGCTAAGGTGTTTCGTTCCGTTTGACGCGTTTTTAAAAGTGTGCGAAGTTTTTGTATTTATACACTGCTATTCCAGTCGATAATTTTTTTTTTTATTGCGAAAATATCTTACCATACGAAGGTCGATAATTTATAATTTATTAAGCGTCAAGCATCAAAATTGTAGTTGCAAAAGAATGATTTTGGCTTGGAATTTTAGATACCTGTATGTAGTTATTGTACCTATAGATTTTTCGTTTGAAATAACTGATTTAATAGATTTAAATTGGGTACAATTATTGCAAAAAAAATTTATGTACACTTCTGAAATGCGTTTTAGGATTAATTAAAGCTAAATTAGGATTACGTGTATTCAATCGCCGTTCGAGCGGTGTGACGCTGGCGTGTTTAATTGATTTTGTCGAAACGTCTGAAAATACCTTTAATTTACCAACGGGTTAGTTAAAATTTTAGCCATATATTTATACTGTATCATGTATATAATTTCCCTATTAAGATATTTTTTGTAGATGCTTGTGATATTTAAAATGGTAAACGAGAGCAAAATTTAATGTTAAGTCATCCGTCGGATATATTGATTGCTAAATTGATTTAATTTACCTTTTAACATTGAATGAACTGAGCGAATATAGAGTAGATAGTACTAACTGGTTTGAGAACATTTCATCCCCACTCCTTTTTCAAAATTCAATTTTAGTAATAAATTATGATTGTTCAATGTCATCAAACTCCATAATCCGTCCAAAAGTTACGTTACCATAAAACTGCTCGCAAAAATAACAAGTAATATTGACTACAAGAAAAATCACGTCATAGTGGTTTCTATGAAACGTCAATTCATTAAGCAAAATTAATTTGCCTCCAGATCAAAATCCTCTGGGCAGTCGGGCGCGAATCCAGTCTGTGCTATTATTGGTAAATTCATGTTGGAACAATCTTATTCATTCACAGTCATTCATGTATTCATATTCATAAAACACGGATTTTTCATATTCCAAAATATTACAATAACCCATTTACTAGCAAACTGGTACGATTTGAAATTGCGTATTATTAAAATTTGAAGATATTACCAGTGTGTAAATTATTTTCTATATATTTTTTTTAAATTCATTTGTCACCGAAGACTATATGAGTGGCTTTTTATTTCTTTATATCGATTGATAAGTAAAATATTTTGCCGCCTTTTTATGTTTTATTTTTATCCCAATAAATACAATACATTTGGCCACTATTATAAAAAAAAAGGATAAAATAAGGAACATTTCCGGTAAATAATAATTGGGATAGGCTATTTAATTTTTGGTGGACCTGTAGTCAGCAGAAAACTGCTGGAATCAAAGACCAAAAGAGTCTTGTCCAACATTGGACACCACAGTTAGTCGAATGGATGAATTTAATATGTATTATAATTTTAAAGCATTAAAAATTAAACAAATTAAGACCAACACTAAAATAAAACTAAAGTATTGTGAAAAAATCAATTTACTCAGAAGCATTAAATGCAATACAAAGGCCACATGAAGCTAAAACACTAAAAGAAATTCATAAAATATTTTCAATGGAGTCCGAGGTTGAGTTCAACCCAGCCGTGCCACGGTGAGCCATGATGGGCCATGGTAAGCCATGATGAGCTATGGACATGGTACTTATCCTATACATATAACATTTGCGGACAGTGAACGTACAAAGACGTTTTACCAAGGAAAGTTCTTTAGAGTCCGATTCTTTCACGTTGTGGGTATCATAACAAAGCCCCACTATGTAGGAGGACTACACCCTTGGTCAACGAGCCAGGAGGAGGCCAGGATCAGGGACAAGTGGCGAGCTCGTGTCCAAGGCTCACTTCAGGTCACTGCGCCAGCAGTGTCTGATTCGCCTTCCGCTAACGTGATACATGATGTTCATACAATATTGAATACAAATGTTAAATCAATCTTTTCACTTCCCAGAGAAAAGATTGTATTGATTGTGAGATTGTGGTATTGATAATATAATATCACGACTGTACATCACCGAAGGTGTAAGCAGAAGTGAGTAATCACGTCGTTTTCACCAGTTATGTTTAAGTCCATGGTGGTGAGCCTGTTGCCATACACAGGGAGCAATTCCAGACTATGAGCTGGGAATTTATAGTTAGAAAAACCCAACAATATATTCTTCGCCCAACCCGAGATCAAACCACGTCACACTAACGACCACTAGGCCTTGAAGCTGTTTTAATATCATTATTCATAAGCTTCTCTTGATGTTTTCAATACAACATGGTTATTATATGACATTTTCAACTGTAATTTTCACGTGTAATTTTCACCTCACTCAATCTTCGTGGCATTATCATCCAAATGTAGTATTTTCACTATACAGTTACAGAACAGTTACAATAAGCTCAGGAATCTACAGGTGGCACGACCCAGCCAATAGGAAGCGGCGATCCATCATCGCTCAGGAACTGGTCCCAATGAGATCTGGAAAACAATATTTTACCTATTAATTTACAATTAGACAACCATACAAGGACCTACTCGTGACTGGCAACCATTAATACTGATAATGCATGCTTTTACTCCTTTTAGACTGATATAGTTAAGATAAATCCCTCCCATTCTGAGAGGAGACCCATGCCCAACAGTGGAACAAAGATGATGAGGTAAGATAGAATCGTCAAAGTCCACATAATATACTTCCCTAAAATTATAGAGATAGGCATGCAGATTTTCTAAAATTAAATTTCTTAAAACACTATGTGTACTTGGTCAAGTTATTGTCTGGGATTTGAACTCTGACCCACTCGAATGAAAGGTCATATCCCATTCACTAATGCTGATTAACAATATTTTTTATTTTTAGTTATTCGACTTTATTGACACCTCTAAAGAGATATACAATGGGCGGACTTAATGCCTTATGGCATTTTCTACTAGTCAAACCCTGGTTGAGTGGGGAAAAGTTGCGGTAGGTGGAAAAAGAAAAAAAAACTTAATTAAGATGAAAACATATCTATATATATAAAAGGAGAAGGTGACTGACTGACTGACTGACTGACATATCAACGCAGGGCCTAAACTATAAGGGCTAGAAACTTGAAATTTTGCACAGGGGTTCCTTTTATAACGCAGGGGAGCACTAATCAAAGGATTTTTGAAAATTCACCCCCTAAGGGGGTAAAATGGGGGTGCAAAGTTAGTATGAAACTTTGCCGTTTTTGAAGTCAAGTGGGCAACCCGAACGCGGGCAGACGTCGTTAATGGGTCTAATTCTACGCGAGCGAAGCTGCGGGCGTCCACTAGTTACAAATAATACTAGTTACACACCTAACAGTGATGAATTTTTGAACATCTCCCTGGAAGTCGACTTGTGGGGTGGCGCTGCTGTCGCCAAACAGCAACTGGCGCCATCTAGCGAGGCCCGCGGACACCCCCGCCGCGGCGGCGTCTGCGTGCGCGCCTTTAGATGATATGTCAGTCAGTCAGTCAGTCAGTCACCTTCTCCTTTTATATATATATATAGATAATACTAGTTACACACCTAACAGTGATGAATTTTTGAACATCTTCCTGAAAGTCGACTTGTGGGGTGGCGCTGCTGTCGCCAAACAGCAACTGGCGCCATCTAGCGAGGCCCGCGGACACCCCCGCCGCGGCGGCGTCTGCGCGCGCGCCTTTAGATGATATGTCAGTCAGTCAGTCAGTCAGTCACCTTCTCCTTTTATATATATATAGATAATACTAGTTACACACCTAACAGTGATGAATTTTTGAACATCTCCCTGGAAGTCGACTTGTGGGGTGGCGCTGCTGTCGCCAAACAGCAACTGGCGCCATCTAGCGAGGCCCGCGGACACCCCCGCCGCGGCGGCGTCTGCGCGCGCGCCTTTAGATGATATGTCAGTCAGTCAGTCAGTCAGTCACCTTCTCCTTTTATATATATATAGATAATACTAGTTACACACCTAACAGTGATGAATTTTTGAACATCTCCCTGGAAGTCGACTTGTGGGGTGGCGCTGCTGTCGCCAAACAGCAACTGGCGCCATCTAGCGAGGCCCGCGGACACCCCCGCCGCGGCGGCGTCTGCGTGCGCGCCTTTAGATGATATGTCAGTCAGTCAGTCAGTCAGTCACCTTCTCCTTTTATATATATATATAGATAATACTAGTTACACACCTAACAGTGATGAATTTTTGAACATCTTCCTGAAAGTCGACTTGTGGGGTGGCGCTGCTGTCGCCAAACAGCAACTGGCGCCATCTAGCGAGGCCCGCGGACACCCCCGCCGCGGCGGCGTCTGCGCGCGCGCCTTTAGATGATATGTCAGTCAGTCAGTCAGTCAGTCACCTTCTCCTTTTATATATATATAGATAATACTAGTTACACACCTAACAGTGATGAATTTTTGAACATCTCCCTGGAAGTCGACTTGTGGGGTGGCGCTGCTGTCGCCAAACAGCAACTGGCGCCATCTAGCGAGGCCCGCGGACACCCCCGCCGCGGCGGCGTCTGCGCGCGCGCCTTTAGATGATATGTCAGTCAGTCAGTCAGTCAGTCACCTTCTCCTTTTATATATATATAGATAATACTAGTTACACACCTAACAGTGATGAATTTTTGAACATCTCCCTGGAAGTCGACTTGTGGGGTGGCGCTGCTGTCGCCAAACAGCAACTGGCGCCATCTAGCGAGGCCCGCGGACACCCCCTCCGCGGCGGCGTCTGCGCGCGCGCCTCTAGACGCGTCCTCCGACAAGGTCGTCTGCAACTGTGCCTCCTCCTTCTCGTAAATGAGTAGCTTTTGATTCCAGAGTGTCTTCAGTTTATCTGTGAATACAAATTTAATAACACTTAAGATACAGGCGTGCAACCTATAAACGTCCGACAAGGGGTTGGTGGCCAACCCTACTGTCGAAAGTATGGGTCATAAGCCCTATTCAGATAATGCTGAGACACCGCCTTTTGCCCAAAAACAAGCACAAGTTTTATTAGGATATATTTTTATTTTTTATTTTTGTGTAAATTGAGATTTCTATGTGTTTTTGTCCATATGTCCTTTGTTTGTGTCTTGTATTTTGTGGTAAAAAACGAATTTGTATTTGAAAGTTTTCAGACCAGCTTTCCTCCTCCTCAAAAGGGGAAAGGGGGTGTGAGTATAAATGTAATAAGTTGAAGTGGCAATGGGCAGGGCACTTCGTTCGAACGACTGACAACCGTGGGGGAGAAAAGTCCTCGAATGGAGACCACGACTCGGAAAAAGGACCACAGGTCGCCCTTCGACAAGGTGGTGGTGAAGAAGACGGTGGGAGACCGCTGTATTCAGAAGGCACAGGACCAGTCGGAGTGGTGTCGTTTAGGAGAGGCCTATGTCCAGCAGTGGACCTCAAAAGGCACAGGTCGCCCTTCGACAAGGTGGACAGACGACCTGAAGCTGGAAACCGCTGGTTTCAGATGGCACAGGACTAGTCGCAGTGGTGTCGTGGACTTAGGCTCCTAGTCCAGCAGAGGACCTTGAAAGGCTGATGGATGGATGGATGGATGGAGTGTAAAAGTGTAAGCAAAATTACAGCAGTTTTAAATACACTGCTACTAAGTGCTGGAACAATCTTCCACCACCATTCAAAACATTGCTGTCGGTAAACACGTTTAAGCTGAAACTCAAGAGCTATTTGTTCAACAAGCAATTGCAAGAGTAGCGGTGTATTTAAACATAAAAATAGTTTTTTTTCTTTTTTATTACTAGCATTATTTATTTATTTTTATTTTTTAAATATTTTGATTATATATATATATATATATATATATATATATATATATATATATTTATATTTATCTAAAGAAAGTATATATTATGTATTAAGTAATAATGCCAAAAACTGTAGTGTATGTTCTCTTGTTTAATTTGTTTTTTCATTTAATTGTTTTACTTTTACTTTTTCTTTTAATCTTAGTTTTTTATAATATTAGTTAATAACAGGTACTGTTAGCCAGTTCGAGCTACCTTTACTTAACACGCTGTACTGAAAATCAGTGTTGCGGTGTTATGTCCCAACTGGGCTGAGTGCAGACCCATTTGCTATAATCTGTATATATAAAAGGAGAAGGTGACTGACTGACTGACTGACTGACATATCAACGCAGGGCCTAAACTATAAGGGTTTGAAACTTGAAATTTCGCACAGGGGTTCCTTTTATAACGTAGGGGAGCACTAAGACAGGATCTTTGAAAATTCACCCCCTAAGGGGGTAAAACGGGGGTGCAAAGTTAGTATGAAACTTTGCCGTTTTTGAAGTTGTTAGACGGGTAGACGTCGTTAATGGGTCTAATTCTACGCGAGCGAAGCTGCGGGCGTCCACTAGTAGATAATAATTGACATCCAGACACAGAACAAATACAAGTGTTCACACGAATATTTGTCCTGAGTGGGATTCGAACCCACGACCTTTGGCGCAACAGACAGGGTCACTACCGATTGCGCCAACGGGCCTGTCTAAATTATAGTCTAAATATATATGTATATATATAATTATAGTGTTTTTTTGTGAAAATAAATATCATCTTCATCTTCTAAAAGTGTATGCAAATCACCAATGTTAGTGTGGAAGGCGGCGGCGTCCCTCCCCGGCGCCGGCCGCCCGCGCCCCGCGGCCGTGTCCCCGCGCGCGCGCCGCAGCCGCGCCAGCGCCTCCAGCTTGGCCAGACACTTCTTGGCATCCAGCTTCCTCCTCCGCACCTCGCGCAGCACCACGTCCGCCTCCAACTTGGCTTCCTCCGCCTGGAAATATAAATCTATATATATAAAAGGAGAAGGTGACTGACTGACTGACTGACTGACTGACATATCAACGCAGGGCCTAAACTATAAGGGCTAGAATCTTGAAATTTTGCACAGGGGTTCTTTTTATAACGTAGGGGAGCACTAAGAAAGGATTATTGAAAATTCACCCCCTAAGGGGGTAAAACGGGGGTGCAAAGTTAGTATGAAACTGCCGTTTTTGAAGTTAGTGAATGTCTAATTCCACGCGAGCGAAGCTGCGGGCGTCCACTAGTATAATATAAATATCTTGGACATTCTCACACACGGTCATCTGACCCAAAGTAGGCGCGAGCCTGTGTTATGGGTGTCAGAGACTGATATACATACATAGATATTTTTAAATACATACTTAAATAGATAATATTCACATCCAGACACAGAACAAATACAAGTGTTCGTCACACGAATATTTGTCCTGAGTGGGAATCGAACCCACGACCCCTGGCGCAACAGACAGGGTCACACCGATTGCGCCAACGGGCCTGTCTAGATGATAATATGAACGTGGAAAATTGATTAGATTACAATATCCATCCATTCATCTGTCAGCCTTTAGTGGTCCACTGCTGGACATAGGCCTCTCCTAAACGACACCACTCCGACCGATCCTGTGCCTTCTGAAATCAGCGGTTTCCCGCCGTCTTCTTCAGGTCGTCCATCCATCTTGTCGAAGGGCGACCTCTGCTCCTATTTCCAAGTCCATTCGAGGATTACAATATAGTGTTACAACTTTTACTTGGTACTTTCCATATGAATGCCATGTTTTGCAGATGTTCAGATTTGATATACTTCACACTTAGGATGGATTTGTCACAATACTTACATCTGACAGTAAATTAAATGTGCCCACAGAAATGCTTAACACACAATAAAATGTCAAGCAGCAAAGACAATAATATTAATTCAAGATCCAACTAGCTAGGCATAATAAAGAGGGTTTCAGACAGATTCTCTGACAGATCTATAATTTCATTTCCCCATACTAGCCCATTAGAAAAAAAAGGTTTATGTTGAATTGTAAGTATGTAATAAAAATTACCTTTTGAGCTTTAATGATGTCATCCTTAATCTTCTGCAAATTCTCATCAATTTTCCTGGACCTCTCTTCAGCTTGCTTCATTCTTTCCTTCTTGGCTAATATCCTTTCCTCATTCAGCTTTTTCAAGCGGAGACGCTTAGCCGTTCTCTTAGCCAAGAGCTTCCTTGACATATCCATGTATGAACCGGCACATTTCTCCAGCATTTTAGTCATATTCTCTCGTTTCATATTCATTTCCTTGATTCTCCCGTTCCAATCATCTTCGGAGAGTTCATCTTGGTTCTCTCTTAAGTAATTGAGCTGTCTTTCAAAGTCCTGCACAGATGTCACAATACATTTTAATTGCTCTCGAATTTGTGTGATCGATCCCGCAGTTGGCTTGAACTTCTTAACTGCAGTTTGCATTCGATTTTCAAAGGATTTGACAAATTCTTGATCAGAGAGTCCTCCTATTTGGCCACTTGGATAAGAAGGGGGGAACATTGGTCTCATGGGAGGTAAGAAGGAGGGTGGAATTGGAGGGGGTGGGAAATTGGGTACATAATGGAATGTAAAATTGCTTCCACGAAAATTGTTATCAAAGTTGCGTTTATAAGACATGATTGTTATTGTTATATATGTATAAAAAAAATAGTATAAAGTAGTGATAAGCTAAAGCTAGGGCTAGGCGTCTGGCTGGCTCAGTTGGCTCTCTGCCTCCTTCAACACTTGCTCTGCGGCCAGATAGTCCTCATGCTCTTTTAAATCTTGCTCTGTGTCCAAAGTGTTTTTTAGATCCGCGAATGCTTTAGCTAATCTGTAAGAACCGTTTTGAAACTATTAGAAACACATCAATTAATACATTGCCAATTTCAGACAAACCAAATTATTGAAAGTTAAATTTAAAAAATAAAACAATAATTACAAGGCTCCTAAGAGGAAGCATCATGGGCACGTTAGCTGAGCACATTGCGAACACCCGGTATGATAAAACTGCGTAGCACCATTACTACAATACTTCAAGTTGTATTCTTTTGTCCCAAGCCTAATCAAACTGTAAACTTATGCTAAACTGTGTCTCTCTAACATGACTCACCTCCTTTGGCAGTCTGGGACCATCATAAGTGATTCTTGGAGCACCTCCTCTTGTTTCCGTATATTATGTTCGTCTTGTCCCTCGTCTTTAATTTTCTGTATTCGATTTTTCTGCTGTTCAGCTTCCTTTTCATAAACTACTTTTTCCTTTGCGATGCGCTTCACGACGCCGGTCTTTATCTTAATTTGTCGAATTCGAGGATCTGCCATTATAAAAAATAAGACACACTCGCGCTCCGGCTTTTATTTTTTTGTGACGTTTGCATTTGACTGAAAATGAAATGTCATGTCACAATTTTAAATTCATTGTCTTTGGTCTTACACCACAGATTTTTAATACAGCCACAGAAAGAAAGTCGCATTCAGTGCTTGACACCTTTAACGTAGAGCGAGTTTAATAAGCTAATTATACTCACAATGCGATACTACTTTCTGATACTATATTCTGATACTGATACTACTTTCACCTAATAAACAGACTGTACTGAAAATCAGTAATGCGGTGTTATGTCGCAACTAGAGTGAGTACAGACCCATTTGCTAACTAAATACTACAGCAGAATTATCATACATTTTAATTGGTTAATGCCCTAGTTCCTATTTTACCATTATGTTGTAGTTGCTTTGTGTCCTATTTTATTTTTAACATACAGCCCCAGTGGCTATCGGACTCGCTTCTCACTCGAGCGGTCAGGGTTCAAACCCAACCAGCACGCACCAATGACATTTCTAAGTTGTGCGATTTAAGAAATTAAATGTTCACTTGCTTTAACGGCGAATGACATATCATGAGGAAACATGCATGCCTTAGAGTTCATTTTCTCGAAGGCATGTGAAGTATGCCAATTCGCACTAGGCCAGTGTGGTGGACTAAGGCATAATCCCTCATAATCTGAAGGGAGACCCGTGCCCAACAGTGGGACAAAGAAAGGGTGGTGTTATTTTATTTTTAGCAAATAAATTATTTCTTTCTTTCTTTCTCTGCTTCATTAAAGAAAGAAGGTAAACTATAAAATTAATAATTTTTCAAAATAAGATACTTTTATATTTGTTTAACACCTGGTTTACTAATGATTGTTCACTGACATTAAGAGCATTACACATAGATAGGTATGGGTGACTATGTTCGGGAGAGCATTTATTCCGCCTGATAAAGTGGCGGCAATGCTAGTGGAAAGAGTACCTGGGTCTCTTTCTGCGGAGCCGATATGGTAAGTAGAAAGAGGCCGCAGAACGGAAAATTCATGGAAGCTACCGTGCTTCGGAGGGCACGTAAAGCCGTCGCTCCCGGTTGTTTTCAATGCTGGAAACAGTGGGATGTCTATGGATCTCAGCGATGTATTATATAAAACTGTAGGTAAGCAAGATACTCAATGGATAATCTAATCTTTAACGATATGTCTTGAGTCCGCCCTGCTTTTCCTGTCCTAAGATTTGAAGATGTTGCTGTGGAGATTTAGCGGTACCTGCACTTAGCTATCAACTGTAGTACAGGGTGTTTGATAAATTAAAGTATGTGAGCATTTATAGGTTTACGGACCGGCGTCAAATGCCGCGAGGAATACAGCGATGACAGCCCATTGGCTGATTCAGCCCCAAAAAGGTCTAGTTTTGAACTGCACGCCAATGACGTTTTCCAAAGTTATGTGAATTTTATGAAATTACTTAAGTTCCGTCCGAAAGAGTCCGAAGAAACCTGTCTGTACATTTTTTAGTCTTTATCCAGAAGTGTAGTCTTGAAGCTGGCAGATGAATGGATATAATCAGCTAACCTTCAACCTGTTAGCGGCTCAGAGCAAGGCGCGCGGCTCAACAGTGAGAAGGCCACCAGGTAAGTCCACTATCAGAAATTGTCTGGTATAAAAGGCCTCTGACATGGATTATCGACCACTACCTATGATAACAGCCGAGTTCGATAACTACAACTCTCCGAATCACAAATGCTACTTAGCTGTCACCGATCTAGAAAACGGTGCAGCTTCCATCGATGAATAGATAGAAAATCTGAATTTCTAAATTTTTCATTTTGAAAAACATCACCCTGTACCACCATTTTGCACGGGATCCAAAAGACTTTATCTGACATCTCTTATCCGAACATACTCCGAGAATATTCGGCGATAAGTGTTGATGTGGGATAATAAATTGATACTAAGCTAATTCTCTCTTCGCACAGTCTCCGTAGGTGTGCGAAATGAAGTGGTTGGTCCTACTAACGGGTAAGTTTTATACTGTGTCCTATTACAACATCTTGAGAGTCCAAATTAAACTGTTTCAGCTAGATATTTTAGGAATCATTACTAAAATTATGGTCTGCAAATTGTGATATTTAAATTGTATTAATTGATGTACCTACATAGATGTAAAGCCTGTGTGATGTATGTGAATAAAGATTTTCTTTCTTTCTTTCTCTCTTTCTTTCTTTCTTTCTTTCTTTCTTCCTTTTAATAAATTATTTAGTTTCACTACCTCGTTAAAATTAGATAAAATTGGAAACACTATCTATGTAACTTCAACCTCCTCTTCTACAGTTGCGGCGGTGGCACTGGCTGCCGTCCCTCGGATCTCTCCCAAGAGCACTACTGGCTTCCTGGTCGACGAACACGCCGATGGAGGCTGGGTCATCACGTTCATCGGTGGTAAGTTGATCAATATCTATCACTTCTTCCGCGTAGGAACGGTGTGTTTCTGTTACACTTCTTTAAAGACTAATACAATTTATCTCTCGTTTAGAATCCTACGAAGGTTTATAAATTTCCTAGGAAATTTATTAACTTGCGGTTCTTGTTATTTTCCTGTGACATATATACATATTTACCCACTTGTTAGACGATGGCGCGGAAGACATCGGCCACATCGGGCGCAGGGGTTCCTCCGACGACAGCGAGGTGTACTTCGAAGTGACCGCCGAGTACGACGAGGAGAGGGCCGGCCACAAGCTGACGGTGCACTGGGCCGGGCCCAGCGACCGGGTGTTTGAAGACTGCTTCGATTTCGGTAAGCATGGTCGAGCCGGTGGAGAAGCACCTTTAGGTGAAAGCTTGGCATTACACAGCGGTCACTCGATAGAATGCGGGTTCAGCTGCGGCGCGCATCAATGCCTTGTCTGAGTTACGTGCGATTTTTCAATGGTCTTCTTTAATCAAGGCGAAGGAAAACATCCAAAGGAAACCTGCACCTGAGAGTTCCCCGTGATGTTCTTGAAGACACGTTATTTGTAGAACACAGACAGACACGTTAACAGTTTTTGAAAGCTGGGAGAATTGATCTCGGGAAGATTAAAAAATAAAATGTATTTCCCTTCCCTGTTGGTAGTAGCTGCAGTATAGTTTAAGTCAGTAATTTTGAGGTATTTTTTGGTAGGTATGTTTAGTTAATGTATCAAGTACCTACTGTAATTATACATTCACTCACCAGGTGACAAACAGTGGTTCGCTGGTCCAGAACAAAAGGAGCAATACTGGCCGATCCAAAACGGCAAACTGCAGAAGTACTCGATCGTATCGAAGGAGGAGGACAACTCTGCCGTATCCGAGAGGTACTGGCTGAACTCCGCCGGCCAGTACATCTACGTTCGCCCCGAAGTGCCTCTCTTCGTCGACTACCACAACACCGCTGCCAATCACTTGTGTCTCATCGCTGACGTCACCGACCCATATTCCACCAGAAGGACTTACAATGTCCTCAAATACGACATCTGGATGTTCGAGAACGCCAAAGTCGCCCACCAACACGCTGTCGACACTTATCTTGGAAAGCCTTCAGGACTACCTGACTACAGAATGATCCAATATCCGGTCTGGTCTACCTGGGCGAGGTATTCCCGCGAAATCGACCAGGAGAGCCTCTGGGCTTTCGCTAATGAAATCAAAGACAGCGGCTTCCCGAATGCCCAGTTTGAAATTGACGATCTATGGGAAATCTGCTACGGCTCGCTCACGGTTGATGAGAGGAAGCTTCCTGACCTGAAACAGCTGGTGCAGGACATCAAGGGACTTGGCTTCAGAGTCTCTATTTGGGTGCACCCGTTCATCAACAAGAACTGCGATCCGTGGTACACTGAGGCGCTGGAGAAAGGGTGAATATTAATTTATGAATTTTCACTGAATTTTTCACAGTTATTTTTTTAATATCTATACTCCACATGTATGTATTCTGCGATTTTTCAATACATAACACCAGCCCCGTTTTCCGACTCCTTGTCCTCAAGGGTAGCAACACATCTGTGACTGACATGGAATGAGACTCTTACTCAATTGTCAATTTTACTAACTCGACTATTACTAACACCAACTAAGGATTAACTATCACTAAGTCCCCAGACCTCATACCCTTTAACAAACTCACCATCTAATGTTCTTAATTAACACTCTCAACTAACTGGACTACCCATCCCAGTCCCTATTTGAGTCTTGTTCAAAGTCAGTCACAGTTGTCACAAGCGGCAGCGCCTCTTCAAGCTCGTTTGCTATAATAAGTATATCCTTAAAAAAACTTTTCGTGGTGTGAACATAATATTTCTTCCTCAGCTACCTGGTGCTGAACGAGGAAGGTAGCCCGGACACCTCCTGGTGGAACAACAACGGCTCGGTCCCCGGGTACATCGACTTCACCAACCCCGAGGCCTCCGACTGGTACACCTCTCGAGTCCGCAGCGTCATCGAGACATACGATATTGACAGCGTTAAGTTCGACGCTGGGGAATCTAGCTGGTCTCCTCAGGTAAAAGACTGATTATTTTTTCACTACTATGCCGGCAATAAATTGACTCATCCTGTAAGTATACGGAACGGCATGAAAGTATAGCTCTGACCAGGCCGGTTTCACTCCGCGTGTAGGTATCGAAAACGCAAGTACATGCGGCGGCCGAGTCGGCTCGGCTAGTCCATAGGGAGTCACGATCGAGCAGGGACGCACGCGCGAGTTTTGTTCGTCACCACTACTTCGCGATCGCGATCCTACTGTCGTTGTTTTAAAAATGGAGACTTATAAAAAAAAGGCAAAAAGATACTGTGCAGAGTTTAACTGATTCAAAAATTAGGGCGTTGGGTGGATGGATTATTCTTATTCTCTCTCTTATTATTCTGAAGATTTAATCTCTTCCCAAACATCTCTGACTAGGAATGGTTTCAAAGTCAACGTTATTTTCAAACTTTTACCACCTATTTCTCTCTTTCTGGTTTCTGCCCTACTCTATAAACATTACCTACTTTAGATCCAAATGACCAGGTGGATCATGCCATCAAGTTAATAAGATTAATAATAAGATCTACAATATTATTCGCTGAGCTCAGCATGCAACACGGGTCTCTCAACCGTAAAGAAGTTGACCACACTCTGTGGTGCTGTGGTTAGCTATCTTGGCTACTCAGCCGCGGTTCCCGTGGCAGATATTTAATTTTATTTCGCAGATCTATTCTGGTCATAGAAGTAAAATTGTGACGTTTTATGTGTGTCACTTACAACACAGGCTAAAGAGGGTCTACTAGGTCTACCGAGGGGGTGCGAGTGTGTATAAAAAATAATATCATACGTTTTTCTGTCTAGATTCCCGTCCAAAGCGGCGATAGCGACCTGCAACCAGGACTCATAGTGCAGGCCTACGTCAGAGCAGTCGCCACCTTCGGGCCTATGATCGAGATCAGATCTGGAATGAGGTGAAAAAACCGTTCCTGGTATACTTTTCTCGAGGCGACTATCTATCCCCTCTAACGCTGAGATTTGCCTGTGATTTGATGTTATGTGATGTTAGGTACGAGTTAAGAAATTAAATGTCCTTGCTGTAACGGAAGAAAACATAGGAGGAAACTGAGAGATCTTCATAATGTTCTCGAAGGCATGTGAAGTCTGCCAATCCGCATGTCTCTCATATCTGTCCATCCGAACTACGGACACGTGCCCGTTCTCCACCTCAGGGTAAAGGGGCAGTCTGAAAACCATTGATAACGAGTCTCTAGCCCCGCAATAGCAAAAGCTGAGACAATTTTTTTTGCTTAAAATAATTAAATTATACCGCTGCTCGTGATTATCTGGTTAGCCTAATGGTTGGCTGGTAGAGAATGCTATTTGTACCCTGTACTTTTGTATGTGGTTCAATAAAGATAAATAAATAAACTCCGGTCGTCATTTTATGTCTGCTTATGTAATCTACTTTAAATGTGTGTTTTTACTGACTTTAAAATGTTTTCTATTCCTATGTTTCCTATTCTCCAGAACCCAAGACCTGCCCGTCTTCATCCGCATGGTAGACAAGGACACGTACTGGGGCTACAACAACGGGCTCGCCACCCTGGTGACCACGCTGCTGACCATGAACCTGAACGGCTACACCCTGGTGCTGCCCGACATGATCGGGGGGAACGGGTACAACGACTCTCCATCCAAGGAGCTGTTCGTGCGGTGGCTCCAAGCCAACGTGTTCATGCCCACGCTGCAGTATTCCTTCGTGCCCTGGGATCATGATGACGAGGTAGAGTATCTATCTATATATATATAAAAGGAGAAGCTGACTGACTGACTGACTGACATATCAAAGCAGGGCCTAAACTATAAGGGTTAGAAAATTGAAATTTTGCACAGGGGTTCCTTTTTAACGTAGGGGAGCACTAAGAAAGGATTTTTGAAAATTAAGCCCCTAGGGGGGTAAAACGAGGGTGCAAATTTAGTATGAAACTTTGCCGTTTTTGAAGTCAAGTGGGCAACCCGAACGCGGGCAGACGTCGTTAATGGGTCTAATTCTACGCGAGTGAAGCTGCGGGCGTCCTGCGGCTACCTATAAACTAGCTACCATGACATCGGCGACAAACGTAGAACAAGACATCGGGAGTCTAAGTCAGATGAGAATCGACATCAGAATTAAATCCTTGGGGACGTATCATAAGTGAGCGGCTCTTGAGCTTGATAGGAGGTGACAGAAGGAAGGGACAGAAGTAAAGTATTAAGACTTTACTCAAGTTCTTTCTCAAGCTCTCTGACTTGAGTTTAGCTTATTATTACAAAGCTCTACAAAGACTTAGTGCAATTACGAGTAAAATGAGCCCTAGTCTAGTTGTTACCTACATAATAGAAAAAATAAGTTGGCCATGCCCATACGCCTTGAAGACCGGCACCTTTGTTGTAGAGGTATTAGGTATTTACAAACGGGACCACATTATCGAACCATAAAACCGATTTTTTAAAATTATTAATTACACAGCAATAACGGTGTGCTTATGGTAGGTATCTACTATCCCATGTCAACATACATGGATACACGCCTTACCGCCTATGCTAAGCAGGCGGTAAAACCTTTATACTTACGGTCAATATATTTTTGCAGGCGGTAGAGATCTGCCGGAAATACACGACACTGCACGCGGAGTACGCTGACGTCATCGTAGCGGCCATGGAGGCGTCGGTGCAGACGGGAGCGCCCGTCAACCCGCCCATCTGGTGGCTCGACCCCACCGACCAGGTTGCCCTGGCTATCGGAGACGGTAAGTAGAATAATCTTTATTGATATCCATCATCATCTTCATCATCAGCCTTTATTGGTCCACTGCTGACAGGCCTCTCCTAAACGCCGCCACTCCGACCGGTCCTGTGCCTTCTGAATCCAGAGGTTTCCCGCTGCCTTCTTCTGGCCGTCTGTCCACCGAAGGGCGGCCTGTGCTCCTTTTTCCAAGTCAAGGTCTCCATTCGAGAACTTTTCTTCCCCATCGGTTATCAGCCATATATATAAAGGCTTTAGAGCTTCCTTAACCGCGTTGCCCCATTGCAGATTGCTGGGCATTAATGACCAACCCAGTGTCGAATGTTCTCAAGCCACCAAGGCCTTCGTTAAGGCTTAACGATGGTTTTTTTACCATAAAACCGAGACCGACGGCTTTACGTGCCCTCCGAAGCACGGTAGCGTCCATGAAATTTTGCCACTAGCGGTCACCCATCCACAAACCGACCGCGCCCGTCGTTGCTTAACTCTTTCGATGGAAAGAGTTAAGCAACGACGACATTGAATCGACGCGAGCCATTGGGCTGTGGATGCTACTCACCTCTCACCTTTTTCTACAATGTAACAATTTTGATTCCAGAATTCCTATTGGGCGAGCGCCTACTAGCCGCTCCGGTCATTGAAGAAGGTGCGGTGTCCCGGGACATATACCTGCCGCGTGGCTCCTGGAAGGACGGCAACACCGGGGAGTCGTACCAGGGCCCGCTGTGGCTGCGAGACTACCCCGCGCCGCTCGACACCCTGCCCTACTTCACGCTTGAAGATTAACTCATTTCGAAGACTAATTTGACTTATTTGTATGTATAAGGCTAAAACAGAATGTTAATTGTTGCTTCTTTGTTTATAATGCCGGTATAGTGATTCGATAATAAAGTGTTAATTTATGTTAATTTGTTTTGTTACTAAAAGACTAAAAATATCCCCAATTCTTTCAACATATCTTCTTGAAGAGATGTTGAGAGCAATAGAGCTGAATATGCTGTAGGCGGAAAAACATGACGCGTCGCGTCGCACGACTCTGCGCCAGTGTGAGTCGACCCTTAAACTATGAAAGCGTGAATATTCATCATTTGACAAATATCAATCATTTTCATTGGCCTTCAGCACGGGGTTCATTTATTATGCCTTATTTTTGAAACGCAAATACGGCCTCTCAGGCCTGAAGATATCTCAAGTTGTATTCCTTTACCTAGACCACGGTGAAAATAATTTACAACGTACAACCCAGACTTAACTTTAACGCATTGTCATACAACTTAGAACTGTTACTCGCATTTCAACTACCAGCATGCCTGTGATTACCTAAACCTAAACATAACTGATGCATCATCATCATCATCATCACAACCCTTTCTTTGTTCCACGGTTGGGCACGGGTCTCCTCTCAGAACTGGAGGGATTAGGCCTTTGTCCACCACGCTGGCCAAGTGCGGATTTGCAGACTTCACATGCCTTCGAGAAGATTAGAAGAACTCTCAGGAATGCAGGTTTCCTCACGATGTGTCCTTCACCGTTACAGCAAGTGACATTTTAATTTTTTAAATCGCACATAACTCCGAAAAGTTATTGGTGCGTGCCGCTTGGGTTTGAACCCGGACCGCTGGAGTGAGAGGCGAGTTCGATAGCCTGGGCTATCACAACTGATGCATAGTGAATATATTAAATACCTCTGCCTAACCCTTTGGCGAAATACAGGCGTGAATGTATCATTAGAGTAGTTTGATAACGTGGCGCGTTTGTAAGAGACCTTGAAAGCTGAACCGCAGGTCCCAGGTTTCCCCAGTTCTACCTATCAAAGATTTCCATAAATGGCAAAACGCTCACTCAAAGTACTCTCAAAGTACTCTCTCTCGAGCTGTCAATCAATATGGTAAGACCCTGGTTATCTGGGCAGCGGAAAAATCAAAATTTATCGCCGTTATCGGTTTTGTTTGAGAGTTCGCATTTGTTCGAGATAAACGGATAATGCAACATTCGGCTATCTTGATCAGATGGAACAGTTGTATTGAAGCGAGAATGTGGGGTTTACGAGTTCTACTTGGTATGATCATTCTGTATTTTGTGTTTTTGTATAAGTAGTATAGTTAGTAACTGTGTTCACTGGATTGTTGATAAAGTAGGTAACTGGCACTACGTTTCAGTTCAGGGAATTTATTAGAATCTTCGTTTTTCCTACGTGTTCTAGAATACTAACGTTCTTTGATTATCTAATTTTAACCATCGCCCTGGGTATAGTACATATCTATACATTTCAAGGCCTCGTTCATGATACTTTTTCAAATATCATATCTTTGTCACTTCGATCTACGCACAAGTGATGACTGTAGGTTTAAAATTCATTTATTTTCCATTAAATAGTAATTTGTATATGCTTAATGACGTCACGTTCACGCTACCGAAAAGTAGCTTTCTAGAGGTATAAAAGTTTATGTTTTAGAGTATTAGGTTAGTGCGTTATATGCCTATAGGTTAAGGTTTACAGCTGTTAAGGCGGATTGGATCATTGATGAGAAATAAAAAGCAGATATGTAAGTTCTCCTAGAAAATATTTCAAGAACACTATACTTATATGTACTTGCTACCGTTACAGGTATACTAGCTGTCTCTGCTCAGGGGTTCGCTGCCGACCTTTCCATTCGCGCTGATGATGTCACCCTAACCCTTGAGCCACAAGTCATAGGAGGGTTTCTATTAGCTCTCACCAAAGGTAAGGTACTGAATACACTACACATGTAGAAACAACCCTGCATGATTCTTGTTACAGTTATGGTCTCCAAGGCACTTAAAACATTCCACTACCACTATCGATCATCTGTCTTATTATCGACCGTGGCCTGAGCTGCTAGATTTATTCAATAAGTCATGGTCACACGCCAGTCGGCTTTTCTTCAATCACGTTTCGCAGAGAACCTGATCATCGAAAGGACACTGCACCACCAAATTGACCTGAGCCTTGTATAGTTTATAAGCTATGCGGTTAATTTGCAGATGATGAAAAGAAAGTATACGGACACATTGGAAGAACCCTGATCTCCACATTCACCAGCGAAGAGGTGGAGGGAGGGGTAGAAATCCGCATGGGCAATGTGAACCTCACCGTCCATACGCTGTACGATGACGTTTATGGGGCGAGAGGAATCAAAGTGCGATGGAACACTTACTCTCCTACCAGACTTGAAGACTGCTTAGATTTTGGTAAGAAATATACTTATAAGAACTTCTTCAAACATACATTCTTACCTACTTACCTTTAAGCTGACTTGTCAGTTAATTACGACCGTTCTACCACGCACACCTTTCATGTCATTGTGAAATGAGCTTCTTAAATTCAGGTCCAGCGGTGTTCGTCATCGTGTCATGTATGAGATACTAATCTAGTGTTGCAATAAGTGAAGTTTAGTTTAAGCCAGAATTATATTAGTTACTCCGTCTATCCTACCATTTATAAAATACAAACAGATAATATAATTATTGAAACATAATTCATGCAGTACTACCTATTTATAGCTAGGATTCACTTTAACATATACAATTTTTTTCAAGAACAAAAGCATTGGTACGGAGGCCCGATGCAAGTGGACCAAATGTACCCGTTAGAGACAGCCCAACAGACTTACTCGCCGTATGTCTCCAAGGAGCAAGACAACGGTGCCATCGTCGAGCGCTACTGGCTCAACTCTGACGGAGAATATGTTTACGTTCACTCCCAAGTTCCACTCTTCGTCGACTACCACAACATCTCCCCCAATCACATTTGCTTCGGCGCTCAAATAGCCGATCCTTATTCGTCAAGAAGAAATCACACAGAGTTGTCCTACGACCTGTGGCTGCTTTCTGACGTAAAGGCAGCTCATAAGCACGCGATCAAAAATTATCTGGGCAAGCCCTCAGATGTTCCAGACTTCAGAATGGTGCAGCATCCGATCTGGTCTACTTGGGCACAATATTCGCAAGGCATCAACGGGTCGAAGGTCCTGGAATACGCCCGTCAAATAAGAGCCTACGGTTTCAATGACTCTCAGCTAGAAATTGATGATTTGTGGGAAACCTGCTACGGGTCTCTCACTATTGATGAGGCTAAGTTCCCGAACTTCACTGACACGGTTCAGGAGCTAAAGGACCTAGGCTTTCGCGTGACCATCTGGGTGCATCCACTGATAAATGGAAACTGTGAGCCGTGGTATTCGGAAGCTATAAGTAAGGGGTAAGTTATTTTACCGTTTACCTTCAGATTGATTATTTCCTATCACGAACACCCGACAGTAAAAATATATTAAGAGTAGATTTCCAGTCGCTCCATCTGCGTTTGCGTGACCTACATTGACCTATAAAAATATGATAAGACCTAACCGTGATCCGTAAAAATATAACTTCACACCAAAGTTAGAGTTTAGATTCCAGCAGTGCCCCTGGTAATGTGACTTGCCCTAAAGATATACCAAACTGGTATCGCCAATCCAGCAGGTGAAGAGTCCACACTATTGTTTATCTATATATATAAAAGAAGAAGGTGACTGACTGACTGACTGACTGACTGACTGACTGACTGACATATCAACGCAGGGCCTAAACTACAAGGGTTAGAAACTTGAAATTTTGCACAGGGGTTCCTTTTATAACTGACTTTTACTGACTGACTGACTGACTGACTGACTGACTGACTGACTGACATATCAACGCAGGGCCTAAACTACAAGGGTTAGAAACTTGAAATTTTGCACAGGGGTTCCTTTTATAACGTAGGGGAGCACTAAGAAAGGATTTTTGAAAATTCTCCCCCTAAGGGGGTAAAACGGGGGTGCAAAGTTAGTATGAAACTTTGCCGTTTTTGAAGTTAGTGAATGTCTAATTCCACGCGAGCGAAGCTGCGGGCGTCCATCCTTCAATAAACAAACGCTAGACTTAGGTTGATTGTTTCTCATACTTGATTACTACTCTTACCTTCATACAGCTTCTTAGTTCTGGACGAGAGCGGCAGTCCAGCAGCTTCCTGGTGGAACAACAACGACACGAGTCCAGGATTCATAGACTTCACCAACCCCGTCGCAGCCCAGTGGTGGCACGACCGAGTTACTAGTCTCCTGGACCAATACGGCATTGATAGTGTCAAGTTTGATGCCGGGGAGAGCAGTTTTACACCGCAGGTGCGCGAGCTTAATTTTTATTGACAATATAATGATTGTGGTGTATTGTGGCTCTTGCCTCGCTTGTGGTGTAAAGATTTTCCAATCGGCATGAGCTGTAATCGTGTCAGTAGTCAGTCAGGGTCTGGTGAGACTTTTTAACCTTACTTTTTGGAAACTTAGACTAGAGTATAGTAGAGATCATCACATACTGAAATACAAAGGTCTTACAGGCTTAGTACAGTTAGCGGCATGAAAGTTTAGCTCTGAACTTTGATGCGCACAAGCCGAAATTTAAGGTATCATAAGGTTCGCCAGCCGTTTTATGTCCACCGCGTTGATAGCCCATGCGCAGCAGCTATCCCCTCCGAATATCGTTTAGTGCCGACACTTGTAAAAGATTTATCAACAGGTAGCCGTCCAGACCGGAGACATCGACTTGCAGCCGCACCACATCGTGCGTGAGTACGCGCGGACCTGCGCTAGCTTCGGAGACATGGTGGAAGTGCGCGCAGGCTTCATGTAAGTTGTGTAAACTTGTGAGAGAATAATAGTGTAAAGTGTAATTGTTGAGAATATGTTGGAGTACCTGCCTCTACAGAAAATGGGTCAGCCAAAGATTTCAAGTGAAAAACAGGTATGTTCTCGCTTTGTCAACCTCGTACACTCTCTGTTTCTCTCTAAACTCTCTATGTTCTTCGTTTGTCCACCCAGATAATCTTCCTTGCTTCGGCAGACGAAACGTCAGTCTTATAAGTAAACACGCTCAAACATTAATTATGTTATATAACTACTAAACCAGTGTAGTAAACAATGACTAGCCTACAGACTTCTGAGGTTCCTTGTTACATCTAATGGTATAAAGTGTGGGATGTGGGTGTCCAAATGTTGCAATTAGCCATGTCTTACTATCAATACTAACGCACGAATGCAGCAGTGATCAATTTACCAAACAAGACTACTTAACGTCTTACTTCTACCGCTTTCATAACTGGCTGGAACCATTTTATTGCATGTCAAGTGCCCGCAACAGGTATACAAATGATCATCAGCACATAGATTTGGTGGATCACATGTACAATTTTCGATCACAGGACTCAAGACCTCCCAATCTTCGTGCGGATGGTAGATCGCGACTCGATCTGGGGGCTAAACAATGGCCTGGCGACTGTCATCACCACCACCTTCCAGATGAATCTCAACGGGTACACGCTGGTGCTGCCAGACATGGTCGGCGGGAACGGGTATAACCTGAACCACGAGCAAGCTGACCTGCCTACTAAAGAGCTCTTCATCCGCTGGGTGCAAGCTAATACTTTCTTGCCCGCGATTCAGTTCTCGTTCGCACCTTGGAACTTTGACAATGAGGTATGGTTATTCCTTAGTTTGGTCTGATGCATGCATTCTCTGCACTGTTCAAGTGTGTGTTGGTAGATGCGTTAGTGGCTTGTACGGAAGCAAGATGTTCTTTATCACAGAGACTCTGTGTGTGTTTCTAAAGGTCTTTTGTAAGGCTTCATGACCATAGAGTATCTGTGTGTCTTTATTTGAAACACAAAAGAAGGGAGCTTTACAACAAGGTAATCATAGCCATGTTACTGCTGATCGAGATTAGGAATAATTATCAATCCTTTCCTCTTGCTAAGCTTTTATTGACGCATTGTAATTGTTTTTATGAGTACATATTTTCGTTCCAGACGGTAGAGATCAGCAAAAAGTACACCAATCTACATGCAGAATATGCGGAGCACATCTACTCAGCGATGCAGGCCTCGGTGGACGAGGGGAAGCCCGTCAACCCGCTGCTCTGGTGGATAGCCCCGGACGACCAGGATGCTCTCACTATTTGGGATGGTGAGTGGGTGACCCTTGCTTGCGTTGCTACTTCTTGCTATTTTTATGTAATACAGACAGACAAACAGGCACGCGGGCCAGCTGATGTAAATGGTCACCGTCGCCTAGACACGTGCAACACAGTGAGCTTATCAGGTGCATTGCCGGCTTTGTATGGAACTTTTCACACTCAATGAGGCACTCCATAATAATACTTCGAATGATACCTATATAAGATAAGGTTAGCCAAATGGTTCTCTGGCATTTTATTTGGAGTTAATATCTGGTCTGGGGTAAAAATCTGAGGGTTTAAGTTGTTTGTTTTAATTCACTTTATGCAGAATTCTTAAAAACAAAATCAAAACTGCTTGCTAAATAACTATAGTTTAAGCTTATGCCTTTTCACACACTCAACAAGCCAAATGTTTAGCATACTAGTGTACAAGTTTAAAGGACTAGGTATTTCAGGAAAACGTGCTTTGGAGTCTCCTATAGCAATAATTCCGTAGATAAAGATAACACGATAACAAAATTAAAAGAGACACATGACTAATCATTAGAACTTACTTGCTTGCTTACAGAATACCTCCTTGGCGAAGACATACTGGTAGCTCCGGTATTAGAGCAGGGCGCCAGAAGCCGCGACGTGTACCTACCAGCTGGTACTTGGCTGGAGGAGGGCGACCCAGAGCGGGTTCACGCGGGCCCCATCTGGCTGAGGAGCTACCCGGCGCCGCTCGACGTCCTGCCGTACTTCGTGCGCGAAGACCGACCTGCCGACAGCTCGGCGATGACGCCTCGCATTGCTGGTCTCCTGGTACTTCTAGCTTTATCTTTGAATATTTAGTGGCATATAAGTTATGTAGTAGGTATGTAATAAAGTATATGTATAAAATAATTTGTCTATTTTCAATGCCCGTTACATAATATTGTTGTCCTATCCGATACGATTACAACTATGATAGATTGATTCTGTAGATCTCGGATCTATTCTGCGGAAGAGGCCTCTTCAGGTAGCGCCGAGGTAGGCCACCGAGAGGGGGTTTTGGTAAGGCTACCACGATAAAAAACAAAAACAAAAAAAGATCAGGGCTTATGAGTTCTTTACTGTTAAATGTTTTTTAATTATGTAAGAACTAGTAGACAAAACAACAGCTTCGCTCGCGTCGAATTAGACTTTACAATAGTTTCGTTTACACCTAGTAATATTATATAGCCTATGTCAATCAGTGAAGATGCAGCTTTCTAATGGTGAAAGAATTTTTGAAATCGATTCAATAGTTTTTGTGTGAAAACATTACAAACGTAACTTAACGTCCTTATAATATTAATAAGCCCATTGGTCTTGGGCGACAGCGGATGGGTGGTGCAGCAGGTTCGTTTGCTATCATATATCCATTTAAACAAAAGTGCATGTTAAACCTACGAAGAACATCGCTCGTCGGTAACCGCCAGCGCCGGCGAGCTGCAGGCTGCAATCGAGAAGCACCGCCGATTACTTTTTTACAGCCATTGTTGTTATAAATACCCCGGATTGTAAAGGCTGCTTTACGGTGGACAGTTAATTTTCCTGGATTCTTATTGGTTGCTGTATCTGGCTCGTTGGTTGTCTGCTTTGAGGTCTTGGGTTGGATCCATGGATCGGGCAAGCTTTTCGAACATGAAATTTCGATTGAAGGTCTGGAATTGTGCATGTGGAAGGGTGGACATAAACATAACTGGTGAATCCAGAATCCAGTATAATAGTACTACATAGTACTTACTACTTTACGTACTCATTATTACTTTAACCACAACGACAACAACTAAATACTACTAGTTTAGTAGTATTACCAGACTTGTAAGTAATTATTAAAGTTCTAAATGTTTGCTTAATAGAGACAACATTTTATCTTCGGACACTCGAATCGAAAGGCGAAAAGCTTATTTATAATATTATAATAAAAGTCAGTTGAACACAGCTTTACCAATAGAGTAATTAGTGCAATCGATGATGATACTAATGAAACATGAACGGCTACATAACACATACCGCGCGAGAGGCGCCGCAGTCGACGGAGCGGCGCGGTGGGCAGACCCCAGCATGGCGGTAGGAGTCTGTAAGTAAATAGTGTGTAGTTAGTACTCTGTTTTTTTCAGAAATGTCCAATGACCAATATAGTAAACAAATTTTGTTTTTGTCGTAAAAATAACGTAGACACTAAATGAAAAAGCATTACAGAATAAATGTCATAGTCAATGAACGCTAAAACGTTCAATTTTTGTTCACTATTAACTATTATTAATTTTGAAACTAGTATTTCAATAACGTATTTTTCCTACTAAGTTGTTGCCCTGGAACTGAAATTTATTCTCTCACTCGAGAAGGTCCAGATTCAAATCCCAGCATCGATGACGTAAATTTATACTTCTATACTAGATAATATTATAAAGAGGAAACATTTGTTTGTAATGTAATAAACAAAAACTAGGTACTGGACCGCTAGCAAAAATTCTTTCACCATTAGAAAGCTGCATCGTCACTGAGTGACATAGGCTATAATATTACTAGGTGTAAACGAAACGGTTGTTATGACTAATTCCACTAGTGTTAGATATATAAGTATAAATATCTTGGACATTCTCACACACGGCCATCTAACCTCAAACTAGGCGCGAGCCTGTACTATGGGTGTCAGACTGATACATATTTACAGATATTTTAAACACATACTTAAATAGATAATATTAACATGCAGAGACAGAACAAACACAAGTGTTCGTCACTGAATGTTTGTCATTGGCGGGATTGGAACGACCCTGGCGTTACAGCAGCAGCTAATTGCGCCATTGCGCCCGCTGCTGTTGGTTCAGCTTTGTTTTACAATTAAGTAGGTAAAAGCCGTATGGTCACCTACAGTTACAGTGAAAGAAAACTTAAGAAAATGGCGCATCTGAGAGTTCTCCATAATATTCTCGAAGACCAGAGAATCTACAGAGGTGGTTGAAGAAGTAAAAAAAGGAGCTGAGATATGGGTCCCTTATTTTAAAAAATCGATGCCGAGCTTTAAAATACTTCTTGGAACAATTTGCTGCCAGCTAATGAGGCAGACAAATCGCATTGCCTTGTCAGACGTAATTTTATATTTTGTAAGTTTTAACGATTAATAATAATAAATATCTTGGACAAACCCACACACGCCATCTGACACCAAAGTAGGCGCGAAGCGAACCTGTAATATGGGTGTAAGAGACTGATATACATACATAGATAATTTAAATACATACTTAAATAGATAATATTAACATCCAGACACAGAACAAATACAAGTGTTCGTCACACGAATATTTGTCTTGCGTGGGATTCGAACCCACGACCCCTGGCGCAACAGACAGGGACCCTACCGATTGCGCCAACGGGCCTGTGTGATAGTCATTCGGAAAAAGTAAGGTCTATATGAAGAACTACATCGCTGCTTTTGTATTAAAAACCCCATTGTACTATTATTCTGTGATAATACTTAACTAGTACGATAATAGATTACAGTGATACAATTTTTTTTAACCACCCATTGAAATCGATACAAGCGCAACATTTTAATTCCCAGAAGCGAACAAGTCGTAGGTAAACCTAAACAGTCACAATGGATGAATTGATTAAGCAAAAAGTGTTGTTACAGTGATTATCGCCGTATTAGCTGGACCGGTAATGATAAGGTTTCATGCAAATCCCTATTGTGCTGTCGTTTGGTGTTCACACGGATAAATATTATAGCCAGCTTGCAGCGCCCGCCTTACCTTACGTCAAGTCAAATGATTAGTGGTGCTTAATTACTTAGCATTTCCGGATGTCGACATTTCACGTTTGTAATGCCTAGAAATTATCTTGATTTAATTTAATACTTTTCACTTTTTTCATATAGTTTTCGATTGGTTCGGTCAGGTTGTTTTAAAACACTACACAAACTGACTAATCAGGGGTAGTACCTACCTATTCTTTCTCAAAGCAAAAGCAGTTCAATTTTCAGTTTTGATCATTTCAACAACTACCTACGTAGGGACACAAGAAATGATGATCTACCTACGTAACCATTTTAAAATTCGAATTAAGTTGAAATCTATCAAATTCTATGGCATATTATGGCAAATGGCAGTCTGTCCACACAAATATTTTTGAGCCATTTTTAACATCCCTCTAACCACAGAATAATGCTCTAACTTAAAAATTAATAGAGCTACAGATAAATATCTACCACTAGTGGACGCCCGCAGCTACGCTCGCGTGGAATTAGACATAACAATAGTTTCGTTTACACCTAGCTATATTAAATAGCCTATGTTACCCAGTGAAGATGCAGCTTTCTAATGGTGAAAAAAATTTTGAAATCGGTCCAGTTTTTGTGTGAAAACATTACAAACACATCTTTCCTCTTTATAATAGTAGTATAGATTGATTACATGTACATAAAATCCTTCAGTTGTGACGGTGTCACTGCTCGCGGTCGCGCAGGCCATAGACATCAACATCATTGACAAGCCTGGTCTCAAGCTACGCCTGGAGAACAACCCACATGGAGGCCTCAACCTTGTCTTAGAAAGAAGTAAGTACACCCTTACTACCTGTAAAAGGCCCCGTGGGTCCCAGTTGTTTTCAATGCTGGAAACAGTCGTTAAGCCTTGTCGAAGACCTTCGGGTGGCTTGAGAACATTCGAACCTGGGTTGGCCACTAACCCCTCCACCAATCCGCATTGGAGCAGCGTGGTGGAGTATGCTCTAGACCTTCCGCAGCAGTGTCTGTGGGGGAGACCCGTGCCCAGCAGTGGGACGTCTATGGGTCGTAGCGACTCGCTACTTACCAGAATGCACTCAGATATTCTAATGAACTGATTGTTCTCAATTGTTCAATATTTCAGATAGCCTATCAACCGTGATATCAGTGATAGGGCGGAGAGCGGGCGAAGCGAAGGATGTAGTCCAGGACGGTGACGTGGTGATCCAGTTCCCGAACGGCACGAGCGCGCGGCTGTCTGCGGGGGAGGCGGGCGGGGGGCGGGGGCACGTGCTCACCGTCAGCTGGGAGGCGCCCCGGACGGCCAGGCTCGAGGACTGCGTCAACCTCGGTATGCCCTGGAATCGCTGCGACCCATAGACGTCCCACTGCTAGGCACGGGTCTCCCCCACACACAGCGGGTGGTCTAGAGCAGTGGTGGGCAAACTTTTTTAATGGCGGGCCACAAAGGTTTAGAAATTCTAGAGGAGGGCCAGAATTATAGAAAAAATGCATTTTGTGTTAAAGCTTTTAATATAATTTTATAAAACATTACAGCATTAAACACAAATATTACAAAATACCTTTTACCCTAAAAATAATCTACTCGGTTTTACAATAAATTATTGATTGAAAAACTCGACTGAAAAAAGTTGTTCAGCTCATTTGGAAAATAAATTGGGGCCAGGAGGCCTCCACTGCTTTGTTGCTCGAGGCCTCCACACCTCTAAATCCGGCCCTGCCCGTAATACGCAACACATGAACTACGCGGCTAGTTTAACTTCACCTATAGGCTATGCATCTATTATTCTACTAAGTAGAATCTAGTAGTAGTAGAATCTCTCTTTCTTCTCGACCGTCAAAACGTAATTATAACGGGCCATATACTATCCATGTCGACGGACCCTCGGCGGGCCGGATTAAATACTTTCGCGGGCCGGAGTTGGCCCGCGGGCCGTAGTTTGCCCATCACTGGTCTAGAGCATACTCCACGCAGCTCCAATGCGGATTGGTGGAGGAGTAGCCAATCCAGTGTCGAATGTTCTCAAGCCACCCGAATGTCTTCGAAAAGGCTTACCGACTGTTGCCATCATTGAAAACAACCCGGAAGACAGTTTTACGTGCCCTCCGAAGCACGGTAGCGTCCATGAAATTTTTGCCACAAGCGGTCACCCATCCACAAACCGACCGCGCCCGTATTGCTTCTTTCGATCACATTGAATCGACGCGAGCCATTGGGCTATGGACGCTACTGGAATGGTTACAGCCATAGTATTAGCATTTTGAGATTTTAGCCTGACTGAGATTGCTGAGCACACGCTAAGACCGCCCAGATCGCCCACCCATCTTGCGAAAGAGCGCCTTGTATACCTATCTTATAAGTGTTTCAATAGGTATCTATTCTAGACGTCTTCTTTTGGACGTCAGTTCGTCTACCTAGTTGAAAGGCCACATAAACTTTCTTTTACGAGTCGTGGTCTCCGTTCGAGCCTGCCTTTTGCCTGTTCATATTTCTGTATCGAGGTGAAGTGCGAGTTTCTCTATTTGTAATAGTGCAGAGGCAGTGCCTCATACATACAGACATTTTAATTTCAGAATCGAGCCACTGGTATGGAGGACCGGAGCAGAAGCGGCAGTACTGGCCTATCGAGCGTCTTGTCCTCCCTGACTATTCGTACATCACTAAAGAGGCTGACAACAGCGCGGTGGCCGAACCGTACTGGTTAAACTCGGACGGCTTGTTCTACTACTTCGACAAGAAAGTCCCTCTGTTCATCGATCAGAACGACCTGGAGAAGAATGCGGCGTGTTTCGTTGCTCAGATCAAGCCTCCCTATTCGAAGAAGAGGGAGCGCAACGACCTCGTCTACGCGATAGGTATATTTGAAAATGCCCGAATTGCTCATGAATACGCAGTCAACACGTACCTGAAGAAGCCTACGGGGATACCCGACGAGAGAATGATCACTTATCCTATTTGGTCTACCTGGGCGAGATACAAACGTGATGTAAACCACGACGTGGTGCTAAAGTTTGCTGATGAAATCACAAGCAATGGGTTTCCTAACAGCCAATTAGAGATTGACGATCTTTGGGAATTCTGCTACGGGTCGCTGACGGTGGACGAAACAAGGTTTCCGGATATGAAGAATACGGTCGATACGTTAAAAGCTAAAGGTTTTAGAGTAACGCTTTGGACGCATCCGTTCATCAACAAAGGATGCGAGCCGTGGTATTCTGAAGCTCGGCAAAAAGGGTAATTGTATTGTAATCTATTAATTAGCAACTAATAAAATGATGAAAACCATGGTGAAAACAGATGAAATGGTCATCATTTGTCGGAAATTTAATTTAAGTTAAATGGCCATTTTAATAAAATGTCCTTAGCATACCAGTCAACGGAAAATGGCAAAAAGAGAGTTGCTAATCAGCAAGGGATCCTTTAGAGCACAGTTAGTAGTCCTTAGGTATCATCTATATACTGAAATAGAACCACGATAAAAAAAATCGGACTCTTTGATTGCATAGGTGTAAAACTGGGTGCAAAACGAAGGAACGTATTTCTTTCTATATAGATTCTTATGCACAGGAAATCTAGTTACAGGATTCTGCCGTTTTAATACCTGAAATTTGACTACAATCTTCACAGGTACTTAGTCTCCTCTGAGTACAATTCAGTGGAGACGAGCTGGTGGAACGACAACGAGACCACGACGGCATACATAGATTTCACCAAGCCCGAAGCGCGCCAGTGGTACACTGACCGGTTGGAGAATCTGCAGAAGGCGTATGGAATTGACAGTTTTAAGTTTGACGGAGGAGAGTCCAGTTGGACTCCACAGGTAAATGATTTTTCATTCTCCTTCAGTGAAGAGATTTGATGAATTGTCGGGCCAAGTCGAATAGTGAAAAGTAGTCTAATAATTTAGTGAGTTTGATCTACTATTTACCACTTTGCTTGCTCCCAATAGCCCCCAATGTTCGCTGTAGATAAAAAAAAAGGCCTCCCATACACGACGCCACTCTGAGCGATCCCGCGCCTACCAAAATTACTCGGCAATAAGAATATCTCCGGATTCATATTTTATTGCGCATGACATTGCATAAAACTAGCTAATCACTGATAATTTTCTTTTTCAACCATGGAAGATACTTCCTTCACCTTTCTATATTTTGGAATACATATTATTATTTACAGATTCCGCAGCTTCAAGGCGACATAATGGACCAGCCGGGAGTTATAACAGCGGACTACGTGCGAGCTGTCGCACAGTTTGGGCCCATGGTTGAAGTCAGAACTGGATATCGGTTAGGGACTTTCATCACCTTTTAAAAAAAAAAAACACCATCCGTTTCCCATTTTCAAAGGTCACAATTACCTTCTTTAGACACACACAGAAACACAAACACACGCACACAAACTATTACATACATGCATGCGTTCTATTTTATTTGTTAACTAAATTGTATACCTATAGTGACAATATATGTATGAAACAAAAGAATCTTTAAACCGACTTAATAACTTCTACAGGACACAAGACCTGCCAATATTCGTCCGCATGATAGACAAGGACACGTACTGGACCTTCGAGAACGGCCTGCCCACGGTGATCACGAGCCTGCTGCAGCTCAACATGAACGGCTACCCGTTCGTGCTGCCCGACATGGTGGGCGGCAACGGGTACAGCGAGCCGCCGGGCCGGGAGCTGTTCCTGCGCTGGCTGCAGGCCTCCACCTTCATGCCGAGCATGCAGTTTTCCTACGTGCCCTGGGACTTTGACAATGAGGTAACCTACCTTTTTAACGAGGGGGAAATCTTCGAAAGACCGCTGGGGGAAGGCCGGGGCATGTGAGATTTTTACTCACTAAAACAGCCGGCAAACAACGGCAGCCTTCCTGCGCATATAGTGAGGCTCCGGGATCTCCTGGGGAACGCACCGGTGCCTCTCTTGCGCTTCGCCCTAAGGCTCTTCTCGGGGGAATAATCCCCACATCAAAGCAGGGCTGTCTGCGGTATCGCCTGCCCTCTTCTCTGTCGTACAAACGGCCAGGGCCCCCAGAGGTAACCTACCTAATAATCTCTCAACGTATTGGCTACGTATCACACTCCTCAGTTCAAGTTGTTCAGCTGTGGAATAAGCTCCCACTGATCTCAGAAAAACAGTCACCAAAATCAACTTTAAAAAGAAAATTTTTAGCGTTTAAAAAGTAATTTTTAGCGGTGACATAAACCGACCACGCCCGTCGTTGCTTAACTCTTTCGATCACATTAAATTGATGCAAGCCATTGGGCTACGGACGCTTCACGACTATACGTACGGCATATTTTTTTAAGTTCCAAAGAAAATACCTAGATAACGTGGGAGCAAGTACTATCGCAGCTACCCGATATCTAAATATAAATCTTGTTTCGGTCCAGACGGTAGCCATAAGCAAGAAGTTCGTCGAGCTCCACGCGCAGTACGCGCCCGCCATCATAGAGGCGTGCAAGCGCGCGGCGGAGGGCGGCGCGCCCGTCAACCCGCCCGTGTGGTGGGCCGATCCTACCGACAGCGCCACTCACGACCTCGCCGACCGTATGTCTATATATTAATATCTATACTAATATTATAGAGGAAACATTTGTTTGTACTGTTTTCACATAAAACTACTGGACCGATTTCAAAAATTCTTTCACCATTGTTATGTCTAATTCCACGCGAGCGAAGCTGCGAGTGTCCACTAGTCCATACTAATATTATAAATGCGAAAGTAACTCTGTCTGTCTGTCTGTGTCGCTTTCACGCCAAAACTACTGAACCGATTTAAATGAAATTTGGTACACAGATAGTCTAGAGCCTGAGAAAGGACATAGGCTACTTTTTATTTGGAAGAAAGTGTTGTAAAGGGTTGAAAAGGGGGTTGAAAGGTTCTATGAAAGTTTTGTCATTTTCAGAACTAGAAGCATAAAATTTATATTATAGGCTGTTGATTAGATATAAACAAATATGGCATTCAAAGTTTGTAAAAATTTTATAAGGGTGTAAAATAAACATATATTCTTTTGTCTTATTCCACGCGAGCGAAGCTGCGGGCGTCCACTAGTCGAAAAATAATTAGTTAACATATTGTTAACATCTTGAGATAGATGGCGTTGTCCATGATTCTCAATCACGCTAACGATTGTTATTTCGGCGGTATTGAAATAAGTATGTACTGTAAATTTATGAATTATATATTTTGTCTATAAATGATATTTATTTTGTCTATTACTAATTTTTATATGGCAGAATGTTTTTTCTGCTTCCATTTCATCATTCCGTTTAGTTAGATTAGAAGTGAGTGGGTCTACTCAAGTCAAGTGGGTCGATTTCGATTCATTAAAAATGCAATTCAAAACAAAGTTAAAAATGTTAAAATTAATCTTGGCTACTTACTTGCGTTATTTGCGTATTACTCGTTACTCGATCGATCTCTACTCTGCGTGCCATTGTAATACAATACAACTAAACTCTGCAACCCAATGTTTTAGTTTAGTTGTAGTACTTAACTCATTGTAAGTAGTTATGTATAATCTATTGTGTATTTATTATTATGTTTTCATTTTATACATACAACGTGATAATTCTCTCATCGTCGCTGTATAAATACCACTCATTAAAGGCACCACTGAAAATCAGCCAGGCTGGTCCAGCACCACTTGACGATCCAATCACATACCATGAAATCACTTCTGCGCAGTTAGTCCTTAGCTCAGTAAGTATATATACTTATTTTTTAAACCCCCAACAATTATATAGAAGCATAAAATTTATATTATAGGCTGTTGATTAGATATAAACAAATATGGCATTCAAAGTTTGTAAAAATTTTATAAGGGTGTAAAATAAACATATATTCTTTTGTCTTATTCCACGCGAGCGAAGCTGCGGGCGTCCACTAGTTACTAATAAACCTCTAACACGCTACCAGTTCCTGCACTACAGTCCTCAAGCCTTATAGAAAACAACGCGTTTAATAACTTTCAGGTGTGTATCTCCACCAATTCGCATTGGAGCAGCGTGGTGGAGTATGCTATATACCTCCCGCAGTTGTGGCTGTGGGGGAGACCCGTGTCCAGCAGTGGGGCGTCTATGGGTCGCAGCGTGTATCTTTGTATGACATCATAGGACCCAAGCGAATCGTTCGATTTTGTTCATATTTGTTGCAGAGTATTTGCTGGGCGAGGACATCCTAGTGGCGCCGGTAGTGGAGCGCGGGGCTCGAACCCGGGACGTTTACCTGCCGCGCGGCTCCTGGCTGGCGGGCGGGGACCCCGCGCGGCGCCACGCTGGCCCAGGCTGGCTGCGCAAGTACCCCGCGCCCTTAGACACGCTGCCCTACTTCGTCAGAGCAACGGAATAATACCTACTTGAAATAAACTAATTATTAAAAAACTAAAATAAAATTTTTATAGCGAGTATAACACAATACAAATACACTTTATTGTAAACCACAGAAAAAAAAACATTAATACTAAAACATTGGTACTTAAAAAAGTGGTGGCGAAAAGTAGGTACCTCCTCCATACGTGACTGCGATAAATATTAACGAATTTCAGTGGACGTTAATCATAATAATATAATCACTAAATGATTAAGATATCCATACTAATATTATAAATGGGAAAGTGTGTTTGTTTGTTTGTCCGGCTTTCACGTCGCAACGACGCTATTATATGGTATTATATGGTATGGTTTATTGGTATTATATGGTATGGTACGGCTATTATATGGTATGGTTTTTGTGTGTGGAGATAGCGAGGAGGGTGGAGAGTGACGTAGGCTACTTTTTACCGCGGTAAAACATCCCCATGGGAAGATATCGATGTTTTGTTATTTGCTAAACATTTCGTTCCGGATGTTGTTAAAAGATGGCGTTAGTAAAATTCATTTGCAAGTTCTTATCTTAGTATCTTATAATCATGGAACTGTCACTATTCATCCACCACAAATGTGTCATGTATGATAAACAACTCATTGCCGCGGGCAAAAGCTAGTACGTATTATAAAACAAAGAAGCCCGTCGCATTTGTCTGTCTGTCTGTCTGTACGCGATCAATTCAAAAACTACTGAATGGATTTTCATGCGGTTTTCACCAGTAGACTGGAGCGATTCATGAGAATCGATAGGTAGACCACAAGGGACATAATAACCTAGTGCCATAGGCTATTTTAACGCGCGAAGTCGCGGACAACAGCTAGTTGTCAATAAAATTATTTAAGTTGCTAAATGCAAGGAACTACACGCAGAAAGCTGATCGCCCTTAATACTTACATTTATCTTTATCACGGTCGTAGTTTCTTATCTTGCATGGTCGCTCGTCCCGTGTTGATGCTAGAAGGTAAGGCAATTCCCTCCTTCCAAGGAGAGACTTGCGGTGACAGCCCAGTGGCTATCGAATTCGCCTCTCACTCGAGCGGTCCGGGTTCAAACCCCAGCCTCACGCATTGCGTGGACTTTTCTAAGTTATGTGCGATTTAAGAAATTAAATGTCACTTGCTGTAACGGTGAAGGACACATCGTGAGGAAACCTGCATGCCTGAGAGTTCATCACAACGTTCTCGAAGGTATGCGAAGTCTGCCAATCCGCACTTGGCCAGCGTGGTGGACTAAGCCCAGCCTCTCCCATTCTGAGAGGAGCCCCGAGCCCAACAGTGGGACAAAGAAAGGGTTGTGATGATGATGATGACGGAGAGACTTATGTATCAGTGTATGTATGTAACCAGTGGGCCTTTATTGAATAAAATAACAGTCTAGTGATAGAAATAATTCTTTATTACTAGGTATTATTTCAACAAGTTTTTCATCTCCCTTATGCTGTATTATACAATCCTCTTCCTGTGGGGAGGCTAGGAGGTAAGTCCCCTCCCCTCGTGGGGGGGCTAGGCGAGGCGCACCTCCCGCACGAGCCCGTCGCCGAGCAACCGCCAGTCCTCCAGCAAGGCCTCCACGTTGACGCGGTACCGCGGGGCCTCGCCACTAGACACTGGCTTTAGCGCGTTTGTAGCTCCGATCTGGAATATTAGCCCAAAATCACTCTCATAGTTAATTATAAGAAGTAAAACAACATTTACTATACTAATTAACATTACATAACAAAATATTGTTTGTCAGAAGTGGCTCATCGACCGAACTAATCACTCCGAGGGCCCCACTGAAAATCAGCGTCATGAATTTTAAGGAATCATGACGTGATGCTGAGTGCAGTCCAATTTTGCATTAAAACCGTATTAACCTAAGTACCTACTGTTATATAAACACAATTTTGTAACATACTTTGTTTTGAGCAAAATAGTCTATTCTTTTGATTTTTTTTAATATGGACATTCTCACACACGGCCATCTGACCCCAAAGTAGGCGCGAACGTGTGTTATGGGTATCAGAGACTGATATACATACATAGATATTTTTAAATACATACTTAAATACAAAACAAGAATTAATCTACCTTGCAACATTGTTCGCGGATTGTAGCAAGGTAGATTAATTCTTGTTTTGTAATAATGGAGTTCCGCAAAGTAACGCCTGATACAATTAATTATTTTGAACATAAATAGATAATATTGCTAGTAATATCGTAGCGTCCATAGCCCAATGGCTCGCTTCGATTCAATGTGATCAAAAAAGTTAAGCAACGACGGGCGCGGTCGGTTTGTGGATGGGTGACCGCTAGTGGCAAAATTTCATGGACGCTACCGTGCTTCGGAGGGCACGTAAAGCCGTCGGTCCCGGTTGTTTTCAATGCTGGAAACAGTCGTCAAACCTTGTCGAAGACCTTCGGGTGGCTTGAGAACATTCGACACTGGGTTGGCCACTAACCCCTCCACCAATCCGCATTGGAGCAGCGTGGTGGAGTATGCTCTAGACCTCCCGCAGAAGTGTCTGTGGGGGAGACCCGTGCCCAGCAGTGGGACGTCTATGGGTCGCAGCGAGATAATATTAACATCCAGACACACGAATGTGTTCCTGTGTGGGATTCGAACCCACGACCCCTGGCGTAACAGGTAGGGTTCAGAATGTATCATCATACCTGCAGTTCCTTGTCGTCGAGCAGGCCGGGCCGCCACAGCACGGCGATGACGTCACCGCCGCACGCGTCGTGGAAGAACAACGCGAACTCGTCGTAGCCACTCTGCACGCGATTATAACAATCTTTTGACGTGATAACGTTTATTAAATCGATGAACGCCAACACATCCGAAAAAGTGTGACGTCATAATGAGTCGTTATCTGACGTCATGTAAGTGTGACGTCATAATGTGTCGTTATCTGACGTCATGTGTCGCTACCTCCATGATGACGTGATAACGTTTTTACACGACAACATTGGCGTTTCCATGGCTCCCAAATAGGGAACTGTCAAAATAAATATATAGACTTGTCTGTTGTCTGTTAACTTTGTATTTTCAATTCTCCTTTGTATTGTATAAAATAATGATTATGACGTTATCACGTAAATCTATCGTCCGTAAACCGACTTTACAGACAACCATTTTTTTTTAACATAACATCACGCGTGTTTTCCCCCGATGGGGTATGCACATCTTGTTTATCACATCAACTTTTCTATCCCTGTTATCATTAACTAGTGAAAGCCAGCAGCTTCGCTCGCGTGGAATTAGACATAACAGATTCTTCTTAACGCGTTAACTTCAGTAAATTAAATTTTTTTTTAATTTTAATTAATTTTAAATTTGTAATGAATCCGTAAATGTGCTATCCCCTATGTTTATTTTACACCCTTAAGGGTAACATTTTTACAAACTTTGAATGCCATATTTATTATATCTAATCAACAGCCTAAAATATAAATTTTATGCTTCTAGTTCTGAAAATGACAATACATTCATAAAACCTTTCATCCCCTTTTTCAACCCTCTACAACAATTTTTTCCAATTAAAAAGTAGCCTATGTCCTTTCTCAGGCTCTAGATCTGTGTACCAAATTTCACTTAAATCGGTTCAGTAGTTTTGGCTTGAAAGCGAGACAGACAGAGTTACTTTCGCATATATAATATTAGTACGGATCTTAACATTAAATCTATCGTAACAAGCTGGCAGAATATTAACCATCATCTCCTATATTCTACAGCTAAGTTACTCGTATCTTGATTACGCTGTGAAATTAATTTAAAATGATAACGTAAGTATTGTAACACATTCAGTGTGAGGCAGACAGTAAAGACTCCCCTACTACTACTCACCCGCAACTCATCCAAGTACTTGTCGACGGGGTTGAAGTCAACCACGGGGATGACGTCGTGGGCCAGCGTGGCGGGCGGCGCGTGGGGCAGCGGCGGTCGGTGGACGCGCTCAGGGGAGTACGGCACGAGCGCGCTGTTAAGGTGGATAAAAGCGTCGTAGCCCGACAGAGATGGGACGAATGCTCCCTGGAAACAAAAACAGAACATGTTGACAAAGAAATGTTTATTATATTCGTAATATCACAAAACATAATTTTTCGCTGCGACCCATAGACGTCCCACTGTTGGGCTTGGGTCTCCCCCAAAGCAGCACACACACAATGCGGATTGGTGGAGGGGTCAGTGGCCTACCCAGTGTCGAATGTTCTCAAGCCACCCGAAGGTCTTCGACAAGGCTTAACGACTGTTTCCACCATTGAAAACAACCGGGACCGACGGCTTTACGTGTCCTCCGAAGCACGGTAGCGTCCATGAAATTTTTGCCACTAGCGGTCACCCATCCACAAACCGACCACGCCCGTCGTTGCACTCTTTCGATCACCTTGAATCGACGCGAGCCATTGGGCTATGGACGCTACTACGTATAAACACTCACCAGCACATTGTCCTCGCATTGCTCGAGCAGCGCCCTCTCCAGGTAGGCAAGGGTCGCAGTGGCCAGCTTTGTACCGACGATATAGTCTCTACTCACCTGCACGTTGTCTTCGCATTGCTCGAGCAGCGCCCTCTCCAGGTAGGCAAGGGTCGCAGTGGCCAGCTTTGTACCGACGATATAGTCTCTACTCACCAGCACATTGTCCTCGCATTGCTCGAGCAGCGCCCTCTCCAGGTAGGCAAGGGTCGCAGTGGCCAGCTTTGTACCGACGATATAGTCTCTACTCACCAGCACATTGTCCTCGCATTGCTCGAGCAGCGCCCTCTCCAGGTAGGCAAGGGTCGCAGTGGCCAGCTTTGTACCGACGATATAGTCTCTACTCACCAGCACATTGTCCTCGCATTGCTCGAGCAGCGCCCTCTCCAGGTAGGCAAGGGTCGCAGTGGCCAGCTTTGTACCGACGATATAGTCTCCACTCACCAGCACATTGTCCTCGCATTGCTCGAGCAGCGCCCTCTCCAGGTAGGCAAGGGTCGCAGTGGCCAGCTTTGTACCGACGATATAGTCTCCACTCACCAGCACATTGTCCTCGCATTGCTCGAGCAGCGCCCTCTCCAGGTAGGCAAGGGTCGCAGTGGCCAGCTTTGTACCGACGATATAGTCTCCACTCACCAGCACATTGTCCTCGCATTGCTCGAGCAGCGCCCTCTCCAGGTAGGCAAGGGTCGCAGTGGCCAGCTTTGTACCGACGATATAGTCTCTACTCACCAGCACATTGTCTTCGCATTGCTCGAGCAGCGCCCTCTCCAGGTAGGCAAGGGTCGCAGTGGCCAGCTTTGTACCGACGATATAGTCTCTACTCACCAGCACATTGTCCTCGCATTGCTCGAGCAGCGCCCTCTCCAGGTAGGCAAGGGTCGCAGTGGCCAGCTTTGTACCGACGATATAGTCTCTACTCACCAGCACATTGTCTTCGCATTGCTCGAGCAGCGCCCTCTCCAGGTAGGCAAGGGTGGCAGTGGCCAGCGTCTGCGCCCGCCGCACCGTCCGCACGTCGGGCGCCCCGCGGGTCCACTCGCTGGGCAGGTCGCCGTCGTATGCCGTCACTATGTACATGTAGGGCGTTTGGGATTCGCGAGAGTTGAACTTACTCTCCAGTTCCGCTATTTCTTCGCCTGGGAATAGAATAGAATAGAATACAATAGAATAGTTTATTTAATTCGCATTACAGTTTCTACAACACATAATAATATAAACAAAAAAAACAAAGGTAACCTATACTTATTAAGGTAACCTATACTTTTTATCTATTGGTAAATCAAAAGTCGAAATATAAAAATGTCATGGTGAGTAAGTGATGTTACTACTGAATCGATAATGAAAATTCTTTCATTCTTACGAACCTATATTATCGACGAATGATATGGGCTGTTTAAAAAACAGCCAGTTTAAAAAAACCAAACTCACCAAAACCTATTCCTCTTTAGTATTTACCAAATACAGAAATTGATTTTAATGTCAAATGTGTCATTCCTTATTAGGATCTAGCACAAACATAGTTTTACTTGTCATAACATACTACTAGCCCAGCAGTATTGGCGTAGGACTTTATCCTGAACATTTGTTAAAATAGCCCAACAATAACCTAACCCAACCTACCCTAAATAACTTTTTACTCACGTGACATGTCGCCATTGAAATCGAGCACGATCATCTCCCTTGTCCAATCAGTGGTCGCTAGTTTGCCCAGCACGCGGACGAGCCCAGCGGTGGGCTGCGTGGGCGGGGCGAGCGGCGCCGAATGCAGGAAGCAGGCGGCGGCCAGGAGTTCCGCCGCGGTGCTCGGGAAGTGCGAGGGAGATAGCAGGTGAGCGTTCAACCAGCGCTTGAACAGACAAACTGTAGGGCCGAAGCACGGGTGCTTTTGTTGGAGCCTGGGATAGCAAGAGGAAAAAGAAGTTCTTAATTATACCATCAAAATGTTCGCTGCGACCCATAGACGTCCCACTGCTGGGCACGGGTCTCCCCCACAGACACTGCTGCGGGAGGTCTAGAGCATACTCCACCACGCTGCTCCAATGCGGATTGGTGGAGAGGTTAGTGGCCAACCCAGTGTCGAATGTTCTTAAGCCACCCGAAGGTCTTCGACAAGGTTTAACGACTGTTTCCACCATTGAAAACAACCGGGACCGACGGCTTTACGTGCCCTCCGAAGCACGGTAGCGTCCATGAAATTTTTGCCACTAGCGGTCACCCATCCACAAACCGACCGTGCCCGTCGTTGCTTAACTCTTTCGATCACATTGAATCGACTCGAGCCATTGGGCTATGGACGCTACAAAATCACCATCAAAATGTAACACGCTTTTATTTATAAAATTGGGACTTTGATAAACACGGGAAGATTTAATAATTATGGTGTAAAGTTTTAATGTTTAAAAATATATAAATATGTACAATATGGAATTATTTATACATATTTTGATAAACGGTCGGTGACCCTGTCTGTTGCGCCAGGGGCCGTGGGTTCGAATCCCACTCAGGACATAATATGACGAACACATTGTATTTGTTCTATGTCTGGATATCAGTATTATCTATTTAAGTATGCATTTAAAAAAAATCTATATATGTATATCAGTCTCCGGCACCCATAGTACAGGTTCGCGTCTAATTTGGGGTCAGATGGCCGTGTGTGAATGTCCATGGTAAGTATTTTTGACGTGATAACGTTTATTAAATCGATGAACGCCAACACATCCGAAAAAGTGTGACGTCATGCGTCGTTACCACGTTTTGAGGCGTTCCATGTAAGGCTTGAAGTGCAAGCGAGAGCGCGGAACGAGCGACAAAGAAGCACAATCGGCCTTTGCGTTCGGCAGCGTTCGACGTCCGTCTCTCTCCTACTTGAGTGAGCGATGCGTCTGCGTGGACAGCTGCTATACTTTATTACATCTACATGTTTTGATCGAGTATCAAGTGCAGTGAAAAGTGAATGTGGTGTCAATTGTTTATAGCAACGATAATTACAGCGATAAAGGTAATGATTCTTTCGATATTAAGAAAATTAAAATTTTCATTCCATCCATCCATCAGTATTTTCTTAAGACGTTGTCACGTTCAACTATCGTCAGTAAACTGACTTTACAGACAACCAATTGTTTTTTTTTTTAAAATGGGTGTTGCCACATGCTCGTTTGCTATATCACATAACCATCGCCTCACCCGTGCAACGCGCCCCGCAGGCGCGGCATGAGCACCGTGTCCCGCTGGACCCGGACACTCTCCTCCGTCTCCTTGAACCGCACCACGCCGTTGGTCAGCTCGCGGCGGAGCAGCGTCACCTCTGGGGTACAAAAGAACAACAGTAGAAGAAACTACCAATTTTAGTTTTTAACAATTAACTATATTTACACCGAATTAAAAGCTTTTAACCAACACCGTGCTTCGGGGGGCACGTAAAGCCGTCGGTCTCGGTTGTTTTCAACGGTGAAAACAGTCGTTAAGCCTTGTCGAAGACCTTCGGGTGGCTTAAGAACATTCGACACTGGGTTGGCCACTAACCCCTCCACCAATCCGCATTGGAGCAGCGTGGTGGAGTATGCTGTAGACCTCCCGCAGCTGCGTCTGTGGGGGAGACCCGTGCCCAGCAGTGGTACGTCTATGGGTAGCAGCAAACCAACATAGGGAATGCTTATGTATAAAGGTCCGATGAAGAGTGTCAGGTTAAATCGGAATACAAATACAAAATATTATTTACTAGTGGACGGCCCGCAGCTTCGCTCGCGTGGAATTAGACATAACAATAGTTTCGTATACACCTAGTAATATTATATAGCCTATGTCACTCAGTGAAGATGCAGCTTTTTAATTGTGAAAGAATTTTGAAATCGGTCCAGTAGTTTTTGTGTGAAAACATTACAAACAAATCTTTCCTCTTTATCACATTAGTATAGACAAAATAAAAAATAAAATCTAAATTTTCACTAAAAAAAAAATTACAGCTGCTGAAAGACCGCCTTTACACATCACAGCATGCAAGCGGCGCTGCTGCGTTAGCCGCGCCGCCAGCTGCCGGTGGAAGGCCGCCTTTACGCATCGCAGCATGCAAGCACCGGCACTCGACCTCACCTTTAGGGTGCGCGAGCTGCAGCCTGAACACGAGCCCGCTCTTGAGCACGTCGAGATGCGCGGGGTGCGCCTGCGCCGGCAGCGCGTGCTGCTGCGCCAGCCGCGCCGCCAGCTGCCGGTGGAAGGCCGCCTTTACGCATCGCAGCAAGCAAGCACCGGCACTCGACCTCACCTTTAGGGTGCGCGAGCTGCAGCCTGAACACGAGCCCGCTCTTGAGCACGTCGAGATGCGCGGCGTGCGCCTGCGCCGGCAGCGCGTGCTGCTGCGCCAGCCGCGCCGCCAGCTGCCGGTGGAAGGCCGCCTTTACGCATCGCAGCATGCAAGCACCGGCACTCGACCTCACCTTTAGGGTGCGCGAGCTGCAGCCTGAACACGAGCCCGCTCTTGAGCACGTCGAGATGCGCGGGGTGCGCCTGCGCCGGCAGCGCGTGCTGCTGCGCCAGCCGCGCCGCCAGCTGCCGGTGGAAGGCCGCCTTTAGGCATCGCAGCAAGCAAGCACCGGCACTCGACCTCACCTTTAGGGTGCGCGAGCTGCAGCCTGAACACGAGCCCGCTCTTGAGCACGTCGAGATGCGCGGCGTGCGCCTGCGCCGGCAGCGCGTGCTGCTGCGCCAGCCGCGCCGCCAGCTGCCGGTGGAAGGCCGCCTTTAGGCATCGCAGCAAGCAAGCACCGGCACTCGACCTCACCTTTAGGGTGCGCGAGCTGCAGCCTGAACACGAGCCCGCTCTTGAGCACGTCGAGATGCGCGGCGTGCGCCTGCGCCGGCAGCGCGTGCTGCTGCGCCAGCCGCGCCGCCAGCTGCCGGTGGAAGGCCGCCTTTAGGCATCGCAGCAAGCAAGCACCGGCACTCGACCTCACCTTTAGGGTGCGCGAGCTGCAGCCTGAACACGAGCCCGCTCTTGAGCACGTCGAGATGCGCGGCGTGCGCCTGCGCCGGCAGCGCGTGCTGCTGCGCCAGCCGCGCCGCCAGCTGCTGGTGGAAGGCCGCCTTTAGGCAGCGGAACGCCTCGATGTCGCCCGGCCATTTGCCGCTGTGACCTAACAGGAGAAAAGTATAATGGAATAGGAAAATGTTTATTCAGGATACCTGAAATAAATTAAAACTAAAGGAATCTTAACGTAAAACCAAATTTACACATACAAAAATAAAACACAATGTAACTAGTTCTCAGTAACAGAACAAATACAAATACAAATTCATTTATTGCCACAAAATACAAGACACAAAACAAAGGACATATGGACAAAAACACATAGAAATCTCAATTTACACAAAAATAAAAAATAAAAATATATCCTAATAAAACTTGTACTTGAACATGTCATGTAGCGTCCATAGCCCAATGGCCCGCGTCGATTCAATGTGATCGAAAGAGTTAAGCAACGACGGGCGCGGTCGGTTTGTAGATGGGTGACCGCTAGTGGCAAAATTTCATGGACGCTACCGTGCTTCGGAGGACACGTTAAGGGTTAGTGGCCAACACAGTGTCGAATGTTCTCAAGCCACCCGAAGGTCTTCGACAAGGCTTAACGACTGTTTCCACTTGACTTACTTGACTTGGTGGACAAAACTGGCCAATATATTAAAGTAACCCTTTGTGCACTCACCAAGCTCAACAACGGCGCAATTGACTGGAGTGTACTCTGGAAGCTTCACTTCCTTATCCTTGATGAGGGCGGCCTGCCCGCGCCGCCACACCTTGGCGTCGGCAGCGCTGCCCACCGCTGGGAACGGGTCGCAGTAGCTGAACACCGGGGACACGCCTGGGAAGGTAAACACAGATATTCTAAAAGATGTTGGGCTTACTCAAAGAAGTAAGATGACGTATCACCTGTAGCATACTGTTCTAAAGGCATTGATTGGTTCATTGTTTTTGAAGTGAAAACTTCTTTAGCGGCGTTGAGCACTTTTTCTGTAATGGGTATAAAATCTTAAACTCGCGTCAGGACACGTGACCTGATCGAAAAAGCGTAAGACGGATGGAGAGTAGACAGCTATCCCCTCTCTACGGCGCGGCGAAAATGTATGCCTGGGCCTACTGTTTCGTTTAGGCAGGAAAAAGTCGTTGAAATTATGGATGAAAGTTGATTTTGACGTGACAACGTCTTATAAATTGGTTTGCCGGGTGACACTTCAAGAAACTGCGTTACGCTCCGCTCACGTTATGCGCTCACAATGAGAGCGAGTGAGAGGCACGCGTCCCTTCCACTCGGGCATGGTTAGCCCGCCTAAGAGCGAGAGAGACGATACGATACGAGACGATACTACTATACGAATGAATATTCACATTAAAATTATTTTACCACTCAAAGTCGTTGTCACGTAAAACTTTCGCCCGTATACCGACTTTACAGGCAACCAATATTTTTTTTCGGAGAGATAAACTTTTTAATGTAAAATAATTGCAATAGTTTTAAAGTGTTAAATTTTTAATTTTAATGTAATATAAATTGTCATGTTTGTATACGATAGCGCAATAAATGAATATTGTATTCTACCACATAAATGATAGTACTTTTATACTGATAAAGCAATTGGTGCAAAATTATTCCCTAACCATTCCAAAATATCAAACATGCTCAACGTTAATAATCAAGTTTTCACTTCTGCCGGCACTCCCGGAGTGCAACCCGTCTTTAATTTTTTTTTTTGTTTTTTTTTTTTGTTCAAAATTTAGCCCTGACTTTTAGTGAAGCGTGAGTGTGTCTCCCCCACAGACACTGCTGCGGGAGGACTAGAGCATACTCCACCACGCTGCTCCAATGCGGATTGGTGGAGCCCACTAGTAAATAAAATAAGGGTGGTCAATAAGCAGAGGTTTAATATTTCCAACTGACCGTAAACAGCGCTCACGTCGAGCGGCATGTCCGCGAGCGCGCGCACGTCGCGGCGCAGCTCGTCGAAGGCCCGCAGCACCGGCGCCGAGGCCTCCTCCGCCTGCAGGCCTCCGCAGGCCTTCCTCGCGGTCAGGCTGTCCAGCTGGTCGCACACGTGGAACACTTCGGCGGACGGGATATCTGGAAATTGAATAATGTCTGTTTATGGCGGGCCCGTTGGCGCAATCGGTAGTGACCCTGCCTGTTGCGCCAGGGGTCGTGGGTTCGAATCACACTCAGGACAAATATTCGTGTGAGGTACATTTTTTTCTGTACTGCACTTGTTTCTGTGTCTGGATGTTAATATTATTATCTACTAGTGGACGCCCGCAGCTTCGCTCGCGTAGAATTAGACCCATCAACGACGTCTGCCCGCGTTCAGGTTGCCCACTTGACTTCAAAAACGGCAAAGTTTCATACTAAATATGCACCCCCGTTTTACCCCCTTAGGGGGTGAATTTTCAAAAATCCTTTCTTAGTGCTCCCCTACGATATAAAAGGAACCCCTGTGCAAAATTTCAAGTTTCTAACCCTTATAGTTTAGGCCCTGCGTTGATATGTCAGTCAGTCAGTCAGTCAGTCAGCCAGTCAGTCAGTTAGTCAGTCAGTCATTTTGTCTCCTTGTAACTTAGGCTTATATTTTTCATTTGTTCATTTATTTCTTATCATGTACCCTTGGGACAAATAAAGATTTTCTTTCTTTCTTTCTATTTAAAAATATCTATGTATGTATATCAGTCTCTGACACCCATACACAGTGTGTTATGAACCTCGATTTTGTTTCACTTCGTTTTTATTCGAAAATACTATAGTCAATATCATTACAAACGTCGGAGTAAAACTCCCAATGCGATACAGCTTTTAGTTTTTTTGTTACACCGTTTCAAAGTTTGCCTATTTTGGGTACAAAAATTTACAAATTATTTTTTTGCAGAAAAACCAAATTGGATACTATAAAATTGATTATGTCAGCTAATTGTGCAGATATAACTATACTACCCTTAAAACATTTGTCCTATTACTGTGGTCAAACAAAGTGGAAAATGTATTTTTATCATTTTCGGTCTTTTTCGTTTTTCTCAGGTATAATGCCGTATTAGATGGAGATTTTTCATGAATCGATAGCTTATATAAATGACTATTATCAGTATTAAAATCATATTCTAATTCCGCGTTATTCAAAAGTAATAACTAATTAAAGTTATATCCGGATTTATTGTGGTTAGGGTTGTCACATCAAGATAATTTTTATTACATCCGGTATACGTTTTTTAATGTTCATCTACACAACCTTTTATTTTAATATTGTTTTTCATAGATAAATCGATTTGTAGAAAAACAATATAGGTACTAGATAAGATGTTTAGTGCATCCGAAAATCAAGTTAAAACGCTATCAAGTCTTTTTTATTTATTCACAGTTCTATAATATCTGTAATAGTTATAAGTGAAAACTATTGATTATGAATCCATTTTTTTTTGTATCATCTATGTGTTCATGTAACATTGTTTGTTTCCCAAATAAATAAAAATAAAAATAAAAGTAGTGGCAGAAGATCAACCCATTTGGTGAATATGATCAATCGTCAAATTTTAAAATTTCGTACTCGCTGTCTTTGAACGTCGAAGTTCACACAAATTATATTTTTTAGTTAATATTTTTATTTTAGTTTTGTTACGATTATGTTTTAAAAACATTAAAGTGCTTATGAAATGCTGCATGTGACTAAAAACATTTAAAAAAAATCCCCTACCAATAGAAGCAGTGCGCCTGTTAAAATCCACCGATTTTCCACAGCATGTTTTGGACATTGAAGAGAGCGAAAATTTAATTCTATCCACCGAGATAGTAGAGGACTAAAGTTCCCCTAAAAAAATAAATAATAGTAAAAAATAAAAGTAAAAATAATAGTACAGAATCCCTAAATATATGAAAGTTGATAAAATCAGAGAACTTTCATACTAACTTTGCACTCCCCTTTTAAGAGATCATTTTCGAAAAAATATTTTATACGTGTTTCATGACTTTCAATGAATCATACAAAACGACTGATGACCCTTATGAATCAATTAAAATTTGAAAGATAGTACGATATATTTTATTATATTTTTTTAAATCCTGACACCAAATATTATTATTATCCGGATTTTAAAGTGCCAACCCTGAATAAAACTTTAAATGTCGTTTATTTTTTGAATAACGCTGAATTAGAATATGATTTTAATACTGATAATAGTCATGTATATAAGCTATCGATTCATGAAAAATCTCCATCTAATACGGCATTATACCTGAGAAAAACGAATAAGACCGAAAATGATAAAAATACATTTTCCACTTTATTTGACCACAGTAATAGGACAAATGTTTTAAGGGTAGTATAGTTATATCTGCACAATTAGCTGGCATAATCAATTTTATAGTATCCAATTTGGTTTTTCTGCAAAAAAATAATTTGTGAATTTTTGGACCCGGGTATAGGCAAACTTTGAAACGGTGTAACAAAAAAACTAATAGCTGTATCGCATTGGGAGTTTTACTCCGACGTTTGTAATGATATTGACTATAGTATTTTCGAATAAAAACGAAGTGAAACAAAATCGAGGTTCATAACACACTGTGCCATAGTACAGGCTCGCGCCTACTTTGGGGTCAGATGGCCGTGTGTGAGAATGTCCAAGATATTTATTTACTCCAACCGCTGTGGCCATCTCATTGCCACTTCAGTAATAGGTACCACTCACCGTATTTAAGCTGCAGCAGGTAGTCGATGACCTGCCGGGCTACGCCGCGGCGCTCGGTCGCGCTGTCCGCGTCCCACACGCACGCCTCGGATATAGAACCGTCTTGGAACCGACGCAGCTCGGACTTGGCGCCCCAGAACGAATAAATATCCGCTGTGGCGAGAATAAATATCCGCTGTGGCCATCTCGCTGCCACTTCAGCTCAGGCATCGGCACCACTCACCGTATTTAAGCTGCAGCAGGTAGTCGATGACCTGCCGGGCTATCCCGCGGCGCTCGCGCGCGCTGTCCGCGTCCCACACGCACGCCTCGGATATAGACCCGTCTTGGAACCGACGCAGCTCGGACTTGGCGCCCCAGAACGAATAAATATCCGCTGTGGCCATCTCGCTGCCACTTCAGCCCAGTCATCGGCACCACTCACCGTATTTAAGCTGCAGCAGGTAGTCGATGACCTGCCTGGCTATCCCGCGGCGCTCGGTCGCGCTGTCCGCGTCCCACACGCACGCCTCGGATATAGACCCGTCTTGGAACCGACGCAGCTCGGACTTGGCGCCCCAGAACGAATAAATATCCGCTGTGGCCATCTCGCTGCCACTTCAGCTCAGTCATCGGCACCACTCACCGTATTTAATCTGCAGGAGATAGTCGATGACCTGCCTGGCTATCCCGCGGCGCTCGGTCGCGCTGTCCGCGTCCCACACGCACGCCTCGGATATAGACCCGTCTTGGAACCGACGCAGCTCGGACTTGGCGCCCCAGAACGCTCTGCAACCATTTCAAAGTCAAAGTCAAATAATTTATTTCGCTACTAGCTTTTACCCGCGGCTCCGCCCGCGTGGGAAAAAGGAATTAACAATGCCATCTATTAACAACATCCGGATTATAAATATCTAGCAAATAACAAAACATCGATATCTTCCCATGGGGATGTTTTACCGCGGTAAAAAGTAGCCTACGTCACTCTCCACCCTCCTCACTATCTCCACACACAAAAACCATACCATATAATAGCTTCGTTGCGACGTGAAAGCCGGACAAACAAACAAACAAACAAACACACTTTCACATTTATAATATTAGTATGGAAGTATGGATGGATGAGGTGATTAGACACGCTTAACGAAATTCTAGGTAAATATAAACTACTTAAAGAAAAGAGATCGCAAGTATAATGCTATTCTGAACTGATCAATAAAAGGCAAAGGATTAGCTATTGATCATTGTATGAATAGCTAATCCTACACAGGTGCCTAACCTGCCTTAAGGCTAATTTGCAATAATTACCTACCACTATGCTAAGCTCTAATTATTTCATTCGCTGCGACCTGCTAGTTTACAAGTATTGACCCAAGCACAGAATACTTTCTGTGGTTGGGTTGGTTGTAGCGTCCATAGCCCAATGGCTCGCGTCGATTCAATGTGATCGAAAGAGAAGCAACGACGGGCGCGGTCGGTTTGTGGATGGGTGACCGCTAGTGGCAAAATTTCATGGACGCTACCGCGCTTCGGAGGGCACGTAAAGTCGTCGGTCCCGGTTGTTTTCAATGGTGGAAACAGTCGTTAAGCCTTGTCAAAAACTTTCGGGTGACTTGAGAACATTTGACACTGGGTTAGCCACTAACCCTTCCACCAATCCGCGTTGGAGCAGCGTGGTGGAGTATTCTCTAGACCTCCTGCAGCTGTGTTTGTAGGAGAGAGCCGTGCCCAGCAGTGGGACGTCTATGGGTCGCCGCGTATTTTTAATTATTCGTTACTTCGATCAATAATATTCGTTATTTTGTTCATTGACGTGAAGCATCGCGTCACTTTGACATTTCATATGGCAGAACAACGTTTGCGGGGTCAGCTAGTATCATTATAAGAATATAATTAAATTACCTGAACTCTTCAGCCTCGGGCAAGTTGGCGGGCGGCCCCTTGTCCACAACGCTCGTCGCCTTTTCAGAGTTCAGGACCAACCCGAACCACAGCCGAGGCTCGTATCTGAAACAAGACATTTTTTATTTATATAAAGGTTTAAGTACACAAACATTATGTAATGAAAAAAAGTGCATTTCACGTGACGGGTGAAAACAAAATTAAAAGGTAATTGTTAGTTTTCATGGCCCTCCGTTATTTTGATTGTATTTGTTATTTAGAGAAAAATGAACCTTATCACCCCTTCAATCTGCATCATAAAATACGGCACGTTATTTTTTGTCACATTTGACCGGTTCGAGTCCCGACTGAGGCAGGCGATTTTTCATAAATCCATAAATGCAGAATTTATTGTTTTTAAAAATAAAGAAAAGTCTCCTTTACACAGAATGTGCTATTTACAATATTATATGGTAGTTGCCATCCATGTAGCATTCGATCTTTCCGCCCGGTATCTTAATATGTTTACTATATATTTCTTGTGTACGTGTGTATGACAGTGAAGTCCTCCTAAACGGCTGGATAGATGTTGATGAAATTTTGTGTGTGTTCAAGGGGATTCTAGAATGGTTTAGATTCACAATTTGGTCCACTGGAAAATGGTTTTTAAACACTATTTTACTATTTTCATTTTTACCCGTCGTTCATTGACGTGAAGCGTCACGTCACTTTGACATTTCATATGGCAGAACAACGTTTGCGGGGTCAACTAGTATACATATTTATTACTCACCCATCCTTCAGTTTCCCCGGCGCCTTGTTCACGGGCCACGCGAAGTCGGCCTCCAGTGCTTGCAGCACGAGGTCCGCTCGCGCGCCCAGCCCGCGCGCGAGCAGCGCGTAGAGCGAGTCGCGCGCGCACGCCAACGCGTCCGCGCCGTAGCTCAGCCGCTGCTGTTTGCTGGCCTTCGCTAACACCAGCTCCAATGTTTTGGGTAGATTTCTGAACCTGATGGGAGGGTTTCATTATATACATTACTCACCCGTCCTTCAGTTTCCCCGGCGCCTTGTTCACGGGCCACGCGAAGTCGGCCTCCAGTGCTTGCAGCACGAGGTCCGCTCTTGCCCCCAGCCCGCGCGCGAGCAGCGCGTAGAGCTCGTCGCGCGCGCACGCCAACGCGTCCGCGCCGTAGCTCAGCCGATGCTGTTTGCTGGCCTTCGCTAACACCCGCTCCAATGTTTTGGGTAGATCTCTGAATCTGATCGGAGGGTTTATTTTGGATTTGAAATGGGTTCCTTGGGTGACCAGGGTATGGGCTCGGTCGGGCCGTATTAGGCGTCACGGCAAACGAGTCAGTCAGTCGTATGCCATGACGGTTAATAACATGACGAGTTATAATGGTTATGAAATTTTAAAAAAAATTGTTTCAATTTTTTTCTCTGAATTATACATGAGTTACCTAAAACACCTTCAACTAGAAGTGTATATTGCATTGTTTTAAAATTAAATGCCTTTATCCATATGAACTGGATATCTTGTAGGATAGATTGTAATGGCAGTGTTATACAATTTTTTTTTAATTCCCCATACTGTAGTACAATTCTGACACCATACTCACTTTTTATAAAACTTTTTAAAAAACTAAATTTGACTTAATATTTTTTTTGGTTATCGTGTGAGTTGTCAATAAAAATAACAATTTTTTGATGTGTGAGCTAACAACACAACACATTGACATTCCCTGGTTATGTCTATGGGCGACAGTGACTTAGGTACCTACTAATAAATCTATGTAAAAGTAATTACCTTAAAATATGGTCGAAATACATCAAAGGCTGCACCGGGGTCATGAACAATGGTATGAAGCTGTTCATTTTCCCCTCATCCAGCATGTCTATGGCTAAGCTGCTCTCTCTCCGCAGAGCGCAGTACGTCCCTTGGCACATCTCCCAGCACACATTGTACTGGCCGGTACTGTCCAAGAACACCACGGGGAAGTGTTTGAGATACTCTTGGACAGCTGATGCATCTTGCCCCTTGTGGAGAGATATGCCTTTTGTATCCCACTCTGATGATTCTGAAGATGGTCATAATATTTGAATGAATGAGATGTAAGATGGTCATAATAATAACATCCTTATTCTACCACGTGGTGTACAAATCGTGGGCTTCAAGCCAGAGGGGCGTATAAGCAATACCCCTACTTTTCAGGAGACAAAAAAAACTTTCCTAATAACGTGAAATGATCATTTTTGTTGTAAGTATTTAAAAACTCACAATATTGCACTCACTTCCATTTGGCTCGACAGTTGTAGGCAAATTATACGCCCCTCTGGCTTCAAGCCCACGAAATATTTGGGAAATTATTACATAGCTTAATTAATAATAATTAAAAATTTATTAATATAGAAGAAGATTTGATCAAGAAGAATTAATATCAGGAATTAGTTATTGATTAAAAAACAAAGTAGTTATAGGCCTAGCTCATAGATGGTCACACATAGACACACAAAAACTGACAATTTAACATCTATTATTCAAGTACAAATATATTATTTAGTATTTATCTTTAAAACAAATATCTAGCACAATAACTTGCATCGATTTAATGCAATCAACAGAGTTAAGCAATAAAAGCGCTGTCTGTTTGTGTAACCACTAGTAGCAAAAGTTCATGGGCGCTACCGTGCTGCAGAGGGTAGGTTAAGCCACAGGTTTTTTGGTGGTTTATGGTAAAAATAATGGATAAGCCTTGTCGAAGACCTTTTGGTGGCTTGACGACATTCTATACTTTGTTGGTAACTCAACCCTCTACCAATCCGCATTGGAGCAGCGTGGTGCAGTATGCTCTAGACTTCCTGCAGGTGCCTCTGGGGGAGCCCTGACCACCTATGGGTTGTACCTAGTTGTGTGTAAAAAGATCAGAAAATCACTTACTTAAAGCAATCCAGATGTTTCTTACAATCTGGTAACTGCTCATTATATTGTTTATCCTCTTGGTTTGGACCAGGTGCGCCACAAAAAGGCTAACAATATGACCAGACACCTGTAGCCTTCTCTGTCGAAGCCAGATCTTCAACAACACTACACCCTGTCTCAAGTTATCGCTATTCTTAAATGTTGCCTTAAGGAATTGCTCATTTATTGAAGCCGTAAGGTCGCATAACACACTGCTGTTATAATATGGTGTGGGAGGTCCTATTTCATTGTTCTCTTGCTTTTCTTCAAACAACCATGATTCTCTTAGGTTATTCCGAGTCGGACTGAACCTATGTAGTTTATATGCTTCCTCTTCACATGTAAGATGAAGACGGATGGACAAATGACTTCCTAACTTTCCCTTTGGCTTAAATTCTAGTACAGGTTTCACTTCAGACCCATTTAACCATGCATATTTTAAATCTTCAACTGAATCAAATTTATTCAAGTGTGATGCAATACAGGCCAAATAGGCTGCACGTTTTTTATGATACCTGTAATTTATGGAGTCATTTTTAGTGTATGTTTCTGCTGGTACTGTGATTTGTATGTTTACTATTAACTTAGAGCTTATTGCAGTCTCCAAAGAGTATGACCCAACAATCTCAACTTCTCTGAATTTGTGGAACTTAAACATAGCTTTAGTTTTCTTTATACTGGCACTTACAGGAAGCTTTACCTTGATGCGTTTTGACAGGCTTTTTTCAGTCAAATCATACTCAGTTTCATCATTGGGAATATCAAGTAAATGGTCTTTAAATTTAAGGAACCATTCTTCGAATTTTTTGACCGTTTTCTCCTTAAGTTTTACTTCCTGCAATACTTCCTCGACTTGTAAACGGAATAAGTTTGAGTTGAATAGACTTTCAGTCTCTTGCAACCTATTTAGCTCGTGGGCTGTAGGTTGCCGATATAGACTCTTAGTTCTGATACGTTTTTGTCCATCTTTTTCCGTTTCTGCGCTCCTCTTTCCATTCTCATTGATGATGTGCTCCTCTTCATACTCTTGACTAATCGATGTTTCTACCTTTTTGACCATATTGGTTAAAGGATGGATGACGCATGGAAAATACTACAATACTCACAACACATTCGTAGAGAAGAAATCCATTTAATTTATTTTGTTGGTATGTTTATAGTACTCGGTGTGCTCTGCTAGGTTAGAAATTTGTAAACAACGTGAACGAAACTCTTGTTGACACTTGCCATGACAGACTTCACTTAGTTCATGTTTTTTAAACTCTTTGACTTTGACTCAGACAGACTAACATTGACAACCAAATTGCTTATTCTAGGGATACCAGTAGGATAAAAGCAAAGATTAAAACGTATGAAGTATATTGATACCTTTTATCTAAAGGTTGATAATAAAATGAACTAAATTGAATTGACGGTGACCCTATTTTTAGTAAGTATCAGTCACAGAGTACTATGAGAGATATGGTATCAGTGTTGATATTGTTTATAAAAAAATAAACTTCGACACTTTTGTGGGGTCTACGGATTACGGATCGTAAGGCTTCTTCTTCGGCTAACCTAACCTAACTACCTAGAGCCAAACACATCTTCGTCGACTTGATAGAATGAAAAAATGAATAATATCGACTGTCTTTGCTGTTTGTAAAACACAGAGTACTTTGTTATATACAGAAATTGTAAAATTACTAATCAAATCACTATAACGGTACTACTGTCGCCGAATTCGATCGCTCGCAGTACAATGACCATAAAACTTTAAATTGCCGAGCCTCTAAAAAAAAAGATTTTCTAAAATCGCTGTTGCAATCTCTCTAACATAACATCCCCACTTCTTTCCCCAGAGCACAGTTTCAACCTGTTTTGTAAAACCCAGAGCTCACATTAAAACTATTCAAATATGAATAGAGAGTAGATGACCGGATATTCTATCATCTCATTCCAGGTATCGAAGTCTTTAAAATAAAATATTTCTGCACTCTTTGTATGTACCAAATAGGATACTATGGTACAGAAACAATTACGTCGGAGACGTCGAGTATAGGGCGACAAAGGGGAAAAATAGGGGATAAAGAACATACAGTTCAGCCCATATATTCTGTTTGTTACCTAAATTGAATTAAAATACACCAATTCTTATTGATCAAGCACAATGACCTGAAAAATGATGATGGTGAAAGGAGTCAAACCTTATATGGATGATTGGTCCAGCTGTATGGGTGTGGTAGTCACATTGGTAAAAATTAAGAAATAATCAAGTCAATACTCATTATAATTTGTATAAATTTAATGTTCGGTAACACAGCTTTATCCTGTCAAATTTATAATATAAAATGTAATGACAAAATCACACATAAATTCTTTGGAAATATTTTAACAATATTTACAGGTCTCAACATCTAATATGGCTTAAATTACAGCAGTAGTTTTATTGACTGTCCAGTGAGTTCAGTGACTGATTGTTAAACTACATTGAACTTTGGTAAAATATAAATATTCGATTTAATAAATAAATAATACTTTCTCCTACCCTTATATTCGAAATTCGAAAGAAATGTTCGGAATCTGGGTAGCTTATCTTACTGTCCAAGGCACAGACAGACATACGGCCTAGTTTAACTTTGAGATAATGGCGTTAGTGTACTCGCTGCATTTGCCGGTGCCACCGAGATCGCCGGTGAGGCTCTTGCCCTCGCGAAGGACTGTGTAGCAGGCATTCTGGACTCTATCGGCGTGGTCATTGAGCTGCAAATGCCTTAGCATCATAATGGCGGACAGCAGAAGCGCTGTGGGGTTGGCCATGTCCTTGCCAGCGATGTCGGGGGCTGTGCCGTGAACCTGAAAACATATCAACCTATCAGAATATATCTAAACACCTTACGATGAAAAAATCACAATATCTATAAACAAAATTATAGTGTATCGAATAAAACAGTATGTTGGAATTATTTTAAATATAGGTATGTATTTTCGGTTTTTTTTTTAATTACAATTATGGAAATGGATTAATAAAAAAATTATTCATAATTCAACTCTTTATTTTCTATTATAATTCAAATACATAGTCACACAGATTTCATATTATCAATATAATATAAAATCGGTCATCGACGGCGGACTTACATACGCGCTTTCAACATTATTGTCAGATTGTATCTGATCACGTTTGTACTTAACGTAAATAAAAATAAATAAAATTACAAATACATTGTAAACTGGCAACACTGTAGTTGCGTAAGTTTAAAAATAAAAATGCATCATGATAAAAAGGTATGCATGTGTAAATGTTAAAGACATAATTGTTATACATTTAACTAAATTGCATCACAAACTAAGGAACTAAAAATATCCTACGAACATTAAATTAATTCAATACACAACCAGTGATGCCTGATGTGAAAAATTAGACAGTCAGAGAAAAACAAACTGAATTTATTTGTTAATCGTTAAAGTAACTTTGAAATATGGTCTATAATTTTATTAATGTTACGAAAAAATTATTCATCATCAAAAGGAAGGGATGATTTTCGGGTTAGTAAATCAAACTTCATCACCAGTTATGCATCATTTCAACATTCCTTCCAATAGCTATGCCAATACTAAAGAATAACAGCCATTTATCACAAAAATAAATACCTTTTGGTAACAAACATGTCAGATTATTTATCTTAAAATTACCTTAAGAATGTTTAAGTTAATAGAAGCGCCAGCCCATATGTGGCTATAACTCAAACTGAATATAGCCAGGTTCTTTACCTAGTTAGCACAGGTTATTGGGCTGTTCAGCGCTTCAGACGTGGATGTTGAAAGCAAACTGTCAGTAATTTGTTAGTTTAATAATGGGACTAAAGGAAAAAGTATTAATAATATTGTATTTAAATGCAGTGATTTACTAGTACTGTTTAATTTTGCCAAGTATTTAAAGAAGTAATTTTTTATTACATTTTTTTTTTCTAAAAACACTAATGTATTTTACAAATAAGGCATTTTCATTTACAACCCATTGATAAACATGTGTTAGTAAGAATGCAACACGGAATGCACAATTTTATAAGCATAAAAACGACATGAAAAATGACTGTGGAATGTACCGTTAGTGAATGATGGCAGATCTACAAAACAATAATTATGATTTAATACTTCTTTGGTGAGCTCATGTTCTGAAAGTCAATGCTTAACCTCATTCAAAAGACTAATAGTTATCAGGTAAAATAAATTTGTTAAGAATTGGTTCAATTTACATAATATATAATGTATATTGCGCTGTACATACACATATTTCGCTGTGAAAAGATAACTGTCTGTTAGAAATGCCACACATTTTCTTACACAATGAAATAAATATAAGAAAATGTATGTGTGTAAAATGTAACCTTCAAGAGAATGAATATAATTATATTCGGAATGTAAACTTGTTCAGTGTTATCCACCCTCAGTGGAACATAAGGCAGTACATTACAAACAAACAAGACCAATTTCCAAACTATGTTCGGCAAACTGTTCTATCATCTCGAAACAAATAAATAAATTACTCAATGATGTTTAAAAACTACAAATATGCTACGATCTCCACAAACCAAGCTTATTTTTTAATTTTCTGCTCAATTAGATATATTTTATACATAACCTGATATTGGACTGCTAATTAAAACATGTAAAATGTACTGTGATTAAAACTAGAGTCAAGCATGATTGACATACACTCACATTGCTCCTCTCGAGTATATGCCAAGATAGTGTGGGTAACAAAGACACCCGTAGACCCCAGTTTTTTTTAAATTTCCTCTCTATGAATAACCTGTTATACTGCTATTGGCATGGAGTCCGTAGACCCCACGTTCTTCACCTATTCAATACATGCTATGAATAGCCATTTAATGTAACTGTTGTCTATAACATATAGATAGTTTCGAAACATCATTGAAATTACCTAACACAATAATACTATCAGATTCAGATACACGCGATAGCTCCACCGCAAAACAATCACCGCTCTAACGCAAATTCCTGATAATCTCCTCTGTATAAGCAGTACAAGTGCTATTCCCTCCGAGGTCCTCCGTCAGCTGCTTGCCCTCGCGAAGAACAGTGAAGCAAGCGGTCTCTATCTTGTCAGCGTGTTCGAGAAGTTTCATGTAGCGAAGCATCATTACACCGGACAGCAGAAGCGCAGTGGGATTTGCCTTGTCTTGGCCGGCGATGGCCGGCGCTGTCCCGTGCACCTGCAACGTTAATGGTTATTTGTAGTTTTTTAAGGCGAATATGTGCGGTTAGCCTGGTCGGTACCACTGCCGTGACCATTTCTTAGTATAGTACGCGCCTTGACCTAACAATATTGGTTTATCAACTATATGCGGCCTATTGGCAGTTTCATACGTGGTAGGGGTCCCCGGACGATTCTCTAGGGGTCCCTGCCCCCTTGTCGGCCCCCCACTTTTGAGTGCGCTTTTAGGATGGTAAAGTTGTAAGAGCTTTACGTTCAGGCCGTATACGAAATTTGCGTATTGATTGGGTTTCTTACTGTGTAATAGATCAGAATTCATCAAGTTTTGCGAGTACTATACAAGTTACATAGGCATAAGATAAACGTTTTTATGCAATTGTTTTTACGTCAAATTGATACGGGATACCACTGGGATCTTCAAGATTCCAGCTCATTAGCTGAGGTAATTGTTACAATGGGAAGCAACACATCTGTGAGCACCTTGAAACAATTTTATTTATTTATTTATTTATTTATTTAATAGACACAAACTTAAATCTAACATTACAGCCTGAACCAATTCGTTAGATAAGTACATAATTTTTTATAATATAATCCAATGTCAAACAGTAATACTAATAATAATACAAGTATGTTACCAGCAAATATGTTATCATAGTACCTTAACAACAACCAATAAACAGTAACTACACTTCTATCGTCCATAGCTCAATTGCTTATACAAATTACTACCCTGCAGAAATGGTCATTGCAATGGTACTGACCGGGGCAAACTGTACACACTTAGCATGCTGGACACAAGTGGCTACTGCCCGGTGTAGGTTAGTGTACACACAAATGTTTGTTAGACATGATGCTATGGTGTTATCATTGGCACAGATTAGCTATCATTCAAAAGATTCAGGGGTAAGGCAATGCATGTTCTCTTATATGAGTTAACATTATTCTCACCTAACGTCTGTAACTGATGGTAGGCAGAGATAGGTTAGTAATATCATAGAGTAAGGACCAAAAGTAGTCTGTGGTAATATGGAATTAATGTACGTACTTTAGTTAAATCTCGCTAAAATTATCCAAAACTTTTTCTCCTTCTATATTTCCAATTTATTACAACTCTTTCAACTAAAGACATTTATATCCAGGATAACTGAATTTAATGTGAAATTTCATCAAAAATTCATCATAATGTTGTGTTCTTACTCTACCTATCAAGTGAATTTTAATGATGGGAACGAAGCTTAACTTAAAGGTTTTATACAGCAATTAATACACATAATCCTTTGATATCATGCAAAAAATGAGATATAGGACATTTACATAAAATCACACAAATAAAACATTTGACAAAATTAATGAAATCCTGGCAACTTCTTAGTTTAAAATATTCTGTGCTGCCTTTTTTAAAAAAATGTTACATAAAGTCAGTCCATGCTGTTATTGCAATGAATGTGGTTTGTTTCGATACAAAATCCAACACCTTGTTAGTTCCACAGACAAACTGAATAATTTCAATCAAAGACTTACGTCTCTTCTTTAACCCTATTGTCTATGGTTTTCAACTGAGGACGTTCAAATAACTTTTTAACCATTTTCCTGAATCTATACTTCAGCAGTTTATCTTTTGGGATAGAAATAGCCTAGACTAGAAATTATTACATTTTCATAAACAAGTCTCAAAATTATTTGGCAGCATTTCAACTCTAAAATCAACAGTCCATAAAATATAAGAACATGATAAGAAAAAATACTTTGAATTATTTTCTCAAATTAGATCAGTTTTTAATAATGTGATGGCTTCACTGGCTTCTACAGCATCACCAAATTAGGAAAACTCAATAATTTAAAATTTAAAACTATAGAAATGCAAGTTAGGTATGAAAAGAAACTGATCTTTGTACAGTTTGTACTCCTTACAAAACGAACCCAACTGACCTCCATAGGACTGTATATTTTCAATTTGTTTCGTAGAAACAGCTCAAGGTGTCTTGTGTGAACTTGAAACGATGAATTAAATTAAATTATACATAATAAAATTATACCTAGGGCCTTATCAATGAGTCATTGTAGGGCGGAATTCCTGCTAACACGAGCGTACGATAAACCTTGACTCCGGGATAACATAGGCGACAACGCCTAATAATTTATCTTCTAGACATTAAAAGTTAGATAATATTACTCTCAATTAATTGTTTAAGGTCGTATTTATATCAATAAATAACTTTCAACGCGGTTTCAGTATTTTGGTTGTATGACAACAGTGAGGTAGACTCCTGACAGGTAGTATCTTTTTACTGTAAGTATTCATCCTCAGCATAGTAATGCGATTCATTATGCCGTGTACAAGTTGGCATCACCCAACATTATGTTACCGGACAGGTCGGCATCCGACAGTATGCCGCGTAGATAATTTATTTGAAGTCTGCAGAGTTGTTTTGATTTTGGAAGTTGAATGCACATACACATTTTCCTTGTGTGCATTATTTAAGGATTCCACAAATGCAGATCTGAGGAGTCGATTCTCGCATTTACGGAAACGCACCTTAATATTTTCTTCGTATTACGCGCGTTTCCATACACAAGATAACTTACATGTACATATAGTATTTTGTGCAGCCTTCAAATTAAACAACTATACTCCGTTTTTCTATACTCGTTCCGTCTATAAAAAATCTTACAGTGTTTTTTATCGTAATTTAGAATTTATGAATAAGGTGAACTCAGAATAAAAAGAATAACAGAATATATAGCCATTTTATGCTAAAACTGTGTTAACTATGACTTATTTTTTTTTTTAGTAATATCTCAATAAGAAGTGCTAAGATTGTTTACCAAATAAATCAACTGAAGAATAACGGAGTATATATACATGTGGTGGATGGTTAATATTATCTACTTAAGTATGTATTTAAAAATATCTATGTATGTTTATCAGTCTCTGACACCCATAACACAGGCTCGCGTCTACTTTGGGGTCAGATGGCCGTGTGTGAGAATGTCCAAGATATTTATTATTCATTATACAGGTCGGCATAGCCAGACATTACGTTGTACAGCTCGGCATCACCTGGAATACAGTAAAGCGGTACTCACGGACTCAAAGAGCGCGCCGTTCTTGCCGATGTTCCCCGAGGGCGTGAGCCCGAGCCCGCCCACCAGCCCCGAGCACATGTCAGACATAATGTCACCGTACAAGTTGGGCATCACCTGAAATTAACACACATTTTATCATTTTATTTATGACTAGTGGACGCTCGCAGCTTCGCTCGCGTAGAATTAGACCCATTAACGACGACTACCCGTCTAACGACTTCAAAAACGGCAAAGTTTCATACTAACTTTGCACCCCCGTTTTACCCCCTTAGGGGGTGAATTTTCAAAAATCCTTTCTTAGTGCTCCCCTACGTTATAAAAGGAACCCCTGTGCAAAATATCAAGTTTCTAGCCCATAAAGTTTAGGCCCTGCGTTGATATGTCAGTCAGTCAGTCAGTCAGTCAGTCAGTCAGTCAGTCAGTCAGTCAGTCAGTCAGTCAGTCAGTCAGTCAGTCAGTCAGTCAGTCAGTCAGTCACCTTCTCCTTTTATATATATTTTATTTATGATTTTCATAGCTTCTTATATTACACATACGATCGACGCGAGTCATTGGGCTATGGGCTTCCGAGGATTTCACATAGGCTGTACCATTATTGAGATTTTCTAAACTACTAGACATGCTAAGCTAACTGTATATAAAATGTAATGCGATTTTTTATAATGCATCATGTTTAATTTTCATTGTTAGTTTGTGTTAATTTAAATTATCCTAAGTTCCTTTATTGTACACCGAAAGGATACAGATAGAACATACAAAAAGTACATACAAAAATAAGAAAAATAACAGAGTGGTAGTACAAATGGTGGTCAGGTATAAGTAGATATTTAAATAAGTAGAATATATAAGATAATTTTATATTGCCAATATTTATATGCTACGTACTAGCTATATGCGAGGTACTAATTACCTAAAATTGTACCACATTTACAGCAAATAAATGAATCGTGCGCCCGCGCATGTCCCCACTCACCAACACGTCGAACTTGGATGGGTCCTGCACCATGTTGAGGCAGACCGTGTCCAGGTAGCGCTCCTCGAACCTGATGTCCGGGTACTTGGTGGCCAGGTCGCGGCAGCAGCGCAGGAACAGGCCGTCCGACATGCGCCTGCGCAACCAAACAGGGATTTAGTGGACCGAGCAGGTGAAGTGAAAAATACGCGTTACTTTAAGTTTGTATTTCCTTTTCTTGTTCTCCTTTGTGTAGGTACATAAATGCAAATAAATAAATAAACGAACTCGCTACTTGTGTAGAAGAGTTTGAATTGCGTTGTTTGAAATCCGTTTGCAATGCTTGACGTTATAATCTATATAATATTATAAAGAGGAAAGATGTTTTTTTAAGGTTTTCACACAAAAACTACTGGACCGATTTCAAAAATTCTTTCACCGTTAGAAAGCTGCATCTTCACTGTGTAACATAGGCTATATAATATTAGGTACTAGGTGTAAACGAAACTATTGTTATGTCTAATTCCACGCGAGCGAAGCTGCGGGCGTCCATATTCTACATAGGACTACGGCCTAAACTCAAAACTCTCCACTTTTATATTTTTATTACCTTCAAAGAAACGGGTTCCGTCTGTGAACGGAGCATACCCTTTTCCCACTCTGTCATGTTACCATTGTTAAAGATTGTTTTTCGGGTCAGTAAGGTGTGGTTATCGCTAGTAACAAACAAACTCGAACAGAGCTATTACTAATAAAATAAAAAATAATTACTAAATGGAATTTCACTAGTGCATTACATAACTATTACTAACAGTCCTTACTACTTTAGTTTAAGTAGGTACACATTAAATAAAATAATTTTTAAGCTATGATTCACGCAAATTATCTGTATCCACTCATCCATATAATAAAAAAAAGATGAACAATTGGTTCCCACAATAGAATTTTCAGAGCGCGTATTATTTTGTTCTGTTAGTACAAATTAGCACTGGCATATCATATCATCGTAAGTATACGTGGGGCTATTAGCATAAATTGGTGTCATTTGTTAGTTGTAACTTGAGCAGCAATGTACGCGATAATTGGCTTTGGGACAAAGTAGTTGTGAGACTGAAACAAGACATCTTTTGCTCACAAAGAATTCACATATTGATTTTCAAATCTACGTACTTTTGCTGTAGTTTGAATTGCCGTTTGAAGGGATTTTGTAGTTAGCAAATTATTTTGCCCATGTAGTAATATCTGGCCTGATATTCTCAGCTTCTTGGCATGGTACAGATTTGTTCAAAGCAATTACATATGACGTGAGCAATTTCTGATTTGTTGAGTTTTTTGGGTTCATCTTCAAATTAAAATTTATATTGATTTTAGCAAACAAGCAGGGGAAAACCGCATACCAACCGACCAATCTGAAATTTGGTATGATAACGTATTTTGACATCCTGATCACGAATATTATAACGAAAATTGGCACAAACGCCATTTTGAATTTGTAGCTATTTCCGCTATAGAAGCTCAATTTAGGAAAAGGTGACGGGTTTGTACCGCTCGAGTGTGAGGCTAGTTCGATAACCACTGGGCTGTCACCGCTTCATAATGAATGAGGTTGCCGTGGTCACCCTGGTGCACCGTAACCCGAGATACCGTGGTCACCCTGGTGCACCGTAACCCGAGATACCGTGGTCACCCTGGTGCACCGCACCCACACTCACATGATGTTGGCCTTGTGCACGGCGGTGACCTTCTTGCGCTTGTTGTCGCGCGCGAACTGGAACGCGAACTCGGCGACCCGCTTGCTGGCCTCCTCCGTGATCAGCTTGATCGACTGCACCACACTCACATGATGTTGGCCTTGTGTACCGCGGTGACCTTCTTGCGCTTGTTGTCGCGCGCGAACTGGAACGCGAACTCGGCGACCCGCTTGCTGGCCTCCTCCGTGATCAGCTTGATCGACTGCACCACACTCACATGATGTTGGCCTTGTGCACGGCGGTGACCTTCTTGCGCTTGTTGTCGCGCGCGAACTGGAACGCGAACTCGGCGACCCGCTTGCTGGCCTCCTCCGTGATCAGCTCGATCGACTGCACCACACTCACATGATGTTGGCCTTGTGCACGGCGGTGACCTTCTTGCGCTTGTTGTCGCGCGCGAACTGGAACGCGAACTCGGCGACCCGCTTGCTGGCCTCCTCCGTGATCAGCTCGATCGACTGCACCACACTCACATGATGTTGGCCTTGTGCACGGCGGTGACCTTCTTGCGCTTGTTGTCGCGCGCGAACTGGAACGCGAACTCGGCGACCCGCTTGCTGGCCTCCTCCGTGATCAACTTGATCGACTGCACCACACTCACATGATGTTGGCCTTGTGCACGGCGGTGACCTTCTTGCGCTTGTTGTCGCGCGCGAACTGGAACGCGAACTCGGCGACCCGCTTGCTGGCCTCCTCCGTGATCAGCTTGATCGACTGCACCACACTCACATGATGTTGGCCTTGTGCACGGCGGTGACCTTCTTGCGCTTGTTGTCGCGCGCGAACTGGAACGCGAACTCGGCGACCCGCTTGCTGGCCTCCTCCGTGATCAGCTTGATCGACTGCACCACACTCACATGATGTTGGCCTTGTGTACCGCGGTGACCTTCTTGCGCTTGTTGTCGCGCGCGAACTGGAACGCGAACTCGGCGACCCGCTTGCTGGCCTCCTCCGTGATCAGCTTGATCGACTGCACGACGCCGTCGACTATCTCGTGCTCGATGCCCGAGTACTCGCCCTCGGTGTTCTCGCGGATGGTCACCACATCCACGCTGTCGTATAGTGTCTTTATCCTGTGGGAGAAGAGGCCATATTCAGATTAGGATTCATTTATTTTTCACTAGCTTTTACCCGCGGCTCCGCCCGCGTGGTCAAAGGGAATTAACAATGAGTTGTTTAACATACATGACACATTTGTGGTGGATGAATAGTGACAGTTCCACAATTAAAAGATACTTAGAGGAACCTGAGGTAATGCTGACCGCAGATAAAGTGTACGTAAACTGACTTACTGGAGCAAATAAAAAAACATCGATATCTTCAAATGGGGATGTTTTACCGAGGTAAAAAGTAGCCTACGTCACTCTCCACCCTCCTCACTATCACCACACACAAAAACCATACCATTTAATAGCTTCGTTGCGACGTGAAAGCCGGACAAACAAACAAATAAACAAACAAACACACTTTCACATTTATAATATTAGTATGGATAATATTAGTATGGAAGTATGGACTAGTATGGATTATATTAACGTCCTAAAAAATTTTTGCTGCCGCCGGTTCACAAAGTGGATGCTACCGAGAAGAACACGGCAATAAATTCGGTTTTATTATGGAGGTTTTTTTTAATGAAAGAATTAAATTTGATCTCTGAGAGACAAGTAATATTACCAGGTATTTTATTATAGAAGCGAACACAGTTCCCCATAAAATATTTTGATACTTTCTACTACTATCCTTATTTCTTGTACTAAAGTTATGTACACTGCTTTTTTTGTCAAAAAATACTTTATTTTTTCGTACATACATAGATAATATGTATTTACATATCTGATGGTAAGTGGTCAGTATATACTATATATACACTATAGGGTGGCAGGTATAAACTATTAAAATCTGACATGTTACAAAATGAATGTTTAGTAGTAATAATGATCAATTTGGGTGTAATATGTGTTTTTAGATATAAAAAAATAATTGGTAATTTGGGTAATCTGACATTGACATTGATAAGGAACAAGATAATGTATCATTTTTATCGCGTCTCGACAGACCGTCACGCACGTACGAGATAGGTCAGTCCAGTCTAGTATTTATAATGAGACTACATTTTACACCCGACTATGTTTGTGTTGAAGGAATAAAATAAAAAATGATAAGTAATTATCTAAAGGAGTAGCAGAAATGTGTACTACGTCCACTTTTCAATAAGTTATTATCTAAATGAGTAGCAGAGATTTGTACTACACCCACTATGCAATAAGGTATTAAGTAAATGTACTTTATAAAATTAGTCGTGTTTTATTTTATAAACCTGCCTCATCTCACCATCGCCAAGGGTTGACTGGTAGGGTTGACTGAAGTTTATGTAATATACAATTCCCAGTAGTAAATTGTGTAATACAAAAATTCAATAGTACCAAATTCCTCCAATAAATTACCAAATAGTTTATTTATTAAGTTCAAATATTTTTATGAGCGTAAATACACTTTTACATGTTAACACTGCACTATGGTGGAATGTTTGCGTGTAAGCTGTATTCTTTTCTTTTTTTTATGGATAAAAGATAGCAAACAAGCTTGCAGCACCACCCATCCGCTGCCGCCCATGACAACTGTGACTGACTTTGAATAAGACTCAATTGGGGACTGGGATGGTTAGTCCAATTAGTTGAGAGAGTTAATTAGAACATTAGTTGGTCAGTTCGTTAGTAGGTATGAGGACTGGGGACTGTTAGTGATAGTTAGTCCTGTTAGTCGGTGTTAGTAATAGTCCAGTTAGTACTTGTTAGTAGGAGTCTCGTTCTAAGTCAGTCACAGATGTGTTGCTACCCTTGAGGACTAAGATGGTCGCCTCTAAAGAAGTGTAACCTCAATGTATGTGGGTGCATATTCGCATACTACATAAACGGATGTATATTTTGGATGTACAAATATTTTATCTGCCAAATGAACATCAAGAATATCGAGTTAGCCAAACTTATAGATCGGGTTTCGCCTCTATACATGGACAGTTACGCGTTCACTCTTGCTGTGTCACTGAACTGGAAAATTAGGTCAAACTCGGTTGCAGAACGAATGTTAGATGTAACATTGAATAGGTTCATATTAAACAACTTGAATTGCCCATATTTTAAGAGAATTTCTCTATATTTTTGTGAAAGTCTAATAAGAATCTGTTCAGCCGTTTCGGATTCATAAGCCTATGCGTTTTCAGATTTCATACATATTCAAATAAAAGATTTCAAAAAACTGTACGTATGTTATGAAATCAAACACAGAAAGAAACCATATTTTTATTTATTTGTACAGGTTGTACTACCACCCATTAGTCATGTGATATCTGAAGAGGTTTAATAAAATATCGAAATACGACAACATAAGCGATTGGCGGATTATCGTTGGAATATCAATCACTATTATAATGCAGATTATTATCTAGAAATCTAGATTGATTTGGTTTGGTGCTGAGTATTCTAGTAATTTAACAGCAATGTATTAAGGAGTGTTTAAAGTCATATGGCGTCCATAGCCCAATGACTCGTGTCGATTCTATGCGATCGACAGATTTAAGCAACGACGTGCGCGGTCGGTTTGTCGATGGGTGGCTAGTGGCAAAATTTCATGGACGTTACTGTGCTTCGGAGGGCACCTTAAGTCCCGGTTGTTTTCAATGGTAAAAAAAACAATCATTAAGTCTTGTCGAAGACATTCGGGTGGCTTGAGAACATTCGACACTGGGTTGGCCACATAGTATGCTCTAGATCTCCCGCAGCTGTGTCTGTGGCGGAGACCACAAAAAAAAGTAATAACAAATAACTGGAAGTATTACAAATCACAATTACTTTACACTTATAAAAGTACGTAAGTACTTTATATTATGTTTCCACACTTAAACAAACAGCAAAATCTATTGTTCAGTCCTACCTGCATAGTTACAAAAGATTTTAAATAATAATATATCATAAGCAATGGTTTTAATATTCAGTTTGCTCTGTAATTGTATTTTTGTCGATCTATGATATTAGTATCTAGCATTGCCTAATACACACCCTTTTTTCTCTATATGTTTATTTAAATTCTTTATAAAGCAGTTACTATAGTCCAAAATTTATACGTCACTTAAAATTAGAAGTTTAATTTTTGTTTATGTATGAAAGTATAAGTATGAAAATTATGAAACATTGCTGAATTCTATATTATTATTTCTGACCTTGATTATACATTTATCAAGTATTGTATGTTTCCCATATATTAATAAAATAAAATAAAATCAAAATAAACAGTATTAACATCTAAAAACATACCCATCCAAGCTCTTGCAAGGCCTGACATTAGCGTAGAGATCAAACTCCTTCCTCAGGGCCAAGTTGAGTGATCTGTAGCCCTTGCCTACTGGGGTCATCAGGGGTCCCTTCAATCCGATCTTGTTGGCGTTGACCGAGTCAATGGCTTTCTGGGGGATGCCGAACTTGCCATCTGGGCCCTAGAATAGATAATTATCACTATTTATTATCATTATTAAATCATAATTATCATAATCATAATTCATTTATTTGCTGCAAATGTGGTACAATTTGGTTATGTGTTATGTAGGTGAATGGTTCCTCACATTTAGCTAGTATGTAGCATGCAAATATTGAAACTGGGTAGAGAAACACCATACTTTAAATGTACCTACTTATAACTAACACTTGCGGGAGCTGTTTCTACAGCTACAGAAGGTCTAGAGCAGAACACCACCATCCATATAGTGACCCTGCCTGCTGCGAGAGGGTTATGGGTTTGAATCCCACTTAGGACAAACATTTGTGTGACGAAAAGTTGTGTTTGTTCTGTCTGGATATAATTAAAAATATCTGTGTATTTATATCAGTCTCTGACACACATAGTACAGGCTCTGCCTAGTTTGGTCAGGTGAAATGTCCATGATATTTTTTTTGTTATTATTCACCATGCTGCTATAATGCAAATTGGATCGATATGGATATGTTACTTACCCGAACAGCTGTGACGTCCACCTCATCCCACTCGATGGGCACTTTGGCGGCCTCGAAGATCTTCTGGACAGCAACGGTGATCTCTGGCCCGATGCCGTGCCCCGGGATCAGCGTCACCCGGCGCACCCCCGAGCTGTACTGTGCCGCGCCCGTCCGCCCCGCCGGCACCTACCACGAAAAACTTGTAACCTCAACCCATATCACTCATCAAAACTCCAAAAAAAGATGTTAACCTCAGCTTTCACTACCTCCGACCCACCGACGCGACCCTTCGTCCCCGACTCGAAAAGTTTCAGCACGCTTTCGACCACTTTACTCTCACGAATAGGCTTCAAAAGCGCATTTATGTAATTCTTCGACATAACTATAGGGCTATTTTTGGATAGCAAAAGATATTAGCAAGCAGCCTGCGAGGGTTACAAAGGGTGGGATGTGCATGCAGTTCAACACAAATTTCAGTTTCCTTGCACCTTTCTTAAGAACTTACAATTTTCCTTATTAATCTTGATGCCATTTCACAAATTTTTGATTAGATCAGACGGACGAGCGATATCTCCGCGGTAAGGAGGCGGAGAGGGGAGGAGCAAATCAGGGCTGGGACACTTGTAATTACATTCGGTACAGTTTTGGCGCCACCGTCGCAATCAAGACCACAGAGTGAACTTTGAGGACAGAGTAAACTTAAGAGAAGTTGAATTAGACAGTAATAATCTGTGGAAATGTCGCCACCATGTTGATGTTGTTCTAATATATTAATCTGTGGTTTCTATCTAATTTATCTATCATCACAGAGTACATTTTATATAACTGAAATAGAGTCCGCGCTCAAGGCTTGTGCATGGCCCATGAATGTGACGCCATCTGTTTTTTAATTTGGAAAACTTCATGCATTTTTCTGCACCTTGGCACCTTTAATTTAAATTTTCTTTTAATGTTTCAATTAGAATAGAATTAGTTAGCTCTTAATTCATTAAGATCAAATACAATATGCCATCTTTTAGAGCATTAGTAACTAATCCTATTTTATAAAAATAAGAAGACTGTAATTTTATACGATAATTTATTGTTTAATTTATATTGCTACAGTAACACAAAGCGTAGAACACCAATGTTTACAAAGAATTAAAAAAGGCCCTGAAATTGTCAGAGAACACAACATTCATTCATGTTTAAAATTTCTTTGGCTGCATTCGAAGCCTCTGGTATAGGATACTTCTCCATCCTGTACAAGATATGAAGTCACTTTTGAAGCAGCACTACTTATAAATAATTTAAGCAGTCTTCATTCACCTGAGGAAAATTATGAACCTGACTCGACTCATGCACAGGATTCAAATCATTCTTCATTCTTCTCAAACTGTTCTTCAATTTAAGTGATGAACAGAAGTCCAGTTATGCTTCGGAACTAGATTTTGACGACATCGATATTAATAAGTATTACATATTATTATTCGTAAGTAGACGTACATGCGGGGCTGCGGGGCTTCGGAATCCTATTTATCACGTCGTGAGGTGGAAAAATCATAAAAAGCAGTGAAAATGCATTTATTTACAATTAATATTATTGAAATTAATGACACATTTGACATGTGACATTTGAATTTTCATTTTAAATTTAACTAAATGGCGTTTGTACAGTCCATTCCTACAATTCAACGACAGTAATTATGGAATATCAATATTTAAATTACAATATTTAAAATTGCTGGACCCATTTTCTGAACATAATATTACTAATTATGGTTTATTTAGTACATAATGTTTTGTTTTATGAATCTGACTTGATGTTACCAGATCAAAATATATAAAATAAATGGACAACCATTGGTAACACTGAATTGAAAAACGTCATTACTTGTGTAGATTAGTACCATCTTTTGTCTAATTTTAGAATGAAAATCAGTATAACCTGACAATATTTAATATCATGTCGCAGCAAACAAAGTCTACGTGTTTCTATACATCCTAAATTTGATTGGTTTTCCAAATATCTATTGTCTATGCTTCCGAGTAGGTTTTTTTTAACTGCAAACACCCTGTCTATCATCTTACTGACTCTCATTACCGGTTACTATATTCTTTTCTTTGGTCTTTACAAACATTTTACATACTGAAATCTTGCACTGATTTTGGTTTGGTCAACTTCGGAGGTTAAATTCTGTGTGGATTGCCGGATTTACTTGTGAATCTTGCTTGGTTTGAGTTGACTTTGGAGGTTAAATTCTGTGTACGTTGCCCATGTTTCGTGTGATCTCGCTTCTTGCTTGAGTTGAGATCCTTTAAACACCAATAACATTTGCGAAAAGACGCTTTATTTCCCCCAGTGCTGATCGGGAATACCTTGCCATGGGTATTGTGTTATAAGCAGTGTTCAACTAGTGAAACCCACCAACTATTTAGTTTCCAAGAACGATCGTCTTGGGAGTGTATGGATTCTTTGTGCCTACGAACTCGCTGCTACCCGGACTTTCAAAAGAACATCTAATGAAGAAGAGAGGTTGTTATAGGCATTTTGACACCACACAGTTCGATGAATTAGGAGAAAGGATATGGTTTTCTTATCCTACCTATTTTCAGACAGAAATTGCCCATGACCAACCACTTAGTACTGAAGGTAATCTATTACTTTATACTACAATCTACATAATCTTTTAAAATAAATAAAAAAATGGTACACACTAACACCCCTGCGGTAGGCCTAGGCTTGTTTTGTAGATGGCAGACACAGAAAACAACACAATTTGACATCTATGACTGGAGTACAAATTTTTATCTCTGGAATAAATATCATGGATTCGAATACGGGACAGACAGATTCCTTGAGACCCATGAGGTAGACAATGTATTGTGTGCTACGGAATTTAGACTTTTTTTTTTTCTTTGATCTTTGCATTCATATGAATGGTCTGTTATGCAAAACTCAGAAATTCAGATTGGGTGCAATATTGTGTATAAACTGTAATATAATAATTTTCTATAATAATTTTCCATAATAATTTTCCATATTAATTTTCAGAATGAATGCACACAGTGAGAACAACTAATCTTGGGAGGACAGGGACGATGACATCCCCCATTCTAATATAAGTGTTGATGAGCAGTATATGAAAATTACAAAAAAATAAAATGTAAATCATGTAATAAAATAGTTGTTATAGATTGTCGTTTTATTTTATTTTTCCAATGCCAATAATAAATAAGTATATAACTAATAATAAATCTCATCACATTTATTTTTAAATTATCGATACAATAAGTACTACCCTATTGCATGTTATCGACAAGTAAAGAAAAGTTGGCACTTCACTACCGTCTGTCGACGGTGGCGCCAAAACTGTTCTGATGGAAACAGTCGCAATTTTTAAGTGTCCCATCTGTAGCTAGCTACTAATATACTAATCTGTGGAGCAAATGCTGGCGAATCGACAACGAGAAACGACGCATGACCGGAAACTTGCGTCAATCAAGGCCGCTTCTGTCTTCTGTCTGTCACTAAGCCATTTGTAATCACAGAATACATAGACTCGCTTACTGATTTTTAATTCTAATATTGTAATGTATTTTGTATCACAGATTAATTATATTAGTAGCTAGTTTTGTATTCCATTACTCAGAACGGAACGACTAAATATTAGTAATTGTAATGTACTAGAAAATGCATTTATTTAGTCAATTTTAGTTCAATTTTTCAAAATTACATACTTATTGATTTCCATAATTCGAAAATATTGGATTAAATAGTTGGGACTGAAATATTCTACGATAACTTTGTTTAGAACCAAACCAACGGTAACATTGTAACGTACGTCAACGACGTCAGCTGCTTTGCTGTCAAAATCTGTTGTCAAAAGTTAAAACCTAGTATCTATAGAATGCATTTCATTAATTTAACTAAGTACATTTTTGTTATTGGCTGCTAATAATGTAATATAAAATAGATGTTGTGATAATAATGGATATTTCACTATCAGCGAAGTTGTCTTCATTGGGTCTCATTTCACAACAAAAATTGGAGAATATTTTGGCGCAGTGCGGGGACAAAACTGATATTATTATAGACCCTGCACTTATTAAGCCGTTAGAACGGATATGTGGTATCAGCTGGTTAAGGTAAGGCACTTTCTATATATTTTAAACTGACAATGTTATTGTCTAATCACACAACACCAGTGTTATATTGTAATGTACATTTATGCTTATATAAAATTAATTTAGTACCTACCCAAGAAATCTTAAAGGCCTAGAGCTTAGTTGTTGCTAAACATACTGAATGAATAATTTACCAACTTGTTTATAATTTTTCAGGCAACATGGAGTTGATAAAATATACAAAATGGACCCTGCTTTGGGTGCCACAGCTAATAAGAATAGGACTTACTTTATTCCCGCCTGCAGCCAAAAGCTGAGATGTGTCTTAGACCAGATATCTTCACTTCTCAGCCAAAACCCATCACTAGAAGAAGCCAAATGCTTCAATATTATAATAGTTCCCAAAGTTTTAAGCTCATATGATTCTCTACTTGAGAACAGAGGACTGTATGGTATTGTGAAAATGTTCTCATTTGCTTGGGAGCTAATGAACTTAGATGAGCAGTTACTGAGCCTAGAATTACCATTTTTATTCAAGCAGCTGTATGTAGAACATAATCACTCATTATTATCCAGTATTTCCATGTCCCTATGGAGTTTGTTTCATGTGACTGGACAGCCTAAAGTCATGATGTCCGTGGGAAAGTTATCTAGCAGTGTTCTGGACATCTTAGAAATACAAAAAGAGGCATATGCAAGAGATTTTGTCAGTACTGACAGCTCACGAGACATTGGTGCAGTAGTGATAATTGATAGAGACCAAGATTATGCCTCAAGTCTTCTTACACCAGCTACATACAGTGGATTGCTTAGTGAGATATTCAACATCAAATGTGGCCACTTAGACCTAAATGTTAAGGACACTAAAATAAAAAAAGGTAAGCTAATGTTGGTACCAGAGGAAGAGAAACCTACTAATAACACTGTGATCACTCTAGATAGCTCAATAGACAGTTTATATGGTGAGATAAAACACAGACATTTCTCAGAAGTGCTAAGTGTGCTAAGCTCAAAAGCAAAACTACTAAAGAATGAAGATATTAAGGCCCTTGGGATTCAAGAAATAAAACATTTTGTTGCAACAAAACTTCAGCAAGTATCCTTGTTCAAGCAGAATCTTGTGAACCATGTTTTGGCCTGTGAAACTATCATATCGGAGATGAACAATAAGTTTGAGAATCTTACCCTAACAGAGAGTGATATGCTTAACAATAGAAATAAGAAGTCTAACTTTACATATGTGGATGAGAATTTTGGGACTGACATTCACATATACAACAGCCTCCGTCTCATGTGTCTGTTAAGTTTAACCCAGGGTTTGAGTTATGAGGAATACAACCTATTAGTTAGTAAATATTTATTGGCTTTCGGCTACAATTACTTGTATGTATTTAACAATTTGATAACCGCAGGGTTACTAGTACAGCCTTCTAGTCCTAAGCTCTCATTAAATATTTCAAATCTTGGAACCTTGAGTGACCGACTGCCAAAATGGCAGACTAGCTTTCAAACGACAGCTAATAAGTTGAAGCAGCTACCTTCACAACCAGACACTGGGAAATCAGCTGGTTATGTTTTCAACGGTGGATATATTCCTTTAGTTGCTGTGATATGTAATGCAGTACTTACATCAGATTCTTTAGTGGAAGTGTTGACGAAATTAGCAGCATTGACTGATTTGAAACTTGGTGGAGCAGTAATTGATAAATTCAAGGATGGCATGACTTCGTTGAGTGAAAAGTTGTCGAGTTTAAATGTATCTGATTTGGAGTATGGCTGCAAGGATGCAAAGACTATATTAAAAGTTCTTAAAGGTGATAAGACAGTTGGTTTTCCGCTAAAACCAAAGTCTATGCTTGTGTATGTGATAGGCAGTGTGACATATGCAGAGATAGCAGCATGTAATGTCATACAGACATTGACTGGCAGCAAGATATACATTGCGAGTGACTGTGTTGCAAGTGGCAGTGATTTTATGGCAGCAAACACTTGAGAGCTAAGCTTTAATTTGTATTATAACATTGTTACACTTACAGTATCTTATACGGTGCCTTGGATGTTGAGTGCTGAGAAGTACTCGCAGAAGCGACTTTTTGGGTCTTTGGCAGTATGAAATGAAGTGATTGATTGTATTGTATTGATTGTATTGTCGAGTGTGGATCCAATCCAGCCTTAAGGCTGTGCTTGCAGTGATTCCTCCTCTGAGCTGTGTGGACTCGTCATGCGACAACTTGCATTGGGGTTAAAGTGTTTGAAGCACAGAGTTGTGCCGAGCGTTCAACATCCAAGGCACAGAGTATACTTTCAGTATTTTATTGGTAGCTGAAAGGTAGAGTACTGTTCTTTTGATGCAGGTTTAGTTTTTATTTATTAATTGAGGTTTATTTACAAGCCAGTTTTTTTAAATAAAATATCACTGTATTTGAAAAAATATTTTATTTTACCATTATGTAAAATATCACAGTAGAAAATTACTAACATACTTATATTACGATCTATACATAATTGAACTAAACTGGGGTGTAAGATTTAATGATAAAACTGTTTATCATAACAACAAAATAGGTTTAATATATTAAACAAAATAATTTCTAATTGTTAAAACTGACGGACTATACTCTATCTGAATTACATGTTTTACATATACATGCTGTATTCACAGAACAAACATATATCACAATCTTATGAGCAAGTTCTGTAGAACACAATATTAGCAATTAATTATATGATATAAAAAGTTTATATAAAATTATGTAATTTAAGTAGAAATACATAGGACATTGCCTAAACTTTGCAAATCTTGATAACATATACTGCTTGAACTTGACATAAAGCCCATATTCAAAGGGTGTTTCGACCCTGGCAGAAGACTTGTGACTGTGGTTATACATACTCGTATAACTATAACTGGATGTATTTTCGGTTCACAAACATCACAGTGTATTAAATTCCTCACAAGAGCGTGAGCATATTATACCTACCATTGCTTGCTCTGTGTATTGAAATACTATGCTTTTCTTAAAAAAATATTTACCATACTTATACATACTTATATTAATAATCTACCCAACTTATGTGTGTCCGATGGCCGGCTGTATGAAAATACACTTATTGTTGGCTATATGGCAACATTATGTACGATCGTAGATATTCTACAGACCAGGATCTGTCAAACTCGATTGACATTATATATTTTGTTGTCTATGTAACGCCCCCTTCACTTTCGATCGCGGAAGCGATAGGACGCAGTTTACATAATTACTCATTTTCTTATATTTGTTGTAACGTGCCTACTTCCAAGTTTCAATAAATAATGAGATACTACAGTTTGTGGACCAAACGGTTTTCTTAGGGATAACCGTTGACTCTAAGCTCCAGTGGGGCGCCCACATAAATACATTGTCCAGCAAGTTAAGTTCTGCTGCTTACGCTGTTAAAAAGATCAGACAGATCGCTGATATAGCAACGGCTCGGCTAGTTTATTTTAGCTACTTTCACAGCATCATGTCCTATGGTATCTTACTGTGGGGTAGTGCTGCCGACATTGACATTGCTACCATCTTTATTTTACAAAATCGAGCCATAATGAGTATCTACGGCCTACAATAAACTGTTACGTGCTCCAGCAACAACTTTAACTCGCCTCCAGCCCAAAACACGCGCTAACATGGTCCTTCGAGCCGGATAACACTATACATTATACACAATAACACTTAATAGGCTGTGGTTCCATGTCGTACAACCAGCGCCATCTGGCGAGAGACGCGCTACTTGCGCCAGTACTGCGCGAACTTGTGGAAGTGCTCGACGAGGACCGCCATCACAGCGGTCACGGACATGTCCAGAAGGTTCTGAAGGTAGTGCACGGCCTCCTCGTCGCCCAGGTCTAGCCTGGAAACAAACAATGCCTAAATGGATGCATCGAGGCGACTATATAAATATAGTATGTAAATTGTCTTGTTTAAACTCAGTTTTTTTCGTTACTAAGTTCTCCTTAAATAGCGTTTGCCACAGACGTTTAATTATGAATAGAATTATTTAAAAAAAAAAACTAATAAAAGCTTTTTATAATTATTTTTTCAAATTTTTTTTTCGTGCATTGTCATCGGAACCTAATATGTGTGCCAAATTTCAGCTCGATAGCTTCAGTGGAAGTGGGTGAAATATTGATTGCAAGATTCCAGGACATACATACATACGAGTGAAGTTAAATAAAAGCTTTTATTAAAAACAAGTAACGGCCGGGCCAGACACGACAATGTGTTGTACCTCAGCTTGTCCTGCACCTTCTTGACCGCCTTGTCCGGCTCGAGCGCGATGTCCGGCACGGACGCGTCCGCCATCAGCGAGAACAGGTTCAGCATCAGGTTGGCGTGTCTGGATAAAGTAAAATAGGAGGCTTCAAATTAAAATACATGCGTGACTGCAATGTACTGCTAGCTTCACCCACAATTCCAACGATCAGAATCCGTTCTAAGTTTTTTTTTTGATCAATCGATTAAAATTTGATCAACAGTTAAGAATCGAACTATTATTAGTGTTTTGTCCATTTCCATGATAATAAGTACAAAGTAAAAAAAAAGTAAACTGAATCTGGCATAAAATCACATTGAACCATAGGAGAAGATTTGTTGGTAGTTTCCTAAATAAACCTACCAACAAAAACACTTTCCCATTTATATATAAGTAAAGAAAAAGCGGTGACAGCCATCGACAGACAGTGGCTATCGAACTCGCATCAGTAAAAAATCGAATTTATTTTTTTAATAAAATAACGCATTTTTTTCTCCAAAAATCAATTTTTGTACCCGAGGTACAACTCTTGGCCCAAGTTGTATGGAAAGATAAACGTGTCCTTTCAGCTCGATAGCTTCAGTGAAAGTGGGTGAAATATTGATTGCAAGATTCCATGACATACATACATACCTACATACATACATACGAGTGAAGTTAAATAAAAGCTTTTAAAAAGGTTGTTAAAGGTTTTTCTAGCTTCCTCCTTAGGTGCAAGAATGCTGTATAGCACTGAGATCCGTGCCCAACAGTGGGACAAAGAAAGGGTCGTGATGATGATGAAAGAAAAAGGTTTTTCTAGCTACCTCCTTAGGTGCAAGAATGCTGTATTACGTTTTTCTACGTACCTCCTTAGGCGCAAGAATGCTGTATTAGGTTTTTCTACCTACCTCTTTAGGTGCAAGAATGCTGTATTAGGTTTTTCTACCTACCTCTTTAGGTGCAAAAATGCTATATTAGGTTTTTCTACCTACCTCCTTAGATGCAAGAACGCCGTGTAGCACTGCTTCCGGAACTCGTGGTACAGCTCCGAGTGCACGCCGCCCATCGCCTCGAGCATCTCCTTGCTGAGCTTCATGGGCGGCGGCAGCGGCTTGGGGTCGCGCCCCAGGATGTAGCCGAAGTCGATGTGGAACAGCGCCCCGGAGCGTGTCAGCAGGAGATTGTCCAAGTGGCGGTCGCCGACACCTGGGGAACGGCCGGGATTGAATGTTAGGGGTTAATTCATATTTATAAATTTATCAAAGCCAGTGGGAATAATTTTGAACGATGTTAAAACAGCATGTGTACAGGCCTAACCCCTCCCATTCTGAGGAGACCCGTGCCCAACAGTGGGACAAAGATAGAGTTGTGATGATGATGATGATGTTTACAGTGCAGAAAAGTCGCAAGAAAGCTCACGTTATACAGTGTATAAATGGGACAGTATAGGAGTCTGAGACCGAAGGATACAATAGAAAGTACAGAGAACTTGCCTCGGGTAACAAACCATATTTTTTTGATGCCTATCGAGTGAGGATACGAATCCTTTCCACAAAACCACATTATCACCATCATCAGCCTTTATTGGTCCACTGCTGGGCATAGCCCTCTCCTAAACGACGCCACGACCGGTCCTGTGCCATCTGAATCTAAAACAACACCACGTACCCAGCAAATACGTGATGACGCAATACCCGGCGCAGCTCCTGATGTACGTGTCCATCGTCTCCGGCCTGATCCCGTACGGCGCGCCCTCGCACGGGCCGTGCTTGCGGAAGAAGTTCTGGATGCTATGGACGGTACAAGACCACGTACCCAGCAAATACGTGATGACGCAGTACCCGGCGCAGCTCCTGATGTACGTGTCCATCGTCTCCGGCCTGATCCCGTACGGCGCGCCCTCGCACGGGCCGTGCTTGCGGAAGAAGTTCTGGATGCTGTGGACGGTACAAGACCACGTACCCAGCAAATACGTGATGACGCAGTACCCGGCGCAGCTCCTGATGTACGTGTCCATCGTCTCCGGCCTGATCCCGTACGGCGCGCCCTCGCACGGGCCGTGCTTGCGGAAGAAGTTCTGGATGCTGTGGACGGTACAAGACCACGTACCCAGCAAATACGTGATGACGCAGTACCCGGCGCAGCTCCTGATGTACGTGTCCATCGTCTCCGGCCTGATCCCGTACGGCGCGCCCTCGCACGGGCCGTGCTTGCGGAAGAAGTTCTGGATGCTGTGGACGGTACAAGACCACGTACCCAGCAAATACGTGATGACGCAGTACCCGGCGCAGCTCCTGATGTACGTGTCCATCGTCTCCGGCCTGATCCCGTACGGCGCGCCCTCGCACGGGCCGTGCTTGCGGAAGAAGTTCTGGATGCTGTGGACGGTACAAGACCACGTACCCAGCAAATACGTGATGACGCAATACCCGGCGCAGCTCCTGATGTACGTGTCCATCGTCTCCGGCCTGATCCCGTACGGGCCGTGCTTGCGGAAGAAGTTCTGGATGCTATGGACGCAACAAGACCACGTACCCAGCAAATACGTGATGACGCAGTACCCGGCGCAGCTCCTGATGTACGTGTCCATCGTCTCCGGCCTGATCCCGTACGGCGCGCCCTCGCACGGGCCGTGCTTGCGGAAGAAGTTCTGGATGCTGTGGACGGTACAAGACCACGTACCCAGCAAATACGTGATGACGCAGTACCCGGCGCAGCTCCTGATGTACGTGTCCATCGTCTCCGGCCTGATCCCGTACGGCGCGCCCTCGCACGGGCCGTGCTTGCGGAAGAAGTTCTGGATGCTGCCCTCCGAGGCCAGCGCCTCCGCCACCGTCACCGACTCGACGAACTGGAGGAAGCCGTGCTTCGAGCTCGTCGCGAGCACCTTGTACGGTGTCAGCTTTAGGTCAAGGTTTTCTCTGTGAATAAGCATACGAAGACATTTTCATCGTTACAACTCAGTATAATCTATATATATAAAAGGAGAAGCTGACTGACTGACTGACTGACTGACTGACTGACTGACTGACTGACTGACAGGGGTTCCTTTTATAACGTAGGAGAGCACTAAGAAAGGATTTTTGAAAATTCACCCCCTAAGGGGGTAAAACTGGGGTGCAAATTTAGTATGAAACTTTGCCGTTTTTGAAGTTAGTGAATGTCTAATTCCACGCGAGCGAAGCTGCGGGCGTCCACTAGTTTTATATAAAGCTTTACTATGTAGGTTTTGTTTAATGTAAAATCGCAATCCATCCAATCCAGTCCAATCGCATTTTACTGCGCCATCGCATAGCCAATCACGTTCTCCCGCGCAACTTCACAGCCAATCACGTTCACCCGCGCAACTTCACAGCCAATCACGTTCACCCGCGCAACTTCACAGCCAATCACGTTCTCCCGCGCCATTTCGCAGCCAATCAGCCCCCCACTCACCTGCGCAGCAGCTTGTCCATGAGCGTGATCATCTGCAGGATGAGCTGGTCCTGGCGCAGGTCGTCGCCGTGCTTGAAGATGGCCTCGTACTCCGTGCCCGACGTGGTCAGGAACGTCAGCTTGGACGGCATCAGCGCGGACTTGAACAGGTGAGCTTTCTTCGCCACTATGCCCTGGAGGAATAGATTAGATTAGCGTTTAACCGAACTACGTGAACTCGGGCAGCACTGAAAATCAGCGCTGTTGGTTTCCAAATTATAATTTTATATTATTTTTATTTTATTTATTTATTTGTTTTTTCTCCCCACACTGTCCTTACAGAAAAATCCAATTCCACAGAGATGACGCTAAACACAATCGACACGTTTAAAATACACAATTCACTATAATAATATATACATACTTATATCTTACTACTAATTAGCACCTACATGGGGCTACTCTGAAAACCAGCAGCCGCGGTTCTCTCAGTACCACGGCACAGGCTGAGAGTGGTCGCATTTTGTCTCTTTGTAACTTAGGCTTATATTTTTCTTTTGTTTATTGATGTGAAACATCTTTAGGCGGAGGGCAAACCAAATTTTTGGCGGGGCGAGCGTGGCAAATATGGAATATATATACTATACAGTTCCGACAAATGACGGTCGGAAATTATTTTATTAATAAAATATTAAAAAAAAATTTTTTGTAGGTATTTTTTTGTTTTTTTGTTTTTTTTTTTTTCTTATATGTTTTAGTTCCTGTCATAATCTGTACTTTTGTGCATATTACTTGTACAAAATAATTTCGATGTTTCACATCTGCCAGGCGTCCCGTGACGGCTCACAATTTTTTTATTTCTTTTCTTGGGACAAAATAAAGATTTTGCTCTAACCTTGATATGCACGCTGGGGTCGAGCGGGAAGGGCATCGGCTCGAAGTTGCCGAAGTTGAACTTGAACGCGTCGGGGTCGGCGAGCAGCTGCTGCAGCCGCTCCGCCTTCTTGTTGCGGTTGCCGCTCTCGCGCGCGACCGTCTTGACCAGCTTCACCAGCTTGTCGATGAACACCTGCTGGCGTCACTAACCTTGATATGCACGCTCGGGTCGAGCGGGAAGGGCATCGGCTCGAAGTTGCCGAAGTTGAACTTGAACGCGTCGGGGTCGGCGAGCAGCTGCTGCAGCCGCTCGGCCTTCTTGTTGCGGTTGCCGCTCTCGCGCGCGACCGTCTTCACCAGCTTCACCAGCTTGTCGATGAACACCTGCTGGCGTCACTAACCTTGATATGCACGCTCGGGTCGAGCGGGAAGGGCATCGGCTCGAAGTTGCCGAAGTTGAACTTGAACGCGTCGGGGTCGGCGAGCAGCTGCTGCAGCCGCTCCGCCTTCTTGTTGCGGTTGCCGCTCTCGCGCGCGACCGTCTTCACCAGCTTCACCAGCTTGTCGATGAACACCTGCTGGCGGGCGAGGTATGTGCGCGTGCGCTGGTGATCCGCGTTACCTGAAACACGTGTTAACACATTAGTGTTTCGAGAGCGTTCTGAAGAATTTTTGACGAAGTTGTGCATAAGGCGTTGGTATGGTGTTAAATAAATAATATAGTATACGCATGCAATCCGAGCCTCTCAAGTAAGAGGCCGAGTTTCTTAGCCACTGCTATCAGACCATACAATGTTGTAGTAATTTTTTTTTTATAATATAGACGGACAACCAGACCTGATGGTAAGTGGTCACCGTCGCCTATGGACACGTGCGACACCAGGGGTATCACAGGTGCGTTGCCTGCTTTGAAGGAAGCGTTTCACACTCTTTTTGAAGCGCTCCATGTAACTATGAAATGAGATGCCTATGTAATTTAGGTCATCAGTACTCAAGGAGCTAGCAACAGTGGGCAGCACGGGCCATTACCGTGGGCCAGCTGGTGCGAGAAGAGCCGCATGACGGCCAGGTACATGTCCCGGGCGGCCCGCTCGCGCGGCGCGGCGGCCGGCTGCGAGCACTCGATCAGCAGGTACCAGTACAGGTAGTGGGCGGCAGTGGGCAGCGCGGGCCATTACCGTGGGCCAGCTGGTGCGAGAAGAGCCGCATGACGGCCAGGTACATGTCCCGGGCGGCCCGCTCGCGCGGCGCGGCGGCCGGCTGCGAGCACTCGATCAGCAGGTACCAGTACAGGTAGTGGGCGGCAGTGGGCAGCGCGGGCCATTACCGTGGGCCAGCTGGTGCGAGAAGAGCCGCATGACGGCCAGGTACATGTCCCGGGCGGCCCGCTCGCGCGGCGCGGCGGCCGGCTGCGAGCACTCGATCAGCAGGTACCAGTACAGGTAGTGGGCGGCAGTGGGCAGCGCGGGCCATTACCGTGGGCCAGCTGGTGCGAGAAGAGCCGCATGACGGCCAGGTACATGTCCCGGGCGGCCCGCTCGCGCGGCGCGGCGGCCGGCTGCGAGCACTCGATCAGCAGGTACCAGTACAGGTAGTGGGCGGCAGTGGGCAGCGCGGGCCATTACCGTGGGCCAGCTGGTGCGAGAAGAGCCGCATGACGGCCAGGTACATGTCCCGGGCGGCCCGCTCGCGCGGCGCGGCGGCCGGCTGCGAGCACTCGATGAGCAGGTACCAGTACAGGTAGTGGGCGGCAGTGGGCAGCGCGGGCCATTACCGTGGGCCAGCTGGTGCGAGAAGAGCCGCATGACGGCCAGGTACATGTCCCGGGCGGCCCGCTCGCGCGGCGCGGCGGCCGGCTGCGAGCACTCGATGAGCAGGTACCAGTACAGGTAGTGGGCGGCAGTGGGCAGCGCGGGCCATTACCGTGGGCCAGCTGGTGGGAGAAGAGCCGCATGACGGCCAGGTACATGTCCCGGGCGGCGGCCGGCTGCGAGCACTCGATCAGCAGGTACCAGTACAGGTAGTTGCCAACTATGCAGTTGTTGCACGCGCGCGATATCAGGAACCCGGCCAGGCTGAGGGTCTCCTCCGATGGGTCTGTGTCCCTGGGGGCACACAAGGTGAAATACGATCACACTTTTGATTCTCTCACACATACTTCACCTTTCAATGAGCTGCAGAATTAATCAGCCAGAAATAAAATGGTGCACATCACCATGAGCACGATGCTTGTTGTAGAAACATGGAATTTTAAAAACTCGCTGCTCCCTGTATTAGAACCATCAGCAGCATTTCGTGTAATAAATACCTCGTCCCTTTCTACACGATTGGCACATTTTCAATACGCTGCGACCCACAGACGTCCCACTGCTGGGCACGGGTCTCCCCCACAGACGCAGCTGCGGGAGGTCTAGAGCATACTCCACCACGCTGTTCCAATGCGGATTGGTGTAGGACATTTTCAATAATCTGTCCGAAATTTTTGCACGGCAACAGTACACGGCGAGAGTTCAAAGTTCATTATTTTACACGCGCGATACGAGGCGACCCAATCCTGGCAGGGTCGCCATGTAAGGTTGAAAGAGGAGTTTGGAATCAAACCATGACGAATGCTCAATTGAAACTGTTTATTATAGGATTACACATGAAATTTATAGTATTAGGCTTACACACTACAATAATTACACTAGTGCTGAATATGACTTGTAGTGTAATTATAGCACAGCAGTGACAGCCCAGTGACTATCGAACTGGCCTCTCACTCGAGCGGTCCGGGTTCAAGCCCCAGCGGCACGCACCTATGTCTTTTCTATGTCATGTGCGATTTAAGAAATTAAATGCCACTTGCTGTAACGGTGAAGGACACATCGCGAGGAAACTTGCATGCCTGAGAGTTCTTCTATTGTTCTCGAAGGCATGTGAAGTCTGCATATCCGCACTTGGCCAGCGCGGACTTAGGCCTAATCCCTCCCGTTCTGAGAGGAGACCCGTGCCCAACAGTGGGACAAAGAAAGGGTTGTGATGATGATTGTAGTGTATGCGCCCGGGCACCGGCAGGGCAGTCACGCGCTAGCTGCGAGCGAGTTCGGACGTGCGCCGGACGCATTACCTACTCCAATATTGAGTGATCAAAAGCGTGTTTTATTGACCCAACGGTCACTACAAACCCTACAGTTACCCTTAAGGGTGTAAAATAAACATAGGGGATAACACATTTACGGATTCAATAAAAGATGATTTGGATGGCCGGCAGCATGAACTGAATCATAGTGTCGAGTAATAGTACTCACGACGACCAATGTTAAGAAACCAACACAAGGACATCGAAGGGTATATCTCTTCACGGCATTGAAGAGTGCGTTAGAGGATGTCGCGGCATGCGACGGGACGCGACGGGAGGAAACGGCATACAAGATGTCTCGGTAGCTTCCAGCATTTCACGGTATTTTCGAAAGAAAGAAAGAACATCTTTATTTCGTCTCAAATGTAGGTACAATAAAGTAAATAATGATAAGAAATTAAGCCAAACATATAAGTTAAAAAGAGACAAAATAGGACTAAAGTATAATATCATGGTTGTGGGAACAGCACAATTTTTGACGGCATCGCAAATCAACAGTGTGCTCCGACCGGTAAAATTCTCTACCCTGCCTTCCCTGGTGTAGCCATAGCCTGTAGTAGCCATGAGGAGTTCAGCTCCGCCCCCACTCACCCGTAGTCGTCGCCGTCTTCCCTGGCCGCGTCCGCGGAACACTCCTCCGCGTCCGAAGGCCGGCTTGTCACAGACGTGGTCATCTCACTCGCTGTTATCACTGAAACAAATTGTTTTATTTATTATTTTTGGGCGAAACACGTGTTGATGACACACACCAACACACACACACACCTTAGGTGTGTGTTCATTGATCGCATGTGCATGTTTTCCTGTGTGTGTGGGAGGGAGAGAGGTGCTGCGTGCATGAAGGAATACATACATCACCATACAGTTTTGTTCGCGGATTGTTGCAAAATAGATTAATTTTTGGTTTGTAATACAAGTAAGTATTAGTGCTACGTGCCTGTAGTGTCCATATAGACCAGTCTCGATAGCTTTTAAAACAAAAAAAAAATAGTAGTAGAAAATAACCTATTAGAAAAGGAGGAGAGTATTATAAACATTAAAGGAAAAATAAATTCCGGGAGATCTGAGGTAGGGAACGGGAAGGGGGGGGTGTTTAAGGGGGAAAAACGGTTTATGTCGATTTCCGGCAAAACTAAAAGTCCTATGGAAAAAAGTCAAATGGCAAAGTTGTAGATAGTAAAAAGATCTAAAACTTTTGTATTTACACTTTTTTCACATAACCTCAAAATGTATGTGAAAAGTTCAAAAAACCAAGTTTTTGGTTTTTTATTTTTATCTTTTACAAATAATTTTTCTTTTTCACGAAATTTGGTGAAAACTTACCTTTTTATGTCCCAAATACGCTGTAATTTATTTGATTAGAAATATTTATTTTTTCAACCTTATTTTGAATTAATATCGAAAAAGAACCCTAATTTTCAATCGAAAATTCACCCGTCAAAATATCAGCTTTTTTCAAAAAGTTGGTATGCTTTCTGTTCGTTGAAACCTCTACTTTCCGATGGTGAAAAAAAAAAATATCTTTTATATATTTTAAATAATATTTATATATTTTAACAAAACTTTTAACGGACTTTTTATAGCTTTTTAATATATTTATATATTTTAAATAATATTTATATATTTTAAATACATTAAAAATCTATATAAAGTGTATAGTGATGTAAAAAATGTATATGTGTAAGACAAAAAAAAGCAAAGGAAGGAAAAGAAGTAATTAAAGATTGCATTTTCTGAGAAGATTTACTATAGTAAGATTTTTTTTTTTTTCACCATCGGAAAGTAGAGGTTTTAACGAACAGAAAGCATACCAACTTTTTGAAAAAAGCTGATATTTTGACGGGTGAATTTTCGATTGAAAATTAGGGTTCTTTTTCGATATTAATTCAAAATAAGGTTGAAAAAATAAATATTTCTAATCAAATAAATTACAGCGTATTTGGGACATAAAAAGGTAAGTTTTCACCAAATTTCGTGAAAAAGAAAAATTATTTGTAAAAGATAAAAATAAAAAACCAAAAACTTGGTTTTTTGAACTTTTCAGATACATTTTGAGGTTATGTGAAAAAAGTGTAAATATAAAAGTTTTAGATCTTTTTACTATCTACAACTTTGTCATTTGACTTTTTTCCATAGGACTTTTAGTTTTGCCGGAAATCGACATAAACCGTTTCTTCCCCTTAAACACCCCCCCCTTCCCGTTCCCTACCTCAGATCTCCCGGAATTTATTTTTCCTTTAATGTTTATAATACTCTCCTCCTTTTCTATTAGGTTATTTTCTACTACTATTTTTTTTCACTTTTTATTATTTTTAAAGGCTTCTGCACTGGTCTAATAGCCCAATGGCTCGTGTCGATTCAATGTGATCGAAAGAGTTAAGCAACGACGGGCGCGGTCGGTTTGTGGATGGGTGACCGCTAGTGGAAAAATTTTATGAACGCTACCGTGCTTCGGAGGGCACGTAAAGCTGTCGGTCCCGGTTGTTTTCAATGATGGAAACAGTCGTTAAGCCTTGTCGAAGACCTTCGGGTGGCTTGAGAGCATTCGACACTGGGTAGCCCACTACCCCTCCACCAATCCGCATTGGAGCAGCCTGGTGGACTAGCAGTATGCCTAGACCTCCCGCAGCAGTGTCTGTGGGGTGTCCGTGCCCAGCGGTGGGCCGCCTACCGGAGGCGGAGAGCAGGCTGGCCTGGCTGCCGCGGCGGCCGCTCGCCACCAGCTTGCCGTCCGCGTCCGAGTACAGCACCATCTCCTTGCCGCACACGCGCGCGTACTCTGCGAATAACGAGATATTGTACAAAGTACACATGTCAGAAGTGAAACTTCTTAATTATATTTATTATATAATTATACACAAAAAAAGAATAAATATATATATATTCATTTGAAAGTCTTGTTGTTTTATTACAAAACTTAAGTTATTTTAGTCTTTATAAGTTTTAATTTCAATTTAATTTTCGTTCTAACATTTAACTACTAAACGAATACACAAACCAATAGCGTTTTCGATCGCCCTTACTCTTTCTCTCTCAATCTTTCACACTATAGCTCTCTCACGCTCGCCCTTTCTCACTCTTTCTCAATCAGTTTTAATCGCCCATCCTCTTCTTCGTCACGAACGTTGCATGCTGCGTGACGCATTATTGCGTCACATCCGTGACGCAATAATGCGTCACATCCGCTTCATCCGTAAAAAATTTACCATCATGCGCCTAAAGAAGTTTCACTTCAATAAATAAATAATGAATAGAATCTATATTTAGAAAAGGAGAAGCTGACTGACTTTCATATCAACGCAGGGCCTAAACTATAAGGGTTAGAAACTTGAAATTTTGCACAGGGGTTCCTTTTATAACGCAGGGGAGCAATATGAAAGAATTTTTGAAAATTCACCCCCTAAGGGGGTAAAACGGGGGTGCAAAGTTAGTATGAAACTGCCGTTTTTGAAGTCAAGTGGGCAACCCGAACGCGGTCAGAGGTCGTTAATGGGTCTAATTCTACGCGAGCGAAGCTGCGGGCGTCCACTAGTAGAATATAAATTTAGCGAGTTCAATAGCCACTGGGCCGTCGCCACGTGTATCTTACCTCTATGTATTTCCGCAAAGTCTTCGTATTTGAGCGCCTGCACCAGCTGCAGCAAGTAAAGCAGCAAATCCTCGTCGGCTGCTTGCTTCAGCCGCGAGATGGCGTATCTAAAACGATATGGAAAGTAGTACTTACGTGATTGCGTAGTAATATTTAAAGTCATGATTTTTTTTGTTAAAAGCAGATTGCTTAACTTACGGAGTCACACAACATATCTCGTCGTCGAGTCGTATTAACCAATCGTTATTTTAAGTTGAATTTCTACAAAGATTTACTAAAAATCAACAGTACAGCTAGAACTACTATGGTGAACTACTAACGATGGTGAACTACTAACATTATCTATTTGTTGACGAAATTGTTTGAAAATATTCAATTAAAAGGGACCAATTTTTTTATTTTTTTATTCGTCCATGATGATATTGTTAAGGGAACAATTAAAATTAACAATTAAGAGGACTACAGAGGCTAAACGCGAGTTTTATAAACAAGATATCACACGAACCATTGCAGAGAATCAAATAAAAAAAATATATGGTATTCTTGGGGATATATGTTAGATTGCTACGGCCTTCAAAACATAATACATTAATGTTGACTCGATAGAAAAAAATCACGAAGATACCTCTAAAATAATCTTCTAAACAATCAAATCCCTTCTAAAATACGTGTTTTTTTTTTCAATTTAACATATATTTTTCATCACAATAAATACAATATATCAGTTATACCACTTTTTAAATCCATTTTGTAGAATTTCCAAAAAACCCTTGTTCTCATTTGCGCATCGTTTTCGAACATAACTCGCGAGCATGTGTGTGTAAACGCCGTGTACCGACAGTCGCGGCTGAGGCCTCTTGCTAGACGGGCGTGTCGCGCTTTCTGCCGCAAAATTTCTGCAAGATTCCAACGTTATTTCATTACTTTTATTGATTGGTTATTACATTAGGTTAATTTATATAAATAATTTAACGTTATAAGTATTTTTTTAAGTTAGAAGGGCGTAAACGGACTCCTATTTTGTAAATAAACATGGGAAATAAATCAAAAGTGTTCATATAAAGCAAACGTCACACACATGAATGACGTAAAGATTTAAATTTTGTCAAACATTTATTAATTTTCATTGTTCTCTGCAATCCTGCAGAGTACAAAAAGATAGATACGTACACAGTTTTTCAACCCTAATCGTATAGCTGTAAATGGCGTAATTGGAGTTTGCGGCGAGTAAGAATCTCGCTCCAGAGACTCGGGTTCAAATCCCAGTTACACTTCCTATCTTTTTCAATTTTTTCTTTATTTTTTATGACTTTTTTTTTGTTATTATTTTATGCAAATGAAATAAAAAGCTAATAATATTTATATATGTCATAATATGTATTTATTACAGGAAAAGAGAATCCAAAGATAATATCAATAACGGGGAAATTATAGACATTAGCAGTGAGTAAGAATCTCGCTCTAGAGACTCGGGTTCAAATTCCAGTTACACTTCCTTTCTTTTTCAATTTTTTCTTTATTTTTTTATGACTTTTTTTTGTTATTATTTTAAGTAACTAAAAAAATTGCATAAATCTAATTTCATTACGTTGTCGTACCTTCCTATAAATTTTTTGTTAGGTCAATTATTACTTAAAATAAACGCCATCTACTGAAACACTTCCCCGTATAAGCCGCGCAGATAGAGAATAGATTTGAAAATGGCGTCCTCTCGCATGCGTTCTCGCTCACTCTCTATCGCTGTCTATACTCACACAGTGAAGTACGAGCTGCAAACAAATAATCAGTCGGGTTTCGCTTTCTAAGCTACTTGACGCACTCCGAGTAATTGTTGTTTTCGTTGATATTGTTGTTTTTGTTTGCGTTACATTTGATTGTTATTTATTTTCGTTAAGTTTTTGTTACGAACGTTGACATTTTGTGATGTAATTGAACAGCAACACCGAAGATGAAAGTGACGACTCTGAAGACCAGGACTGTGAAAGTGACCAGTCCATGGAAGATTTTAACCAATTCATGGAGGGAATTGAACCAGTAATGGGTACAGATGACCAGGACACTGCTGGACCAAGCGGTTTATAAAACCTTTGATACCATTCCCATCCTATTGTTCTTTATTTTTATAATCTGATTCTGAAATGTCACAATTAATAAAGGCAAATTTTACAATTGACCAGTCCATGGAAGATTTTAACCAATTCATGGAGGGAATTGAACCAGTAATGGGTACAGATGACCAGGACACTGCTGGACCAAGCGGTTTATAAAACCTTTGATACCATTCCCATCCTATTGTTCTTTATTTTTATAATCTGATTCTGAAATGTCACAATTAATAAAGGCAAATTTTACAATCCAGTGTTTTAAGTACCCTTGCTTGTGTTGTGTGTTGTGCTTGTATTTTAAGTGCCATTTTCAGATCTATTCTCTATCTGCGCGGGTTATACAGGCGATTAATACAGTACCTCATGACATGTCATTGTATGCTCTGTAAGGTAGTTCTGAGGTTTTCCGTTAGAGGCGCTGTTGTCGTTTGTGAGAATGTGTGCACCGATTCTCAAGGTCATTTTGCACCACTAGGCGCCTTAAAGAACGGACCAATTAAAATATTCAATTAAAAGGGACTAAATTAAATAGAGTTGGTGTCGATTGGTAACTAATTAGCACAGGACAAGTCTGACTGGCATCGTTTAGGCCAATGTCCAGCAGTGGACTAAGGAGCTTGTACGGTTCACATACAAGTGCAACTCAGCAGTTTCCGCCATTGTCACCCAGTTTACGTTATTAAAATGCGTACGCGCATAGCGTGTGCTCTATATCATATAATCAGTATCACAATATCAAATCAGTATCGCTGCGACCCATTGACGTCCCACTGCTGGGCACGGGTCTCCCCCACAGACACTTCTGCGGGAGGTCTAGAGCATACTCCACCACGCCGCTCCAATGCGGATTGGTGGAGGGGTTAGTGGCCAACCCAGTGTCGAATGTTCTCAAGCCACCCGAAGGTCTTCGACAAGGCTTAACGACTGTTTGCAGCAAATCAGTATCACAATATCATAAATCTATCATAGTGCAGTTACATCTTTCATTACAACAACAAACTCTTGGTGTACCGTACCGTACGGGGCTGAAGGATGGATGGATGGATGGATGGACGTATAATTGGATGGATGGATGGATGGATGGGGGCTGAAGGATGGATGGATGGACGTATAATTGGATGGATGGATGGATGGACTCACTTCCTGACGGCGGGGTGCGTGAACTTGGGCGTGAGCAGCTCCAGCGCGTCCTCCACGTCCATCGGCGCCCACTGCCGCATCATGCCCAGCGCCTGCCGCACCTCGCCTGGAACAAGCCATCCATCCAGCTATCCAGCTATCCATCCAGACATACTTTTATTTTTCTCGCGGAGGAAATCTCGAAATTGTAATATCAAAATAGTACCTAATATTAATCGAAATAGTAATATTAATTGAAATAGTAATTTTAGAGTAATTAATCGAAATAGTAATATTAATTGAAATAGTAATTTTAAAGTAATTAATCGAAATAGTATTACCATTTCGATTAATTAAAATACATAGTAATTTTAAAATATTAATCGAAATAGCGTCCATAGCCCAATGACTCGCGTCGATTCAATGTGATCGAAAGAGTTGAGCAACGACGGGCGCGGTCGGTTTGTGGATTTGTGACCGCTTATGGCATACATTTCATGGACGCTACCGTGCTTCGGAGGGCACGTAAAGCCGTCGGTCCCGGTTGTTTTCAATGTTGGAAACAGTCGTTAAGCCTTGTCGAAGACCTTCGGGTGGCTTGAGAACATTCGACATTGGGTTGACCACTAACCCCTCCACCAATCCAGACAACCAGACACATGCTGAGTGCGGTCCTTTTTGTTTCCCACCGTTGCAACAATGATAAAATGTCATGATGTTATAATAATTTATCACTGACGTATTGTCTATGTAATTTATGCTGCTTTTATCAAAGTGTTTTTATTTGTGACTAGTGGACGCCTGCAGCTTCACTTGCGTGGAATTAGAAATAACAATAGTTTCGTTTACACCTAGTAATATTATATAGCTCTCACTCAGTGAAGATGCAGCTTTCTAATGGTGAAAGAATTTTTGAAATCGGTCCAGTAGTTTTTGTATGAAACGAAAACATAAACACAAACATTACAAACAAATTTTTCCTCTTTATAATAGTACTAGCGACCCGCCCCGGCTCCGCAAGGGTGCAAAGCTGATACTACTATATTATGCATGTTATATACATATAAACCTTTCTCTTCAATCACTCTATCTATTAAAAAAAAACGCATCAAAATCCGTTGCGTAGTTTTAAAGATTTAAGCATACATAGGGACAGAGAAAGCGACTTTGTTTTATACTATGTAGTGATACTCGTAGAATAGATTTTTCCAGTTTTTTTGAAAGCAAATAAATTTATCTTCTTCTTCTTCAAAATACAGTTCACCAGTTCCAATTGAACTACTCTCGAATGTATTGTCCTATATTATCTGTGTACCTGACTGTTGTCTTTGCTGACGGTACCTACCTTTGAACGACTCTCGAATGTATTGTCTTGTATTGTATGTATTGTATTGCCTTGCTGACGGTACCTGGTCGATTCCAGTTGACGCACTCCAGGAACTTGGTGAGAGCTCGCCGATGCGTTGACAGGTAGAATCTGGAATCAACAACACCGTTTAACACGTATTGGTATGCTTTACATTAGAAATGTCTTACATTTACATTTACATTAGAAATGTAGTAGCGTCTATAGCCCAATGGCTCAGGTCGATTCAATGTGATCGAATGAGTTAAGCAACGACGGGCGCGGTCGGTTTGTGGATGGGTGACAGCTAGTGGCAAAATTTCATGGACGCTACCGTGCTTCGGAGGGCACGTAAAGCCGTCGGTCCCGGTTGTTTTCAATGTTGGAAACAGTCGTTGAGCCTTGTCGAAGACCTTCGGGTGGCTTGAGAACATTCGACACTGGGTTGGCCACTAACCACTCCACCAATCCGCATTGGAGCAGCGTGGTGGAGTATGCTCTAGACCTGCCGCAGCTGCGTCTGTGGGGGAGACCCGTGCCCAGCAGTGGGACGTCTATGGGTCGCAGCGAACATTAGAAATGAATTGATTGAAAATGATTATGAAACCTAATCGGTTCCATGTAGAGTTCGCCCGGGGCAGTACCACCGCCCGCCACGGTACCTAATACCATTTCTGCCGTGTAATTATTGTTTTTAAAGCAATTGTGGTCCGGTTGGAAAGGTGTGGTTCCGGTTACACTTCTTTAGAGGCGACCATCTTAGTCCTCAAGGGTAGCAACACATCTGTGACTGACTTAGACCGAGACTCCTACTAACAAGTACTAACTGGACTATTACTAACACCAACTAACAGGACAGGACTAACAGTCCCCAGCCCTCATACCTACTAACGAACTGACCAACTAATGTTCTAATTAACTCTCTCAACTAATTGGACTAACCATCCCAATCCCTAATTGAGTCTTGTTCAGAGTCAGTCACAGTTGTCATGGGCGGCAGCGGATGGGTGGTGCTGCAAGCTCGTTTGCTATCTTGTATCCATAAGAAAAAGATAGAAAAATTTTGTCTCAAAGGTACAACAAATCCATACTCCATACTAATATTATAAATGTGAAAGTGTGTTTGTTTGTTTGTTTGTTTGTTTGTCCGGCTTTCACGTCGCAACGAAGCTATTATATGGTATGGTTTTTGTGTATCGAGATAGTGAGGAGGGTGGAGAGTGACGTAGGCTACTTTTTACCGCGGTAAAACATCCCCATGGGAAGATATCGATGTTTTGTTATTTGCTAGATATTTAGTTCCGGATGTTGTTAATAGATGGCGTTGTCATGTATGATAAACAACTCATTGATAATTCCCTTTGACCACGCGGGCGGAGCCGCGGCTAAAAGCTAGTAAAACAATATAAGCCAAACATATAAGCTCGGTGCCGCCCTCACCTGAACTTCCAGAGCAGGTCCTGCTCGTCGGCGGTGAGAGGCCTGGCGGGCGCGGCCACGAGCGCGGCCAGCTGGTCCCGCTCCGCCGCGGAGGGCTTGGCGTCCCGCCCCGGGACCGCGCAGCGCAGCGACCGCGCGAGCCGGTGCTGTTTGCTCTCCACCAAATTTTCCTGTATTCAGAATTTCATACAAAATTACAAGTCTACCGATTTGAAGCGTGACTCCGCGAACTAAAATACAGTCAAATACATTACATGTTTTAATATGTTATGTATTATAATATAAAATAATATATTTCTTGTGTACGTGTGTATAACAGTGAACTCCTCCTACACGGCTGGATAGATGTTGATGAAATTTTTTATGTGTGTTTTAGGGGATTCGAGAATGGTTTAGATTCACAATTTTATCCACTGGAAAATGTTTTTCAAACACTATTTTAGTATTTTTAATTTTAAACATCGTGAAACGTCGCGTCACTTTGACATTTCATATGGCATCACAACGTTTGCGGGGTCAGCTAGTAATAATATAATAATGGATGAATGGTTATTAATATGGGATCAGTCTGTTGACATAATTTGTTCACCAATGGCCGACATTACTGAACATTATTATAATTTATTATTAATTAGAACTAATGGTATGAGACATTTTATGATATAATAAATTATGTTATTAAGTTAAAATTATTTATAGTAGACTAGTGGACGCTCGCAGCTTCGCTCGCGTAGAATTAGACCCATTAACGACGTCTGCCCGCGTTCGGGTTGCCCACTTGACTTAAACAATGGCAAAGTTTCATACTAACTTTGCATCCCCTTTTTACCCCCTTAGGGGGTGAATTTTCAAAAATCCTTTCTTAGTGCTCCCCTACGCTATAAAATGAACCCCTGTGCAAAATTTCAAGTTTCTAACTTTTATAGTTTAGGCCCTGCGTTGATATGTCAGTCAGTCAGTCAGTCAGTCAGTCAGTCAGTCAGTCAGTCACCTTCTTCTTTTATATATATAGATTATCACGCTAACGCATAAGGGTAATCTGTCTAGTTAGTCGTAAGTTTTTATTAAATAAATTAATAATTATTAATAATATACTCGTATTTTACCTGAAGTATCTCATAATCGGGCACGGTGACTATTTCCGCTTGTGCCCTGAACTGGTACATTTCATCCCCGTCTTGCTCATAGTATACCACCGCGTGCTGCAAACAATTCCCTATTAAAATATCTTAATTAAATGAGCTTATTTGCGTTATAAGAAATTAAATGTCACTTGCTGTAACGGACTTGTGAAGGACACATGCCTGAGAGTTCTTCATAATGTTCTCGAAGGAATGTGAAGTCTGGCCAAGCGCGAGTTAAGCAATGACGGGCGAAGAACAAATCTTTCTTCTTTATATAAGTATACTAATATTATAAAGAGGAAACATTTGTTTGTAATGTTTTCACACAAAAACTACTGGACCGATTTCAAAAAATCTTCCACCATTAGAAAGCTGCATCTTCACTGAGTGACATAGGCTATATAATATAACTAGGTGTAAGCAAAACTATTGTTATATCTAATTCCACGCTAGCGAAGCTGCGGGCGTCCACTAGTAACATAGTATAGAAGTATAGAGATCCGTAATAAACTTGTTGTCAGCATACTCACGTTGATGCCGTCAATCTGCACGGAGGGGAACTCTATCATGAGGTACATGTAGTCGGAGCTGCGCTTCTCCTTCTCGTTGATCATCTCAATCTCCCTGAACGTCAGCCGGTCCAGCCAGTCCACCTGTACACAACACAATATCTTTACTCCGTCGCGGATTTCAGGTTAGGTTTAAGTTTAAAAAAAATTATTCTCAAAAAAGACACTGTCACTTACATGAGAACATAAATAACATAAGAAATTAATAATAATAATATAATAACATACGTAATTGCACTTAATAAATGATTAAGCGACTCTATGAAATTGTGTTCTATATCTTGCCGTGGGTCTTGCATTCATTTACTGTCGTGCAATCGTGCAAAATAATTTTGCACGATTGCACTACGATTGGAATTGTAGGTATTTTTGAGTTTTGTAGATTATTTTTCTCGGACATTTTTTAGCGCGCACCCTACGTCCATAGTTTAATAACTCAATGCCTGAAGGTATTACATCGTACCTAACGGTAAAGTAAAAGATAATGATGACTGCGTACGTATGATTGGTTCGCCAGCCGTATTATGTACTAACTTTTACCCGCGGCTCCGCCCGCGTGGCCAAAGGGAATTAACAATGAGTTGTTTAATTCCACAATTAAAAGATACTTAGAGGAACCTGAGGTAATGCTGACCGCAGATAAAGTGTACGTAAACTGTCTTACTCGAGCAAATAAAAAACATCGATATCTTCAAATGGAGATGTTTTACCGAGGTAAAAAGTAGCCTACGTCACTCTCCACCCTCCTCACTATCACCACACACAAAAACCATACCATTTAATAGCTTCGTTGCAACGTGAAAGCCGGACAAACAAACAAATAAACAAACAAACACACTGTCACATTTATAATATTAGTATGGATTAAGCGCATATCCCATGCGCAACTATCCGGTACCGGTATACCAGCCTGGTGCGATCGCACGGCAGTAGGATACCTTGGGGATGTGTCCGTTGCGGTGCTTCTTGGCCAGATACCTTGGGGATGTGTCCGTTGCGGTGCTTCTTGGCCAGATACCTTGGGGATGTGTCCGTTGCGGTGCTTCTTGGCCAGATACCTTGGGGATGTGTCCGTTGCGGTGCTTCTTGGCCAGATACCTTGGGGATGTGTCCGTTGCGGTGCTTCTTGGCCAGATACCTTGGGGATGTGTCCGTTGCGGTGCTTCTTGGCCAGATACCTTGGGGATGTGTCCGTTGCGGTGCTTCTTGGCGAGCTTGGCGAGGCGCTGCATCTGCTCGCCGGCGCGGTCGGGCGCCTTGCCGGGCGTGCGCTCGCCGCCCTCCACGCCGGGCCACACGCGCAGGTCGAACATGCCCTGCGACCATCATCATCGTCATTATCATCATCACTAATCTTTCATCATCAGTCATCACAACCGTCTCTTGGCCCAAGCATTGCCCATTATAGTCAAAGTCAAATAATTTATTTCGTTATGAGGTGATTAGACACGCTTAACGAAAGTCTAGGTACCTAACTAAAAACTACATAAACTACTAACTGATCTATATAAGGCAAAGGATTAGCTATTGATCATTGAATGAATAGCTAATCCTACACAGGTGCCTAACTTGCCTTAGGATAAATTTACAATAATTACCTACCACTAAGCTAAGCTCTAAGTCACGATAGACTATCTATCTGGTCATCGGCTTTAGGAAGAATTTACAATATTCTTATCCTATGCCCTAGTGTAGGCAGAGAGAGAAAAAAGCCGGAGGAAAAAACTATCGGTACTCTTTTAAAATTCAAATTAATTTGTACAGAAAAATGTACAGTATGACCATGACATGATCAGGACAGACACGAGACAGCCAATCGTGTATGCCAAGAATCACCCCATATGCCACCTATTATACCCAATGCCAAGAATCACCCCATATGCCACAATATTAGCATCAGCTGCATATTAGCACATTACACTGTGAAAGTAACTAAAATAGCGGTATCGACATCCGCTAAACAGCGTATCCTTTTAACCGCGTAAGCTGCAGAACTTAGTCTACCCGCCAGTCGACATATATAATGGGTTCCCCACTGCAACTTCGAATCCAAGGAAAACGGTCGAGCTAACTAAGTTCAGTTTTTCACCATTAAGTTCTGGATTACAAATCTTTCATCATCACTCATTATCACAACCCTCTCTTGGCCCAAGCATTGCCCATTATAGGCGAATCCTCGGAGGCTTTTGACGCGCTTGTCACATTTCACGGCGTCGCGTTTACACAGTTGAACAAAACGTCTCGCACAGAGAGGCATACCACGGATGACAAATATCGTTGTATGTAAAGCCTATATAGAGCAGAATTCTAGTGAAAGTATGATTTGGTAAGCGTGTATTGTATATATTTATACGTACAGATGAAGAACGCTTCAATCTCATCTGGAGTCTGTTAAATCCGAACTGCGCTCGTTTCAGTGGACCCACAAGGTATAAATGTAACACCCTGTATACGTTCAGGGCACTCATAGATGCACCCATGACTTCAAAATTAAGTTCGATTTAAAATTTAGATTTTTTAATTAAACACCACATCCTACTTAAGCTTTATATCTTTTATTCACCAGAATATTCCTATCCACCAAACAAAAAAAAAAGGACGAAATCCACAAAACACTGCGCATAAAACGATAATCTCAACTAATCCTAATACCTATAGGAACACAGCTTATCTTGATTATTAATCTGCATAGAGGACGTATCAAGGATAATTTAAAATTCAAATGTAGAATACACGTTCTATGCACAGAACCGGTATAGAGAGCGTTGTAAGCGAGACTGGCAGTTTCCAGGCAGTAAACATTTGTTGACACAAATAACTTGCTTCACATAAATTGTCGTTTAATATTAAAAACACTAAGATAATTAGCTTCCTGAGACAACTTTGTATTGTTTTTTATCTGAACAACATTAAAGGCTATCAACCTTGAGTACTGGGGTTGAAAATAAATTGTATACTTCTGCTCCACCTACTCGCTGTGACCCATAGACGTCCCACTGCTGGGCACGGGTCTCCCCCACAGACACTACTGCGGGAGATCTAGAGCATACTCACGCTGCTCCAATGCGCATTGGTGGAGGGGTTAGTGGTCAACCCAGCGTCGAATGTTGTCAAGCCACCCGAAGGTCTTCGGCAAGGCTTAACGACTGTTTCCAGCATTGAAAAGAACCGGGACCGACGGCTTTACGTGCCCTCCGAAGCACGGTAGCGTCCATGAAATTTTGCCACTAGCGGTCACCCATCCACAAAACCGGAGCCCGTCGTCGCAACTCTTTCGATCACATTGAATCGACGCGAGCGACGGCTATGGACGCAACGCTACGCTTCACCTACTATTACTCAAAATGCGCCCATAATAAACGGGATGCAATTAGAACCTATAATACATGTGTAGGTACCATTCCACCATTACACTGCTGACTATAATATCACCTACAACCCATAGACGTCCTAATGTTGGGCACAGGTCTCCCCCAAACCTACAGCTGCGGGAGGTCTAGAGCATCCACCACGCTGCTCCAATGCAATTGGAGGGGTTAGTAATGCAATTAGTGCCTACAATACATGCATAGGTACCATTCCACCATTATACTGCTGACTACAATATCACCTACAATCCATAGACATCCTAATGCTGGGCACAGGTCTTCTCAAACACACAGCTGCGGGAGGTCTAGAGCATCCACCACGCTGCTCCAATGCGATTGGAGGAGTTAATAACCAACCCGCACAGTCGAATATTCTCAAGCCACCCGAGAGTTTAATGATAAATTCAAGGTACGCTTATCTGTTCGGATAATTATTGCGGTTTTCAGTATTTTATGATATTAATCATTTATCATAAAGGACACATTTAGTCAAAGTTCAATGTATCTCTTGTGGTTATCACATAGCAAATGTTCAAATTATTGATAATTCACTAACAAGGACTCTTTCATGTGAGTTGCAAAGCTTGATGATAAGACGGTTCCACGACGTACGCTATAAATCCTACAGGGCTGACCGTTAAAATGATCCTGAAGGTTCAGGTGATTCGTACAATGGCGGAAAATTTAAATTAAAAAAAAATTAAATTACCGCGGAAAATTTAAATTTAAAAAGATTTTTTTTAATTTAAATTCCCGCCACTGATCGAAACGTCCACCTTAAAGAAACTTCATACTTCAACTCATGAAACTTAACAGCACTAATCGGTTCGGAAAAAGTTAAACTCGGTAGTTACTCTTTTTTTTTTTAAAAGTCCCTGAAGTCTACACCCACCTGTCGCAGCATGCCGTGCTTGCCGAACAGCGAGATGGTGGTCCCGCCGACCACCATCAGCTTGCCGGGCCCAGCGCAGTCGTACACGCTCATAGCCAGGATCGCGTTGCGCGGCAGGTCGCTGTAGTACACCGGGAGAGTCATCCATTCATTCCAGCTGAAAGTTTACCGTTTATTGTACCATCATAGCCTAATCAGAGTCACCTGCTATCGGTCTATTTATGGTATTCACGTTTCATTGACCCTAGGAAATGTTAGTGGTGCTACTCGTATTTTACTAACTTATAAAAAAAAAATGTGAGCCGTCACGGGACGCCTGGCAGATGTGAATCATCGAAATTATTTTGTACAAGTAATATGCACAAAAGTACAGATTATGACAGGAACTAAAACATATAAGAAAAAAAAAAAAGAAAAAAAAACAACAACAAAAAAAAATTAATATTATATTTTCTTCTTCTTCTTCTGCGCCTATTTCCCATTTCTTTTGGGGTTGGTATTATTATATTTTATTAATAAAATAATTTCCGACCGTCATTTGTCGGAACTGTATAGTATATTATATTCCATATTCGTTCGCCACGTTCGCCACGCCAAAAATTTGGTTTGCCCTCTACCTAAAGATGTTTCACATCAATAAATAAATATCTTGGACATCACACATGGCCATCTGACCCCAAAGTAGGGGCGAGCTTGTAATATGGGTGTCAGAGACTGATATACATACATAGATATTTTTAAATACATACTTAAATAGATAATATTAACATCCAGACACAGAACAAATACAAGTGTTCGTCACATGAATATTTGGCCTGAGTGGGATTCAAACCCACAACCCCTGGCGCAACAGGCAGGGTCAATACTGATTGCGCCAACGGGCCCGTCATAAATGTTACTGTTTCACATAGTAAACTCACTTCCATCTATTAGTGAAGGCCTTGTAAGACGTGGTGGTGGGTAGAGCAAGGGGCACCCCATCGCAGAGTACTTGACATGTAACATATAGGTCTGAGCACCCCTCTTGATAGAGCCCCGAGAACTTCAGCATTGGATCCGCCAGCAACTTGTCATATTCTGGTTTGGTGCGTTTGCCTTCGAGTGTGCCTCTAAAATCAGAAATATACAATGAAATCTGTACTAATATGTAAAAGGAACGTATGTTTGTTGGTTTGTCTTATTCTCCTCAACGGAATGTGTATTAGAGAGATTTTTGTAGTAGACAGATTTTGCTCATTGTCTCATCACACGTATGTACGCATCACTCTTACTGTACCCTGGTTCCACCTAACATACTTGCTGTGCAAAATTACACATTTAATTATGAAGTGGCCAAAAATCATCATCCCATATATTTTTGTTTTCAACTAGTGGACCCTAATTCTCACTTGACTTGTTTCTTTGAATTACTTGTTTCTTTACAATATACTCGTAAACATGAAATTGAATTGAGATTGAAATGCTTATGATTAATTTAGGTAATATGTACTTGAAATCAGTTGGTTCAGTAACCTTGCTTTAGGCTGCAAGGCAAAAAAGTGTGGTTGTGAAACTTGCTTGACTTACTTGACTATTTTCAGTGATGAAACAAGTAAATTACTTAGCTTTAAAAAGTAAAAATGTTCTAATTTATTATTGATATTAATTTTTATTTCATTTGAAATTCACAAATCCCAAAATAGTTGATAATAATAAATGAAAAGGTTTATTACTAGGATATGTATATTCTTAATTATTAATAACAACAACATTACACAAAGGTGTGAAGTTAAAGGCTATCTATATATCTTCACATTGTAAATTATTTGAAGACTGATGTCTTCAAAAATTGGGTATGAGCTGTTTATATTTTCTTTCTTTGCAATGGGAGAAAGCTACATCACTCTGCTTGCAATTTACAAATAGATGTGAAAGCTTAAAAACAAGCAAACAAACAAGCAAAATAAAGAGATACTTTACTTACATCTTAATCTCGACTTTGTGATCTAATGCCGAACTATAAACATAGTAGAATTTGTCGTCTATTTCATTCATTGTGTACTTCTTATCAACGCATAAAACAATTAGGTAGTAATTATTAAATGGACAGAGTTGTATGTTGTTGAAAATATATTAAAGTTTAATTTTATTATCTTATTACTTTATTGTAACGTTTTGACTTTGACAGTTGACACAATGTGAAAGAAAATTGTCTCTGTGGACCTCAGCTGTGGACACCACAAACTAGCTAGAGATATGGTGGACATTTCAGTTATATAAAATGTACTCTGTGGGTGGACATACATAAATAACCAAAGAAAGAGTGCACTTAGAGAGTGCAGTAAGAACCCACGGATTTCTAAGCTTCGTAATGTATTTATTTAATTCCATGCAAAAACCGAATTATAGCAATCGTGTGATTGCTATAATTTACACACTTCTAAAAGAATCCTCACTAACACACTCATAAAAGAATTAAATCCATTAACTATTTTTGTGAAGCTTCAAGAGCATAACAAAATTAACAAAAGAGCTCATCAAGATGCTCAACAAACAGAACATACAAACAGAAGATGCTTAACACTATTCGGTAACGCTTTAGGTTGGTAGGGCCAAAAGAAAGAGTCCATTCGAATAAACTAAAAATTCACCATAGAAAAGACTTTGGCATTTCACAATGTTATAATGTATGTATAACATAAAAAGTCATTTCCGAACGAAATTAGTATAATTTGTTATTCGTCCCTCTCATGTGTTCTGTGTCTTTACCATTTTACTCTGGTGAAATCGTAGTATCTCTACCTAGTTTGTGGTGTAATCGTGGTGTAATCGTCAAACGTCAATGTCAATGTCATTTGACCCATCTATCTAATGGAACGTTGTTGTTGTAATATAATTTTCTTTTTGTGCTTTAATTTTAATTGTTGAGAATAGAATTCCATATTTCAACAAACAGTACAGCATTGGTACTATTGTGAACAACCAGTTGCAATATACATATATCAAATAGGTGAGGTATATCAGGTATGTCCAACATAAATCTACACCATGTTGTCCTATTAATATTCACCCACTATTTGATTCACCCCATTTAAATATATCATTATTTTTCCCATTGCCTGCTCGATTGTTATCTTACATCCGTAAAATATAATATTAAAATGAAGTCTTCTGCTTTTTTTTAGAACATGACGAAACTGTTGGAATGGTTATCTGTGGTGTCGGCTTCGCTGGCAGTCTGGTACTCCCTGGTAGGAGGATATGTCAAGCATCCGATAATTGAAAAAAATATGACTGTAATTTTATTCTCTCCCATACTCTTCATTATTTTGTTTGGCTTATATGCAATGTCCATTGTTCTGTACAGAGTATTTACTTTTAATAACTGTGAGGATGCAGCTAAAGAATTACATGAAGAGATACTGGAAGCAAAACGGGATTTACACGAAAAAGGTTTGCAATGGTAGACATTTATTATAACATTCCACTATAAAGTAAGTTGCAATATTTATTAAATCTCTATTTATTTTACCGATTTTATTTTTCTCCAAAGATTTTTAATCTAATCTAATAATACCATTACTAAAAAATTGATGTATTTTTCTACTCTGAACTCTAAGAATTATCACTCAAGGCTTATTCTATCTTTTACGGATTCTGTTTTGTGGAATGGTTCAACTGGTGATTATTCTATAAAAGTCTTAAATAAAAAAATCAGACCTGTTCCCACGAAGAGTTACGAGCATCTCCAGATGCACAAGCATCCCAACTGTGAAGGCCTTATCCCAATATGTCAGGGTTGGCGAGTGATTGCTAGAGCATTTTAGAAACCAATATTTTGGTCATCTCCTGTTGGGTGTTACTGCCATTATTGAAAAATGTCATCTAGCAACAAATCTAAACACTCTACCCAGTGACATCCAAGACCCTTGGGAATCTTTCTTATTTACAGAGTATCCCTTCATGATTACTAGAATAAACATCAATATGTTTTCACGTTATGCCTGGTCAAACTTACTTCTCATCTCTTCAGTTACAACTTTCATCTCCATTTTTATTTAACTACTTTTTATGTTATTTTATTGAAGTACCCTACTCTGGTTTTTACATGCTGCCCGGACAGAAATATAATATTTTCTATAAACATATTTTTGTGTATCAATTTGTTATTTACAATGAAATTGAAATTTCCTTGAATTAAAATTTTGAATAATTATTCAATGTACAGAGAAAGTTCCTCTTCAGTTATATTATAACTAGTAAAGATGAATAGAGTATTTCTTGTATTGTTTTTAAACTGATTCTCATATCCATGTGGAATAGATTGCAATAGCCCCGTTGCCTCATTAATTATAATCATCAGTTTTCAATAGCAAGGTTGAAAATAAAAGTCAGGTAAAGTTAGCAAGGTTGAAAATAAAAGTCAGTTAAAGTTAGCAAGTTTGAAAATAAAAGTCAGTTAAAGTTAGCAAGGTTGAAAATAAAAGTCAGATAAAGTATGTCTAAATTTTATTTGAGCTAAATAAATAAATAAATTAATCACTTATAATAATTTTATTTTACAATCGTAATAATTTAAAAAATATAATATTTGACCACATAAGTATGTATTTATATTTTATTATGAATGTGTAGGTACACAATTCTGATTTTAGGTACATTATGATATTGATGGTCGAGATTGGAGTGGTTAAAAGTACAAATAAGTATGTATTGTGATATAGAAAACATGATAAGGTACATACTGAACAGTTGAAATCGTTATTGTACACAACAATTGAGATTGAATTTTTTCGTAAGATTTATTCCAGAAAATATGTTCCGTACAAATATCATAATGAAATTGAAATTATAAAGAAGAATAAACTGACATAATTTATAATAATTAATTTATAAAACTTGAAATCTCCATTTATATCTTTGCAAAAAGCTTACATGTATAAATAAGACATATATGTAATTAAATGTAAATAGATTGTTAATAAAAACTTATCATAGAATTCAGTAAAAGAAAATATTGGTTCTTTCAGTAAAACATCTGTGCTCACATTTATATGGCCTCTTAAATCTAAATTTTAAAGCTGTTCATCCTAATTAATTATGCAAAATATATAACAACCGACGATATATCATATCACATACCAGTGATACCACTAGCAAAGACGGCCTGTGAATACTGTCTTGAAATTGAAATAAATTAATTGATTGTAAGATTATTTAATTAATTAAAATGACTTTAAGTGACAGTTTCAATTTCTATGTATGTCCAACACATGTTAAATAAATAATTTGAAAAAAATACGAGTTTCCAGCATACCTACATCAAGATTCACTTTTATGGTAAGGGATAAAAAAACTTCGATTGTTATTAAAAATATAGGTAACTCAGAATACAGATAAAATCCAGAAGGATTAAAGGATCTATTTGAAATTGCACTACGCTATGCGTAATTGCGTAACGCTAACTACCCCGAAATGATCTTCCCGAGATTGCTAGCTCATGTTGCTATTTAGGGAAAATGAAGGAATATAATATTTTTTTATTATGCGTAGGTTCTTAGCGCCGAAATATCAACTTACATATCTTATAACTATTTCAGTGTGGTATTTGTGGCATTTTGTGGCTTCACTTTCCAGCGCGCTGCGGTTTCTGATTTTTTCTTTATTCTAAGGCAGGCAAGTGCCTGTGTCAAAATAAATTAGAGATTTTAACTAACTAGGTAGCTACAATAAAATAAATATTTATCGCGTGTAAATCATTACTGTTACAAAAAACACTTTTATAACAGTTTGATCTAGTACAGTAGAGTTTAATTAAATAATACCTACCATAACTAGAAATAATAACTAAAATTTATTATTTAAAACTAGTAGCAGGTAAGTACCTACTTACGAAAAGCTAATAATAAGACTGTTTAGTTTAGACACTTAAATATCTAGATATTTTATGTTGATTTTTAAATTTTTAATTTTTTACTTAGGTACCTACTAATTTCGTGATGTAAAGTAAAGGGATGTCTAAAGAAAATAGTTTATTGTAATTCAAAGTTGTAATTAAAAATGGCATGTATTCGTTTTTATCCAGCTAATTACGTCGTGTGCTTTTATTATGAAAGCTATTTGGAATTTATTAAAATGCTGATTAGCGTGTAACACGCGAAAGGTCTCTAGGCATACTAGGTAAAGTTATGTAAAACACGTCATGATATGAATTCAGCACTAGTTCTTGTGAAAGGGTTTAAATGAGCCCAAATAGGTGTGACTTGTGACCTCAAACAAATATAAGTATAAAATACACTATCACTAGCGTAAGCTTATGACTATGATAAGTAATTAAATATTTCTTTCCAAAACGTAAAACCAGTAACTTGATATAACAATTAATTTGAACAGGTTTTTTTTTCCTAATTAAATTATTAAAATAAATATATTTGTAATAAGAAAATTGGTAGTAGGTAAATAACTTTTAAACAGTAACAGAGCTGACGAGAGTGACTCTTTGGGTGTGGCGTGATTAATGAAAAATATCGTCGTAATTACTTCCTAAATTCGTGATTATAAGGAATATTAGTTCCTACAAATTAATTTATTGCTCGTTTGTTGAGCTTTTTACTATTAATTTCTCATAATGAGCAATTACTGATACGCTATCTGCGGTTTGCTACTGGGTATTCCTTTAGCGATATCCCTAAATAGCTGATGATATGACGTGAGTTATTTTAAAGCTACAATTTCGAAAAATGCCTAACTACTTGAAGTTATTAGATTTAGATTTTATTTAATAAATTTGAAGTAGTAAGATGATTACTTTTTAATGTTCTATAATTTTATAATTATTTATATCTTTCACCACTATAATAGTGGTGTAAATAAAATTGGAAAATAAGCACGAACAAAAGTGCACAAATCAAAAAGAAGAGATTGTATCAGTTAATATTTAAACTACATTTAATACATTTTTACAGTAATGGGTAAATTTAATATCTGTGGTACTTAGGTACTGGCCATTGTTCTACACTTAGATCCCATTTTTAAGGCACAGGGCTTTACATATCTACTCAGGGAGTTTTTGACCAGACTCGCCACCTTGGTACAATTTCAGTCAGTAGCAATATTGGCAAGTTAATCTGATAGAATAATTTATCAGATGTATGTAATGCTTCAAATGAATTGATCACAAACATTCAACACAGAAATCATGGAAGGAAATCAAATCACACTGCTACTCGGTTACATAAAATTGGTCCGAAATGTTTTTCGTAGATATCTAATTATTATCTGTGATCTAAAATAAGTATGTCGTTACATCTTTAACGTTTAACGTGTTAATATTTCATTGGGATGAATTTGAATTAATATTTGCCTTTGCCAAAGTTCTTTTTCATTGTTTCAAGTTATCTTGAATTCCTACCTGTGATTAGTACATTATTGGGTATACCTACTTTAAAGGGTAATATTATATTTGAAATGGCAATATTGAAATCATTTTGGTGGGTATATTTACAATGTCTTGTAGATCATAAAAAAAAACTTTTATCTCATTTAAATATTTGTGAAAAATAATATTATTAGTACCTATTAATTTTGAATAACGTCAAGTGCATTAAATCTTAATAAATTGTATTTTTACTCTCATATCTTTTACATTTGACTCGGTACTTCGATCCATAAAGTGCAACCTTAATTTGCCCGTAACACTTGTACTACTAAGTATTCTGTGCGGTTACTAAAATAGTGAAAGTAATTCCATAATAGTAAAATTATTCATGTAAATTGTTCCAAGTAAGGAATTCCATGGTGGTCAAAAGAAAACACTATAGGTACTTTGAAATTCATTCAGATAAACATAATCTATCTACTATCATTGAGCTGAAACTGTCTTCGTAGTAACTTCATAATTGCTTAAACCACTTTGTTTACAGGCTTATTTGTGAATTCGCATACAAGTGTATAAGTTAATTATCAGGCGTTACTTTGCGCAATACCATTGTTATAAAGTTAGTTTAATCTACTTAGCAATACCATGTATACATGAAAGTATACACACCATATGCCCTGTTCGTCGTATTGTTGCAAAGGAGATTAAGCTATCTATAAAAGTGTATAAGTTTTACGTAGTAGCTATGTTTTGTTAATAGATTGGGATTTCTATAAATAAAACTGTTTTCTTACAACTAGTGGTTTTCCGAGTGAATTGAAAAGAGATAGTAAACTTATCTTTATATTATTCAGCGAGAGGTATAGTGGTGTAATATTTGGCATTGTAAAGTTATTTGGGGTTTACTTACACAACTTCATATAATTTCTTCAAAGGGTGAGAAGGTATCAATCATTTTGGCGTAGCGTGGATATGTTGACTATAATTGCCATAGATAAACCGATGTCTGCTTATTCAACTCATTCGATTAACATGAAATAAGTATACCATATTCAAATCTTTGAATAATTATTTTAACCAGTTATTTTAACCGATATTTATCACGTACTGTACCAGTATCATAGCATTCGGTCTTGCACAGTATCATACGAGTCTAGCCACCGCTACAGCCAGCAGAGAGATTCCGGCCTTCAGTTTGGCGGAGGGCACGTGGTCGAGCGGCGCGGAGGAGTTCCCGGCCAGGATGAGGGCACGCAGCCGCTGCCGCTCCCGGTAACGCTTGTCCTCTCCAGGGGGGTCCAGGCACTCGAATTCACAGCAGCGCTCACCCACTCGGAAGTTCTTGCAGAACTGCGGGGTTATGAAACATGGTTAGGTTTACGTGAACCTTTCAACTGGTTGTAAATAAAACATGATATATAAAGGAAATATTTGTTTGTAATGTTTTTACACAAGAACTACTGGACCTATTTCAAAAATTCTTTCACCATTTGAAAGCTGCATCTTCACTGAGCGACATAGGCTATATAATATGACTAGGTATAAACGAAACTATTGTTATGTCTTTCCACGCGAGCGAAGTTGCGGGCGTCCACTACCTAAGACAGTAGTATTAAACTGTCATAAATGAGATATTAAAGGTCGATTCACACATATCAGTGAACCCACAGTTCCGGCACAGTACCGTATCAGTGATAATTATTCTTTCAAACATTCTCTATGGATGACACTGACGGTACTGAGACGACACTGAGACTGACAAGTGTGAATACATCCATAGAGAATGTTTGAAAGAATAATTATCACTGATACGGTACTGTGCCGGAACTGTGGGTTCACTGATATGTGTGAATCGACCTTTATGTGGCGTTGTCTTTTCTGTCTGGGAAGAGACGCTTGTTCTAGAATGGACCCTTGTTTTGGAATGGATGAATAGATAGGTATTTAGTGCCAGGACAATGATATGCTATTTTTTTCTAATTTCCCAAACGTGAAGTCTACGGATCAAAATCTTAAGAAGAAAGAAAGAGTTATGGTGGTGGAAACCACCATAACTCTTTCTGTGTCACTTCCCATAGGCCATAGTCCACCAGACTTTGCATGTCTACAAAAACACTATGACGAACTCTGAGGCGTGCATGTTTTCGCAGATTTCCAGCTCTGTTTCCAGTAACTGATACAGCTCAAACGAGCTTGAACTACCACCAATCCATTGCCTCAAATAGGCACTTATTTAGGTAGGTATTAGTTTTCTTCTCCTAAAACTGTAATTTCTTAAAGCGCAAATTAACTGAGAAAGTCATTGATGCGTGCCGCTTTGATTTAAACCCTTTGAATAAGAGGCGAGTTCGATAGCCACTGGGCTGTAGGGCTGCAGTCAGGTACTCACGTAGGGCGGATCGCAGTAGATGGCCTTGCACCACTTGGGCTCGGAGTGGTAGCACACGCAGAGCGAGCACACGCCCGGCCCGGGCACGTACAGCAGGCCGTGGGGGACCGCCTTGCCCTCCCAGTCTATGCATTCTTCTTCTACGGACGCTGGAAACAATAGGAAACATCTTCAGTAAGACACTTGTCATTCATACTTTAGATACAGTATCCATACTAATATTTTAAACGCGAAAGTAACTGTCAGACTGTCTCGCTTACACGCCAAATCTACTGAACCGATTTAAATGAAGTTTGGTACACAGATAGTCTAGATCCTGAGAAAGGACATAGGCTACTTTTTAATTGGAATAAAGGGTTGAAAAGGGGGACGAAAGTTTGCATAAAAGTATTGTCATTTTCAGAACTAGAAGCATAAAACTTATATTTTAGACTGTCGATTAAGTAGATATACCTACTAATAATCTATATTCATATTAAAGTGTAATAAAACTGAAGAGGAACTTTTTTCTGTACATTGTTTTTTTTTTAATTTTAATTCAGGAAAATTATAATAACGGGTACCTACTCACTGGGTAGAGTTGGTAGATGACCGTAATTAAAATATGTAGCAACTATAAACGAACCTACCACAGTCTAAAACCACGCGAGCGAAGCTGCGGGTGTCCCCTAGTAATATTATATTAAGTTACTCACAGCTACACTTTTGTGTAATTTAAACCACAAGTATCATCAGCGTCTGCTTTGGCATCTGAAAGCCATAGATTTAATCACCGCAAACATTAATGTATTTGGTTGACCAAGAGCACGTGCTAAATACGTGTAACTGCTCCATACTGGGCTGTTACGGTTAATATACGGTTATGTAAGACAACAGAGGATTAGTTATAAGCTTATAATAATCCCCGTGTAAGTATGTATAAGGCTGTGCTCTCGGAAATTGCTGCCTTCGTTGTAATGATTTGCCTTCAATGTGCAATGTTTTATAATCTCTGCTGCCTTGAAAGATTGAGAGGAGAGGATTTAATTATTCTTGAGGTTTTTATGGTTTCTTAAGGGTTAAACAAATAAATGTCGTATTTGATTAGTACCTACTTTAACATAATAATGTTTAATGATTATTTAGAAAAATCATCAGGCCGATTTGTAAAATGGAGATATTATTATATGTACCTAATACGTAACGTTGAGGTGACAGCCCTATGGCCATCGAACTCTCCTCTCCCGAACAGATCCAAGCGGCACGTAGATACCAACGACTTTTATAAGTTAAGTTCAATTTAATAAATTAAATTTCACTGCTGTAACGGTGAAGGAAACATCGTGATGAAACCTGCACGCCGAGAGCACTTGGCCAGCGTGGTGGAATAAGGCTTAACTAAACCCCTTAACCCCTCCCATTCCGAAAGGAAACCCGTGCCCAACAGGGGGTCAAAGAAAGAGTTGCGGTGGAGGAAAGAAACGTAACTAATATAACTATATATATAATAAATATAACTAATGTTTAAGCAATATTGTAATTTGTAATATTTGTTCTGAGATATGAATGAAATATTTGACGCTATTTAAATAAAACTCTGTTTAGTTAGACCAACCATTTAGCTAAGTGATGAGTTTTGATTATTTAAAAGTATACGAATATCACTAACGGAATGTGCTTTATCATCATGAATACAAATATTCCGGGCAAGTCTATTTCGGCGTCTTTTCCCACTGCGCTCCGCCCGGGGCCGAGGCCCCTAACCAGGGCCGGATTTAGAGGTGTGGAGGCCTCGGGCAACAAATTATTTTCCAAATGAGATGAACAACTTTTTTCAGTCGAGTTTTTCAATCAATAACTTACTGTGAATCCGAGTAGATTATTTTAGTATTTAACAAACATATAAAAATATAGATAAATGATTTCTGTTAATATTTAAGAACAATATAATCATGTTTGTACAAAGGTAAGGAAAAAAGAAACAAAAGAAAATTTGTTTACTAGTGTTTACTATATAGTCGGAATATAAAACTTTTTTTTCCGAAGTCTCTATTGTGGGAGCCCCTCTTTTGTGGAGGCCCGGGGCTGTAGCCCCGTTTGCCCTCTCCTAAATCCTGCCCTGCCCCTAACGCTTATGCTTCGACGCGTCACAATGCGGTATCACGTACAGCTGCACAAGATTGTAACGTAACATTACATCACTTATTTCCTCGGAGAGGTAGACAGGGTTAGTGCACACTTCACCGGATATGCTTAAGTCCTATGTTGGTGAGTGAATACACCGGCACACGGCCTCACACGGGGCACAAATTCAAGCTCCGATGTACCTATTACCAGTTAGAAAACCCATTATTATCTACTCTGTCCCGAATGTACTTACTGAACAATTAGATCTCCTCATTCCTTTTATAAGAATAAGATAAACTTTATTTCACATTTACAACGCAGCAGAGAAGGTACAAACACACAATACGGTTTAAAATTAAATATAAGGTTACTGCAGTAAGTAGACAGTGTGAAAAATGTAACGCACTCAGCTTTACGCTGGTTTTCAGTGTGTCCGTTTTGACTGAATCACCGTGACCCGTGCCCAACAGTGGGACAAAGATAGGGTTGTGATGATGATGATGATGACCTAAATGAAAAGGCAAAAAAATAATATTTTATTTTAATTTTTTTTTAAAAGTTTGAACCTAGTGTCTACCTAGTTAGTCTTTAACAAAATAAAAGCTTGACAAACGAATAAGATAAAAGCTGTTATGTTTGATTAAGCATGTAATAAATAAAATATATTACTAGGTGTAAACGAAACTATTGTTGTCTAATTTCACATGAGCAAAGCTGCGGGCGTTCACTATATGAATCTACGGTTATGCTTATTGCTCGAATAATCGCCTTAATAATTGATTTCACAATCCGATAGGGCAATTAATAAAATGTAAGCTCGAATTAATCTATTTTAGTGAATAGTCTGTGGAACAAAGAAATTGAAGTATACCGAGTGGCAGGACAAGTCTGATAAATGGTGTGGATTCCCGCCATTTTTCTCGAATCTGTACACGGGATTTGGCAAATCCCTCGGGGATAGTGACGAAGGAGGACCTACTATAAATTTTTCACGACTGTCAAATTATACAAGACGATAACTGGTTAGCGTTACAATAGCCAATAAAAGGACTAATTGAAGACTTGACTTTATCTATGTACCTTCATCTTGACGGGCCCGTTGGCGCAATCGGTAGTGACCCTGCCTGTTGCGCCAAGGGTCGTGGATTCGAATCCCACTCAGGAACAATATTCGTGTGACGAATACTTGTATTTGTTCTGTGTCTGGATGTTAATATTATCTATTTATGTATGTATATAAAAAATCTATGTATATATATCAGTCTCTGACACGCATATTACAGGCTCGCGACTACGTTGGGGTCAGATGGCCGTGTGTGAAAATGTCCAAGATATTTATTTATTATCTATCTTCTTTCTCTTCTCCAGCACCGTCTTTCCAAATTTCATGTAGGTATCAAAATTTCTATTTAAGTTGATTTAAAGAGCTCGTCGGAATGCGGATAGAAACATTGGATAATTTCTCGAAATCTAACTTATCTTCGAACAACTGTTATACCTAGGTATAATTTCTCGAGCACTTCTGTACTTCGGTAGGTACTTAAGAAGTCGGTTCTGTTTGTAATCGTGAGATAAAAATAGTTAGGCCACATCGGGTCGGCCCAGAGTCCCGATGTGGCTTATTCGGGCTAAATAGATACCTACTCTTCCGCCAATCCGCAATGGAGAAGCGTCGAGGAGTATACCCCAGGCTTTCTCATTTCTAAGAAGAGAGTATATGTCAAGTAGGTATGCTACACGACTGCAGTACGAGTACCTACTTAAGAATGGACTGTGGGCACTACTCGCATAGATAGTCTGCGGTCGTTATATGCCCAAGTAAGCTAGATCAACTCTTGTTTGATTGATTGCTACAATAGATTCCACAATGATACATCTCCCAAAATTCGCGCCGAAACTGTTACAGAATCATCAACAGGAAAGCATAATAAGAAAAGCAAAAGAAAAATTGGCTTCCTTAAATTAGTTTATTGGTTGCCCATTTTGGCTCGCGACGTCATGTAAATGCCGACGATGAGGCCGAAAAGACCGATAGCGGAGCCAAAGATCTCCACAATGAGAATCTTGACGAAGAGTGCAGCGTTGGCCGCGTCCGCTAGCGCCGCGCCCGCGCCCACGATACCCACGGCGATCCCACAGAAAAGGTTCACCACCCCCACCGTGAGGCCAGCACCGAACATAATGTACCCCGCCATCCAGTTCTGCTGCTTGATGCTCAGGTCAGTTACAGGTTCGGTATACTTCTCCAGTATGCCAGAGAGAACTATCGCGGTAATAAGTCCATAAATCGCCACCGCCTCGCAGAAGATGACTGAAATAAGGTTCTTCGTCTTGATCCTGGGGGCCTTTACGCCCCCTCCCATGATGTTGACCCCAACCGTGTGGATGCCTGTGGCGGCTCCGACTACGGAAAATGACACGGCGAAGGCGATTCCCAATGTGCCCCACATGTAAGGCGAGGTGTTCTCCAGAAACCAGCCGAGACTGAGCTGTTCCCCCTTCCCGTTGAGAAGGTAGTACATCGTATATATCGGCACCGTGAGTATTATGAGGATGAAACCGAGGTAGGACATGAAGTATCTCATGGTGAGGTTTCTTTTTATTTGATTCGCCGCAAGAAATATTTCTGGCAAATTTAAAACGTTGAAAGCTGTACAGACAGCTGACAGATGTTCACCTCGTGTATATCTATTCTGTGATGTTCACAGACACACAATGTTAGTATGTCAAGAATGTTTGTAGAACCCAGTATCTTTGCACCTAACAACGGTGTATAGAAGTCTGTTCCTAACTGAGATTCCTACGAAGGAAATTGGAGTTTTACCTACGATCCTACGATCTATCTGTTTACATCGGCCGTTGGATTTTAAGTTTCGAAAACGAGCTGAGTGGCTTGGGAACATTCGACTCTGGGTTGTCTAACCTCCGCTATCACGTCTATGGATAGCAGCAATAGCAGTCACCCATCAACTGCCGACCGAGACCGGAGCGGCTTAACATAACCGATGAAATAATAGTTTGCCAACTGACAGCAGGCATGTTTCTACTTTAGATTTAAATTAAATTGTAAGCGCATTAGAATATTTTTTCTGTACCGTTCACAATGTATTTGTATAAATAATTATATAATAATTAAATTATAAATAATAATAATATCTCCCGTCGCCCCGCAATTCGCGCGACAGCCGCTAAGCACCGACGACTGCGCGCCTCATCTCTCGCTCCTCATTAATTTCGCGGATGTCATTTTACGCGGGAAATTTACCGCTCTAATTTCTCTCGTACCGGCTGTAATTCAATTGAATGTGGAAATTGTGGAAACGTGCTGATTTAAATATATGCCTACCTACCTTTATCAGTAGTGTGTCAACCTTAGAAATTTTACTAGTAAGTCGTTAATTTGAGTTTGTTTTCTTAATTACTTATTTTTAAAAAGTGTTATTTTAAGACAAATAATTGGTAAACATGCTGTAATATCTCTAGTGGTCTGGTCTGATGGAGTATTTTATCTTGATTGGGAAATGAAAAAGCGTTTTAAAAATTACCTATTATAATGACTAAGAAGGTTGCGTACTTACGTACCTTGCAGAGTCTGTATTTGAACTAGGTACAGCTGTATCTACTACTGGACATAGGCCTCCGTATAGGCGATATTGCCGTATTGATATTGACATTGCCACCAGCTTTACCTTTGAACTTATCCTTTGATAACCAGCGAACGAAAAAAATGTTATGTCGCTGGATTACTTTTTTTTTTTAAATTTATTTTCCACTAAAAAGGTACATACATTTTTCACATATAAATTTCTGTTAAACTGTAGGCCAGTTTGTCGGCAGCCGGTATTAAACTTTTGTTCACTGAAATGTGATTAGGAGACCATTTATAACCTCTTTACGGCGCTGGTTAATGGCACGGCAACCCGGCAAAGATTTTTCGAAGACACAAAGGAGTAAAATTCCCACTGTACTGTTTGCGAGCGCTAAATCATTTTTAATAGCGCTTGGCACGAGACACGCGGTCTGGATAATATAAAACGGGTTCGTTTAATAGGCACCTCTCGGCTATGTCGCAACGTGCGTGGCCAAGGTTACCTATTACAGAGATTTATGTGGAACTGACCAATCGTGTATTGGAGTAGGGTTCACGTATTTATGAGTGGTTCCGTTCAAAATTAACGTTCGTTCGCTGTGTCCAAGCCGAGATAACGGCATTGGTTAAGGATTACCCTATATCGGAATACCCTATCGGCCTCAGCGTAGTTGTTAGACCATAAAATCCCTCAAGCTGTATGTTAGTTCTCCGTGGCCGTCCCCATAGGCCAATGATTTCTGTTCAAGGTCTGTCATAGTCATAGTTATGGGTGGTAGCCGATGGGTTCTGCATGGTCGTTTGCTGTTTTATATCCACAAAAACTATCTCCCCTTGAATGACATTGGACAGTCACGACTAGGACCTGCGTGCAAGATTTAAATATAGAATAGAATAGAATATAATTCTTATTCTAAGATTTAAATATCGCGTTTACATTGCCTTCCTCGCTCGTTGAGTTGCCTGGTTAAATAAACAGTTACACATGATTTAAATTTCAGAATAATTACATTCAAAACCATTCAGTAAAAGGTCTTGATCTGGATCGCGAGACACACGAATTAAATTTAAAAGCAAAACTCTGCAAACGATAATAATTTTTGCAACTTACATTTTATCGCAAGATACATTGATATGTCACGTTAAATAGAAGTATTTATAGATGTAAAATGTTTTTTTCTTCTGTCGCAGCTATAAAAGCGACAGTATTACAGAATAGATTATGAAACGTAAATAGCCATTTACGCATAATTTGCGACAGAATTGGATTTAACAATTCTAATATGTAACTTCCCTCTAATACGTAGTACGCATTCTTGTTCACAGACAAAGCCATTTTTTATTCTTTGTGATGCATGCATGTAGCATAGACAAAGTAGAGTCATCCATTATTATTCTCAGTCGGCCTTTGCGGCGCGGCGTAGCTACTTTGTAAACAATCAGCTTATTTTATGATAGAGCTATTACCGCAGAGAATCTTAGAATTTGAATTGCTAAATTGATATCCGAAGAGTAAGCACTAGGCACATGTACCACGGTATACATGAATACTCTTTTGTCACAGGAAGGATGGTTATTTTTGATATACATAATAATCTAATTGTTATTGTTTAAAAAATTGATTTAATTCGTCCACCACTCAGTAGATATATAAAATTGCAACACTCATAGGGTTATCTACCTGTTTGCCGCGCATGATATTACCGGGTTGAGCTTCATTCTGATGTTTTAATAAATAAATAAAATAAAATAACTAAACTGACCAACGGTGAAGGTGTTTTAACCAGCTGTGTAGGTACCACGTTAGCTAGGTACCACGTTAATTTTTAAAATTAATATTTTATTATTTTTAAATTTCAAGCACAAAAGTTCGTTTAGCAAATGCGAATACTTCTGGTTAAGCCTTCTCGCCACCTGACGACCGAGCTTGCCGGAATGAACAGCTGAGGGCTAATTTGCACTTTTTGTAAAGTTTTACTTAATGGTCGGTTGGCACTTGCTAAACGCTTCTAATACCTATTAGTAGGTTTCTCATTAATAAAAAAAAATTTTTTTTCAAGAAGCACGCGTGAAACATCGATATTTTGAACATAAATTTTAATTTAATTTGTATTTGGGTATTATTTTCTGTTGTCTGAAAGTAAGATTATTCCTTCTAAGATTCTAAGATTAGTTCTTCTAGATTCTTCTAAGATTAATTCCATCCCATTTGACAAGCTTGTATTATTCTGTGGTATCATCTTACCTTTTCAAGAATATTATAATATTATAAGCTAGGTATAGCTACGAATTTATTGATATCATTCAGAATTGAATTGCTGTATTAAAATGTATATCATTTTCCCGATTTGAATAAGTTTGGCGCGTAGTAAGTAACAAAATAGAAGGACAACGAAACAAGGAAACTCTTAAAAAAGTGCATGATGTGGCAACCCTAAACCCTGACTGATGTGCATGTAATGGCGGGAAACGTGGCCGGAACATTTAATACTGTACCACAGAGCAAAAATACCGTTACTTCGGCGAGAAGGCGGGAACAAGTTGTTTCCCCGATAGGGCTGATGAACATCCTGATGGAAATGGTCGGCTGCGTTCCAATTATAACTCTCATTTTCACCAAATTGAAAATTCCTAACCTCACGTAGTGAAATATTATTCCACGTTAAAATTCCACGCTTCTGAATTACTGTTTTCATTACGGCGATGTGAGTTTTAGCAGAAAATTGAGATGTTTTTAATAGAAGCGAAATTTTCACTCCATAGTTTTAATGTTTCTGATAAAATGAGCGCTTCGCTGCTTTTCTGACTAAATTAACGGTTCACTGCGGTTAAAAGTTTCATGCGGTACAAAGGCGGCACCAAAGCATCATCCGACTTTAATCATAATACCTACCTATTTTATTATGCCGATCTTCTATGATTCACCCTTGTTCGAAAAGCTTTTATTGCAAAAGTACCGATATAAATATGCTTCATAAAATGCTATTTTCATACACAAATTCAAATTCCGAGCAAATTGCTCGATATTTGAATACATACATATATATTTTTAAGTACATACTTAAACAGATAATTTAACATCCCGACAGAACAAACACAACTGTTCGTCACACGAATGTTTGCCCTGAGTGGGATTCGAACGCACGACCCCTGGCGTAACAGGCAGGGTCACTACCTATTGCGCCAACAGGCCCGTCAAATAATAATAATATTATTACATTCTAAGCCAATTCCATTCTGCACTGTATATAAGTTACTTATCTGTCTATATATATAAAAGGAGAAGCTGACTGACTGACTGACTGACTGATTGACTAACTGACTGACATATCAACGCAGGGCCTAAACTATAAGGGTTAGAAACTTGAAATTTTGCACAGGGGTTCCTTTTAGGTTTAGGGGAGCACTAAGAAAGGATTTTTGAAAATTCACCCCTTAAGGGAGTAAAACGGGGGTGCAAAATTAGTATGAAACACTGCCGTTTTTGAAGTTAGTGAATGTCTTATTCCACGCGAGCGAAGCTGCGGGCGTCCATTAGTAAGCAATATTTCATATGAACCTATTAAAAAAATGACTAAGCCAAATTACGTACAGTCTCATAAGTGAAACTTGACCCGTCTCATTGAGAAATGACGCTCGCTGACAGGCATAAGGTCAGGGTATGATGAAGGAGCCAAGTTTCAAAGTGGTACAAGAATTTTTAAATATAAAATGATCGAATACTGAACAAAGTTGAGATTGTTGAGAATACTTAGTAACTGAAGAACTGAAGAGTATCATTTTACGCGCTATGCCGTCGTTTTAAGTTAGATAAGTAATATATTTTATTGCGTAATTTATGGCTTCAGGTACAAAAGGTAATTATGTTTCGGTTACCCGTCACCCCTGGCTGTTGTTTTACCGACACTTTAAATTAAATGAGAGTAGAAATGTAAATTTTAAGAGATATTAAAACGTTTGTTCTTATTCAACCTCAATTTATTTTTATAAAAATCCTCTTATACTACTCCCAGGTACTACTATTCCACATATGGAATAATTTGACACGTATTAATTATGAAGTCTTTGTAGTAGCGTCCATAGCCCAGTGACTCGCGTCGATTCAATGTGATCGAAAGAGTCAAGGCAACGACGGGCGCGTTCTGTTTTATATAAAAATTTCTGTTTAATATAAAAGTTTATTTAAATTTTTTTATTTTTTCATTTTCCACCTACCGCAACTTTTCCCCACTCAACCAGGGTTTGTCTGATAGAAAATGCCATAATTCCATAAGTCCGCCCATTGTTACATCTTTTTTTTTTGGTGTAACAATAAAGTATTTAAATAAATAAATAAAAAATGTTTTTCTCTGAGATATGCTCATCATTGCAGCTCAATTTAACCCATCAAGCAACGGTGCTACTGCTTAGCTTAATTAATTGCCGGGTATCTAGGTGCGGCCATTAATCCACTTGACGAGGGACGGGGGAAAGGAAAGGTAGAGCGAGGTCTTTGAATATAATGACAACGTTTTAATAATAACGAGGGTTGAAATATTGTTTTTACATACATATTTCATACTTGTGGACCCCCGCAGCTTCGCTCGCGTGAAATTAGACATAACAATAGTTTCGTTTACACCATTTGTATATTATTAAGGATAAGGAATTTACACCGATGCGACAGCCTCAAATTGGCAAATCATACACTAAAATCACTACCTACAAAATTCCTTAAGCTTACTCCCGTGTTTTGAAGGGCACGTCTTGTTGTTATCAAATTCAAATAATTTATTTCAAACGCTTAACGAAAGTCTAGATAACTACTGACTACTTAAAGATAATTATACCGTTAAATTTTTTTTTAAAAAAGCTTTTTAAACTTTTTTTTTATTTTCATGCATTGTCATCGGAACGAAATATGTGTGCCAAATTTCAGCTCGATAGCTTCAGTGGAAGTGGGTGAAATATTGATTGCAAGATTCCAGGACATACATACATACTTACTTACAAGATACATACGAGTGAAGTTAAATAAAAGCTTTTAAAAAGAGATATAATGCTATTCTAAACTGATCAATATAGGGCAAAGGATTAGCTATTGATCATTGAATAAATAGCTAATCCTACACGGGTGCCTAACCTGCTTTAATTTACAATAATATCTTTGGCCTTCCTTTAGAGACCTAAAAAATTCCGATAATCGTTTACCCCTCCACCATTGCACTGGAGCAGTGTGGAATACGCTACAGAGCACTACAGTTGTGTCAAAGAACCGCCAGGCAGTGGTGGTAGCGATATCATTTCGTAGCTGATTTCCAAGGAAGGTAATAAAATCTCGCCGTCAAAACTCGAACAAGCGCATTCAATGCGTGCGAGAACATCACGATTCACCCGCAATGCAGAAGACCCTGCTGTGGCATGCCAAAAGGGCTGAGGGTAATCCATACTAATATTATAAATGCGAAAACTCTGTCTGTCTGTGTCGCATTCACGCCAAAACTACTGAACCGATTTAAATGAAATTTAGTACACAGATAGTCTAGAGCCTGAGAAAGGACATAGGCTACTTTTTATTTGGAAAAAAGTGTTGTAAGGGGTTGAAAAGGGGGTTAAAAGGTTCTATGAAAGGTTTGTCATTTTCAGAACTAGAAGCATAACATTTATATTATAGGCTGTTGATTAGATATAAATAAATATGGCATTCAAAGTTTGTAAAAATTTTGTAAGGGTGTAAAATAAACAAATATTATTATGTCTAATTCCACGCGAACGAAGCTGCGGGCGTCCACTAGTATAGTATATTTATAAACGTATCTAGTTTATACACAAGTTAAGGGAAATCGTTATTTTTAACTAATAATATGCGGTTACAGCCTAGTGGCTATCGGACTCGCCTCTCATTCGAGCGGTCCGGGTTCAAACCCAAGCGCACGCACCAACGACTTTTCCAAAGTTATGTTGTCGACGTTCAATGTTTTTTCCAATTTTAAACAAACTTTTCGTGCCAATCGTAGATACATTATTGCAAAAGTTGAGCTAAGTTGGGAACTCGAGAGTTGGGACTGGAAGTGAGCAATTATTAGCTTCCGCTTTCAAATTGCCATGGTCTAGGTCGAATGTATTAGTTCCATTCAGCGGCTAATTCACGTTATTTTATGGTGTCCATTACACGGTAGGTTTCATTTTTCATATTATATTTAATTTTAATACCTGAATGAGTGATGTTAAATTAACTGAAATAAATAACTGAATAAGCAGTTATTTAATGACTTTACGCAGGTAAGTACACAATAGGACAAATTTGCTTTTCCTAATTTTCATAAAAGCAATAATTAATGAAACTATTTAATATTCAACTCTCTTGTGAGTTAACAGCTAATTGGTCCCTCGTAGCCTTGTAGGCCTCGTAGCACATTAGTAGCTCGTAGACTGTTACGTAGCACTTTTCTTTCTCGTAGGGTCTAAATACGTCTACATGAATAAGCACGTGGTAGGTTTCGTAGGTGATATTATTATGTTCAACGTATTTTCGATTCAGAGCGATACACAATTGATTTTTTTTTTATCTTATAATACATATACATATACAATTTTACATTTAATACTTAAAATTTTCATTACATTCACTCGATATTTCAAAATATGTAATGTAATTTTGCAGTCGCAAATAAAACATTTATACTCGCAATAAAGTGGACAGTGATGTTTAAAAAATACTTTTCAATTCAATATATTTTTCTAACTTTCTCCACCTACAAAACTATATTTAACAATAAATAATTTACAAATCCCGCCTACAATTAGAATTAGAATTACAAAGCTGCATCTTTACTTAGTGACATAGGCTATGTAATATTACTAAGTGTAAGCGAAACTATTGTTTATGTCTAATTCCACGCGAGAGAAGATACGGGCGTCCACTAGTATTGAATATTTATAGTGCTCAGCCATGCAACGCTGTTACTAATGTTTCGGATGTCATCAACAGAATTACTAATTGGATTAATAGGGTTTTGCATCGTAATTGCCTTGAGTTGATTGGTTCGATGTAATTGAGTCAACGCAGGGTCTGTACTCTCACATGTGGGATATTTTTGGGATCGGATTGGATGGGTTGGAAGTTCGTTTACTTATTTTAAATAGAGAAACTATTTATTAGGTACTTAAATAATGATAACAAGCCAGACCGAAGCATACTCTCTCCGCTCTACCTGGGCGGTATAGTCAACAGCGGCGGCACGAATAAAAATCAAACAATGTGTCAAAATTTATACTTGACAACCTTTTGAAAGCTCGTTCTAGTGTTTATTGACGTGATAATAACGTCTTATAAATTGATGAACAGCGCATATGAAAAAGTGTATCCCGTTCCGCTTCCGTTTCCGTTGAGTGAATTTTTTTAATTTTATTAAATTAATTTTACACATGACAACATTGGCGTTTCCATGGCTCAGAACTAAAGAACTGTCAAAATAAATATATAGACTTGTCTATTGTCTGTTATCTTTGTATTTTCAATTCTCCTTTTTTGTATTGTATAAAATAATGATTATGACGTTATCACGTAAATCTATCGTCCGTAAACCGACTTTACAGACAACCATTTTTTTATTTTATTTATTTATTTAATAATTTATGTTCACACTTTAGTCGGGACATAGGTACAGAATGCAATTAAAACCTTCCGTGGACCTCAATGAAAATACAAAAAAATAAATTAAGTAGCCGAATTGATCCAGCCATTCTTGAGTTATGGGCTTACCAACCAACATTCATTTTTATTTACATAGATAGATACATACAATGTACCAAAAGCACTGAGTTAAATATACAAAAGTACATGTAGCAATTGTTACCAATAAAAACTATGAATTATGAACTATGAAATATCGGTATGTAAGTTGTTTTTTTCGACCTTTAGTCATTGATATATATGTTACCACCCTTTAGTAGGTACCGTGAAATATCCGTGGACAGATTGCCTACTTTTAACATCTGCCTAGACGCTGGAACTGTGTCCATGGTAATATATCCGTCGGCATCGGCCGTTCTCACGACACTTCAAATGAAACTAAATTGTATACCACCTGCTGGCGATCATCTACGGTTATTTATGCTTGAGGAAATGTTTATTTCAATTCATAATATGATCCAACTGCCAACTTTTACCGCGTATGCATCCGAAAATAGTCGTACACACAGTGAGATTTGTCTTCATTGACGCTTCTATACAAGTACAATAAGTTGTTGTTGATGCTTCTCTATGCTTCCAGATTTTTATGTTTATTTTTGTTGCCTTATAGAGATTAGATACCTATACGCATTGACTATACGCATTGCAACTTCCTTGGCCGAATTGTTTAAACGGTGTTCAACTCTATTATATAAGCATTTTAATTTAATTTAAAGCATATTATGATGTCAGGGTTGATGATGGAAGTTTACCTATATCATGTTCTCTTAAAAATCGTAATGGGTTCCTATTTTTAATGTATTTTTATTTATTATTAATTCTCATAAGAACTGCGCATTTAAAATAGGTAGGTAGGTACTTTAAACACTTTAATACAATTCCCAGAGGCCTCAATAAGTTTCCACTTTTGTACCGAACCTTAAAATTCAATTGGAGCGATAACTTAAGATTCCGCCTGTCCAAACAAGTCTTTTTAGCTATCCCATGTTATTACACTATATTTATAGCTATAGTACCTAAGCCAATAAAGCTCACTTTACACTCAAGCAAATTCTGCTACAGTAGACACACTTTATCCATGATTGCCCACAGATACCGACGATACCGTACAAGTGTTATTCGGAATACTTGATATTGTATTACGTGAGTTTCACTTTCATACGTTCGAATAGAGTTTACGTATATAATAATGTATTTTACTTTTTAATAAAACATTTTTGAAGGAAAAATTAATTAAAATAATAGCCATGTCATGGAATGTAATTGGCACGTAACGGAGACTGACCAAGATATTTTTTTTTAATTTTAAAGTGTTTGTACTTATATACTGCGAAGTATGTTCCAGATTTGATCCGTACATAATAGATTTATTTTGCGATGTATGTTCAAGATTGATTGATCAATACACAGATTTATTTATTTGTCACACAGGAAATAATAGCGTTTTATTTATAGAAATAAGATGAATGTATTTAGTCGCCCATCAAAAGTCGAACTAGGAGACTAAAGGAGACTATTTTTTCCAGTAAATGTAACATAATAATTTACTTTACAGTTTTAGTCAACTTTACATGAGAGTCGGTTCCTAATTGAGTCTAGTTCAAAGTCAGTCACAGTTGTCAGCGGCAGCGGAAGGGTTGTGCTGCAAGTTCGTTTGCTATCTTGTATCTATAAAAAAAATATGAGGATTAAAGACATGGAAAATATTGGCGAGTTATCTCCTATCCGAAGAAAAGTTCTTGTTCCAGATATATGACTAGAAGAATAGCAGTAGAAATATTACACCGAAAAACTACCTGAATTTCAAAAGATGCCATTTATTTTTGGTGATCTTAGTAAATGAGTAGATACTCGTAGGTACGTGGAGTTCGTCAAAGTGATGACCTGCTTTCATAATTCTGAATATCGTGGCTACATGCTTCGAGGGATCTAGGCTACAGGGCGACGGATTTAGGCTACAATTTGGCGACGAGTTTAGGCTAAGCTAGGCGTCAGAATATTAAATGTGATCGGATCAAACCGCTACAGTTCAGACTTGTGGATGTGAGTTACATTTGAACTCAAAACGGGTACTTTCTGAAGGGATTCATTGAGGATTTTAATTTAAAACTGTCAGAAAATATTTGGGTAAATTTTTCTAAAAAAAAAATAAAAAAACTACAACACAAAAAAAATTGAAAGTGAGGTGAGACCAATCTATATATATAAAAGGAGAGGGTGACTGACTGACTGACTGACTGACTGACTGACTGACATATCAACGCAGTGCCTAAACTATAAGAGTTAGAAACTTGAAATTTTGCACAGGGGTTCCTTTTATAGCGTAGGGGAGCATTAAGAAAGGATTTTTGAAAATTCACCCACTGAGGGGGTAAAACGGGGGTGCAAAGTTAGTATGAAACTTTGCCGTTTTTTAAGTCAAGTGGGCAACCCGAACGCGGGCAGACGTCGTTAATAGGTCTTATTCTGCGCGAGCGAAGCTGCGGGCGTCCACTAGTGAACCATAATGCCATGACAAGTTTTTAGTATTTTGTTGTTAACTGTTTTCGGTATAAAACATATAAATGTAAATCAATAAAATATTTTTATTTTTATTTGTTACCAGCTTTTGCCCGCGACTTCGTCCGCGTGAATAATAACATATTTCGAAATTGAAAGAGAAACAACATTATCCAGCCTGAAATACGTATTTCTTTATTTTTTAACTTATGACGACCCCGCAACTGTTGAGTTTGTGATGCATTCTAATGCATTTGGACTGTTTGTTTGACCGTAGCACGGTGAGCGCTTCTCTCGAATGAATACAAAGTGGTCTGACCTGCTTCCCTTTCCGGGAAACGCAGCTCGCTTTGACAGCGCTGTTGTTCGGCCATGCAAACGGATGGTTTTAAGGCCGCTCGTTGAGTAAAAATGCAGTTGAAACACAACTGACTTCGTGTTGGCTTCAATGCGTTGAGTACTTATAAAGGCACGGGGTCGCTGCGACCCATAGACGTCCCACTGCTGGGCACGGGTCTCCCCCACAGACACAGGGGAGGTCTAGAGCACGGTAGCGGCCATGAAATTTTTGCCAGTAGCGGTCACCCCGACCGCGCCCATCGTTGTTTAACTCTTTTGATCACATTGAATCGACGCGAGCCATTGGGCTATGGACGATATCGAAGCTTAACTCATTAAAAATGAAAATGCTTAATAACTGTTAAGAGGAAAACTTGAAACCAATTAGGCCTGCAGTTGGTCCCGGTGGGAGATTCGATAGCACTCGACGCTCTCGATATCACGACGAAGTAAATTAAGGTTTTCATTCGATATTTGTCCGTTGGTCGACTGATTCGCGTTATTTGTTTAAACAAGACAATTAATCACGTACGAATTTAGTAGGTAATAGTTAAATTATAAAAGCTATAAGCTACGTAGGCCCATCGTCCCACTGTTGGGCACGGGTTTCTCCCACAGCCGAATGAGGGCAGGGGTTCCTTAACTTTAAAGATAACGGAACACCAACCAAATACCTCTTATTTCATGGAACCCCAAAATGATTACAAATCACCTATAAGAACACTTTTTTTTAAATTTGTAGTATAATTGAAACACCTCAAAGTTTTAATGTTCGGTAATAATTTCGATTATTTTAATTCATTTTAATTCGGTTTGTATAACATTCCAATACTTTAACTCGCTTTGTGTAACTTCCCCCTAACAGTCCAATATTTTAACTCGGTTTGTATAACTGCCCCCTTAACAGTCCAATATTTTAACTCGGTTTGTATAACTGCCCCCTTAACAGTCCAATATTTTAACTTTCAATCGATGCTGGAGCAGTCTGGTAGAATACGCTCTAGTTCTAAGCCTTTTCAGCTTATGAAAGAACTGCAGCAGTTCACTTATATCTTGCTCATTTTAAAATACATCACAAAAGAAAAGAGACATAAATACTAAAACCATTGTTCCGATTTCTTTCCATAGCGACGCACGATCTATATTCGTGATTTCGGGAATGATACATATCAAGCTCTTTTGTTCTCAGATGCCATTAAAATTTCGGATCGCTGCCATTGTTTCCACCGATAGGGGGCGACGTTGGCGATGGATGAATTAGAACTGGCAATCCATCATTGAGCAACGACCTGACAGATACGATAAGCGGGATTATCTCATAAAACCACAATTTTGGCCATTCAATCCACCGGCCGCTCACCGACCCACTGCTGGGATCACGATCTACATAACACTCACTGTACACAGGTCAAACAGTTACACCTTATTATTACAGAATTTAAAAGCTCATACCAATTGGTCCCATACGTTCATGGTTTACCTACTGCAGATTTTATAGGTCAGCGAATGAGTGAATACAAGCTTCGATTTTACGTTGAAAGACAGTAAACTATTTCATCATTAAATATTCTTTGAACAAAGATAATTCATAGTTGAAGTTACCGGCTTACTCACGTGTGATTTAAGTCACAAGTTCACTCCTGAAGATGATCATCGTAATAGATCGAAACTAGTCAGCCTATTTCCGACTTAAATCACACGTGAGTAAGCCGGTAACTTCAACTATGAATACTCACGAATCGTTCAGTAATAAAATGATAATTCATTAGACATTTGAATAACGCCCTGTTCTGAATTTGCATCGGGGAAAGTTTTTGACGCATTAGGAAACATTAAAACAAGTTACGAAACAAAAGTTGCTGCGCGAGCAGACGGCTCTTTGAGAAAAGTTGTAATGGAAGAAAATGAGAGCATTGTAATATTTTGTCGTTTGTACGACTGTTGTCGCGTTCGAATCACTGTTATACAAGACAACGTTGTCTCAATGGACTTACAATCTATTGTTTGATTAGATCGCATCGTTTAGCTTCAACAATTTGGCTAATTATTACAACAAAGTCGCTCTAGTGAACTTAATTACTTACCAGAAGTTTTATAGTATTCGTAGCGTCCATAGCCCAATTTCTCGCGTCGATTCAATGTGACCGAAAGAGTTAAGCAACGACAGGCGCGGTCGGTTTGTGGATGGGTGACCGCTAGTGGCAAAATTTCATGGACGCTACTGTGCTTCGGAGGGCACGTAAAGCCGTCGGTCCCGGTTGTTTTCAATGCTGGAAACAGTCGTTAAGCCTTGTCGAAAACCTTCGGATGGCTTGAGAACATTCGACAATGGGTTGGCCAGTAACCCCTATACCAAACGCATTGGAGCAGCGTGGTGGAGTATGCTATAGACCTCCACAGCAGTGTCTGTGGGGGAGACCCGTGCCCAGCAGTGGGACATATATGGGTCGCAGCAAATTTGTAGTATTTACACGGATGTACCACAGGCTGGTCTCCTCCGCTGGTTACCTAGCTCTTAAAGGAGTTTGAAGTCATTCGAGGAAGGAGAAGAATTTAATTTTTTTAAAGAATTTTTGGAAGAGATTGAAATTACAAAAATCACAATGTTTCAAGTTGACGATAATACAAACATAATTGGAAGTTACTCAAAAGTATGTACCTACATGAAACGCTTCTACTTACGCTAATTCATAACAATTTATTTTATAGAATGCGTTAATTGTGTTTAATTTGAACCATACGTTTTTATCATTAACGCACCCTCTCACACGGACAGTCCGACATAGTAAGGTTTCCTCGAGTCCTCTTCCCTGAATCGGATAATTCAAATTTCAAATGAACGATGATTAATTTCCACCCCTGAATAGGAATTGGAAGCACTTAACCTACTCAAGTTTGTGTTACAATTTTCTACGCTATAATTCAATAACCAGTCCCAATTGTTACAGATTGGTGCTACTCGTGAAGTTTACAAAGCATCAATTATGCACCCTTCGGGTATTCTTGCTCGACCGAGAGTTCTCGGAGCACAGATACAATACCACTACTAGTTACTACCACTTTAATAATAACCTGTATCCCGTAGGTACTATTTCTTTACTTTCGTATTCTAGAGCAAGTTTTCATTTATTTTTCAACTAGCTGCTGCTCTTGGATTCGCTCTCGTGAAATTTATAGTAGGTACTTTAAACTGAAAAAATATTGAAATTGATTTTTTATACCAAAGGAACATAGTTTCGAGATAAAAAGTATCCTATATGTTAATTCAGGGTGACATCTAGGTACCTCCATACCAAATTTTATCAAAAATGGTCTTGTTCAGTACCCAAATTAAATAGATGGCAACAAGCTTTTATATACAATTTTAATGAAATGTATGGTGAGCTGTATTCCCACTTGTTATACATCCCACTTAATAGAGGGTAAGTCCGCAGTATTCCCACATGGCGGGGACAAACCCAGTCTTCGGGCTACTATTTGAAATTTCAAGTTTGAAAACCCAATAATTAATATTTTTCCGGAAAACTATATACTTTTTATTCAGTCGCGTTAGTGAACAGACGACCAAGAGGTTTAAAGATTTAACCTTAGAATAATATGTAATTATTCTAAGGGTTTAACGTTGATTTTTTTTTTTCTATCTTCTTAATTGTTAACAACAATTATCCTAAAGTGAAATTGTCTCTCAATAAAACCTTTTGTGAGAGATAAGTGGTGGTCTTACGTACAGATTAATAGAGGTAAATATTCCTTAAGAACTGCCGCGCTTTATATTTTCAGACGGCCTTAAACCTTCAAGCACTCGACCTGCCACTAATCTCTATCATCATAGAGAGAGAACAGCCATAGACTTTCTGTGTTGAAATTAGTAAATCAGTGTTCTTCAAGATGTTTTAATTTATGAACTCATTTCATTCTCTTTTGAAACCTACTGATATAACGATTAATATACGATATAAACGATGTCTAAAGTAGACATTGCTTATTCTGAGGGTTATTCATGCTATCAAATAAATATTAATGAGTTTCAATTATTTGACGTCATCATGAAAACTTAATCGAACCTAATAATAATGGAATATTTAATGATGTTCGCTTATTGCTCCCTTGCAAATTATATGTATACTAGTAGACGCCGCAGCTTGGCTCGCGTGGAATTAGACATAACAATAGTTTCGTTTACACTTAGTAATATATCCTATGTCACTCAGTGAAGATGCAGCTTTCTAATGGTGAAAGACTTTTTCAAATCGGTCCAGTAGTTGTGTGAAAACATTACAAACAAATCATTCCTCTTTATAATATTAGTATATATGAAGACGCATGAATTTATGTATGGCCATGGAGTAAGGATGTAGTCCGTGGTATGGACAAGATAACTATATAATCCATACTTAATATTATAAATGCGAAAGTAACTCTGTCTGTCTGTCTGTCTGTGTCGCTTTCACGCCAAAACTACTGAACCGATTTAAATGAAATTTGGTACACAGATAGTCTAGAGCCTGAGAAAGGACATAGGCTACTTTTTATTTGGAAAAAAGTGTTGTAAGGGGTTGAAAAGGGGGTTGAAAGGTTCTATGAAAGTTTTGTCATTTTCAGAACTAGAAGCATAAAATTTATATTATAGGCTGTTGATTAGATATAAATAAATATAGCATTCAAAGTTTGTAAAAATTTTGTAAGGGTGTAAAATAAACATATATTATTATGTCTAATTCCACGCGAGCGAAGCTGCGGGCATCCACTATTTAAAATAAAAGGATATGAATAAATAATGTGAATCTTAGAAGAAAGGTCCCTGGGGCGAATTGGGTAGGAACTCCGCTATGCGACAAGAAGTGTCGCAAAATCTTGCACCAACAACAAGGATAAAATGCGAGACGGTATATTAGATACTAACTTTTCCCACGGCTCCCCTCGTCGTATCATTTTCCGTGCAGAATTACCTCTAAGGGCCTCTACCATCGAGGCATGCTTTAAAATACTATGTCTTTCTCAATGGCAAGCTACACCATAAATTACCACTAGTCAAAATCTAAATCAATAGATTAAAAAATGATCGATAGTTAATTGTTGATTAAAAATTTAACGATAATTTCAGTTTCATAATTTCCTAATTTCCATTTCACGGGAACCATGTAATTTTCCGGGGTAAAAATTTACGTAAAGCCTATGTTACTCTCCAGTCCCTAAACTAAATCTGTGCAAAATATTACATCGATTGTCATCATTCCGTTGAGGCGGAGAAGAAGGGCAAACCAACAAACCAATTAACACACATTCCCATTTATATATTAGTAAGATTGCATGTTCGCTTTGTTGTTATGCTCTCCTGGTAACCGCTTTTGTTCGAGTGTTATAAGATTTTCATCAGGAAACAAATTCAAATTTTAAATAACTGTTAAGTACTTTTGGTTGCTTTATATTTAGAACAATAACATTCCATTAAATTCCAATAAATTGTTTACTACAGTAAAGTCGATTTTTTATTTATTTCTTAATTGTCAGTTGAGTCAAAACATTAGATGATGTAGATTTTCATCATGAGAGATATTATTTAATTTAAAGTTATATAATAATTTATATTTCCGTCTAATCTTACACAAGTATTTAAAAATGGAAATTTAACCAATTATTGCATACTGCTTATAAACATGATACAATTCTCGTTATGTATTTTATGCAGAGCTGGTAATTTAAATTTTACCATTCGATTCGTATCAGACTTTATATCGCAATAGGAAATACTATTATTTTAAATCTCAACTAGTAGTTTTTATAAAAGGTTTGTATAGTACTTAAAAACATGAAAAACCTTAAAGGCCAACAGTAGGTTAACAATAAAAAAATTCGATATAATTATGTAGATCCAAGCAATAAGTAACACGTGAAAATTACAAACTTCATAAACTTCCTGAAAACTATAAAATATTTTATATTTAACCGTAGCGTATTCAATTATTTAATATCGCATGACCTAACAACGTTCATATCGTATTTATTTTAAAAACATATCACAATAACATAGAATTTACCCTAGTATAAAAATTAATAGATAATGATAAATGATTAGATATAAAAAAAAATGATTTAAATAAAACATTCCAACCATTAGTCCCGTAAACTATTCGCCCAGCTAATTACACAGTAAATTGGTGGGATCACTTGAAAACAAAACAGTAACACAAGAGTGTAACTCACCGACGAGAGAGACGAACAGCGCGAGCAGCGCGGCCGCCGCGCGCGCCATCTCGCGAGCTCGGCCGCAACTCGACTGGCCGCCCCGCGCCCCCGACTGCGGCACTGTCGGCGCTGCCGGCGCGGCGCGGTCCATGTCGGCCACGCTCGGCCCAATCGACACACCTGTAGATGACACGAGCCACGAGTCCCGCACCAACACCATCATCACGACCAAACCATAGGCAATGGCTACCAAAATGCTGAATTTTTATACCAACCAACAGAGTAACCGGTAAAGCATTTGTGACAAACTTAAAACTAATAGTTATTCCATCCATCCATCAGCCTTTTGAGATCCACTGATTGATAGACATAGATCTCTCCTAAACGACACCACTTCGACCGGCCCTGTGTTTACTGAATCCAGGATTTCCCGCCGCCTTATTCAGGTCGTCCATCCACCTTGTCGAAAGGCAACCGGTGACGGTCACCTAGTACATTTTTGGTACAGAAAATGCTTATTAAATAAATAAACCTATCAGATTTATGTATGTCACATGTATGTCACATTATTTTTAGGCACTGACCGCGTTCGTAATTACACCATTATACCAAAGCGTCAACGTAAAAGTAAACGTTTTTAACAAACGCATCTTAAGTACTAGTCATCATCATCATCGCAACCCTTTCTTGGTCCCACTGTTGGGCACGGGCCTCCTCTCAGAATGGGAGGGATTAGGCCTTAGTCCACCACGCGCGCCACGCTACTGTAAAATAATGATTGTACTCGTACTCGTTGCGGCGCCGATGGACAAGCGCACGCGGTCTCCCCGCATTCAATTAACACGCTTGCTTGGACAGTGCACCTCAGCTCGACAGTGTATCAGTAACGATCACTAGTCATAAAAAAATTATACTAATCATTGATTAAAACTATTAATTTTAAGTTATATCTAGAATATTTAAAATATTAATAAAACACAGCGTGTTAGCCCGTCGACATAGCGACTCTTTATTCTATGCCGTCGACGTTAATATAAGTTTAGAGAAAAATTTCGTATTAGATTGACTTTATTCCTTGTATGAGAAAGATTTATAAGATACACATCACATCATACACTTCAATGAAAAGTAAAAAGGAACGACATAATCTAATTACTTTGTAACCTTGTTGTTTGTAACAAATGTTTTTCGTATTTCGCCTATTTGTATAATGCTAAATTTTATTTGATGTTAATCTATACTAATATTAAAAAAAGAGGAAACATTTGTGTTTGTGTCACACATGTTTTTACACAAAAACTACTGGACCGATTTTAAAAATTCTATCACCATTAGAAAGCTGCATCTTCACTGAGTGACATAGGCTAGGTATATAATATTACTAGGTGTAAACGACACATTTGTTATGAATAATTTCACGCGATTATTATTGTGTAGGGTAGTTAGCTCTGTGTGTCATCTTGGTTGCAGTCATGCAATACGAATAAAGCTTTTCTTTCTCTCTTTCTTTTCAGCTACGACACAAACGTCTTTTTAATGTTGGTCGTTTACACGTTTATAGACTTGTGACGAGCCCCGTTTATGCAACTCAGCGGCCGGCGTCCGATATCCAGCCTGCCTGGGAACGCGATGGCTCTCACGGGTCGCAGCGGACACTCTCCCAGACCTAGCATCTGTGGGAAGTCACCTAGCTCTAAGATATAACATTTAACCAATCCATTGTGGAAATCCTAAATAAATTCACTTTCGTTCACGCAAATAATTTATTATTTGGCAAAATCCTCGACAGGCCTACCTTCCATAAGTCACTTCAACACTTACACACTACACTAGTAATATCATAGAGCGACTCTTTATACTCTGGTAAGGTAATATTGATAAAAGTTTTGCTGTGCCCAGAATAACCAAGTATATACTTAGTTCTTGTGCCTATAAAAGCTGAATCGAACAAACCAAAGAAACTGAGGTTTTTAAAAGCTCGTCAAACATCGTAACGTCCCTGTCGGCCGCTCAGGTTTTACGATCATCACTCGACGGAATAACATTACGCATTAAGCGTGTCACACACTACGCGGATACGGTAATATTTTATCTGCGTATAAAAACTTAACTTATCTGAAAGTATCACACATTTCGCAGATACGATAATATACGAAATGATACATTCACGCGGAATTCTTCAAACTGGCTACACTTGTTTTTGGTGCGGATCATATTATACAGTATGATCAGTTCTGATACAAATGCCATTAATATGGCAATGAGTTCGCGTTTATTGTTCTAGATCAACCTCCGTCTCAGTGCAAAACAACCTGTATAAAATCTGTTGCATCGGCAGATGTTATTTGCCCATCTTTTGATATATGTCGATGCCTACAGACGCTTGACGGTAAAATATAAGTAATCTGCGTAGTGTGTGTTGCTCCTTGAGTTCAGTATAGAGACCGATATGGACAGACGCGCTCAGATACAGATATCTTACCGCATCTGCGTAGTGTGTGACACGCATTACGGTTGAGCAATCGTACCGTCTGTTCGATGTATTTACTGTTTCAAGTAAAATTCTGCCGTGTAGTAATTGTTTTGAAGCAATTGCGTTTCAGTTGGAATGGTGAGTTTTCTGGTTACCTACACTTTTCTACAACGTTCTTGACTTAGAACCTCAATAATAGCAAGACTGTTGACTTGGAATAAAGCTCTTTTTAGAAAGCTCTCCCGAATATTACTAACAATATTAATTTATTTTTATTTTTTATAAATAAATAAATAATAAATAAACACCAATTTACAAGCAACAGGACTAATGATCACTAACAGTCCCTGCTTCTATATCTACTACTACTCTCATACAGACTAAAAATATTGATGATTCCGTGGCGCGGAGGTGAGTGACCGTTATTGTCAATCTGCGGCTCCCGGTTTTGAATCCCGGCTGGGGAAAATATTTATTGTAAAGATAAATATTTGTAGTTGAGTGTTGTGATGATGAAGCAGTGACAGCCCAGTGGCTATCGAACTCGCTTCTCACTCGAGCGGTCCGGGTTCAAACCCCGGCGGCACGCACCGATGACTTTTCTGAGTTATGTGCGATTTAAGAAATTAAATGTCACTTGCTATAACGATAAAGGACACATCGTGAGGAAACCTGCGTGCCTGAGAATACATCATAATGTTATCCAAGGCATGTGAAGTCCGCACTTGGCCAGCGTGGTGGACTGAGGCCTAATCCCTGCCACTCTGAGAGGAGAGCCGTGCCCAACAGTGGGACAAAGAAAGGGTTGTGATGATGTTGTGATGATTTCTTTGATCTACATTGTGCAGGGCATGCGGCGGGTGTAGTTAGTTAGATCTATAAAATCCTAATTTATAAGAATCAAAAACATATCATAATTTTAAGCTGTATTGCACCATATGCCAAAAACAAGCACAAAGCAGGTTTCAGGCGGCGTAATCCACTGGAGCTCCCTTGTTCCTGTAATTAATACGCGAAGCTTACTCGCTTTCCAGGATTCTGCCCCCTTGTCTGGGGTTGAGTACTATGCAGTGTTACTATGTCTGTTATTATGAAAGTTACGTGCAGTTACTTTGCGAGTGTTTAATGTTCATGTAATCGATGTGTGATTTTTTACATTTTTTATTAAAAAAAATTAAGTTAAGACATTTTTATGGTAACGCATTTTCCCGCGCATAATGATCCAAAATTGATCTATGTTATAATTTGTTATGTTATATTATGAATTGGATAGTTAAACTAATTGGTTAATGAATGTGAATGTGACATTCAATCTATGGTATTTATTTATTTTATTTTATTACAGATCCAAATTTAAAACACGCTATATATTTACAACTTCAAATAAATATAAATAAGTTAAACTTATAACAAGTAAAATTCATCTAAAACTCTCTCGTGTGGCACAGTACCTAGAACGCTGGCAGCCTTACTTACCTCTTTGAATAGCCAAGCTTATTCCTTGAGCAAAGAATCTGCCAGCCCACCGGTCCCTGAAGCGAGTATTAGCCTGGGCGACAGAGCCTTAATAAACGAAGTCATGAGGAAACATTTGTTTGTAATGTTTTCACAAAAAAACTACTGGACCGATTTCAAAAATTCTTTCACTATTAGAAAGCTGCATCTTCACTGAGTGACATAGGCTATATAATATTACTAGCTGTAAACGAAACTATTGTTATGTCTAATTCCACGCGAGCGAAGCAGCGGGCGTCTATTATGGTCTAACAATAAATTGTAATGTTGAAGCGAACGCAACTGCAGTGGTATTAGCTACGATATCCTCGTATTTCAGTGCAAATGTTTCGTGAAACCTGCCGCCCGCCACTCCACGCCAATGCAGAGATTCATATATTTTTAAAGCTTAGAGATTTAACAAAGCAAAAGAACATGCAGCGCCAACAAAATAGTGATAGGGTGGTCACAGATAAACGGATATTTTTATCGATATATGTTAGCAAACGAACATGCGTCACTACACTGCCGCCCGTGACAACTGCGATGCGACTGGCTTGACTAATTTTCATATTATTACGTGTACCAACTATACCTATATAAATAAATATCTATTCATTCATTTATTCATTTATACAGGTATAGTTAGTCTAGTTAACAGGTAATAATATGAAAATAAGTTAGTCGGTTCGTTAGTAGACAAGTATGAGGACATTTTAAATGAGGACTCTATAGGGACGGGTGTAAGTAATAGTCCAGTTAGTAACAATTATAAGTAAGAGCCTCGTTTCAACTATGATGGCGTTTAAAAAGCACAACCGGGACCCCTTCTAACCAAAACACAATTGCTTGAAAAAAAATTATTCTCTTTTTAAAAGCTTTTATTTAACTTCACTCGTATGTATCTATGTATGTTCTTTAATTTAATACACAATAATAATAAATATCATGGACATTCTCATACACGGCCATCTGACCCCAAATTAGGTGCGAGTTTGTACTATTGGTGTCAGAGACTGATATACATACATATATTTTTTTTTATAATATGTATGTATGTATGTCCTGGAATCTTGCAATCAATATTTCACCCACTTCCACTGAAGCTGTCGAGCTAAAATTTGGCACACATATTTGGTTCCGATGACAATGCACGAAAATAAAAAGTTATAAAAAGCTTTTTTTTTAAATTTGTTCAATGTTTGCAGCCTAGATTGCCCTATATAATATACCCTGACTCTTGCGCACTGACCTCATTAATAACAGCGGGAAATAGCCAGTAACAGAGGTCAGCGACCTTGACCCTGTAACCCTATCTTCAACCAAACTTCAACCCTCCCACTGTCCCAGGCAACTGTACCACTACCGTGGCCTAGCAACAAACAACCCTTAGCAACGCATCATTTGCAGTTTAATTGCAACTTGTCATTGTCAATTATAACAGCTTATCTTGGACTCCTACAATCGAGTGTATTAAAATATAAATAAATCAGTGAACATGTCCGGAATAAACCGACCAATGAGTCAGACGAGGAAATTGGAAACGGTAATCATTCTCACATTTCTATATAATTTTAATACCGATGTCTGAGAGTGAGTTCCCCCTATATGATTATTCTTTTATGAATTCTCAGAGAGGGGGGGGTCTCTGAGAATTCACCTTTCAGTGTCCATAACAGGATATTCCTGGAAGAGTTGAGTCTCTCCGAATACCTCCATTTAATTGCCTCCTATGACAAGCTAGATTATATGCTGTTTAAGCAAAGCTCTTTTTATTTGTTTTTTTTTTATAATGATTTGCAGACCTGTAGTGTATGTGAGTCCGGGCACCGGCCGGACAGTCACGCGCTAGCTGTGAGCAAGTTCGGACGTGCGCGGGACGCATTACCTACTCCACCTATTGAGTGATCAAAGGCGTGTTTTATTGACCGAACGGTCTACACAAACCATACCTATCTTTTCCTATCGACCTATCTTTCTTTTCTTTCTTGAACTCCCGCAGAAGGAAGCCCTGTTCCGCACGCGCAAGCGCATCCTCAAGCACCTGGTGCTGGGCTACCTGCAGCAGGAGGGGCTGGCGCACACGGCCGCGGCGCTCGCGGCCGAGGCGGGGCTCAGCGGCGACTACCAGCTGTGCGACAACATCGACCTGGATATCATCCTGCAGGTGCGTTGGCGACCAGTTTAACGATGACTTGTAAGTTGACGGTTCAAGAATTTATTTATTTTGCTAGACAACAAGTAAAAAACACAAAAAATATCGATAACTGTGTGTGTGTGTGGCAAAAAGGATAGCACTCAGCCAAATTGCTGATTTTCAGCACAACCCGATGCCTACAGATGAACACATCATGAATGCTATGAAGGTAGCACATGCAAATTGAGGTGGGATAAAACTAACACAAGGGGCAAGACTGACACTTTTAAAGATTCAGATTCAGATTAATAAAAAAAAATTGTTTGTAAAAATAATTTAAATCTATATATATAAAAGAAAGTCGTGTTAGTTACACCATTTATAACTCAAGAATGGCCGAACCGATTTGGCTGAAAATTTGTCGGGAGGTACCTTAGAACCGGGGGACTGCTATAGGATACTTTTTACATCGTTCCATTTCATTTTATTTTTTACTGACAGTTGATAATTTGACATTTTGAAATTTTTGAAGTCGACCATTTGATGTGTTTGTTTTACAGAGTACATTTTAAATGTTAGTTTCGAGTTTCTATTAGCTTATTGTGCCGATATTATCATTAACAATACCATGCCGCGACCAAGACGGTAAAATCTTTTCCGACAAAGCCGTAATGCACCTAGGATTCGAAACATTGCGAATCAAAGAGCGCCGTGTTAGTATGGCTAGACTTCGTGCTTCTTAATCACAGGAGCAAAGCGAAGCAGCCAGTGAAACGGCTCGGTTGGCAATGCGAAATCGTCTATCAAACCTCAGAGATCAACAACTAGATAATTTTAGAAGAACAAGAAGAAATTTATCAAGTACTGATTTGAATCGAGCAACGTTTCAATACGATTTCAGAACTGATTACCTACTGTCCGCCACCTGAACCATTACATTCATTGCTTCTTGGCGAAACACCAGAATCACGACATTTTCTAGCAAACATTCGAAAATATAATAGTTGTTTCCAAATGACCTCATTTGGGGAAGTCATTATGGAAGAACGAGGATTTAATCCAACATTAAAGGTATTCATTTATTTATTTAATTTTTGTACTTAAGTACAAAGAATAAAGTAGAACAATAACATACTATAATTATTACTATGTTATGTATGCTAATTCTAAAAAAAAGTGTTTATAAAACAGTAATACTGACTTTGCTTTTGATTTTGTAGATACAAGGACAGATTCACCATCGAATCGGATCATTACAACCTCTCGAAGATGCACAAAATATTTTTTTACAAATATAAAACAACTTGATCGAAGTCAAGAGAGCAATGCAGCAATGAAAAGAGCAATCATACAAGATCTGCAGCAACTATTTCATGAACTTCATGCGTTGGTCAGGTTGTTGAAAAGTGCTTTGGAGCCTATGACAAATGAGGACTACAAAGTGATGATCAGGGCGGATAAACGACCATCTGGAACACACGAACGCACATTTAACGCTCCAGATTAATTAATTAAAATTAATTATAATATAATATAATATAATTATTATTATTTGTTCTTGCGCCCGAAAATAAAACGAGAAATGTCGTCTATCACAAGGTGCTTCACTGAAGAGTGAATCCCATACACAAAAATAAATGGTCAGTAAAGAATCATTAAAATAATTGTTTTTTTAATTTATATTTACTATCTAATAAAAATAAAATCGAAAATGTACTCATTTATTTCCTCTAAGCGCGGAACAAAGTTCGCGGGGTTAGCTAGTTAATAAATAAAATTAATAAAAACAGTTTGTTTAGGTTATACAGTTTTATCTTCTATATAATAAAAATGAATCGCAAAATGTGTTGGTAAGCGCATAACTCAACAACGCCTGGACCAATTTGGCCAATTCTTTTTTTTAAATGTTCGTTGAAGTTCAAGGATGGTTTTTACGGCGAGAGAAATTTGAAAATTCATCCCCTAAGGGGGTAAAACGGGGGTGCAAAGTTAGTATGAAGCTTTGCCGTTTTTGAAGTTAGTGAATGTGTAACGCGAGCGAAGCTGCGGGCGTCCACTAGTTGAAAATAAAGATAATTAAGTAGGTAGATAATGTACTAAAAGACATCACACACATACTTCCCTCATCAATATAGGGCATTGATCAGACTAAAAAACAAAACCACCAACCTAGACACATCTAATAACTCAGCTATCATGGCTAACAAAGCTTTATTTAAACTTTAGTGTGCTCTTGACAGCGTAGAGCTTAATCTGTGCTGCTATCTAAAGTGGCGCTACCCTAGACTGCTTGGAGCGAGATAAATGTAGGAGGTATACGATGAGTATGTAGCGTCCATAGCCCAATGGCTCGAGTCGATTCAATGTGATCGAAAGAGTTAAGCAACGACGGGCGCGGTCGGTTTATGGATGGGTGACCGCTAGTGGCAAAATTTCATGGACGCTACCGTGCTTCGGAGGGCACGTAAAGCCCTCGGTCCCGGTTGTTTTCAATGCTGGAAACAGTCGTTAAGCCTTGTCGAAGACCTTCAGGTGGCTTGAAAACATTCGACACTGGGTTGGCCACTAACCCCTCCACCAATCCGCATTAGAGCAGCGTGGTGGAGTATGCTCTAGACCTCCCACAGTTGTCGCAGCGATGTACAGGATGCTATACAAGTGACCCCCACACTGCCGACAGTGCTACGTCGTAGCGCTACAGCGTAGACACGTAGCTACGAGACGCATTCACCGTAGACACGTAGCTACAGCTACGAGACGCATTCACTTGGTCCAATCTTGAAGGACTCTTTTCATGAACCAGACACGCTGTTTAAGTACGTCGTGTAACGAATAGCTGAAAATGTAGGCTCTATAGAAATGTACATATTGTATGTAAACATAGGATGTAACCTTTGAATTCAGTAGGATCTTTTGCTGAGTATTAATAGCATGTGGTTTGGTTTGTCTATAGACGGAATTTAGGAATATACTAGTTATTTATACAAATTTAAAAGTATAGTTACAGCAAAATATTGATATTTTCTGACTTCTTTTAATTGGACTACTCCATCCATGCTGGACATAGGCCTCCCTCAATCGTCGCCACTCCTCCCGATCCTGCGCTCTCTGAATCCAACGGTTTCCCGCTGTCTCCTTCAGGTCGTCAGTTCACCTCGTGAAAGGGCAGCTGATACTTAGTTTTCCGTAACGCGGTCTCCACTCGAGGACTTTTCTTACCCAACGTTTATCAGTCCGTAGAGCGACGTGGCCTGCCCATTGCCACTAGTTCACTGATCCTTCGAACTATGTCTGTAACCTTCGTTAGTTTATCGATTTCATCATTGCAAATCCGGTCTGGCAGAGAAATACCGAGGTATGACTGAGAATTTCACTGCTGAAAATTCTTCATGTCACACCTTATTGCTTCTTAGAGTTTGAGGTATAGGGGAAAGTATCCAAATATGGAATAGTACCCCAAATACGGAATCTAACCTGTATTGCGGTAGGTCATAAAACAAAATTCTATATAAAACTAGCTTACCCCGCAAACGTTGTTCTGCCATATGAAATGTAAAAGTGACGCGACACTTAGTCAATGAACGACGACGGTTTAAATATTTGAATATTTCTCATACAAAAATACTAAAATCTTGTTTAAAACACATTTTCCAGTGGAGCAAATTGTGAATCTAAACCATTCAAGAATCCCCCCGTACACACACAAAAAATTTCATCAACATCCGTCCAGTCGTTTCGGAAGAGTTCACTTTCATACACACGTAAACAAGAAATATATATATTATGATAATATAGGGGTACTATTCCATATTTAGTTACTTTCCTATAAAACCAAGTATCTATTTGATAGCTGAAGAAAATATGACCAGTCCGCATTCGATCCCTATTCGCATCCCTCTTCAATTGTATGCAGAAAGGCGACCAAACATGGCTCTCTACGTTTCCCGGCTTTCGTAGCTTTCCAATTTCCGTTCGTCGTCAGAAGTCGACGGGTGGTGTGACCTTGCAAGTTAATAGGCAGTTGAGCTTTGACAGTTTATGTGGGTGTTAACTTTCCTTTACACTTTACAAAATATAAACAATTTTATGAATATTCACACTGTTCAATGTGAAGACGAAATTTTGTGCCCCTTTTATGAATAGGACAATTATTGTAAATTTGGCATAATTAATGTTTGTATGAATAATTATTACAGAAACGTATGTTTTTATATAATAATATCTAATATGTAATATTATTTTTAAATAAATATCCATATCCATACTAATATTATAAATGTGAAAGTGTGTTTGTTTATTTATTTGTTTGTTTGTCCGGCTTTCACGTCGCAACGAAGCTATTATATGGTATGGTTTTTGTGTGTGGAGATAGTGAGGAGGGTGGAGAGTGACGTAGGCTACTTTTTACCGCGGTAAAACATCCCCATGGGAAGATATCGATGTTTTGTTATTTGCTAGATATTTAGTTCCGGATGTTGTTAATAGATGGCGTTTATTTAGCGAAAATTTAGTTAAGTAGTTAGTATAGCAGTTAAGTAGTTAGTATCTTTTAATCGTGGAACTGTCACTATTCATCCACCAATAAATGTGTCATGTATGATAAACAACTCATTGTTAATTCCCTTTGACCACGCGGGCGGAGCCGCGGGCAAAAGCTAGTATAAAATATTTTAAATATGTATAGCTCTAGCATCTATGAGACTCTTAAATATCTAGATATCTCTTAAATATCTTGTATATCTGTAGAACATCGAATATTGGGCAACCACTAATACACATTTAATGTATAATTTAGTAGTGTAAGAGCCCACTAATAATATGTCTCGCTGTTGGCCACGAGTCTCCTCTCAGAATGAACCAACTAACTGGACTAACCGTCACTAACAGAACAGCCCCCAGTCTTCTAAAGAACCAACCGACTAATATTCTAATGAACACCCTCTCTAACTAACTAACTAGTATTGCCATCCCAGTTCCTATTTAAAGTCATGTTCAAAGTCTATCACACTTTTCATGTTTTTTTCATTCAGACGGCTGATGCTAATTGCTCGTTTGCTATCTTATATCCAAAATAAAAAGAGTGGATGGAGTGGTGTACTGTTGAGGCCGAAGTCAGCGTATAGACTGCCATAGTCTACCACGCTTTTATCACCACAAAGTTGCTTTACGTATTTACTAGATAATGTCCATAATATCTATGCTAATATTATAATAAAGAGGAAAGATTTGTTTGTAATGTTATCACACAAAAACTACTGGGCCAATTACAACATGTATGTGACATACTGACATACATGTATATGTGTCGTATTGTATATTTATCTATGTGTTGGCATGCCGGAGCGGGGCCGCAGTCAAGGTCGCCGAGACTGCTGGACCGCTGGCGCCAACGCTCTGGGTTGCATCCTAAGGCTGCGTGCACATTGCACACGGTGGTAGACCCTGCATCCTTATTAGAATGAAAGTAGCTTTATTTGCACAATTCACTGAATAGGTATAATATAACAAGAATAGAAAAATACACAGAAAAATATACAAAATTATCCATAGGTTAAGAATCAATGAAAATTAGAACTAAACCTGATATTCTAGACCTTTAAATACCAGTGAATTTCACTTAAAGTGTTCCTAAAAAATACCTTTAAATGCCAGTGAATTGCACTAAGTGTTCATATAAAAGATAATAGATAAGGTAAAGGTAATAGATTAGATAAAGGTAAGGTAGATGATGCTTGGTTTCGAAGCGCGAACTGCTATTATGTAAGTTCCTATCTTTTAATCAGGAGACTAATACTGATAAAAAAATATTCCATATGTAATGAGGGTATGGTAGGGTGGTAGGGGCGCGTATGATGGATGTGTGATGTAAGTAAGTCCGTTTTGCAATTCTAATTACGTACAAATAAACGAATATAAATTTGTGAATATTCGAGAATATTGCACTGTCAAAATACTCTGGATTTTAGTTGAGTTTGTGAGTGGTGTTTTACATTGAATAGGTCGAATGTCAAAATCCATATACATAGGGGTTTAAAAACTTGCTAGTTTTATATATAAAACATTTCCCATGTGGTTTCAGTGTGGCCACATCTTAAGACTGTCTTACAATTTGCCAAAATGCATCTAAAGTAGGTAATGTTCAGGTTTTGATGTTCCGTTTTAAATTTATTCAGAAACTAAAATCCATTTTACAAAATAAGAAAAATAAAAATGGAAGGAACCACTAATTAATAACATATTACAAAGAAAAAACTATTAAAACCTTTTAGCGCCTGTTTAAGCTCCCGCTTATATTTTCCTATTGGGCAATTAAAAATATCAATGCCTTGTAAATTTTTATTTTTATGGAAAAAAGATAGCAAACGAGCTTGCAGCACCACCCATCCGCTGCCGCCAATGACAACTGTGACTGACTTTGAACAAGACTCAATTAGGGACTGGGATGGTTAGTCCAATTAGTTGAGAGAGTTAATTAGAACATTAGTTGGTCAGTTCGTTAGTAGGTATGAGGACTGGGGACTGTTAGTGATAGTTAGTCCTGTTAGTTGGTGTTAGTAATAGTCCAGTTAGTACTTGTTAGTAGGAGTCTCGTTCTAAGTCAGTCACAGATGTGTTGCTACCCTTGAGGACTAAGATGGTCGCCTCTAAAGAAGTGTAACCGGAATCCACACCTTTCCAACCGGACCACAATTGCTTTAAAAACAATTATTACACGGCAGAAATGGTACTAGGTACCGTGGCGGGCGGTGGTACTACCCCGGGTAATCAAGGCCTTGTAAATGCTCATTAAAGAACTTTGCAGAGCGACGTATAAAGTTATTGCCCGTGTAATTTCTTGTATATTTCTGGATTTAAAACATCCTCTCTTCTACTCTAAGTATATTGCCGTGTTGGTTCAAGTTCAGGTTTCACGTTTAAAATTTGTAATCAAGACTGCAATATACGAATATATTGCAATATATGAATATTGATTATGTCCTTACCAAGCTTTTTGTAAATCCTGTCCTGAGGGAGTTGTGATGTATCAAATAATTATATTAGGCAATAAGTAGGTAGTTAGAAATAATTATGTAGTATACTGGCATTCTAATAAGTAATTATTAAAAAATATTTTTTAAGAAAAGCTTTTTATAACTTTTTTTTATTTTCGTGCATTGTCATCGGAAGCAAATATGTGTGCCAATAGCTTCAGCGGAAGTGAGTGAAATATTGATTGCAATATTCCAGGACATACTACATACGAGTGAAGTTAAATAAAAGCTTTTAAAAATAATTTTATTTACAATAGCCCTCTTAAAACTGTTACGTGCAACCGGAATGCTCTCCAACTAGGTAGATAAATTATTATCAGCACCGAAAACTTGCATTTGCCAAGACTACTGACGTCAGAGCTCCAGTTATTTATTACTATTATAAGTAATAAAGAGAGCGCTTCGAGCAATATCTCTAGGGCTTATACTTGTATATTGCCGTAGTATTATTAGAATGACATAATAGTCGTGGTTTTTTAAACTTTGCGAACGACTTTTGGGTGATGACATTTTTTATCAGGATAAACTTCGTCGCTGCGACCCATAGACGTTCCACTGTAGGGCACGGGTCTCCCCCACAGAGACAGCTGCGGGAGGGCTAGAGCATACTCCACCACGCTGCTCCAATGCGGATTTGTGGAGGGGTTGGTGGCCAACCCAGTGTCGAATGTTCTCAAGCCACCCGAAGGTCTTCAACAAGGATTAACGACTGTTTCCACCATTGAAAACAACCAAGATCGACGGCTATACGTTTCCTCCAAAGCACGAAGCATTTTGCACATACTTGCTTCCTTTATTAATATTTCTTTGTATTTTGTTGCAATACATAGGTAATATTTTTATATTTTCTCAAGTGGAGTAGGAGATTCAAATAGCCTCAATACTTGCACGGGCTTCACGTGGCTCTAATATATATATACATATATACCGCCGCGATAAAGCTAAGCATTTTTTATCAATAACTCTAAGATACGACGATATACATAGATTTTACATTGTAATTTTGTGTTGCAGTTTTTTAATTGCGAAATGAATATTAATTTTTACCATAGCGTCCATACCAGTGGAACTTAGTTAACTACATATAAAAATCTTCCTTTTACAATTGTGCGTAGTATATTATTCTTCTTTGCTTACACTTGCACTACGTGTTACGGTGTTATATCAACGAGGCAGAGGTCACACACATATAACCCTTTGGGGAAATACAAGCGTGACCTTATATGATGTGTTCCAATCGCAGGACTACATCAGCTACTACCTGCTCCGTTTCAACAAGCAGCCGCAGTTCTGCCGAGCAGCGGAGGCGCCGCCCTGCCGCCCGCAGACGCGGCGCAGCCGGCCCCAGCCGCCGCCGGAGCCCGAGGTGCCCCCGGGGGACTCCGCCGACCTCCCCGCCACTTTCACCATCACTAAGTTGATGAAGGTACTGTAGGGCTATTATGAAGTCCCTGTAGCTCGGGACCAGAATAGTGCTACGGTAGCCCCTGCCTGTCGTAAAAGGCGACTAAAAGGGGACTTCTGGGGTTGCGGGAGGTGAGAGGGGGAGCTCGAATCGTCCATCATTTGACCCCGGGAAAGACGACGCTGTTTGTGGCTGCACAGCGTTGTGTAAACCGGGAAGAGCCCGTCTTGGGCGCAGCGCCTTAAGCGCGTTCTACAAGAGATCCCGGAGCCCTCCTGTAGCGCCGGAGTAGGCCACCGAGCGGGTTTTAGTGGGTGAAAGTCCCACATAACCCGGCGTCGCTCCCACGACGTTCGGGTATCTTTTCAAGGTTTCCCACTCGTAAAAAAAGGGCTATTATGAAGCTTCCATACGTGCTATGCTTGCCATGCGACATAACTAAATGACTGTATGCCTGACTGATGGTAATCATGGGTCTCATCATCAGCGCAACATAAAAGGCCAGATACTGCAATGAGCACGAGAAGGGTATGTCACGTAGGCTATTGGAGGGGCGAGCGAGTGAACTTTATTTAGGTAGAAAAAAGGGTAAGAGGTGCGAACCCTGGAAACGGCAGGGAGCGAGTTAAGGGAGACTTCAGAAGAAAGAGAGAGTACCTAACCTTTTTTCTGGTATCCTTCCTGGTGTGTCTCTTTTCATCTAGTCACATATACACAAGAGATTTCACGCGGTGCGCACGCAAGGCGGGCGGTGAGCGAATGCGCAGGAGTACCCCCGGCGATGGTTAAATTGCGAATGTCATATGCTTTTATAAAAGAAACAATAATCCCAGGAAAATCTCCACGAAAACCCGGAGGCCATGCCGGCGGTGGAGCTCAAGCCGTTCGCGGCGTTTCTCCGGAACAAGCCGCCGGAAGCGCGGCAGCTGGCGGAGCAGCTGTACCAGGACATCATCCGGCCCACCGGCGTCTCCTGGGACGACGTGAAGGGCCTGGCCACTGCCAAGACCATACTGATGGAGTCCGTGGTGTATCCTGTGAGGTACATGTTTTTTTTAAATGTTTATACCACGTTCACTGGACAACTATCCCAGTCCCAAGTTTCTCACAGGTGTCATGGGTGGAAGCGGATGAGATGGGTGGTGCTGCATGCTCGTTTGCTATTTTAATGCCAACAAGACGCCAAAAGCCAGGCTATACACCTCAGAAAATGAAAGTCCTGAGAGGCCAGAGAGGATCTCAGTCTTCAAGAATTGAAATGCTAAATTAAACCTCTATTTTACCTTAATAGAAAATTAAGATTGCCATAGTCATATAGAACAAACAACAAAATTCAATATGACGCGGAAGACCACATTTGTCACAGGTAAAACAGTTAACAGTTAACAGGTTGTCTGGGATAATTATATTTTACACAAATTGAGAATACTAGACACCCATAAGTATTTCACGATATTGCTTACCATTCTCTAACAATTAATTAAGTTGAGAAACATATTTATGTCTTCCGCCAGATACCCCGAGGTGTTCACGGGTCTCCTGGAGCCGTGGCGCGGGGTGCTGCTGCACGGGCCGCCGGGCACGGGCAAGACCATGCTGGCGCGCGCCGTGGCCGCCGAGAGCCGGTGCACCTTCTTCCATGTCACCTGCAGCACGCTCGTCAACAAGTGGCGCGGAGACTCCGAGAAGATCGTCAAGGTGACTACTAACTGAGTCTGATGGCTATCTATTCGACTTCTGTGACCCCGAGGTGTTCGGCGTGATGGAGCTTTCGTGTCAGAGCGTCATGATCAGCAACTCGATCGTTATGAGCGGCGCGCCGTGGCAGCTGAGTGCCGTTCGTTCGGTGGCGGGGATAGTCTGAGAAATTCGTCTAAGTTAGTTTCCTAAACTGCGTCAATGCCCGCCGCAATCAATCACGCTTAACTGCCGAATTTAATAACTTATCCATGGATAGATTTAGTAATCAGAGATAGACATTTGACATGTTTTATGTGGAGCTTATGTCATATTTATATCTCTGATAGATAGAGTCTGATAATATGATCGTTATCGTCTGGTGAGATCCTCTGATTCTAAACGGAAGGCTTTAGCCTATATTCGTTATCTTAGTGTGCTACTATACTTACTTGCGTTGTCAAATTTTGAGGCGAGGTTGAAAGGATCTTCAAGTATTCTAAGGAGAGCTAGGCATGGACGGGATGTCCATGATGAGGAAATGCTGGTGGTGGTATTTTTAGTATCTGATACCAACATAAATGAGTTCCGTCTTTGCAGATTCTGTTCGAGATGGCCTCATACTACTCCCCGTCGATAATATTCGTGGACGAAGTGGAGACGCTCGCCTCGGAGCGGTCGGCGGCGGGCGAGCACGAGGCCTCGCGCCGGCTGAAGGCGCAGCTGCTGACCGAGCTGGACGGCGTCGCGCGGCGGGAGGGCGTCGTGTTCCTGCTCGCCAACTCCAATATGCCATGGTATGTGCTTGTGAGGCACGCGTTGGTGTGGCGTCAATCTGTCACAAAACGCCGAGAATCGTATTCTCCACGATGTCAATGCCCGCTGGCGTCACAAATCGTTGTGACACATAGACGTCTCACTGCTGGGCACGGGTCTCCCCACAGACACTGCTGCGGGAGGTCTAGAGCATACTCCACCTCGCTGCTCCAATGCGGATTGTTGGCCAACCCAGTGTCGAATGTTCTCAAGCCACCCTAAGGTCTTCGACATGGATTAACGACTGTTTCCAACATTGAAAACAACCGGGACCGACGGCTTTACGTGTCCTCCGAAGCACGGTAGTCGTTGCTTAACTCTTTCGATCACATTGAATCGATGCGAGCCATTGGGCTATGGACGTTACGGATTGGGCTATTTTACCTTTATTTCCAGGGAAATTGATACAGCAATGCTCAGAAGGCTAGAGAAGCGAATCTACATTCCGCTACCGGATGCCAAGACCAGGGCAGAACTGTTCAAGACTCTCCTCAGCGGCAAGAACATTGAGCTGATCCCTCCGGTAGACTTCGAGGAGTTGGCGCGGAGGACCGAGGGGTACTCCGGGAGCGATGTGAAGATGGCGTGCAAGGAGGCTCTGATGGCGGCTGTCAGGAAGATGCTGCCGAATATGGGAGACAGAGGTAGGTATCTATGGTAATGTACACTAAGTATTGTAGATAAGTACGTAAGAGAATGCAGAAACGTGTCAGAAAAACATTCTATATATATAAAATGAGAAGCTAACTGACTGACTGACTGGCTGACTGACTGACTGACTGACTGACTGACCTACTGACTGACTGACATATCAACGCAGGGCCTGAACTATAAGTTAAGTAGTATAAGTTAGAAACTTGAAATTTTGCACAGGGGTTCCTTTTATAATCTAGGGGAGCACTAATAAAGGATTTTTGAAAATTCACCCCCTAAGGGGGTAAAAAGGGGGTGCAAAGTTAGTTTGAAACTTTGCCGTTTTTGAAGTTAGTGAATGTCTAATTCTACGCGAGCGAAGCTGCTGGCGTCCACTAGTCTTAGATAATTCTCGAACAATATGAATCTACAAAGTTTAAGGTAGGTACGTAGCCCGAGCCATTGGGCTATGAATCCCACTCAGGACAAAACATTCGTGGAAGAAAAATTGTGTTTATTCTATGTCTAATGTTATCTAATCTATGTAAGTATGTATTTAAAAATATGTTTGTATGTATATCAGTCTCAGTAGAACGTAGATATAACAAGAAATGACTCGACCTGCTAATTTTATCTTTCAGGCACTACACGCAAAGACAAACTATCCCTCTCTGACATCATATCAGCGATAGAGAAGACGAAACCCGTGTCGAAGAACCTGGCACGGAGACATTTGGACTGGCACAGCGAGATGGGATCGTCCTAGCGTTCTCTAATCGGTACATTAGGAATTTGATTGAATTTATTGATTATATTGTTCCAATCATCATTGTTAAGGCGCATTACCATTGTGCAAATACTGGCAATGACTTTCATGCAAATTGCACTTGTATCAACTGAAAGATTTTATTATTTGTCTTGTTTTAAGTTCAAAAATTTAATTGAAACTCCAACAACCCGCATTGGAGCAGCGTGGTGGAGTTTGCTCTAGACCTCCCGCAGCTGTGTCTGTGCGAGGGACCCGTGCCCAGCAGTGGGACGTCTATGGGTCGCAGCATAAAAGCAAGCAAGTTCATAATTACCTTTTTGACAAGAGAACGCCTGCCAGTCCATATAATTTGCACGTGTATATCCTGCCTGCAAGGCTTCCTCTATTTAATTAATATACTCTATTTTTACAATTTTAGGACATAAATCATAGCCACTTACTTTATAATTATATTTTTGTGAACTGTTTTTAGATAGTCCAATTTTGAGATCTAAATAAAAACAACCTTTTCATGTTGTGTTCAATTCGTTATTATTTAGGTACTTCGATAAGACATATTATTTTTGTAACTTCAAAATACAGAAAACGCTTTTTTTTCTGTGTTTTAAGCATTTTAAATGTACCACGTACCTACCACAATGTCGGTTGTTAGTTTCTCTAAGACATCTTTGGGTAACATAGATCAGGACAAACAACAGACTACAAATAAAACACCAATAATATTTTATACCATAATTTTTTTAATACATTTAAGATCGCTTCCTCTATACAAAATATTTAAAAATACACATTTTTTGCATCCATACATTCTTATTGAATTCAGTTTCTGTACATAATGTGATAACTATTACAACATTTTACAAAATTATTATAATATGTTACATTCGGTAGCTATAACACTTGGCTCTCGTTTCTGAGGACTATGTTACCTTGGTAAGCAAGCTGGCATACCGCACAGCTTTCTCGCAGCCAACATCAAATACTATCTATTAAAATAAATAAAGATTCAAACCAAAATACAATTCATTATTTACATTCCTTGCAAAAATTACATAAACCATAACAAGCTCGGGAGCAAAATAATTTGGAATAACTCTTGACTAGATCTAGTAAATTTAATTTTGCAGCTCATCAACTTATTCTTATGCCAATAATTACATTCAAAAATAATAAAAAAACTTAAAGAAGACTCGCAAACCTGAACTTCAAAAAGAAATTACACGTTCGGGCGAAATCATGAATTATTTATGGGCCTTAATGACCTTCGTTTTAATTGATTATTACGATTATATGAGACACATATCAATGGTACACATCCACTAACTAAAGGGAAACCCTAAATAATCTAACATCGATCGAAACAATATACATAGGAAATACACACAATTATATCTCTAGTGTGACCAATTTATTTCTAATAGGAAACGAATAGCTATACCATACCTACTAAGAATCATAGTGAAAATTTTAATATTAATTTAATAAAAAAATCTGGTTGTGAGGCACTTTTGGCACGTTCGATTCAAAATATATTTATTTTTACGCGTATTTTTCATATGGTTCAAGTTATAAATTGATTTTTACAGAACTTTTTTTTTTTCGATCAAATAGAAATTATACTTTACTATTTTATTACTGAAAGATTCGTGTGTGTCTATATTCATAGTTGAAGTTACCGGCTTAATCACGTGTGATTTAAGTCGGAAATAGGTCGACTAGTTTCGATCTATTACAATGATCATCTTCAGGAGTGAACGCGCTCGTGTGTAAGCCGGTAACTTCAACTATGAATATAGACACACACGAATCGGTCAGTAATAAAATAGTAAAGTATCATTTCTACTTTACTATCTTCAATTGATTTAAACAAAAAGAAAGAAGGAAAATTAACGAATTGTTATATTTTAACGTAAAAAATGTGGGAAGTATCTACAGACATCGAAAGTTATCGGAGTCGCTTTAATATCTGATCGACTTCAAGGGCAGAAAAATGAACCAAATTCTACATATTATTATTAGCAATGATAGTCATATATTAAAAATCTATGTAAGTGTTTTCAATAGACAATTATCATTAATCATCAATTATCATAACTTCAATACAATCGAGAGGGAAAGACAATTATAAATTTACTTACGAATTTTGTATATTTTATTAATTAAACTCACATAATTTTATTCTCGAACACATTTCTCACACAACTATCACAGAATTATTATAAAAATACCTACGCAAGCACAAGCCAATACAAGAAGATGGTAGGATAAACGTTAACGGGGTATATCACAACGCTAAATATTATAAAAACTACCATTAGGGAAAACTACTATTCAATGATATTTTGTGGGCTAACGTGTGACCCATACACAAGGCAATGGCCTGGACTAACACCTGACTCCGAGCACTAACTTTGTTCAGCTCAATGTTTACGCCATGTTCATTGCAAAACAGCAATGCGAAAGAAATGCTGCCTCTTTCGCGGCGCTGTGAGCGCTCCTGCGTGAGGGAATTCTTAAGTAAGGATGGTCCTTCTATCCGGGCAATGGCTCCAGTGATGAGCCCCGTCGGTGACACCCCGCTGTTGAGCGCGGAACTACAGCTGTTAGTCGCTGTTTCCCCCAGGTGGTTGGGGGGAAGAAGGTCCAACAGCTCTATGCTCTCTCTCAGCTCAGCCTTTCCCCCTTAGATGAAGATGTGAATTTTCCCCCTTAGATGAAGACATGGATTTTCCTCCTTAGATGAAGATGTGGACTTTCCCCCTTAGATGAAGATGTGGACTTTCCCCCTTAGATGAAGACATGGACTTTCCCCCTTTGATGAAGACATGGATTTTCCTCCTTAGATGAAGATATGGACTTTCCCCCTTAGATGAAGACATGGATTTTCCTCCTTAGATGAAGATATGGATTTCCCCCTTAGATGAAGACATGGATTTTCCTCCTTAGATGAAGATGTGGACTTTCCCCCTTAGACGAAGACGTGGATTTTCCTCCTTAGATGAAGATGTGGATTTTCCCCCTTAAATGAAGAAGATGTGGACTTTCCCCCTTAGACGAAGACGTGGATTTTCCTCCTTAGATGAAGATGTGGATTATCGGATATAGCTGATGCGGTGCAGCAATATTGTGGAATTGAATCAATAGAACCAGGCTGTGCGCCGCGCACAACAGAGGGGATGAAATGCCCCTTTGCATTTGTAACCCTTCCCTCACGCAAGGCGATAACATGGCTACAAAAGAGGCAGTAGAGTTCAGATAGTTATCCGCATACCATTAGCCTGGTGGGTCAATAGTTAAGGCTAATTTCGGCCGATCAAGCGACAGTAGTAGGGTAACACTTTAACACTGCACCAAGCGCCCAACGGTTTGACTCAATCGTTCGTGATCAATTGAGTTGAGCAAATCTGGCGCGGTCGGTTTGTATGTTGTGACTTCTAGGTAGCTAATTACATAGGCACTTCCGTGCTGCGCAGGGCACGTTAAGCCGTCTGTGTCGGTTGTTTTCAATGGAAAAATAATCTTCAAGCCTTGTTGAAAACCTTTGGGCGGCTTGAGAACATTCGACACTGGGTTGGCCACTAACCAGTGCCCTCCCACAGCCACATCCTGAGGGGTTTGTGGGACCCTACCCACCAGTGGAAGATGAGGTCTCTTTATAACTCAATTCTTAGAAAATGTATGAATCTGTATACCTATTACTCTACCGACTCATATTCAAAATAAGCGTTATCACTCATAAATTGCAAATTGCATTTTATATGTTTTTTATGTCATTAAGCAGTTCTGATATGTTTCAGATATCTAAAACTTCATATTTTGTGGTATTTAATTGAGGAACATAATGGTTATAATACAGTTATATCATAAACTATTTAATTTTTTTTTAATCCCCAACACTTTCCGTACTTATTAATTACCGTTTCAATAATAAGTCTAACATCATATTGAAGTTTTAATAACATAACACATATATTAGTTGGCAGCAATCAGATAACGTTTTATTCATGAGAATATTTATAGCAGTGTTTTTTTTGAGAAGTTTTAGAACTACATCGGATCGATCAGCACATTATCTTGGAACATGGAACCTTATGTATGTATTACTCAACCAATGAAACTATATCTACGACCTTCCTTAGTTTGACTCGCCGTTCCCGCGGCGTAAATGTTACCTAAAATACACAAACATTTCCACAGAACTAATAAACGCCAAGCGGTGACAGCCCAGTGGCTATCGAACTCGTCTCACACTCGAGGTCGACACACCGGTCCGGGTTCAAACCCAAGCGGCACGCACCAATGACTGTTCTAAGTTATGTGCGAATAATTTAATTAAATGTCACTTGCTATAACGGTGAAGGACATATCGTGAGGAAACCTGCATGCCTGAGAGGTCTTCATAATGTTCTCGAAGGCATTTAAAGTCTGCCAATCCGCAATTGGCCAGCGTGGTGGACTACGGCCTAATCCCACCTATTTTGAGAGGAGACCCGTGCCCAACAGTGGGACAAAGAATGTGTCGTGGTGTGTGTGTGTGATAAACGCCGTTGCACACTTATAAAGTCAAAGACAACAAAATGTTATTGTAATGCGATTGGTTGATTTAGTAAACAGTAATATTATTCAAAGCGTCACATCTGTTACACAAATTGGCATTAACGGAATAAATCGATTTGGTAAAACCATTATGTATTCTGTGGTAAAACTCACTTGGCATTAACGGAATAAATCGTTTTGGTAAAACTCATTATGCATTCTGTGGTAAAACTCACAATGGCCGCCGCAGCCGTTCCCGCCAACGCGGGCGGCGCTGGCGTCGCGCCGCGTCTATATGTAGAATATGATGGCGGGAATCTGGCCGTCCTCGACGGAGGTGCCGTTGTTGTTGCCGGCCGCGTAAGAGAACAGGAACACGACGCGCTCGCCGTTGCTGCAGTCGATTTGGTAAAACCATTGTGTATTCTGTGGTAAAACTCACAATGGCCGCCGCAGCGTCGCTCGCTGACAGTTCCCGCCAACGCGGGCGGCGCTGGCGTCGCGCCGCGTCTATATGTAGAATATGATGGCGGGAATCTGGCCGTCCTCGACGGAGGTGCCGTTGTTGTTGCCCGCCGCGTAAGAGAACAGGAACACGACGCGCTCGCCGTTGCTGCAGTCGACGGACGCGCGCCGCAGTCCCTTCGTGCCGTAGTACGAATCGGTTCCCTGGAAAAATTAACAAAAAAAAATTACAATAAAACATATTTTTTAAAATAAACTTTTTAAAAAAAAAAATTTTTCATGCATTGTCGTCGGAACCAAAAATGTGTGTTTCACTGGAAGTGGGTGAAATATTGATTGCAAGATTCCAGGACATAAATACATACATACGAGTGAAGTTAAATAAAAGCTTTTAATATTCAGTCTATTTTTTATTTTATGAAAAGTGACAAATTTTGGTGTGACGAACACTTGTATTTGTTCTGTATCTGGACGTCTATATTATCTATTTAAGTATGTATTCAAAAATATCTATCCGGTTGTTTTCAATGCCGGTAACAGTCGTTAAGCCTAGTAGAAGACCTTCGGGTGGCTTGAGAACATTCGACACTGGGTTGGCCACTACCCCTCAACCAATCCGCAGTGGAGTATGCTCTAGACCTCCCGCAGCAGTGTCTGTGGGGGAGACCCGTGCCCAGCCGTGGGACGTCTATGGGTCGCAGCTATACCTTGAGCTTAGCGCTGGCGATGTAGGAGGTATGCGGCAGGATCTCGACGGGCTCCTTGAACATGGCGCGGAAGGTGTCGTCGGTGCCGTCGCAGCAGAACGTCGTCGTGTTGGAGCCGCACACCTTCTTCGTCGCCAGGTGGATTATCTGGACAGTAGGTACGGATGGTTTTAAGTCTCCTGAATTGAAATGAACGAACGAAACCTTTCCTCCTCTTTGGCGGCACTATGGGCGCTCCGCGTGAGGGAATTCGGATGTAAGGATGGTCCTTCAATCCAAACAATTGCTCCAGAAAGCCTATAAGGAACGTATATGTATATATTTTAAAGCAATTATGGTCCTGTTGGAAAGGTGCAGTTTCCGGTTACACTTCTTTAGAGCCGACCATCTCAGTCCTCAAGGGTAGCAACACATCTGTGACTGACTTGGAACAAGACACTTACTAATAATTTTGAGTCTTTTTCAAAGTTAGTCACAGTGTCATAGGATGGGTGGTGCTGCAAGCTCCTTTGCTATCTTATATCCATAAACAAAACATTATTTATCTTAAGTTCATTGGTAACTACTCAAGTACTTTAAAGATAAATATATGCAGACAGAAACAATAATAAATAAGCTCACAGAACAAACTCACCTGTAAATGAACTTCATACTCAGTGGGTCCAAAGTAAGAGCCATACAGCCCGAACCCAACAACAAAGATCCTCTGGTCCACTGTGAACCTGATCCTGTCCGTGGTGCCACTGTACCCCCAGCGGGACTCGGTCTGAGAGAACCGGTTCACTGTCAGCTCCTTGCCAGTCATGCAGCACCGCGGTGTGTCGAGGAACCCCACATTCGGCTTAGGATTCACAGTAAAATACAGGAACAGTTGTACAATTTCTCGGTCATCTAAAAGGCCACTCTGGGCAGGCCCCATAGCAAACTCTTCTACTGACATTAAGGGGAATCGTATAGCATGAAACGCTCGGCCAAGAACCATACGCTGGTGTACAGCTGTGACTGGTAACTGGCGACGGAGACATTCGGCTTCGGACCAGCGGAGAACGGCTGCAAAGATCTTTGCTTCTCGTATCCTTAGTGTATCCCTGAAAAGAGAAAAAATACATACAGAAAGTGACATATTGTCTCACTGACCTGGGTCAATACAGTTCTGCGCAATGTTGTGCAATGATACTGAGGTACAACCCTAAACTTCATAAGTGACCCTAGAGAAACAAGCAGCCAGCAACAGGAAATGTATTATCTCTGGCTGTACAGAGAAGTATTTATAGACTAGTGATTGTATTGTTTTCTGTTTTCACCTTGTCATCATCTACTAGACGGCAATACTTTGGCAATTTCCTCAAAATCCAGACATTAAAATGTTTATTGGCATTACGTACAAATGTCTTTCATCCAACCAATCCAGTGCTCTTTGACTCCAGCAGTTTCAAAAAAATAAGTGTACCACCTAGCTGGCAGCAGCTGACACAAATCAACTTAATTGGTGATTAATGGTGTGAGAGTTCACATTAAAATTATTTAACAAATTAAATTTAATAAAAAGCAAAAATGTCTGAAGAGTATACCTAATTTAGTTGTCTAACTTTAACCAGCTTTATCTAGAACTGATGGTGTGGGCTATATACTGATGAAAGAAAACATGTTACTAAATTAAGACAGAAATCTTTTATAAAACAATATACCTCTCGAGTACAGCATTCAATGTGTCCTGATCAATATCGGTAAAGCCTTCAGCGTTCAACGCATCTGCTGTGTTCTTGTCTATCATCTCCAGACAAAGGGCAGCCAGTTGTGGCTCATCGAACAGGCGGGCCTGCGTCAGCAACAAGAAAGCATTGTCTGTACCAAGGTTCCTCTTAAGGAAGTCTACACAGTGTTCTTCCAGGGCTGCCACCGCATACTTCTTGGCTGTGTATAAAGTCGTCATGACGCTCTCAGGACCGATTCTTACTTCGTCCGAGTACAAAAACTTGAGCAAGTGTAAAAACGCAGCCGGCTCAACATCGGGAAGCTCAATTTCATTTGACTTAGTCGCTAGCACCCCGTTGAACATGACGTCGAACACCGCACTGCCCACGGATAGAACGAACTTGTGGGCGGGAATCAACTGCTGGTTAGCTTCTTTCCCCACGATGAAATGGACGTCGCTGAGGATTTCGTTGTTGAATAGGAACGAGAGCCGTTCTTTCACGGTTGTTTTGGTCGCCTGCCAGTTGTGTAGGCGGCCACCGTTGTTGCTGGGCTGGAGGTTTTCTATGGTGGATGAAGTTGAAGGCATCGGGTCGTTCGACTGACCGTTCTCCTCGTCCTGCATGTTAGCGTTCTGCCGCGCCAGCTGGTTGCTCGGAAGCATGTTCTGTGGCGGTGTGTCGTCCGTGGTGTCGCCTACCTCCATCCTCACGTTCAGCAGTCTGTTCACAATGTCGTTATTGGCACCTGAAGCCATTGGTCGAACTACTAAAATTAACTAAAGAACATCACACAAAATGCCGGTCGACTCCAGACACTGCGCACTGGTTTACGTTAGAATGTAAGATTTTCACACTGATATGTTTATATTGGTGAATGGCATTTGATTACTTAACGAGGCGAAGCTCAAATTTGTTTATTCACCGAAACGATCTTTTGGCCAAACCAAATCTCACTCTTTTTTTTTGACGTTATACTGAACTGACTGCTCTGACAGTTGACAGCTTCAATGACAATTTGACAACAGTTAGGTTCAATTTCTCCAGGCAATAGAATTTCAGAATTCTGCCGTTTGTTGGATTTGCCTTATAGAGATGCCTATGAGGTATAAATGAACGCACACATATTATAGAACACCTTAGGGGCTAATAAAATAAAGTAATTCAATAATTAAATTGCTGCGTCATACATTCACAAACTTATCATACATACCAATATCATTTGTAGTGAAAGTATTATTGGCAAAGCTCACATTGTATACTAATATTATAAAGAGGAAAGATGTGTTTTGTATTTAATGTTTTCACACAAAAACTACTGGACCGATTTCAAAAATTATTTTACCATTAGAAAGCTGCATCTTCACTGAGTGACATAGGCTATATAATATTACTAGGTGGTAACCGTAGCCAAGCATAGCTCTTGAACGCTTAAAAATGGTCCGGTATAGGATTGCTTCTCATAACATAACATGCATTTATAATATTGCGATATACCTACATATAAAACCCATAAAAATTTAATTACATTATCTGTTTTACACAATAAGTAATTTTGAGCTCTATTTGCATGGAACAAAGTTGATATTAGGTCTTTAGCTATGAAATTGGATATTTGTATGATAATTCTAAAACAAAATACCTATTTTGTTATTTTATTTTATATTATACGACATGCTCTCAGAAATGTACCTAACGATGATTCCTTCACTGTTACCGCAGGTTACATTTAATTTCTTGTATCGCACTTATCTTATAAAAGTCAATGATGCGGGCCGTTTGGATTTGAACCCGGACCGCTCGCTGTGGCTCGAATAAGAGGCGAGTTCGATACCCACTGATCTGTAAGCGTTGTTCAAAAACACGCTGATCAGTGGTAGAGAAATTGTCCGTTTATATAAAAAAAAATTGAGCCGTCACGGGACGCCTAGCAGATGTGAAACATCGAAATTATTTTGTACAAGTATAGGTACACAAAAGTACAGATTATGACAGGAACTAAAACATATAAGTTTTTTTTTTTTTTAATTTTATTAATAAAATAATTTCCGAGCGTCATTTGTCGGATCTGTATAGTATAAATATTCCATATTTTCCCCGCTCGCCACGCTCGCCACGCCAAAAATTTGGTTTGGCCTCCGCCTAAAGATGTTTCACATCAAAAACAGTAGAAAGTATTGTATGAACTACTTTCTACGTTACTTTACGGTCTTGCATACTTATCAACGATAACAGCTTAATACGGCTATGTAATCGCGTCGATTCAATGTGACCGAAAGAGTTAAGCAACGACGGGCGTGGTCGGTTTGTGGTCGGGTGACTGCTAGTGGCAAAATTTCATGGACGCTACCGTGCTTCGGAGGACACGTATAGTCGTCGGTCCCGGTTGTTTTCAATGGTGGAAACAGTCGTTAAGCCTTGTCGAAGACCTTCGGGTGGTTCGAGAACATTCGACACTGGGTTGGCCGCTAACCCCTCCATCAATCCGCATTGGATCAGCTCTATTGCTCTAGACCTCCCGCAGCTGTGTCTGTGGGTGAGACCCGTGCCCAGCAGTGGGACATTTATGGGTTGTAGCTTTGCTTATTATAATTTAAGTCATATTATTTTGCACACTCCAGACAGTATATTTCTGTGCTCCAGACATCTTTCTCAGACATCAGATATGTTTTCTTATCGCTTAAGATTTATATGTAATACTTATCTACTAATGCTTCCATTATCTTTATCTCTTTAATGTTTATTTTTGTAGATATTTGACATAGTAGGTAGGTTGGGATCTTAATAGAGCTGTCGTCTACATCTTGATCGACGGCTGTCGTTTTGGGACAGCCTATAGATAACTGTTCCAACACTGAAAATCAGTGGGTCATTTCTTTATATCCAGACTTAAGATTTTTACAATGATTTTAGTTGAATATATCTACAATCTGGGTTTAGTACTAACTTATATTACTTATAATTTCTGGCGATAGATATCAATCTTAATTGATACCTTACCTAGGTACGAGTACGTACCTACTCGATTAAAAATATTATAATAATAATGTTTGAAAAAGATGCAGGAAACGATTGCACCGATTTGCCGTATCTTCAATATTTTTAATTATGTAATTCTTAAGTAGGTAATACCTTCCTTAAGTAGATAGTCAATTATTCATTGACGTCAGTAGTATGGAGCATAAAGCCATCATGGAGGTTCACTGTGCCACAGAATACTGAATAGTAACTGTGACAACTTTCCGTCTTTGAATACTTTATTCCTGTCGTAATTACTTAATGGTGATCACTGATCACAACTATACTGAAATCTTCTTAGTTAAATAATAATGTAGATTTATATAGAGCTAATATTACCATTTCAATTTGCCAACTCTGCGATTTATGCCCGTTGCCTGGGTAAGTAATTTCCTGGGTAGGTAGGCAGCTGAAGGTACAATACTATGTTTAAAAAAAAATTATTTTGTTATTAGAAAGATCGGGCTATAAATAAAAAACCGAACAAGTGCGAGTCAGATTCGCGCACTAAGGGTTATGTACCATTATCTATAAAAACGGCAAAAAAAACATGTCTGTTGTATGGGACAAATGAGAAATTTTTATTTTTTCTGTTTTTAATATTTGTTGTTATAGCAGCAACAGAAACACGTCATCTGTGAAATTTTCAACTGTCAAACTATCATGGTTCATGAGATACAGCCTGGTGACAGACGGACAGACGGACAGCGGAGCCTCAGTAATAGGGTCCCGTTTTACCCGTTACCCTGTACGGAACCCTAAAAAGGAACCGGATTTCTGCCCACCTTCGCTTGAAAGATCGACAAACAAACCACAATTCAAGCCAACCTAATTATAATGACTGTGTACGTTAATATTTTTAAAATGGTTGTAAATATTTAGTTTACAAGGAAATGCAATTACAGTGAAAATTCATTAGTTTTATCTAGGTACGGTAAACCTATTAAGTACTGATTAAAACAAAAGTCAAAGCGAAACAGTCGGCGTAAATCTCGGGGAAGCCCGGTGGAACGGTCTCAAGGTGTTAAAAAAAGATAAGGTTATTTTTTTATAATCAATCAATAAATCCGACCTGCTTCTTTACATGACAATTAGTTGATTTATTGATAAATGGAGATGTGCGTTCTTCTAATGTGAATAGAGAGGGAAAAATTGTCAAGATATATACTTTCCACAGTGCCCTCTAGTGTCTCTCCATAGCTATACTATGACAGAACCTATAGTATCAATATCTATAAATCGATAAATATCTAGCCAACTATCAGTTAAATAATTAACTACGTGCAAATGCGACATTTCTCCTGCGAAAATTAAGTGCTGAACACTTGTATCATATGTCTATTGTTGAAATAAAAATTAAATCATACCATTGAATAATGCCTATGAAAAAATGAAGTTACCAGTCGGATATAGGTCCCGTGTAACATGGAGTGTACACTGGAGCCTATACTATAATTATATACTTACATACTATACGCAGGGCACAAATCTAGACTGCGTACCTGGAACCTGGAATTTCATTTTAGAAAAACCCAATAACACTTACATAGGTACAGCCACATTAAGGAGATTCAGGGTTAATAAGTGGATATTACCTACTCATAAATTATGTACCTATGCTCTCAATTGTGATCAGTAGGTAGTTCCTTATCTATACTTCTATACTAATACATATTATAAAGATGAAAGATTTGTTTGTAATGTTTTCACACAAAAACTACTGGACCAATTTAAAAAATTGTTTCACCAGTAGAAAGCTGCATGTTCACTGTGTGACATAGGCTATATAATATTACTAGGTGTAAGCGAAACTATTGTTATGTCTAATTCCACGCGAGCGAAGATCGTTCACTAGTCAGCTATAAAGAACTACTGAATGAAAGATCAATGAAACATTACACTTACGAACGAGTTTGTTCCGCCAAATAAAATACCTATAGGATTATGCTGCTGCTGCAACCTGTAGACGTCCCACTGCTGGGCACGGGTCTCCCAAAGACAAATCTTCGGGAGGTCTAGAGCATACTTCACCATGCCGCTCCAATCCGGATTGGTTAGGTTGTGGCCAACCCAATGTCGAATGTTCCCAAGCCACTCGAAGGTATTTGACAAGGCTTAACGTTTGTTTTCACCATTAAAAACAACGGACCGACGGCTTAACGTGCCTTCAGCACGGTAACGCCCGTGAAATTTTGCCACTAGCGGTCACCCATACACAAACCGACCGCGCCCGTCTTTGCTTAACTCTGTCGATCACATTGAATCGTGACTGGCTATGGACGCTACGTAATTGTCTTTATCTTATCATCCAATTAGCTAACGAGACTTACGTACACAATTTGGCTTGCGGTAAGTACCATCAAAGGGAGCAGACTACGAACATGACCAGGCAGTGGGTAATTACCCAGTATATTGTGATTATTATGATCTGATTACCTTAATCTTTGCCCGTCTAAAATATGAACCGGTTGAAATGTCGGCTGATTTCAATCTATTTCGCCGCGCACGTGTATTCTGTGGATAAATATCATGGATCAGGGATTTAGAGTGGACAAAAAAGTGTTAAAAGTTTCTTTAGTGGATCATTTTACAGTGGATCTTGATTCTTAATAGATTCGGTGGAGCTTTCTTCTGCAGTTATCCCGGTGGGCGACATGGAACTCTCCGAAAAAGGCGCAAAAATAGCACCCCTTCAGGGCCAGCGAGGTATTGAGGAACCCTTCGGTCTGAATGCCTAAGTTCAAACGAAATATAACCACCCACCAATCATACAATTAGATTGACCCGCATTTTATACAAAACACATACATAGGCTCTAGCACCTATAATAATAACAATAATAAGCAAACAGGGCAGCTGTTGGGGAGTAGCGACCCCACGGACCCGAGTTCCCTTGAGACTTGATCAGGCTCCCCATCTCCGGCTTGCCTTTACTTGCTGGTTGGAGTGGACCCCAGTAGAGGCTGCAGGAGTCTCACCTCTGGCTTGCCTTAACCGGCAGTAGGGCGTTAGAGGTATATACTCGCAAGTAGAGTGGGTAAAACCATTTAATTTAAAGCGCGGTACACGACACTGAGCCACTCACGAACATGTTGCCGCCTTTGCCGTCCAACGCGTCGGCATGTTTGGGTAGCCCATATAGTTAGTCACCATCTGCCGCTTTTTAGGTTTGCAATGATCTGAATGGCAGGTGTCATAAGTTCTCCATAGCCCATGTATCGGTCCTAGTCCAGTCAAATCCATCATAATATACCCAATATAGTTTCAATTCCTTTTCAATAGTTCCTGTACATCTGGCGGGGCCCACCTGTTTACCAGTTTATGGTGCAGTCGATCGAGGGTGTTATTCGCCACGTGTAACATATCACAACTCATTAAAACCTCTCGAAGGGGCCTCTACGTGTTTGAGCTGTGTCCCCACGCAACCCTTCCAAATTACCTGGTCCAAATCTGGACCCGTGAAATTTAATGAGATAAATAATAATTATTATTATCATTTATTTACAATAAAGTGGTAACAAGTCTTATAGCTAGGCATAGGGTTTCCGTCACTTTAAACCACACGATGGTATGCAAATGTTATTAGCGTCCAATTAATGAAACAATTTTAACTTTGACGATGATATTTATCAAATTAAAATTTAGGACTATGTATAGGTTCCATAATATGTATATTAACGAACTGACCAACTAATGTTTTTATTAACACCCTCTGCTAATTGGACTAACCATCTGTCCCTATTTGAGTCTTGTTCAATGTCGGTCACACAACTGTTCTATAAGTCTCAAGTCCGTTCAGCCAACAGACGTTACTAGAATCATTTCTATTTATAAGCGCTTAAATATTCCCCTAAAAGAGATTTTAAGGCAGATATCGATATCAATTTTTGCCACAAAACCATATCAATGACTCAGTGCCGATAGGTGCACTATATAAAGAATTGAATCAAAATCTATGCCTCGCAGTACTCAGTTGATGAGCACAAATCAGGAGTGCGATATGAGGTTGGGCTCAACGGACGACCTATGCAGTACCATCTACGTTTCTAGATGTTTGTCTATATATGTAATTTTAAGAGGATATACCTACAGATAAGCTGTGAGAGGAAATTATTTGAAACTGAAGGTATGTTTTATATTATTCGATATTTTAAGGATATGTAAGGAGATCTACGAGTAGGTTACGAAATCATTTCAATTCCAATAGAAATAACAATGGCGATTAAAACAAAACTAAAAACCAAGCTTTTATACATAACCGAACTAAAACGTAGATTTAAAAAAAATATGTTTTAATTACATTGTTTACATTAGAATTATTATTACATAATAGGTCAATAACGTTCGTAACGTTAAATTCGCATTGGAGCATCGTGGTGGAGTATGCTCTAGACCTCCCGTAGCTGTGTCTGTGGGGGAGACCCGTGCCCAGTAGTGGGACGTCTATGGGTTGCAGCGAAATACCACCAATTTCGGTCGCGTAACGGAATAACGCGCAATAGCACTAGCTACCGGGTTGGGGTTCGAATCTCAGCCGGGGCAGATATTTATTTCACAGATAAATATGCGAATGTATGCGGGTGTAAGTGTGTTAGCGTTTATTTATAAATTAGTGGACGCCCGCAGCTTCGCTCGCGTAGAATTAGACCCATCAACGACGTCTGCCCGCATTCGGGTTGCCCACTTGACTTCAAAAACGGCAAAGTTTCATACCAACTTTGCACCCCCGTTTTACTCCCTTAGGGGGTGAATTTTCAAAAATCCTTGTTTAGTGCTGTATAACGTAGGGGTATAAAAGGAACCCCAGTGTAAATTTTCAAGTTTCTAACCCTTATAGTTTAGGCCCTGCGTTGACATGTCAGTCAGCCAGTTAGTCAGTCAGCTTCTCTATATATATATATAGATGTGGGAAGCTGATGTCACTTCTTAAATAATAATTAGTGGATCATTTTCATGCAGACAGTCTAATATAATTATTATCAATGATTTATCGACTATAAATCACTTGGGCTTTGCGATAACGGTGATAGTAAATTTCACCAGCCTAACTAAACTCTGTACGAATTTTTATTTTCGGCTATACCTTTTTTTACCTCTTTATTATTCATATTTATTTAATTAAATAGAAAAAAATGTTTTTTTAATAGTTTGTATTTTATACGACGTATGAAAGTATTAGTTGTGTAATTCTAACTGAATACGAGAACGTAATTAACTGTAAGTAATTGGAAACGAAAAAGATTAGATCGAATTAAATTGAAATTAAATAAAATCTATTAAACATCGCTTTACTTTTCATTACAGATTTATATCCAGAGATATTAGTTACGTTTTAACATCAAAGATAGCGGGAAGTAGTACAGCGCAAACATGGTTGGGAATGAACCTAATAATGATCTTAACAACAATAACATCGACAAAGATTACCCAAGAGAAGATAGCAACAAATTTAACGCTCTCAAATCGAAAAACCTTACAGATAATAGTTCAGACCAATACTATAATACAAATGAAATAAATAGTTATAATGAAGATGTAGTACAAGTAGTTACATTCCAGGGAATAGATGATAAGGATAGTATATGTACTCAAGTAAACAACACAGAGAGGAAATTACCTCCTATACCCGATGGGGGATGGGGCTGGGTGGTGGTAGTTGCCACATTTCTAACGTCGGCATGTTCTGACGGCTTAGCATATTCGTTTGGCATATTGCATGAACAATTTATAGATTATTTTGGAGAATCTCAAGCTAAGACATCATGGATTGGTAGTCTTTTTATAGCAGTTCCACTAATATCTGGCCCAATAATGAGCGCATTGGTTGAACGATACGGATGCAGAAGTATGACAATGATAGCCAGCGTTATAGCCACAGCTGGGTTTTTGTTAGCTTCGATTAGTAATTCAGTAGAGCTTTTATATGTAACTTTGGGTGTAATAAGTGGCCTCGCCATGGGAATCTTATACGTTACGTCAGTAGTTGCGGTTGCCTTTTGGTTCGATAAGAGAAGAACGTTGGCGGTTTCGCTTGCCTCCTGCGGTATTGGTTTTGGAACAGTTGTATACTCACCATTGACCACCGCATTACTCAAAGTTTATGATTGGAGGAACACCATAGTTATACTCGCAGGCACGATTTTAAATATGTGTGTTTGCGGAGCTTTAATGAGGGATCCAGACTGGGTAATAGTTAAGGATATGAGAGAAAAGAAAAGAAAAGAGACTAAAAAGGCGAAGAAGTTATCACTGAGAAAATCATCAAGTCTCGGGTCAATCTCAATAATGTCCGCTGTTGGTGAATCCATTGTGCTCGACATAGATGATCTGAAAACTAAATTGAAAAATGGAGAAGATCCTAACCAGATTTTATCAATATTAAGAAGTGCTATCAATGAATCCGAAGATCTACAAATGACTACTCAAATGAATGCAGAACGGCCATACAAAAGAAATAATTCAGTCGTTCATTTACCTACCTTCATTCATCAAAATGAAGAGGTAAAACTTTACTATACTCATCGTATAATGCTTATCTTGCTTATCTATATTTCTTACGAATGTAACCCTTTAATAAAATGAATGTAAATTCTTCTCAACTATAAACTGGGACTTAATTTGCGTGTAATATCATTATTCGGCCGGTAATTTTATTGTTCAAGAAGGCGAAATATTAATCTTTACTTTTTATTTTAAGGTTCTACCTGAAGTTATGAAAAATACTATGTCAAACAAAGACCTTTGCGATATAATATTGCAAAACTATCCGCATTTAGTCATACATAAGGGTTATAAAGAAAATCTTGGCATCTCTGATTTATCTAGTAGGAATTCGAATGATTCTGGTATTTATCCGCACTCAATCGGAACGAAAACATCACACACATCAATCAACGTAATAGTTCCTAAAGATGAAAAATTAAATACATATATAGATATCAATAATAACATCGTATACCCTGAAGAACACAAGAAATCTGGAAATGACAATATTATGGACAAAAATGTATACAGAAACCCCGTGGTACACAGGCGCGCATTGATGAATGTACCTCAGTATAGAGTGCGAGCTTCGTCGTTGCCAGATATTTCCAATCCTTTTAATACATCTATGGAAATGAAATCTGAAGTTGATAAGGTACAATTAACTATTTAATTTATTTCACTTCTCTCTTATTAAAAATGTAGAAACTGTCAATAGGGAATGGAACTTCCAAACTTCCAGTTCCTCTTATTGATTTATCATATAAATTAGCGTTATTTATTTCAAGACTTTTTAAGTTGGTATGTATGTATCTAACTAATGTGATGTCAAACTTAAATGTTCATTTGATATTCTTATTTACAGAAGTGGTACGGCCCAGTGCTGAAGATGTTGAAGAAGAATTTCAACTTGAAGTTGTACACAGAGTTCCACTTCTTGATGTTCAATATCACGTCGCTCCTAATGTCCATTTGGTCCATCATCCCGTTCTTCTTCCTCAAGTCCTATATGTCCGATTTGGAGGTCAAGGATGATCAAGTCATCACCGTGATTGGACTTGCCAGTGGCATTGGAATCGTAAGTTTTGCCTACTTTATAGGCGCAATTAATATTAAGTATCTGTATTTAGGAGAGGCCTATGTCCAGCAGTGGACCTCAAAAGGCTGATGGATGGATGGATCTGTATTTGGAACTGAGAAAAATCTTTTGCATTCCTCTTCCTTTCAGATACTGTTGGCCAATGTTCATTAATATCTTTTATTGCTATTTCAGGTGTTCCTTGGTTGGCTTGGCGACAAACCATGGTACAATGTGACGAAGGCTTATGCCATATGCCTCATTATATGTGGTATATCTGTTGCACTAATGCCTTTCGTGATCACCGAGTATCCCCTGTTGCTTCTCAATTCCATAATATTCGGATTATCCTTTGCCAGTTCCTACTCTTACACTCCCGCCATATTGATGGAGCTTGTGCCAATCGACGTGTTCACCATGGGATATGGAATGATCTTGCTGAGCCAAGGTATCGGCAATCTCGTTGGACCTCCTATCGGTGGTATGTCAATCCTAATAGTTCTTTTATATACAAACTTGAACATCGCATTATAAAGCTCAAAGTTTAATCAGTCAAACTCATTCATTTAATTTTGTTTTTGTTTTTATTGGATCGTTAAACCTTGTCCAAGACCTTGTGGCTTGAGAATGCTTTAGATTACCCTCAGCTGTGGTTGTGGGAGAGACCCTAGCCAAATAATGGGACGTCTATGGGTAGCTAACTAGATATACATGTTAATTACCAAATACATTTCAGGTCTCCTCTTCGATATAACCGAAAGCTGGGACCTGACTTTCTTCGTGGGAGGAGCGTGGTTAGTGATATCCGGGTTGTGTGTGGCCACCATCGCTTACATGAAGAACTTCAGGATATGCGGCAGGGCACCATTGCTGCTGGTAGTGGAGGAAACGAAGACTCGGGGCAAGCCCACGCCCACTGGAAACGTATAAAGATGTATAAACTATGACGTAATCGTTTATTATGAGGTTAGGTCATACAGACAAATATTTGCAATTGTTTTTCCGATGGAAAGGCGTAGTTTCTGGTTTAGAGGCGTTAGTCCACAACAACCAATGCATTCAACCAACTTCGAGCGAGACTCTTAAGGGTCCTGTTCAGGGTCTGTCACAGTTGTCATGGGCGGCAACGGGTGGTGCATGCTCGTTTGCTACCGTATGATCCTGCACAAAGGCTGAGTATCGTTTTACAAGGGAAATTAACAATAACTAGATGGAATGTAGAGCTTAGAAAAGATTGGATTATTTATATACATATAGTACTTATAAGAATGTTAATATAGTTATTTATTACAATAGTTATAATAGTAAATTGAGTAGGAACGAGATGTAAGAGAGGAATGTAAATTTTTTAGCTTTACTAGCTTACTAATTTAGTACTTGTGTTAAAAATTGGCTTGTTGTAAATATTGACTCTGATATGTTTTAAATCAACATTAAATAACTCACTTATGTATTAAGTTCTATAGTACGAGTAGTAATATGAATCTTGTGACAGAATGTGTAAAAGTAGAATTTGTACGTAGTACTATATTATTTTCTCTGTGGTAGAGTGGAATAAAAATTTAAGCAAATGAATGGATTTTATTTTAAGCGTATTATGTATCTGTAATTATTCATCCTAATAAATATAGCAACATGCATAATGCTGAATGACTAAGGACAGAAAAAAAGTTTTTAGTGTATTTACGTCTTTTTAAATTTGTGGTTAAGTAAGTTTCCATCCACAAACAATCTGACAAGAGCGATACGACAAAGAAGAAGAAGAAGAAGTTTCCATCCACACAGTCCATTAGTCATTTGTTTACAAGGCGTACCTAACTACAGACAGACAGAAACAGATATGACAATTCCCGTTGTAAAAGTTATTTCTTAGTACCCTCAAACCATCGTCTTATTTACAAATATTTCACCTTTACTTTCGATCTTTCGACATAATAATACATCTCTGCTGGACGTAGAACTTGATCGTTACTTACATAGCTATTATTTAGTTAGCTAACCCATAGACGTCCCACTTCTGGGCACGGGTTTACCCCACAGACAATTCGGCGGCAGTTCTAGAGCATACTCGACCACGCTGCTCCAATGCGGATTGGTGGAGGGGTTAGTGGCCAACCCAGTGTCAAATGTTCTCAAGCAATCCGAAGGACCTCGACAAGGTATAACGACTGTTTCCACCATTGAAAACAACCTGGACCGACGGCTTTACGTGCCCTTCGAGGCACGGTAGCGCCCATGAAATTTTGCCACTAGCGGTACACATCCACAAACCAACCGCGCCCGTCGTTGCTTAACTTTGTAGGACACATTGAACTACGCGAGCCATTGGGCTATGGCAGCTACAGTAAGTACGAGTAGGTACGCTAAGTAAGTTTAAGGAATACTTAATTTATCAATTAAAGAGTCACATTTTACCTGTTACATTTTATTGCTACATAAGGAAGACAATGGAAAAACTCTATCTAGGCCGTTAGTACGAGAATACTTTTATATACCTACCTACTATTTATTTGTGATCCAATATGTACATTAGAGACTTAAGTATTAAGATGAGTCAGATGAAGGCGCCAGGACAAAATGTCATGAATTTCAGTCGGGCTTGCGCGGAGGTCAGCAGCTAACGCGTTCGGGCAATATGAGACTTCGTTGCAACAAATTAAGAACTAGTTTTCCAATTACAAGGCAATCCAGTATTCGTATTCGGTTAAAAAGTTCTACATTGAAATATTAGTGTCGCGATTGAAATTGAGATTGTGATTGAAGGTAGGATTGTATTTGAATTGTTTTATTAACTGTCTGACTGTAACTCATTAGCAGTCAACCACGCAATCCTCACAAATGAACTAAGGAGAAAATGCTAGGGTACCATAATGTCGATCTAGCCATAGAGCAAAGCAAAATACTTAGAGCCCGCAGCTTAAGGGCCCTCCTCGTGTTGATTATCTATAAAAATGTTGGCGAAGAGCTTAAGATATATACCTAAAAGCGAGACTGAGACGGACGGATCAGAACACATAACATTTACAACGGGAATTGCCTGTTTCTGTGTGTCGATAGTTAATACGCTTTGTAAACAGAATATGACTAATGGACCGTGGATCAAATGTATGACGTATAAACGAAGATTAAGTACAAATATTCCATCAAATACTTCCTCTCTCGAAATATTGACTGTCTCGTCGTCACCAACCAATACTAGAATTATATCCCGATACTATTAATAAACATGCAATAAGCATTAACGATATAAATAAGACGAGATATAAAATGTAAATTCAGTTAGAAATTAAATTGCACAATTTAAGCAATTTCAACGAAACGTACTCAAAAAAAAAAAATTCGTATAATTTAAAATATTTCATTTTATTGAAAATTGTGAACAAATAGTGATTGGGGCTCACCTGGTAAGAATACGATATAGTACTTGTGTAGCCCTACTAAAAATACTACATTACGTTTTTATCTATCACCGGTTCACAAAGTTGACGCTACAGAGAGAACACGGCAAGAAACACATAGTTATTCTAATTACAATTAAATAATTTAATACAGGTTCATTACAATTAAATTTAGAGTGAAGCTGAAAATACTTCGCAAGAAGGGTTTTTATCGTTTAGAGTTTTTACTTATATATTTTTTTTATTACTTTTTTTTTTTTTCTGGGAGGGATGTAATATTTTCCGGTATTTTAGTGTAGAAGCGAACACAGTTCCTAATAAAAGATTTTAAACTTTACTTAGTTTAGAACTAGGTACAATTAATTTATTTTTATTTCTTGTATTAAATTTATGTCCACTGTTTTATTTTTACAATCAAATTATGATATTTACGTACATACATAATACATATGCCAGTAATCTCATTTTCGTAGTACTTTAGGATACATGAAATACGATCTGAAAAATAAAACGACCAATTAGAGCACCCGGTAGGTACTCCGTTTTCCGAGCCGTGGTCTCAACTGAAGTAGGAATCGTTAAAGTTAGTGTTAGTTCGAGTAGTACTTGTACTATTAAGTATTCTGTGGTAGTACCTAGTTAGGAGGTAGTGTAGTCAGTTACTTTACCTACTTATTCGTAGCGCCACCGAGTCGTCACTATATTTATTTTACGGTGTAGATATTTTATCACTGTCCTGTGTTATCATTTCATTTATTGTCACATAAACTTACTCTGATTGTTTATTTTTCAGAGTAAGATAAGGTGCAGGCAGCACGCTAGGATACAACATCCTAGCACAGAACAGTAAAAAATGGAAGGAAATGAACGAAATACTTCAATACTAAAAGGATGCAATAATGAAGGTTATATAAATGATAATTTAAATGTAATCACCGATCTGAAATATGAAAATAAAGTGGAGCTTACACAATATCGTGTTCGAAATGATAGTGAATCTAAAAGCGACGACGGCAAATTAACAGAAGAAAGAGTTACATTTGAAGGACTAAGTGATAAAGACAGCATATGCTCTGAAGAATTACCACCCATTCCAGACGGAGGTTGGGGCTGGGTTGTTGTGTTTGCTGCCTTTTTGACTGCAGCGTGCGCTGACGGTCTAGCATATTCCTTCGGTATTTTACATAAGGAGTTCTCAAAAACCTTCTCAGAGTCACAATCTAAGACTTCTTTAATTGGCAGTCTTTTCGTATCAATCCCTTTACTCTCTGGGCCTATTATGAGTGCTTTAGTGGATAGATATGGTTGTAGACCTATGACAATTATAGCCAGTCTTTTGTCAACGGGGGGGTTTCTACTAGCTTCTGTTAGTAATTCAGTAGATATTTTATGTTTAACGTTAGGTGTAATTAGTGGTTTATCAATGGGTATTTTATATGTAACTTCAGTAGTCGCAGTTGCATTCTGGTTTGACAAGAGGAGAACGTTAGCTGTCTCTCTTGCTTCGTGTGGAATTGGATTTGGAACCTTTATATATTCACCTATGACTGAATATTTCGTTCAAGAGTTTGCATGGAGAAATACGTTAGTTTTATTGTCTGGAACTATATTGAATATATGTGTATGTGGAGCTTTAATGAGAGATCCAGACTGGATAATAATTAAAGAAAAACGCGAAAAGATTGCCAAAGCAAGGTCGAGGATGTCATCGAGTGCTGGGTCTATATCGTCAAAATCTATTGGAGGGGAATCAATGTTTTTGACTGCTGATGAACTAAACGACTTAATGAAAAGTGGAAAAAGTCCTGAATATATTCTTGCTACTTTGACAACAACCTTGGCTAAAGCCGAACAATTAGAAGTTACTACCCAAATGAATGCTGACATTTCAGTTAAAAGAGTTCATTCTGATGTTGTTTTACCAACTTTTATTAATCGACATGAACAGGTAAGAATTTGGTTCATACGCAAACAAATAATCATAATAAAACATCCCAGGATCTGAGGCAATTGGCAAAAGTTTCAAAAAGTTACGAATCCATAGTCATAAGTAGTGACTTGTACTTGGCGGATTAATTAAGCGCTAGATATGTAGTGAAATGTTCAGAAATCGGAAACCATTCGAAACATTTGGCATATGCCTTGGGCCCTGCAAGGATTTCATGACTATGATCGGATATTCGTAGGTCCGGAATCCAACTAAAATCTAAGAACACACAGTAAATGAGTAAATACACTTTAAGTACTTGTTGTTAACGGTTGTTTTTAAAAAAAAATATTGTGTGTACTTTGTAGGTACCGACAGAGGTTATTGAAAATCTCTTGGCAAATAAACGTCTTTATAATATTTTACTACAAACACATCCACATGTTATATGCCGGCGAAAATCTGACGTTAAATTGAACGTTGAAGATTTATCAAATATTCAAAAGGAACCAGCTCAATTACAAGTTACAGTGAAGGCTAGACGGCCGACAGCCAAAGCAGTTCAAGCTCTTGTTATTGAAAATCAAGATATAGATAAAATTACTGATCTTCAAAATGCAGCATCAAATGGTGAAAATACAGAAAAAAACACCGAACAAGCGCAAAGAAAAAATGATACTCGTAAATCTCAAGCGGTTGATAAAAACCAAATAAAAGGCTTGAATCAAAATTCTAACTGGTTCGCGAGACAATTTAGTAGTGATCATCATTACCTACGAGATGTACCTTTGTATAAAAACACTATAGTTCATCGAGGGGCTATGCTGAATGTACCCAGATATAAGTTAAGAGCTTCTTCATTGCCAAATATTTATAGGAATTCAAATTGGTCGGTATGGTCAGATTCTGATGATGAAAGGGTATGTTCAACTTCTCTTTTTTTTCCTGTTTTAGTACTGTAACACTATTTTAAATTTGTGTGTAATATTTCTTACATTTCACAGAGATGGTACCACCGCATAGTAGAAGTGCTGAAGGAAAACTTCGATTTCAGAATATTCACGGAGTTCCATTTCCTAATGATTAACGTAGCATCCCTTCTGATGTCGCTCTGGTCCATCATTCCGTTCTTCTTCCTCGCGTCGTTCATGACAGAGCAAGGCACAGAGGGAAGCGCTGTAATGATCATGGTCATTGGGATTGCAAGCGGTGTAGGAATTGTGAGTAACAAATTAGAGAATCTCGACTAAGTATAACATTGACAAAAGAAGACGTCATTGCACGCACTTGTTATTCAGCAAATAAAAATACGCAAATTCAATTTCTGTAATAAACTTGGAACCAAATGAGTTCTGAGACACGGATATATTGCTTAATTTATGAATAATATTCAATAAATCTTATAATAATCATCATCACAACCTTTTCTTTGTCCCAGAATGCGAAAGATTAGACCTTAGTCCACCTCGCTGGCCAAGTGCGGTTTGGTAGACTTCACATGCCTTCGAGAACATTATGAAGAACTCTCAGGCATGCATTTCCTCATGATGTGTGTGGTGCATGCCGTTTGTGTTTGAACCCACCGCTCGAGTGAGAGGCGAGTTCGATTGCCACTGGGTTGTCACCGCCCATTTATATATATAATATTATAAATAATAATAATAATAAATATCTTGGACATTCTCACACACGGCCATCTGACCCCAAAGTAGGCGCGAGCCTGTGATATGGGTGTCAGAGACTGATATACATACATAGATATTTTTAAATACATACTATTAACATCCAGACACAGAACAAATACAAGTGTTCGTCACACGAATATTTGTTCTGAGTGGGATTCGAACCCACGACCTTTGGCGCAACAGACAGGGTCACTACCGATTGCGCCAACGGGCCTGTCATATTAGTGTTATATTTCAGGTGGGACTGGGCTGGGCGGGCGACCAGCCGTGGTTCAACGTGACCAAGGCGTATGCCGTCTGCCTGTTAATCTGCGGCCTGTCTGTCGCCGTCATACCCCTCGTCATAGCCGAGTACTGGCCCCTAATCTTCACATCCGCCGTGTTCGGCCTATCGTTTGCCAGCTCCTACTCCTACACACCCGCCATCTTGATGGAGCTACTGCCCATTGACTACTTCACAATGGGATACGGGATGATTTTGCTGAGTCAAGGCATCGGGCATTTGATTGGACCTCCTCTGGGCGGTGAGTAGCCAACTATTTTTATAAATAAGTTCGGTTTATGCCGGCCATACACGGACAGCTTGAAGCAATCAAGATCGACTGCTTTATGACAGACCCTTCCTCCTCTCACGCGGCGCTGTAGGCGCTCCTGCGCTGAGGGAATTCGGAATTAGGGGAGATCCCCTCTATCCGGGCAATTGCTCCAGGGGTAAACCCCGTCGGTGACTTCCCCGCTGTTGAGCGTGGGAGCCAGTCGATCGTCGCGCACGCGGTAGGCGCGCGCGGTTCTACTAGCCGTTAGTCGCTAATTCCCCCCAGATGGTCGGGGGGGAAGAAGGTCCAACAGCTCTCTAGGGAGCGGTCGGCCTTCAGGGGGGCGCGCGTGCAGCGGCGCTATCCCCCTTAGATGAGGATGTGGCCCATTGTCGGCGCGGTTATACATAACACGCGCCAACCGGATCACAAACTCATCCAGCGACTCCAGCCTGCAGTCGCGCGCAATCACCGCGTTCCGGACGTAGCGCCCCGCTCCTGTGATTTCTCGCAGGGCGAGGTTTTGCTGGGCCTGAAGACGCTTGCGCTGCGTGGCCGCCGCCAGAGCATACCATGCTGGCGCCGCGTACGTAAGCCTAGATCGGATATAGCACTTGTATATGCCAAGTTTAGTGCGCAGTGGTAATCGGGATGTCAACACGGGCCGGAGCATCGCTCTCGCGGCTCGTGCCTGGCGGTGCACTGCTTTATGCTGCGACTGCATAGTAAACTACAGCCTTCTACATACGTACATACACGAAACTGCTCGAGCGGTTGCAACTGCTTCGGCCGCTGGCGACACGGTGAAAATTCATCGTGCGGTCAAGCAGTCGCCAGGAATACACTGAATGCTCGAGCTGTGGACTGCTCTCGCGCACTCAAAATTCTCAAAATTTAAATTATATTCCTCATTATATTCCTCAAAATCAATGATTCTACTAATTTAAATTAACAATGAAATTGCGTACTGGTCGAGAAGTTAAAGTAAATCAATGGCAGCTTCAAGCTACAGATCGGTGGAGGGTTAGAGACCCTCCACGGTTTTGTAATGCATGTTAGAATTTAGTTAATTACAAATTAGATTTGGATCATTTAGTATGTTATAAATTAATATTTTTAACTTAGACAGAAACTAGAACCGATTTCTTTTGACATTCGTTGAGCGTAATAACCTTAAAGCGAAATAAAACATTCATTTCATTTCTACGCCTGTAAGACACTGTCATTTTCAGGTTTCATCTACGACATCTCCAAAAGCTGGGACCTGACGTTCTACGTGGGCGGGCTGTGGCTCGTGATCTCCGGGGCGTGTGTGGGCGTCATCCCGTACACACACAACACGCGGCTGTGCGGGCGGGCGCCGCTCCTGAAGGCAGCAGACGGGAGGAGCCGCACTGAATCTCCACTCTGAATGTTCCGAACGGTTACGTACCTCTGAGTTTGTCTGTCTATACTAATATTATAAAGAGGAAACATTTGTTTGTAATGTTTTCACATAAAAACTGCTGGACCGATTTCAAAAATTCTTTCACTATTAAAAAGCTACATCTTCACTGAGTGACATAGGCTACATAATATTACTAGGTGTAAACGAAACTATTGTTATGTTTAATTCCACGCGAGTGAAGATGCGGGGTCCACTAGTCACATTATAAAGTGAATAATGAAACGAACATTTTATCCGTATAGTTGTTTACCTACTTTAGTTTTGGATTGACAATAAGTGCTTGTTCACGTAGGAACGCGCGGGCGCGGTAGACGTTGCGAGCTCGTGTTCACATTAAAAGTTCAGGTGACCATGTCAGTTTGTTTGTCAGTTAATCTTTGAACAATTTAAGTAAAATACCCGAGATTCCGACAATAACAATGGATGTACTGAGTAACAGCAAAAATCAAACTGAAATATTGTATACAACACAATAAAAATACATTTTATTTTTATACTAGCAGCTTCGCTCGCGTGGAATTAGATATAACAATAGTTTCGATTACACCTAGTAATATTAAATAGCCTGTCACTCAGTGAATATACAGCTTTCTAATGGTGAAAGATTTTTTGCAACCGGGCATAAATCCAATCTCAGAGCTTCTCTAGGCATTACAAGACTGAAAAATCCAATAATACTTTGTTCAAGCCAGGGTTCGAACACAGGACCTTCAGCCTACCAGTTGCGCTCGCGACGATAAGACAAGCGAGGCAATCAAACTCAGTAACAGTAAACTCCTCAATAAAATTATATAACATGTAATTTAGGTCGCAATAATCTCAATAAATTATGTAAATCCCCTTTATTTGTTTAAATTGCCAGCAATTACCTTATCTGATCGTCACATCTCATTCAAATAAATTCTGACAAGACTTATCTATTCTTGGCCTAGATTTTGCGTTATCTGTGTATGCTGATTTATCAATCTAAGATTATTATTAACTAGTGGACGCCCGCAGCTTCGCTCGCGTGGTATTAGACATAATAATAGATTCTTTTTAACGCGGTAACTTTAGCTCCACAAATTTGTAATAAATCCGTAAATGTGTTGTGTCCTATGTTGATTTTACACTCACAAACTTTCAATGCCATACTTATTTATTTCTAATCAACAGCCTAAAATATAAATTTTATGCTTCTAGTTCTAAAAATGACAACACTTTCGTACTACGTTTCATCCCCCTTTTCAACCATTTGCAACCCTTTTTTCCAATTAAAGAGTTCTTTCTGAGGCTCTAAACTATCTGTGTACTAAATTTCATTTAAATCGGTTCGGTAGTTTTGGCGTGAAAGCAAAACAGACAGACGGACAAAGTTAGTTTCGCATTTATAATATTAGTATGGATAGGTACCTAATATGTAATACCACGTAATACACACCACGTAATAACACAGTGATACAAAAGTTTAGCTCTGAATAAAATCCGGAAGGGATAAAGCCGATTTCGTCAATTTTGTGTAGGTATTATCAGTCCTAGCTGCAGCAGCCCTTTTTTTTGCAGTTGTCCCGCTCACGTTATAAGGGGTTGAGACGGACAGCCCAGCGCGACGGCAATATCATGGTATAAAGAAGTCGCTCCACTCTAATGGCAATAGTTTCGGTTTAAATTGGATTTTCAAATGTTCCTGCGCTGGCATTTCCTTAAGAGGAAGGTTGCTTGCATTTATTCAAAATCACCACCATTGTAACTCTTCCCTCTTACACGCGTCTTCTCTTAGAACATGTCAAGTATTGACCAAAATGGGGCATGTTCAACGTTCACTATTAGACCAGTATCTATCTATCGTAACTCTTACTTGAAATAAAGTCGAGGTAGTTAGCCCAATGGCTTGCGTCGATTCAATGTGATTGAAAGAGTTAAGCAACGACGGGCGCGGTCGGTTTATGGATGGATGACCGCTAGTGGCAAAAAAATCATGGACGCTACCGTGCATCGGAGGGCACGTAAAGCCGTCGGTCCCGGTGTTTTCAATGGTGGAAACAGTCTTTAAGCCATGTCGAAGACCTTCGGGTGGCTTAAGAACATTCGACACTGAGTTGGCCACTAACCCCTCCACCAATGCGCATTGGAGCATTGGAGAAGCGTGGTGGAGTATGCTCTAGACCTCCCACATCTGTGTCTGTGGGGGAGACCCGTGCCCAACAGTGGGACGCCTATTCAGCGAGCGAGGTACGTAAATAAAAATTCAATAACTACGCCATAATAATTTTAATTTGGAAGAGAACAACAATTGATGAGAGGTACGGTACACTTACAAAATCAGTGTCGGGTAAGAAAATAATAATATTACACAGATAGTTAGTAACGTAATACAGATAGTAACATGTAATTCTAAGATCCATTTCTCTATCATGTGTAGATCGATGATATGACACAACTATAGGTCAAGCATAGCATGTGTTTAAGCTACTTCAGTATTTAGATGTAATCAGCTTTTTCTATGGCATTTTACGTTCAGCCAATGAAAAGTATTTTTTATAAATCAGGGGAACAAAGTTTATTTAATAAGACAAAAGTTTGAATTTAAAAAGGAAAGATCAGGAGTAATAAGTTTACCATGAGTACTAGATCTGTGTATCAATGTCGCGCTGTGGTAGGTACCTACTCGAGTTATAGCTCCTGAAGACCCCAAACGGATGAACCTATTTTGATTCAGTTTTATTTGTTTATTGTTGTATTCTTAGTCTTATAATTCATTATGATCTGCTCAGATATTATAAGAGCGAATTTAGTAAGATAAAATATATATGTTAGTCTCATGGACCTTAGAATTACTTACTAGTATGTTATAAATTTGTAATAATAATTATACTATAGTTCTCATTTTATAACACATGATGGACATAGTATATTAGAGGAAATTGTATTGATTGTCTTCAATTATTATTAATAATGTATTTGGATTTTCTTTAGGGAATTAATAAATATTTTTTTATCGAATAATTTCAGTTACATTTCATTTTGTGCCTTCACATAACATAATTGTCAAATAAATCATAGTTAGTTTATACAAAAATAAGTAATATTTATTTGATTGATAGGTCACAACTTTAATTATTTATTTACATTGCCTAAATCATTGTAATTTTGATAATATATGAATAAAAATATAATTCTGTTAAATTTATTACAATAATACCTACTGTTTCGAAAATATGTGAGTTATAATAGTTAATTATTTATTTTATATTTGAGTAAATATTCAATTGAAAATACTATATAATTGAGAAAATATAAAGAATGTCTTTGAATAAATCCGGATATATTATATTTTGCCATAGAATATCTTGTTTGAGCATCAGGTAGATTTACAACAATTATAACATCCATAAATTTACAAATAAGCTATTTTATTTTTAATAATCATAACATTTAGAATATGAGCCAAGAGGTAGATAAAGAGATCGTAAGTTAACGTATATACTCGCTTAACATTAATTCTTAAATCAGTAGTATTCATAAGATTAATTAGCATCAAATGTTATTACTTGCACATGTTTTAAAAATGTTTGTATGTATTACCCTTTTCGTATATATACTAAAATATTTTTTCCAAAGGCCACTACTAATTTGCATGAAACATTAACATATTTACCGTTAAATGTTGTTTCTGTTATATTACGGTTTTTGTAATAGAACCATTTTATTTTCTTAATATGCGTTAACAAGTTTTCATTCATAATTCAGATTCGATAAATATTTTGACAGAAATACAATGTATAAGAATAGATTTATACAAATAAAACATTTTGACATTTTAACACTTCCAAAATTTAATTTCGTATTTAACTTATTTTGTTGGTATTAATTAGTTGATATTACCTAATCTAATATGTACCTTTAAGTATTTGCATACCTGTACAACGGCTGGATAAAAGATATTTATTAAATAATTGCAACATTTAAACACCACTATTAAATATAATAGGTACTCTAATATTAATATATATAAACAAAGCAAGATATTTTTTCAAAGAAAGTAGATCAATTGTATAGGTACAAAATATATAGAGTGAGATAAGTAAAAGGTATAGGAACAGCTTTAGTGGATTAAATTTCAAAACGTGTGCCTTTTCAAAGGTGAATAATACATTTTAATAAAGTACTACTAGTTACTAAATAAAACTTACTCTATATAGGCTTCTAATTAATTACAAATAGAAAAATTCGAATTGAAACAATCATTAATTTGCAATATGTAACAGGTTTAACACTAAATGCATAAGAACTTTACATGATGCCTTAACTAACTTTAGCCTTTGACACAACCAGTTTGTAATAACTGACCCTTTTAGTTTATTATAATGTAGACCTAGTTTCATAAGGTAATAATAATATAATAATGGATTATAATAAAAATAATCATAACATAACTTTGTGTGCGTTCACTGGATCACGGGCTACCACGATATAGAATACCCAATATTTAACAATATTAATCATTTTTATAACAATATATAATTAATAAGTTGCATCTAAAATTTTAAGAAACTCACACGAGTAATCATATTTCTTCCGTGTAAAAATTGTTTAATGCAATTATGGTTCGGTTGGAAATGTGTGGTTTCCGGTTTCACTTCTTTAGAGGCGACCATCTTAGTCCTCAAGAATAGCAACACATTTGTGACTGACTTGGAACGAGACTGTTACTAAAAATTAACAACTGGACTATTAATAACACCAATTAATAGGACTTCTGTCACTAACAGCCTCCAGTCCGGATACCCACTAACAACCTGACCATCGAATGTTCTAATTAACTCTTTCAGCTAACTGGACTAACCATCCCAGTCGTTATTTGAGTCTTGTTCAAACTCAGTTGTGATGGGCGGCAGATTGGTGGTCCTGCAAGCTCGTTTGCTACTTTACATCCATAAACAAAAACTATCATTTATATGTAGAACAGTATTTTAAACTAGGCCTCATTAACAGTGAAAGGCTACGCTCTTAAAACTAACATTAAAACGACATAGAAAAGGACGTAGAAAAAGACTTAGACGAACCTACTCGTACTCTCACTGGAAATCACCTTACGTTGCTTCAGACAACATCTTTATATCTGACCAAAATCATATCTGACCAAAAAATAAAATTAGTAAGGTTAGGTAACAAAAGTTCCACGATTTTTTTAAAATCCTATTTGATTTATAAGTGATATACATAAAAACTTCGATCAATAATGTATTGATCGAAGCTTAAAAACCATAAAATTGACATTACCAAAAACATGAAGATAATTTCTTTAGTATTTTTGGTCAGAAAACACTACTTACAATGAAAAATTGTCAAGCATAGACACATTTTATAATTTAATTGCCATCAACTCTTAAACGCTAACATAATTATATAGAAGGTGATGTAATACTTCATCGTAGGTATTCCTATTATCCTCAACAGCAACAGATCCACCCGCATCACTTACAGACATATTTACTATGAAGTCTATGCTATGTGAGCACTTTTAAATATATCTTCAAGTACACATTGCTACTAAAACTCCACCTCACTATATAATACTTGCTTATTATTTAGGAAGGTTCTAGCTAGACTGACAGAGTAGGTACCAACATTAGGTATTTTAAATATTAAATACTTATCCTCTGTAGAAAACTTAACGTTTATTCAACATTCTCACAATAACAAGCTATGTAGGTTAACAGGAAATGTAAAGGATTATATAAAATTTATTGAAATATAATTTAAGGAACAACAACAACGGTCACAACGGGTAACGAGCGACTGCGGTAACGTGGCATCGCGTAGAAATAGTTACATAATAATATATTCCGAGATATATTATTTATAATAAGTAATACGAACAATTTAGGTGCTTATTATATTTAATATTTATGCAATATAGCTACCAGCGTCAAGCAAAGTTATTTTGTTTTTTACATTAAATTTAAGCCGGTAAAAAATGCCATGGCTTAAAACCAATCAGGATTTTTTGGCTTTAGTTAAATCAAAATTTAACACCCGCCCAGGGCGACAAGAAATTTAGCTTGGCAGCAAATATGAAAGTGCATTTACCGTGTATTATATAATGGATAAATGATAAATGATATAATGACAAACTAACAAACACACATTTTCAAATTGTGTGTGTGTGAAGTTAATAAATATCGTAACTTCTTTCAAATATGCATACATACACGTATTCATTCAAATAATATATACTCCTAGATATAAGATAACATTAAAAAATAATTGTCTTTTTATATTTATTCGAAAAAACGCAACACGAGTAGGATCGTAATCATAATGATAATAAGTTACTCGAAACTCAAGATTTACTGAACTAAAAAAATAAGATATTATTTTTAGCTTACAATACTTTATTGGACTATTTTTATCATATTGATATGTGTATAAGAAATGTGTTTATTTTGTAATTGACAGTAATTATTTATGTATTAAAGTAGCTGTAGACATTGGTAAAAGCTGCATAGTGAGGAAAAAGATACATACCTGCTAAGATAAATTCACGGGTTCATTAAACTGTTCATAACTCATGAAATAAAAACTTTTCTTTGTTAAGAAAATAACGACTGTTTTCTTATAATGAAAACTTAACTTTAACCCATGAATTTTATCGATATGTTTAGATGACTTAGGTATTTAATGATGTGTCTTAAGTACCTACCCTACATCGGGTAGTGTCTTGTTTGCTTAAGCACTTTGAACCCTACCACCTATCCATGGATATGACATTCCTTTGCACATAATATTATTATGGCCCTAGAACAAATTCCAGGTCAAACTGGTCAAAACCAGTAGGCCAATTTAGATATGCTTGTGACAATTCTCACCTATTTTTCAACACGCCCCATTTATTAATGATAACAGTTTCAAAATATATATCAGTTTTTTGTCAATTTCACAGGAACCATGCAATTTACGATATAAAAATTAAATTAGTTTTAAAAAATTATAGAGAGAGTAATATAAAAAATATATTTTACTTGGAGAATAATATAAAAATATATTTTTAATATTACTCTCCAAGCCTTGTACCTACTACATCTGTGCAAAATCACGTCGATCCATCATTCTGTTGAAGCGGAGAAGGACAACCAACAAACAACTACTACAAACCCCACATTACCCACCTAACAGTTTATAATAATATATTAAAGATGTATTTACGAAATAATCATAATCATAACAAAATATTAAAAAGTTATTCTTCAAATCTTATTTTTACTTGGCACGCTTATCATATTGCAATTAATTTTAATAAGTAGGTAGCATAAGTAAGTGCCTGAAAAATAATTACCATAATTACTATTTCAGCATATTATAGGTAATTAAAAGTAACTGATATCAGATTTTTAAATATTTATTAAAATCGTAATGAAATATACCTGCACTTTATTATGAGAAAGGTATAATAATATCATGTCATATTGTATTGTATTGCCTTTTTTACTACGCTTTTATCAGCTTCATTATGTAGATATCTAGATATGTATGTAACGGAATCTGTGAACGTGATTATCGCCCACTTGAAAACGTCGGATTAATTTGTAACTTTACACACTTATCATCATTTGGACTTATGACAATGAAATGACGAAAAAAAAATATTTAAAAAATCTACTTTTTATTTCGGTTAGTTTTTGTTTCTCTTAAAACGATGTTGTTATAATCTACAATACTTAATAGTTTTAAGCCAAAGGATATTTTCAAAGCATATGAAGTCGTTCTATTTTTGAAACGTGTAGGTAAACAATGTATACTAAAAACTTAACTCTAGAAGCAAAATTGGCCAAAAATATGTTGAGGAAATATACTTATTATCGTTATACGTGTCCTATATTTAGAATTTTAAGAGATAAATATAATAGATTTCAGTGATAACTATAATTTATTATGTCAGAATTTTCAGTTAAGTAAGTAATATTCAGTTGTGACTTTATGATGTAGTTATTTTTATTATGATCTAAACTAAACGTATGTATTTACGTAAAATAAACTAGATGAAAATAAGCGATACTATTCGTACCTTAGTAAGTTTACAAAAAAATTAGAACACATTAGCTAACAAAATATTTATCTCTAACTGGTTAGATCATAGCGTGCGCTTACTTTACGCTTGTTCAACAATTGTTGAAGCAACATATTATCGTAGGTATGCCACAATTTTCAACAATGTTGTATCACAGATTACAAATCTACGTATGGTATGATCATTGTTGTAATGATCATCATCTGTTGCAGCAACAGATTCGACAGTTTCATTTTACAAACGTTCTACAGTTGCCTACATTCATGTCTACCGAAGAAGTCTTGCTGCTTTATGAATTGGTATTTAACAAATTTATAATGTTACCTACGAGTGGCTGACTTTTGAGCAAAATACTCGCTTTCAAGATTCTATATCTCCCAACAAAAGTTCGTAGCGACGAGGATACGTACAAATTTTATATCCAAACTACTCAACCACTGCCTATATGTTCTCAAGACATTCAAAGATCTTCATCAAGGTTTAGTTGTTTGTTTGTTGAACAGTTGTTTTAACAACATTACATTTTATACGACACTCTGTTGAACTCAGATTAGAGAACCTTTCGTTCTGTAATCTGAGCTGTTGAAAAATTCGATTGAAATGAAAAATTCGGGCAATGTTTATGACCCTCAACAATGAAACACTGATTTGTGGACCAAACGGTTTTCCAGTGCCCTGATTACGCTCTCAAAATGATGAAACAGCTCGCAGATATAACGACAGTTCGACTCGTGTAGTAGTCCTTCGTCCCTGTAGCTCGGGACCAGAATAGTGCTACGGTAGCCTGTGCCTGTCGTAAAAGGCGAATAAAAGGGGACTTCTGGGGTTGCGGGCGGTGAGAGAGGGAGCTCGAATCGTCCATCGATGTGACCCCGGGAAAGACGACGCTGTTTGTGGCTGTACAGCGTTGTGTAAACCGGGATGAACCCGTCTTGGGCGTAGCGCCGGAGGAGACCGGCGCGTTCTACAAGAGATCCCGGAGCCCTCCTGTAGCGCCGGAGTAGGCCACCGAGCGGGTTTTAGTGGGTGAAAGTCCCACATAACCCGGCGTCGCTCCCACGACGTTCGGGTACCTTTTCAAGGTTTCCCACTCGTTAAACAAACCTACGGCCTACAAAAGCTTGATGTTTAACTCTGTAAATATACTATAGGAACCATGCCAAAATAATTATGAAAATATTATATAATATGTACGTGAAATAAATGTTTTAATATTTACAAAAAAAAATTAAAGAATTTTTTATTCTTTAATACAAGGAAGCAAAATAATTGTACCTAGCTCTAGTAGAGTATTAAAATATTTCTTAAAGAACAGTTCTACTGGAAATATTATTTGTCTCTCTGAGAATAAATTTAAGCCCAACTTAAACAAAACCTCCATAATCAAGCATTAACCAGTTCCACTTTAGGTTCAATAATAAAATAATGCACTTATTATATTTTATTGAATTAATATATTTTAAATTTAGGCAATAAATAACTCCTTTACCTGCAGGAACACAAACTAAAATTTAAATTATTTAAGATCTTTTTTGTCACTTTAGTGTATTCTTTGTTAGAAGAACCTTATTAAATAAATGAATAAAGAAATTGGGAGTTCTTCTTGATAACGTCAACTTTGTGAATGTGAACTGGCGGTAGATAATAATGAAATGACATTCATTAAGCGTATACAAATACCACATAGTGAAAATAAATGAATCTGAATTTAAAAAATTAATTAAAAAATATATATCGGTAGGTACGTAAAGACGCGAGAGCCGCGAGTGAGACGCTGCGCTACGGGCGAGACGGACAGCCCAAACAACTTCGCTAGTATTCGCGGCACCGGGTGTACCCAAGGATGTACACCCGGTGCCGCCTATAGGACGGCGCGTAGAGGTGCGACGGCCGCGAGTGAGACGCGTAGAGGTGCGACGGCCGCGAGTGAGACGCGTAGAGGTGTGACGGCCGCGAGTGAGACGCGTAGAGGTGTGACGGCCGCGAGTGAGACGCGTAGAAATGCAACGGCCGCGAGTGAGACGCGTAGAGGTGCGACGGCCGCGAGTAAGACGCGTAGAGGTGCGACGGCCGCGACTGAGACGCGTAGAGGTGTGACGGCCGCGAGTGAGACGCGTAGAGGTGTGACGGCCGCGAGTGAGACGCGTAGAGGTGTGACGGCCGCGAGTGAGACGCGTAGAAATGCAACGGCCGCGAGTGAGACGCGTAGAGGTGTGACGGCCGCGAGTGAGACGCGTAGAAATGCAACGGCCGCGAGTGAGACGCGTAGAGGTGTGACGGCCGCGAGTGAGACGCGTAGAAATGCAACGGCCGCGAGTGAGACGCGTAGAGGTGCGACGGCCGCGAGTAAGACGCGTAGAGGTGCGACGGCCGCGACTGAGACGCGCAGTGACTGTGGCGCTGCGCTACGGGCGAGGCGGACAGCCCGAAAACACCTAGGTTGTACTTCGCTAGCATCGCTTTTCGAAGACCAGAGGGTGTACACCCGTTGCCGCCTATAAGGCGGCGCGTAGAGGTGCAACGGCCGCGAGTGAGACGCGTAGAGTAGCGACGACCGCGAGTGAGACGCGTAATGGCGCGACTGTGGCGCTGCGCTGGGGGCGAGGCGGACAGCCCAAACAACTCTTGAACTTCGCTAGAATCGCTTTTCGAAGACCACAGGGTGTATCACCGGGGGATCACCAGCTTATCGGTCGGCGCGTAGAGGCGCGAGGGCCGCGAGCGAGGCTCTACGGCGGCGCTGGGCCGCGGGCGAGGCGGGCGAGGCGGGCGCGGCGCCCTGCAGCCCGGCCGCGGAGCCCCGCGCCGCCCGGGGCTCCAGCTCCAGCGACAGCGTGTACTGCCGCTCCTCGGGGATCACCAGCGACCGGTCCAGCAGGAAGTCGCACACCTAACAGGTTTAAAAACATGAATAATAATAACATAGCCTTTATTCACAATCATATAATTAAACATAAACTTTAACAAATACATACATTAATTGAATACGTTGGCGCAATCGGTAGTGACCCTGTCTGTTGCGCCAGGGGTCGTGGGTTCGAATTCCACTCAGGACAAATATTCGTGTGATGAACACTTGAATTTGTTCTGTGTCTGGATGTTAATATTATATAATATAAGTATGTATTTAAAATATGTATATCTATCAGTCTCTGACACCCATATTACAGGCTCGCGCCTACTTTGGGGTCCGATGGCCGTGTGTGAGAATGTCCAAGATATTATATAAATAACATTTTCAATAATTCATTGGCATTGGTTAAAAAAACTATGAAGACACATAGATTTGAAAGACGTGACATACCATAGATTTGAGTCTTTGCGAATTAAATAATTACATTTGTACACGAAGGCATAATACGAGTATTGTGCTCCATGGCGAATAATAATAGCTCCATGGCATAATATAAAATTAATCTGTCAACTTTTCTTACAACGATGTGCGCTTCGAGTGGTATTAAACAGTGGACTGGAAGCCGAACGATAGACTAAATAACTAAATAGTACGAATCTGTCTTTATTGTATACAATAAGGACGTTCAACCTACCTTCGGAATATGATCAATCTTGTATGGTGTTTGCTGAAAGTTTCGGATCTCCCGAATCACGTGAGCGATCTGAAATGTTTTAAAGTTTAATAAGTACGTAGGGTGAGTTTCCGGTAGTGCCACGGTTAAAATCCGTTTACCGTATTATAAGTAATGTAAGTCGCGCTACGGTAAACGAATTTTAACCGTGGCACCATTGATAGTGCTACCGATATTGCCATGGGAAATGTAGAAGCAAATAGATAAGTAGCTGCATGCTCGTTTTCTATTCACTCTACATGAAAACATGTACCTAGAGCCCAACCAGCCCCTTGTTATGCTCATTGCACCAGTTTAGTGCTTATTAATAATTTAATATTATGATATCTCATTAATTAATTTATTAATTTAATATTATGACATCTCATTGATTAATTTATTAATTTAATATTATGACATCTCATCCTGCAGTAGGTACCAGTGGAATTATGACATCTTATCCTGCCCCTGGATCGTTTTCAACTACTTAAGCCTAAGTAAAGTATACAGTTTGTTGCATATGTGACAAGGCAGAGTAATTTATAAATGACCGGTTAAGATAACTCACTGTCACTGGCATCGATTATAAAAGGCTTATATAAAAAAATAAGACTTCCCAAAATTGACGGTTTGATCTGTTCTGTGGTTTGATCTATGGCTAGACAGGAGGTAATATCATATTCTCAATATAAGAAAAACAATCGTTAAGCCTTATCATGACCTTGTGGCTTGAGAACATTTGACACTGGGCTGGCCACTAACCCCACCCAATGCACATTGGCGCAACATGGTTGAGTATGCTCTAGAGTACTCTAGACTTCCCGCAGTTGTGTCTGTGGGGGAGACCCGCGCAACAGTGAACGTCTATGGGTTGTAAACAGTACCATTCTCATTTTGGAGAAGTTGAGAAGTCCATCCGGGGTATAGTTGGGGGTGCCCTCCTCGATGAACGACAGGTCGGAGAGGTACATGCCCAGGTACGGGATGCATGGCGGATCACACCTGGAAAATTATTATCGTCAAAAATACGACCCTAACTAAACCAGTGTTTACATTAGAGCTAAGTAGAACTGTTAATTTGAGATTTTCACAATAATAAATAATAAAATATGGTTGACTTGACGTAGATTATAATAATATGTTTGACGTTTTTTCGAACTACCTTTTTTTTTTTTTTTGTCGAGGGGGAAACCTTCAAAAGGTACCCGGTGCCGTGGGAGCAACACAGGGTTATATGGGATTTACCGCACTAAAACCCCCCCGGTGGCCATCCTCGGCGCTATGTGGAGGACTCCGGGATCTCCAATGGAACGCAACCGGAGTCCTTTTAGCGCGGTGCCCTTCATGTGCAGGCTCTGCTTGGGAGGTACTGCCCTCTCCCTAATCTGCCCTTGTAACGACGGTATGCGGCCACACATACCGTCGTCCTGCTCGGGGCAGTTTGAGCTCCCACTCTAGCCGCCCGTAACCCCGAAACCCCCTTTTAGTCGCCTCTTACGACAGGCAGGGGATACCGTAGCTCGTATTCTGGTCCCGAGCTACAGGGACTTTTTCGAACTACCTACGGGCTAGGATCTTCATAATTATGTGCGTAGTCACTCAACATATATCCACGCAGCAGTCGCCAGTAGAAAGTTCGTAGCCCGTCAACCATTTTATTATTATTTTAATTCTAATTCTATGCCTACTAACGAATAAGGCTGAAAAATATTAGTAGATGGCATTACCTATGCAGTGCGTCTCTCAAAATCCTGAACCGGCACTCTGACGATATTATTGTCTGCATCTTCTCAATCGTCGACTTGCTCTGGAAAATATAAATTAAAGATAACATTAAAATGAGATGGAAACGAGGAAATCGAATAGTAAATTTATAACATAACATAACATCACCCACTTTTCGATCGCGAAGTTTTGCCATACAGGGGTCACCAAACCAGAAGCCGAGCTGCTACCGGGCATTTTAAATTAGAAAAACCCAATACTTTTTGCCGACCCGGGCACGAATCTCTAGCTTAGCGATTGCGTTAGACCAGGGGTTGGCAACCTACGGCTCGCGAGCCACATGCGGCTCTTTGGATGTGAAGCTGCGGCTCTTTAGTTCCATACGCAAGTAGTATAGACAATATTCATAGACAAAATATCAAAAAACTTTATGTAGGAAGTAACTATTTATTGTTGACAAGAAATTTTTTTGTGGCTCTCTAAAAACTTTGAAATTTTGTAAATTGTAATTTGTGACTATTCCAACTCAAAAGGTTGCCGACCCCTGCGCTAGACCCATAACAAATTCAATATCGGCAAAAATCGCCGGCGTAGCAGATAATGCGCTATAAAGAATCGGTTGTCGAAGAGTTAAGTCATATACTCACAGTCTTGGAAACTTTCTCCCACGTCTTCTTGAGGCGGTAGACGGAGGTGTTGGAGAGCGCGGCGCACACCTGCAGCATGCCGTTGAAGTTGTGCAGGCAGCGGGCAATGTCCGCCACGGCCGCCCACTTCTCTATCGTCGCTACCCGCCCTAGGAAACATTAAAAATAAAATAAAATAAATTAGGTGCATGGGGCAGCTGGCATGGGGGAACAACGGACACATAGCCGCCTTCCACCTCAGGGTATAGGGGCTGTCTGAAAACCAGCGCTGCACGGGTCTCTAGCCCCGCAGTAGCAACTTAGATGTTGTAGTAGCAGCTCCTGTTGTCATTTAGTTTATTTTTTTTTGTTTTTTGTATTTCTTACCACTATAAGACAAACCAATACCTAATTCTTTCTTTAGATATACCGAAGCACGGTAGCATTCATGATTTTTTGCCACTAGTGGTCACCCATCCACCAAAACGACAGCGCCCGTCGTTGCTTAATTTAACGATTACAATGAATCGACGTGAGCCACTGGGCTAAGGACGCTATGCCACTAGAAAGGTGTAACTTAACTTACCATTAACTTATGCATCGCTATATGAAGTATAATGAAGGTATATGTTACGAGTATATGCGCTCTCAATTGATGACCACCAACGAAAGGTGCCAGTTGCAAACACTACGATGGATCCACTCTTTTTCTCATATCCACTCTTTTTCTCGTTTTCACTTGATACTTATGGACTCACCCAACAATGTGTACTTGCGGAGTATCTCTGAGATGACGAGGTTGGAGATGTGGTTGAAGTGCGCCGTCATCATGAGGATGTGCGGCGCGCGCTCCGCCTTGTCGCTCTTGGTCCACGCCTGGCCCAGGAACTCCCTGGGTTTGTTTATATCAATTTATTGAACACCATCAAAAATTCTCTTCTTCTCATTTACATCCCCGGGGTGTGTGTCTAAACACACTCAGAGAGAGCGAATAAAAAACACAATTTAACATCCATAAACCGAGAATATTTAACATGAATGACGCCTGTATTTACACAAAGGGGTAGGCAGAGGTATGTACACCCACTTTCCACCTGTTATGTTTAGGTCCTCCGTAATAGGGTTTGACTGGTAGAAAATGCCATAAGGCATTAAGTCCGCCCATTGTATATCTTTAGAGGTGTCAATAAAGTATCAAAAAATTTGTTCAGAAAAATATCACTCACTCGCTATGAATCGCGCTAAATATCTGGTAATCCAAATACGTCATTTGCTCCGCTATCTCCAAGGCCGACAGCGTCTCTACGTTTTCCTTCGTTGGAATCTGTAACATTGCATTGTTGAGTTGGAGGATGGAGTTGAGGAGAGAATTGACCCATCCGTCCGGCTCATGCGACCTAGTACACTGTACTGTATTGTACTGTTGCAGAGAAATGCAGAGTTACAAGTACTTAATATGAAAATTCAATATCCACTATCCTCTTTATCTGTGTGTACATTATGGCTTTCATATTATATACTTGTTATAAAAATAATGTAAGCTTACGGTTCATTCAGATTCAGAACATTCGACACTGGGTTGGCCACGAACCCCTCCACGAATCCGCATTAGAGCAGCGTTGTGGAGTATGCTCTAGACCTCCCGCAGTTGTGTCTGTGGGGGAGACCCAATCCCAGCAGTGGGAAGTCTATGGGTCGCAGCGAACTCACGTGGGGAGGAGTGAACAGAGCCTTCAGGTCGACGGTGCGGTCGGGCGCGCGCTCCAGCAGGCGCAGCAGCTGCGCGGCCGCCTTGTGCTCCGCCGGCAGCAGCCCGGGGCTGCCCTCGATCTCCTTCAGGAAGTCCATCGTCAGCCCCCGCAGCCGCTCGTCCGACCAGAAGTCCGAGGAGTGCTTCGAGATCCAGTGCCTGACATAGCAAACGTAAAGTGTAACAGGTGACGATAGGCCCTGTAGCTCGGGAACGAAATAGTGCTACGGTAGCCCCTGCCTGTGGTAAGCGGCGACTAAAAGGGGACTTGTGGGGTTGCGGGCGGCGAGAATGAAAGCTCGAACTGTTCCATGTCCAAGAGACTAAAAGAGACCACGATGTCTGGGTACCTTTAAAAGGTTTCTCACTCGATGGATTTGGCTACTAGATTGATGTTTGAGGCACTTTATATGGAGCTCATGTCATATCTGATAGCCACACCTCTCCATTGACATGTTATTAATATCCAAAGTTACGGAGTAAGTTATACTCGTAACTAAACGTTTAAAGATTGTAAGACTATGTCCATGATGTCTTGCAGCTTTTGATTTGACTAGAGTTTATAAGAGATATTTTTATCCCTTTAACAATATAGCCAATTCAGGAGTCAATTACAACAATAGCAGTAAAAAAGCGCACCTCAAAACATTAAGAACTCTCATAGTAGCAGCCGTGGATATAACAGAGTCGCGCCTGGCGTGCGGCGGCGAGGTGGGCGGCGGCGACCGCGGGTTGGAGGACGCTGACGTGGCCACTGCGAACGCCGCAGCCGCCGTTGAAGTACTGCTCCTAAACACAAGAGGACCAGCTATCAATCTGAACGAACCTACACATGAGCTCTCTGTTCAGTCCGATTTGTTTGGAATTGAAAATTATGATCAAAATGCTGTGGTATTCGATGACAATGTTTGTGACGATAGAGTTAAGTCCAATCACAAGTATGATGAAAAGAAAACAGATAAAAGAGACGAGAGAAAAAACATGCAGAAAAAAGACATTCAGATACAAGACAGATAAAAAGATACAGATACGAGAGTAAAAGAGGAAATTTATATGAATAAGGATAAATTTGGCGTATCAAAAGAGTTATTAAAAAATGATAACCAAAACGTGAGAGCATGCTAATTCAGAAATTATGAAACATTTTTATCAGAATCATTAACTACCTAATAAGTCGATACCTACAATTTTGTTAAAAGCGTCTACTATAATTAATTAAGATAATTAGATTATCATGTAGAATCGATTTAGTCTAACACCAAGACCGTGAAAGATAGTAAAAATGCGCGTGTTTAACCCCGCATAGAGCAGCTACCCGCCGAAGTTAAGCATAATTAAAAGGTAACTACTTATTTAAAAACTTAACTATAAAAGTAAGCTTTTAGCTACACCTTTTAGAATCCCCTGTTTCTTGTCCTGTTTTTCTTCCTTTGTTTAAAGTTTACTTTTTGAAATCAATTTTAAAATTTAAAATCGTTTGTAAATGTCATAGTTTTTGATTTTATGCAGTAACAAATGTATGAAATGATTTTGGGATTTGGGAATGATGTGTATGTGATATTCAGAGAACACATACGTGAGTCGAACCAAACGTGGATGACAAAATCCTTAGTCCATCGTAACATCAACCGTAACCCTGAGGGCATAGCAGCTACAGTCCCATCGAGTACATCAAAATGTTTATAAAAGGGGTAAATTACAGATACACTAGTTGAAGCAAATCAATTATTTTCAAAGTAATCCTCTACAGCAGTTCTAACCGCTCTCTACGTTACCTCCACCGATCACTCACCACAACAGGTCTTTTCCAAAACTGTTAAATCAATATTAGTAAATTACTAAACATTTTAAATAACCACAGCTTCAAAGACACAAAGATTATGAGTATCATGAAATAAACATCGATGAAAAAATGAATTCACTTAAGAGTCACGTGGATATTGAATCATGCAAAGCTCACGAGACTATTTAGTAGATTGATTGAGAGTTATGAGTCTGAGAAATCAGAGAAAATTTGATACATGCTACAACACTTAAGTGTTTTCACAGAATGTGCTGACATAGTGATATTTATAAATAGACGACGAGACGTATTAAAATTAAACTGAAAATTAAAAATTCTGTAAACTTTATAAAAAAATACAATTTAAATTTAAATCTTTTTGATAATTACATTTCTGGGATTGATTGGGTGTCTTTCTTACCTTCGGTGAGATTGTCTGAATGACGTAATGACCACTCCGGCTTTAGGCTGTCCAGTGTCGCGGCGATACGTCTGAAATTGTAATGAAATCACTAAACTAAGTCTTAAAATAATGTGAGGCCTTAAAATAGTAATGTTCATATATTATATTCATTCTCGCTGCGACCCATAGACGTCCCACTGCCGGGCACGGGTCTCCCCCACAGACACTACTGCGTGAGGTCTAGACTAGAGCATACTCCACCACGCTGCTCCAATTCTGATTGGTGGAGGGGTTAGTAGCCAACCCAGTGTCGAATGTTCTCAAGCAAAACAACCGTGACCGGCGGCTTTACGTGCCCTCCGAAGCACGGTAGCGTCCATGAAATTTTGCCACTAGCGGTCACCCATCCGGACAATCCGTCCGCGCTCGTCATTGTTTAACTCTTTCGATCACATTGAATCGACGCGAGCCGTTGGGCTATGGACGCTACAATATATTCATTAACCACATGAAATACTGTCTATATGTGGATTCAGATTCAGATTCAGATTCGTGGACGAGTCAAGTTACCTGAGCCATGATACGTGGACGAGTCAAGTTACCTGAGCCATGTTAGATGCTTGAGAGGTGACTGAGGTCCGGGGTTCGGAGCCGCACCAGTAGCGACGGCGCTCGCTGTTGATGGAGGAACTGTAGCGTCGCTCGCTGAAACCATTTTGTCATGTAAAAATCTAAATTCAACCTTCTTCTCACAAAAAACAATGTCTTGTTAAATTATGAAAGACAACCTAGACACTATGTTGTCTTATCCAAAATTAACAATTGACAATTTTCAAATATCAAATGATTTTTCACAAGTTCTATAATCTGAGATGAATAGATTAGAGGCTAAGGAAGGGCAATTTAAAAATGGAATGGACACGACTTTAACCCTTTCGCTTTGGGTTATCTAAATCCAATGCTAGATATCGGTGATAAATTTAACAAAAAAAGGCAAATTCTTTAAAAAAATGCTGTAAATAGTTATTAGGTAATTTAGTTTGACGTTACCAAAATATCAACTGGATAATTAGAGTCGTCAAGTGAACTTCGTCAGGGATTCACGAGGTTAAAAATTATGTATGGAGGGCATAGCATTTTTAGAAATGTTAAGGTGGGGCATGGCCTAAAAAAGCTTGGGAAATGATATGTACTGCACAGGAAGGGGGATGAAAGTCCTGAGGGTCGCTTTTCGGGATCACAGTAAAACGCCGCTAATCGTTACTTGCTTAAGATTCAAGTGACATTTATTATACAAAGTTTTACCTACCTACATAATTATTTCTAACTACCTACTTATTGCCTAATATAATTATTTGATACATCACAGGAAACACTGCTCTATACGAAGCATGGATGTTACCTGACAGACCGCCTGGAGGCGCACCGCGTCGCGCCCGAGTCGGAAGCCCTACGGGGCTCCGCCTCGGCCGCCGCGGCGCGCTCGGCCGCCTCCCGCGCCCCCTCCGACCGCCGCCGAGCCTCCGCCGCAGACCCCGCCGATGGATACAGCCGACGGGGGCTCTCCGACATGGTGCGATTGCGCTGCTTGTTATTGTACTTTAAAAGAATAAAGTGAGTCATTAGTGAGTGTTTCCTAAGTATTTTTCACCAATCCACATGGCAGCAGCGTGTTGGAGTATGCTCAATACCTCCCCCAACTGTCTATTAGTTAACCTTAACCCTTGCCTAACCACTGTTGGCACTGTTGGTCCCACTGGTCTATGGGTTAAAGCTATTAGTGAGTAAAGCAACGTCAAGTGGGATCGAATGTGGGACCGCTACTGGTAAAATTTCTTCAGCGCTTCCATGCTTCGGAGGGCACTTTAAGCCATAAGTCACAGTTGTTTTCATTAGTGAAACAATTGCTAAGCCTTGTCGAAGAGGTTTGTGGTTTGAGAATATTCGACAGTGGGTTGGCCCATACATTAATCCGCTTGGAAGCGGCGAGGAGCTATGAGGCTCGTACTCAACAGTGACACGCTTATAGTTTGTTACTTAGCCTTAGCTAAGCTAATTGAAGAGGATACTTTCATCCTCGAGACTACATTTAAATACCTGTAGTCATGCTTGACTTAAAAAGTAAACATACTCGTACATCAGAAAACCTCTGCGATATCTTGAACTTCTCCTCCTTGAACTTAGTTTTTTCCGGTTCTTCTTCCTTGTATTTAATATCTTCATCGCTTTGATCAACAAGTTCAATGCTCTCGTCCTTCATCATGCTGGCCGCAGCATTGTTATCTCTCATGTTCATAGCTATTTTAGCGTTCTCTTTATCACTATCTTTTATCGGGGATTTTTTGTCGTCGTCCTTCTTATTTGCCATCCTGTCTTCTGGACTTACTCTTTTTGGACTACCCACAAGAGTCACCGAGCTCAAAGCACCAGGTGATGATGGTGACGTTCCTATAATACATTTTGTTTCATTAAATATCAGGTTATGCAAGAAATTGAGAAGAATATACTTAATGCCTAAGAATCACTAGCATTATTAACAGAAAATTAGCCGATGTTACCTTTCAAAGTCTCATTACTTGAAGAGGTTGCCATTATTTTTGGAATAGTTAAATGACTGCAATCTTCCTCCACCTTTTATGTAAGCATGTGATAAATCAAAGGACAATTTAAATATATTAATTTCACGGAGGATACTTGGCTTGTATTCAGAACTTGCAAATCATTACCTTCGTAGCAGAAGACTTGCGGCGAGACGGGGCCATCAAGTAAGGTGACGATTTGTCTTCTACCTCACCTATAATATTAATTTGGTAATAAAGAAGCACAACCATTGATCTTACACACTTTGAGGACACACATAGCACTGTAATGCACATAACAATGGCAAGGAATAGGTAAGTGTAGAAACCTGATGAATTGTAGAGGAAGAGAAGAAGATAGGAGGAGAAAGGTAGAAGAAGATCATAAAGGTCTCACTTTTCCTGGATGCCCTCCAAAACCTTGCTTGCCAATCTCTATCGCTGTATTCTGATCCATAACCTGAAACAATAATAGTCAGGTATTTAGGTTAAAGAATCGATATGATTTGTATCAGAATTCTGGTCGTTTTTCATCAATAAGATATTAGTATTATAATAACTAATAATTAAGTATATTGGCGTTAAATCGTAAGTAATTAATGAATAAAATTTTTGCTTTCATATGGTTTTGGTAGATGCAGAACACCCAGGATCATCAACAAAAAGGTTTTAACTGCATGTAATATAGATATTATTATAGTGATTTACACATACACAAATGGTAAAGAAAGTCTTATAAAAAACGTGTAATTCTAAGCGGTAAATAGATGGTTGACGTATTTAACTCAAGCAATCATTAACAGTAATTTGAAGGTGTTTGTCACCTGAGACTGTGCTAGCAGCACTAGTCTTCCTGGTGGAGTCCGGTGGAGGGGCCAGGTCGAACTCCTGCTGAGATTGCTCGTAGAACACCTGCTTCAAGGCTTCGAGCACAGTGACACCGTCGGTGAACACGCGGTACGTCAGCAGGAACGTGTTCAGGAAATCAACGGAGAGGAAACGTAGATCTGTGGAAGGAAGTGGAAATCTACAAGGACTACAAGAAAAAAATTATCCTACTAATATTATAAAGGGGAAAGTTTGTAAGTATGTATGGATGGATGGATGTGTGTTACTCTTTCACGTAAAAAGTACTGAATGGATTTTAATGAAACTTTACAATAATATAGCTTATACATCAGAATAACCCATAGGCTACAATTTATAAATATATTGTGTGCATTGTCCAAAATATGACGATAAGTGTCAAGTAAGTAGGAAAATATCTACCATCTGCGAGCTATTCTGGCGTGCGCTGCCAAAACTACTGGACCGATTTCAAAAATTCTTTCACCATTAGAAATCTGCATCTTCACTGAGTGACATAGGCTATATTATATTACGAGGTGTAAACGAAACTATTGTTATGTCTAATTCCACGCGAGCGAAGCTGCAGGCGTCCACTAGTAAAAATATATTATGTATAAATAATTTTGTGGGCTTATGATTATTATTTAAAATTTGTTTATTTTAAGTAACTATAGAAGAAAACTGACCAGTCAACCGTTGTAGCAGGCGCTGTGGTGTAGCCGACCGGATTTGCGGCACCTTGCACGAGTTCAGCGTCCGGCTGAACCTGATGTCCACGTCGTCCGTGAAGAGCGCGCGGTCGGAGCGGCACGCGGGCAGGCTGGCCGACGCTGCCCCACACGACCCGCACGCGCGCAGCAGCTCGGTGAGCGCGGCGCTCTCCATGCATTGCGCGAGCTCGCTTGTCCACGCCGCTTTCTCTTCAAGAGTTGCTGCCACTGTACAAGTTAATTGATAAAAACATTGCTACTCTGTATTTGGAAAAAGGAATAGAATGAGATATTTCATATCATTTCACAGGACAGGCCCGTTGGCGCAATCGGTAGTGACGAAACGTAACGTAAACTTGTAAAATGTCAACGAATAGAATAATAGATTCAATATAGGTACATGTCAGTGCGTAGTCTGTGACTTTAGATAAATTTTTTTTACTTTACTTTACTTTTAGTTTCTTTAGTTACCAAAAACCAATGATTAAAGTTCCACCACACCTACTGATTTTTTTACAAAACGCTTTGAGCATACCGGGGACATACATACGCTTTGACCATACTCAGGAGGTTTTTGGCACAAAAACAGTTGTCTTTCACTTCTAACATCGATCAATATTACAATTGTTAGTGACCTTGGCTTTAAAAAGGAGTTAATTAAACGGTAAAGGTTATTTAAATGGACATCCAAGCATACCTAAATGGGCGCAGATTTGATCTCCTTTAACTTCCACTAGAATTTTGAAATCCTTCCCTTGGTATATATCGCCTCCAGGTGACGAGCAAACTGATGTTGAATCTGAAAAGATATCAAAGCTCTGAACCTTATAAATAAACATTTAATTATAATAATTGAGCTGAATTTGATTTCGATGAACGTTCCGGACAAATATATGGTCTTGACGTCGAAAACTGTTCGCCACACCAAGTTGTAGGCTAGAGATCACAAAAGTGTCCCCTTTATTCAAAGCAGTGACTTTACTCAATGGCTTAGTGGCTTGCAACCCTACGGTTGATGTATTTTGTTCACCGCGCGCCGAACGTTGCAGGACGGCAGGTGAATATATAGAAAAGCTTGGCAAACGAATTAGATAAAAGTTATCATACTGTTGTTTTTTTAAGCATGTAATATATCTTTCGTAACCTTTATCTTAGCTTCATTACTAACTTATAATCATCGTAATAGCAGGATGCGACTGTCATTGTGATTGTAAACACAATCAGTGGCGACGGTTTTTGCATGGAATTAGCCATTAAAATTAAATACACCGTGTGATAAGATTCAGTATAGAGGGCGACAGGTAAGTCCAGGCACTCCATTCTCTAATTTTATTATGGATATAAATTATAATGGCAAACGTACATGCAATCCGCTCCCGCCACAGATCACTTGCCTAAAGTCAAATAGATTCCGGATTAGTTCGGATTTGAGTTTATTGAATTTATTGAATTTATTTAATGAGTTCAGTTGAATTGGCGGCAGGTGCGCTGGGCGGGAGAGGAATCAGGAGGAGTGTATGCGCTGGTTCGGTGATAAGACCGGCGGGGAATTGGCTCTGGATTTATGGGAAAATCAAAGGAACTCACCGAGATCTGGACGCGTAGACCGCCTGGCGTAGTCGCACTGTATTTTTTCGTACCTTGCTTTATAATGTATTTTAATTTAAGTGGCCACTTTTCAATGTTAACAAACACTCTTCAACTTGTACTTTTAATTGCAAATTAATATTATTTAAACTGCCGATTATTCGATGGACTCGCGTGGTAAAAAAGGTCTTGTTCGCACAGCACTCCGTCAACGACCAATGTGTCGTTCTTCTCGAATTCTCCACCAGCCGTCTTGTCAGCCACGCACCAATCGCGTGCCTCGGCGAGGGAGTGAGGGAGATAGAAGACACAACGAGGGAAATGGGTATAGGCGTGCCTTCTTATCACCCGCGTAATTTTGAACGAGATATAATTATACTGGGCCGTTTCGCTGTGGTTAATTTGGCCAAGACATGCCCCCCAGCTTGACAGAACCCAGTTCTATCAAAAAACAAATAATTCAATTTAATAAGAATTGTTAATGATATTGATATTAAATATTAATGTATTTAGTAAATAAGTATGCTATTTAAACAAATAATAATAAATTAATAGATAGCTAAAGATTAAGTGGACTGTATAGATATAATTATTGTGTGGGTAGTGGATACAGTTTAACGACAGGTCGACGATACACGCCAGACTTTGTACGTACATCAGCTACCCTAACTACCCCGTCTTTACCGGGAAATACTTTATCGATTATTCCCAAAGGCCAATCTAAAGGAAAACTATTGTCCGAACCAATCAATACAATAGTACCTTCTTTAATCTGAGAAGTATTCTTTAACCATTTACTACGAGTTTGTAAAGTATTCAAGTATTCCAACTTCCAACGCCTCCAGAATGACTGCATAAGGCTATCAACGAGACGCTTTCTGTCGATAATACTGACATCTTCAGCTACGGTTTCCGAAGGAAATGCCTCCAATGGCGTTAAAGTTAAGAAGTAGATCTGCCATAATTGGAAATTCGGTTTTGGGTCTCGATTTAAAACATATATTTGCACTCGTATAAGGACGATATTACGTGCAGACGAAATCCAAAATCTTTGACGCAACAGAGATATCAACAACTGCGGTGCAGTATGTAAGTACTTCCGATTATAGTAATCAATTATTATATTGACGATATGATCTCCAGGAGGTAGTAATATCGGATGTTGACTATCATAGGGTAAGTCGGCGTTACTCAAACGACCGCCTACTCTAAATATACCCTCATGAACAAAGGCCTTCAATTTTTGAAAGGATGGGGGTAACGGTTTATTTGCTTCGTATTTATCAAATTCATTATGAAAATAGAAACGTTGCAAATTTTTAATTATTATTAACTCTGCGATTTCTAAGTGTGCAGTTTCAAATTTATCAGGTAATTTCTTGATAAATCGTAAAATGTATACCACGGCTCTAATCAATTTTGTCCAAGAAGACATTCTAAGCGCAAGTGAATATAGAAGAGGTGGTTCAATGTTTTCTACGGTAACTAGCACCGACGACTTCTTTTCCGGCACGTCCGTAATAGCCGCTGGATCATAGTCGCCGATCGGCCACTGCGAGATTGGCAGTCGAGCAAACCGAGGACCCTGAAACCATAGTGAGTGGTCGCTCAGTTGCGCGGGTGTCAGCCCACGAGACAAACAATCGGCAGGGTTTTCCTTACCAGCAATAAAATGAAAATGATTGGGAGGAAGTATCTCCTGAATTTTGGCAACCCTATTTGCTACGAAAGTCTGCCATCGCGATGACGGCGCGTGGATCCAAGCTAATGCTACCATACTGTCCGTGAATGCGAACACATTATTAATTTGAACACGCTCTGAATAGGTATCTATAACTATTCGCATTAATTTTGCTAGAATTAAATTTCCACAGAGTTCTAATCGGGCCAGAGAAACGCTACGAATTGGAGCAGTTCTCGATTTGGCACAGATCAAATTAATTACAAATTTATTTTCATTAGGAAAATAAACGTGTAGGTATACTACGCCACCATACGCCCTTTCAGAAGCGTCAGCGAATCCCAAAACGGTAACTATACTGTCGGGTTTGAATCCTACATGACGAGGTATTTTAATATTTTGTAATACGGGCAGTTCATTTACTATTTGCTGCCATAGTGAAATTATATTTTCTGGTGGCTTCTCGTCCCAGTCGATGCGGTTCGTCCACAAAAACTGAATGATCAATTTCGCCAGTAAAGTGACTGGTGCTACGAATCCCATCAGGTCCCATAATCGAGCAATCGTAGATAGGATATTCCGTTTCGTGCACTCGCAATTTCGTACATTCACTATGAACGTAAAAACATCCTCAACGGGTAACCAACGAAGACCTAATATTTTAAGCGAGTCGACGGGGCCGAATTCTATGTCCGATGAAACGCGAGCGAATTCCGGGATACTCTCCATAACCGCGGACGAGTTGCTTGAAAATTTAACCATCTCAAACCCCCCAGCATGGCACAACCCTATAATTTGCCGCGACAGCTCGATTCCCTCGGACGTAGATACGCACGAGGTGGCGAGGTCGTCCATATAGATGTCGCGCCGGACCACTGGCGCAGCGACTGGGAACCGCGAGCCTTCGTCGGTTACCAACTGACGGACCGTACGAATGGCCAGGTATGGGCTAGAGCACTGGCCGAACGGGACTCGCGTTATCTGGAGCAATCTCAGCGGCTGACTGCAGTCTTCGCGGTATAGAATAATTTGGAAACGCCTATCCTCTGGTTTCACCAATATTTGTAAATACATTTGACGAATATCGGCACTAATCGCTACTGAGAACAATCTAAAATTTAAAATTATATTAAAAAGGTCGTTTTGTAAATTGGGGCCAACGTGTAATAAGTCATTAAGTGACAACCCTGATGTACTACGCATACTTGCATCTAACACGAGTCGCAATTTAGTAGTGTTTTTATCAGGCCGCAAAACGATATGCCCCGGAATGACATAATGAGAGCCTAACTCCACGTTATTGTCGACTGGTACTAAGTAGCCCTTTTCTAAATACTCGGCGATCAGTTTATGATATTCAACACTAATCGGAATATTAGAAGACAATTTACGCTCCAAAGACAAATACCTACGCGTGGCCGCCTGTAAAGAGTCACCTAATTTTGAAGTATCGTCCTTAAAGGGCAGCGCAACGATGTAACGACCGCTGTGATCACGCGTGGTGGTCTCCTGGTAAAATCTTTCGCATTCCTGTTCATCCGGAGTAAGTACGTTTGCTGTAGGAACACTTTCTAATTCGAAAAACTGACAGACGGATTTTCCTAAAGAATGATTGCATTCGGTTGTGCAATATGTGTGCACGTCATTATCCGGGCCCGTAATTGGGGCCTGGCCGTAAATAATGAAACCAAATAACGTTTCAATAGCGACGGGTTCGTCCATATTCCGAGCGATAATTTTTGGTCGAATAATACGGGCGAATAGATCCGATCCAACTAATAAGTCGATGTCGCTAGGTTCCGCATATGAAATATCCGCTAGTGGAATTTTATTTAAATATTCCAAGCGATTAGTATTTATTTTAGCAGACGGTAACTCGCTTGTAATACGGCGCGTCACTAATGGTTGTATAGTAAACGAAATTCTGTCGTCTAATCTTGAACGTAATGTTACACGAGTACAGCCTTCTATTGGGTTCGTAACATCACCTACTCCGCAGACATACTTGGTCGGTGAAGGAAGCATTTGCAAACCTAATTTTTTGCAACAATTTAAAGTAATCAAGTCCCTTTGAGATGCACTATCGACTAAAATACGAACTACGTGAATATTTCCCGTGCAATCAATCACGTTACACTGCGCGGTACCAAGCAGTATCGTATGGCCTACAGCGGGCGAGCACGCAATGGATGTGTCAGCCTCGCTAGTGTCGCTCGGTCGTACCGAAGTAGCACACAAAGAAATCGACTGAGTACGCGGTGGCGCACCGCAGCCGCTCGCTTCCGAGCGAGCAGCCGGTGACGTCACGGCCACGGCAGCAGGTTGCGAGATCGCCCGCGCCGTATGCGCAGTGCCCGTGCCGCGTGGACCCGGGTTCGAATCCGAGCTAAAATGTAGCAATGTACTATGACTACGAGAGCATTTGGCACACGTAGACTTCGTAGTACACTGCCGAACTGTGTGGTCTTTACTGAGACAATTGACACAGCCTTTGTTTGATTTAATAAAATCAAAACGTTCCGTGGGCGACAAAGAATTAAATTTATTACAATACCGCAACTGAAAATGGTCAGTATTACCACAGCATAAGCACTTCTGTTCATTAATTACAAAGGTTTTACTATTTGTTTTATTATTATTTGGACGGGAAGCTGGGGCGGAAATACCCTTTGATTGCACCTTATTTGACTGCTTAGTCCCAGCAATATTAGTGGCACGTTGTAATATATGTGATTGGTTCCTAACGAATTCGATAAACTGCGAACATGACGGAAGTTTTGTACTATCGCTACCGTAATGTATTTCAAACGCTTTGAGAATATTCAAACCGACTTTTTTCGAACCAATATGAATAAACATAAAGTCCACTAAGCTATCCAACTTTAATTGCTGTAACGAGCTAACCAAAGAAGAATATTTGTCGATAAAATTATCTAAACTTTGCGGGCAGTCATCATAAACTGAGGGTAAGTTCAACAATTTGTCGAAATACGACGCCGCTAATCCGCGTTTGTCATTATATTTTTGTACTAAAGTCTGCCATAACACTGAGTAATTTTCAGCGGTAGGCATGAATCCCTGACAAATTGTTTGTGCTTTCCCTATCAATTTACCCATTAAATATTGTATTTTTTCACCGTCCGTTAATATTTTGTTCTCATGAACCGCTGATTTGAACGTTTCATAAAATATAGGCCAACTTTCTAAATCGCCATTAAAAGACATTAATTCAAGCCGCGGTAGTTTCGGGCCTGACCTATGAGACTCCAATTTGGTCTCACAGGTATCGTGCGTATTTGTATTATGACGCGACGACATTAATTGTGAGTGCTTGAACTTGACCCGGGAATACAAGTCTTCAAAGGATAGCATGGCAGCGTAATCGGGCTCACCAGTATAATCCTCGGAAGACATTAGTAACTCATTACGTTCGTCCAATGTACGTACAAAGTCCGATCGAGTAATGTCGATCGTACTCGCGTTAGACAAAAATGTGTCTATAGTATCCGCGGTACTTATCTTTGCCATACTATCGAAAACCGTTTGCATTCTAGCAAAGTACGTGTTAATTTTAACCTGCAAGAGTTGCAATTTGCGTTCGAACATTCTATCTTGTTTATCTTGTTTAGGCATGATATAAAGTTAATATATATGCACTTAAATATATAAATACAAATAAAATGTTAATAATTACGCTGAAACGGCCAAGTATTTTAAATGTAGGTACGTAAAAATATGGCGGCCGGTAAAGGACGCTATTAATATTTTTACTAATCCGCGGCCGAAGTGACCAAAAAAAATGTATGCGCTGGTTCGGTGATAAGACCGGCGGGGAATTGGCTCTGGATTTATGGGAAAATCAAAGGAACTCACCGAGATCTGGACGCGTAGACCGCCTGGCGTAGTCGCACTGTATTTTTTCGTACCTTGCTTTATAATGTATTTTAATTTAAGTGGCCACTTTTCAATGTTAACAAACACTCTTCAACTTGTACTTTTAATTGCAAATTAATATTATTTAAACTGCCGATTATTCGATGGACTCGCGTGGTAAAAAAGGTCTTGTTCGCACAGCACTCTGTCAACGACCAATGTGTCGTTCTTCTCGAATTCTCCACCAGCCGTCTTGTCAGCCACGCACCAATCGCGTGCCTCGGCGAGGGAGTGAGGGAGATAGAAGACACAACGAGGGAAATGGGTATAGGCGTGCCTTCTTATCACCCGCGTAATTTTGAACGAGATATAATTATACTGGGCCGTTTCGCTGTGGTTAATTTGGCCAAGACAAGGAGGATTTTTTTAGATAGAGACAACATATAGGTAATGAATGAAAGAGAAAAGACTTCAACGCGCGCTATTTTTTCATCAATATTTTTCATTAGGTTGTTTTCAATGCTATTAACAGTCGTTAAGCCTTGTCGAAGACCTTCGGGTGGATTGAGAACATTCGACACTGGTCGGCCACTAACCCCTCCAGCAATCCACATTGGAGCAGCGTGGTGGAATATGCTCTAGACCTCCCGCAGCAGTGTCTGTTGGGGAGACCGGTCCCCAGCAGTGGGACGTCTATGGGTCGCAGCGATAGTAGTCCTTGAGACAGATGCGTGGAGAGCTTCAGATGTCACCGCGGTCGTGACTGTAGTGTATGTGCCCGAGCCATCGGCTGGGCAGTCACGCGCTAGCTGCGAGCGAGTTAGGACGTGCGCCGGACGGATTACCTACTCAACCTATTGAGTGATCAAAAGCATGTTTTATTGACCCAAAGCTCACCCTACAGTGGCAATCACAGTACCGTCGTCGTCGTGATTGGAGGGGTCCTCGACGAGCAGCGCGTCGTGCAGCGGCAGGCGCGCGGCGGGCGGCAGGTGCAGGCGGCCGCCGTGGGCGCGCGTCGTCAGCAGCAGGTGGTTGCTGAACAGGAACGCCTGGCGCGGCTGGAGCGTCGCGCGGCGCCCCTTGCCCACCACTTGGGAGAGCGTGCCTGGCGGTTCAATTGCGAAGTTTAGAGCTTACTACGTCCACACGCTCACTGTCACCTACTGTATCAATTTATGTTAATCATACGAAAACTTTGAAACCATGAAATGCCATTGGCCCGCGTCAAGCTTTCAAGAGACAAACGTTTAAAGGGTTTCATTAAGGGGCTCCTTTCATTTCATGAGTTAGGAAGAGGTAAAAATATGGACCACAGAGCTGGACACATAATCTTAATCATAATCATAATAATAATTTATTTGCAAGAACAAAGTATCATGTTTAGCATTAGGAATGTCTGTACCTTGCCGTATAAACACTTGGTTGACGTCCAGGAGGATGTCGCAGCCTTCGATGATCATCCGTTCTACCGCCAAGTTCTTCCGAAGATTTTCAGTCTCGCTGACCTATCAAAATTAAACTGTAAGTAAATTATATAAGTTGGTCAAACTAATCTACCGAACAAGCTTACGGGTCGTTTATAGGTATGACGTCACTGATGAGTTAATGCGTCAGCACACAATACTGTGGCCTGGTGAGTACTTGATATGCGCGTCTTTTGAAGAGCGTCATGTTATAGCTCACACACATACACACTCTCGCAGCCTTCAGAGAACAATTAATACGTTTTTTAACCTTTGGCGAGTGATGCGAAAGAAAGTTGTGACGTTGGTCTCATATCTTCCAGTTACGGAGCATATGCCGCTACTAAAAATCCTCTGTACAATCCATGTAGCGCAGTGAAAGGTATCGAGCAGGTGATGGGAGTGTCCCTCGTCCCTGTACCTCGTCATGCATCTGCCGCGAGAGCTCCTCGAGCTGGGCGCGCGCGTGCTGCAGGCTACGCCGCTCCACGTGGTCGTGCGGCGTGTGCGCCAGCAGCTCGTGCAGTGTGATGATGTAGCGCGGGATCTGCGACATCAAATCCAAAATCTCTTTCTGAGAACATGTCGCTGAACAAAATAAGGGCGTAGAGTGGGGAAGAGCTTTAGCGGATCGAGCAGTTTCAGCAGGGGACTAGGGGAGGGACAGGGGTATAGAGAGAGGCAGTTTGTGTTGCAGCATTACACATCGATTTGAAAAGGAGGTGGAGTCAATTTTTTGAGAAGACGGAACTCATGTCTTAAAATTCCGCGGCATCACTGATAATAAAATGCAAATAAAAATATTTGGGACATACTCAAACACAAATTTTGTTGTGAAGTGAACAATAAACAAATGATGAGTTCTTCTTAGTGCGTTGCGAATGCTGACAGTAGAGAACGCACCTGATGCATGGGGTAGGTGAGGAAGGTCTCGAGCGAGCGGCTCTGGCAGGCAGGTTTGCTTTCCAGCCGCGTGAGCAACTGCGCGAATGGCTGGCTCTGCTTGCACTCCGTCAGCACTTGCAGCGAGTAGTGGTGGTTCCGCACGTACTCCTGGTAGATGGTCAGCATCGGGAGCAGCATGTCGAATAGGTCTCCTGTGGGCAATTGGATACTAAGGACTTGTGTCGATTCGATACAGAAAGTTATGTAACCGGTCTAAACTGATCTTCAAGTAAAATATACTTAGGTTCCGGAATCAATTGTCCCGGCCAACCCATCCATCAGCCTTTCAAAGACCACTAATAGACATAGACCTCTCTTGTGCTCTCTGAGGGCCTTTTTATGAACTTATGACTTTCTCAGTTCAATATCACAAGCACATAAATAATGTTCAATGGAATCATATTTTAAAGATTACCAGGGCGCATGATTTTATTTATTTATAAAAAAAACGACGAAGAAGTTAAGTTAACCGATTAACAGATTCTCACCTAGTACAAGCGTTGGCCAAGATTCCATACGAGACGTGAGGCCCTTGAAGAATATCTGATGTAGAAACAGCACAGTTTCACTGTTCAGGAATATGGAGTTGACGTCTTCGTGGGTGCACGGCGGCTTCTTCGAGCTAGCCGCCATTTTAAAGGGACGTAAGAAGCAAGTCACCTTTGAAGTAACAATATAAATATTAGTTATGTTTAACTACGGACTAACTATAAGTAAATCGCGAACGTACGGATTAATTCTTACCAATATTTCCATTTGTTCAAGATATTCTTCTTCCGCTTCCACCATTTTAAATACCAGACTGTAAGAAAAAATATATAGTATTATGTGCGGTATTTTGGGAAATTATCAACCAGTCAAGATAAATAATTCAATTACAAAAAACGGTACCTACAGATACTACTAGTACTAGTATACCTACTCTAAGATAATACTAGTGTTCTAAGAACCTAAGCTTTACAGTGAAATTGGTGTTAGAGTTAGACCTACCTGTTTCTCTTTCGCATGCTTTCAGCGTGAGGGCTCTTGATGTACTGGTCCACAATCTGCTTCCATCGTCGGCGGCACAGCCAGCCGCGGAAGAAGCTCTAGTAGAGCAAACGATTTACTAATTAATACGTTAATTTGCAGGAAAAAATAGGGATTGTGCTTTTCAAAAAATGGGTTTTTAAAGATGATCTCAGGGAAAATAATTGTTCTAAAGATGTTCAGCAGTGACTTTCGGCGCACTACGCACATACACAATCGGTGATAGCTGATGAATAATTTAATAATAATTGCTTATTTATCCATTACCACACATTTACCTTTGGACTGGTCATAGAACTCCTGCAACTTGTTTAGTCTGACCTGAATTTAAAGGATTAAATTCATCAGTTGGCTGCCATTTTATTTATACCTGAACTTTCTTGATCTTCCTGAGTTCGGCGGGGTCGATGTCCTCGGAATCACTGGGCGACAGGCTCGTGGTGGACGCGGCGCGCGTCGCGGGCTCATGCTCCTTCTTGTACATGCAAAGCTGCAAACAATAATCTCTCTTGAAGAATATTACTAAGTACAAGCCTAAGGCCAAGGCTGTACGTATGGCGATGGTGTTGCGACTATGGTGACGTGACAAAAACAATTTCAATATCATCAAACCAAACGGCAATCTAATTAGATTATTATATTTTTAATTAAAAATTAGTATTTATCCTGTATGCCTTGCCTTCGGAGTTTTGTTAAAACATCAAAATATCCTTAGATCTGTTTGCTCCTTTAAGCCGGATACGAAATAGGATTGGAGATATTAATATGCCGATTAGTCGGACTCTTGAAATCATTACCATCTTTACTTAATAAATCCTAATCACCTCGGTTCTTGAGCAACAAGTTATTCTGCAGCAGCTGCTTCTGCTTCAACCCACCTTGGTCTTGAGCATCTTGACCTCGCCGCTGAGCTCGTTGTACTGCTGCGCGTACTACCAGCATGATGTGCACTCAGTCTCCCCCACCTGCAGCAGGTGCAGTTGCTTCTGTTCATACTCCTGCTTCTACCCACCTCTGTCTTGAGCTTCTTGACCTCGCCGCTGAGCTCGTCGCACTGCTGCGCGTACTGCCAGCGCGAGGTGCGCTCGCTCTCCACCACCTGCAGCAAGTGCAGCTGCTTCTGCTCTAGCTCTTCCTTTTGCAGCAGCACCTTGTTGAAACTGACAGAAACCATAAATCGAGATTGAAGCGGCGTACTCTACTTTGGACAGAACCTATATGAATAGATGAACGTAATAATAACTCTCACTTGTTGGATTGTGCATAAATCACACATAGAAAAGTCATTGGTTCGTGCCGCTTGGATATAAACCTGGACCGCGCGAGTGTGAGGCGAGTTTGATAGCCACTGGATTGTCACCGCTGTAGAACTGTGCCGAACCTACCTACTAGCTTGATTAACAACTTTACCATTTTTACTTTTGGCGCATTCGCCTTTGATATTGAGGACGAGAGTTAATTTTACGCAGTGATTCATGATGCGGACCATATGTACTTATAGCAAGGTTCGTAATTAAATTAAATGTTTGAACAATTATTTTATTACTAGCGGACGCCCGCAGCTTCGCTTAGTATAGATGTATAGATTGCGAAAAAAATGTCTATTCTTTCTTTCAAAAAACGCAGTACTCATAAAGTACGTTGAGATACGAGAGTTAGCGAGCAAAACGTTGATTCGATCGAACAAACCGGCGAGCGGCGCGCGGTGCGGCCTGCATCAAATATTCAGAGAATTCAGACGCTCACTGCGCCTGCCCTCGGCGGCTGTAAACCCCAAACCACTTCTTACTCTATGCCATTACGGAATGAATGCTGGGTGATGGGCCGTTGGCGCATTCTCCATGGCATGTGAAGTATGCAAATCCGCACTTGGCCAGCGTGGTGGACTAAGGCCTAATCCCTCCCAAGTGGGACAAATAAAGGGCTGTGGTTATAGTGATGGTCGGACAAACAAACATATGGACCTCCTGATGGTAAGTGGCAATCGTCACCTATCAACACGTGCGACACTTAATTAGGGCACCCGACCCGGAAGGATCTTTTATTGCTTTATTGCGGTTCAATAAAGTTCAATTGGGCCCGTTGGCGCAATCGGTAGTGACCCTGCCAGGACTTGTTTGTATTCTGCGTCTGGACGTTAATATTATCTATTTAAGTATGTAATTAAAATATCTATGTATGTATATCAATCTCTGACACCCATAGTACAGGCTCTGCCTAGTTTGGGTCAGATGGTGTGAGGATTGTCATGGTATTTATTTGTTACTTTTTGTCCCTTTAAAGCTTTTCAAGGGAATGTTACCTAGCCCATGGTTGGTAGCTTCGGACACAACAAAGATGGAGCGCTTCAAAAAGAGTGTGAAACGTTTCCTTAAAGGCAGCAACACACCTGCGATACCCCTGGTGTCGCACGTATCCATAGACTATGGTGACCACTTACCATCAGGTGGCCCGTATGTCTGTTTGTACGTCTATATTAAAAAAAAAAAAGATTATAGACCACTATGGTCTCCAGTACAGGCGCAGTACTCCATCAATCCGCATTAGACAAAGATTTCTGCCTCATAAAAAAGGTTGGTCGACTCACCTCGCCTCCCGGATAGCGTCGACCCAGTGCACGCAGTCCACCTCGGAGGCGGCGCGAAGCTCATACATTCGCTGGCTCTCGCGCCGGTACGATATTGTGAAGCAGAACTGTGGGTACAATGAAACGGTAATAAGCTTGCCAAGTTAATGAAAGCCAATCTGTATTTGGTTTATTGTTAATTTGTTAAAAAACTAATTTCATTATTCAAAAGAATTATTGAATTTATTCAATAGTCTGTGTCTTGTCAGTCTGATTTTCTGTTTGAAGTTGTGGACTAAATGCTAAGAGCTTGAGGCGAGGAATATTAGTAAGTGCTTTCATGATAAGACAGATCAGACATTTAATATCGGAACTCATCTAAATATGATATTTTTACATTAACTTGTGTAAAAATAACTTTTTATAAGGATTTAATTTTAATTAATATCGGATATTTCAATACCAGTACCACAGAGTCGTGATTTTTGCTCACTTCAAAACGAACATTTAATTTGAGACTTTGCACACGCAAGAACCGATCAAGAAGCGATGCCAATGCTATAATTTAATTAAAATTTAAAAAAAATCTACATTTTAGTTCGATTATCTACAGAAGCTGTTGTTGTTATTTATTTTTATGAAACGTTTCAGCAAATGCCACCGGTGCGTTTTATTTGACGTAAAAACAGTTCAGCGGCATGACAAATGTATAAAAACTTCGCTCGCAGATATGCATTTATCAACATTATACCTACATCACAGTAGATATAGAGTAGAGTATCTTAGTACGAGTACTGTGAGGCTATCACAGTAGACTAAGTATAAACATAAATACCAACTTGCTAATATCAAACCTATAAAACGTTTAAAGCCAGCAATATCCTCACACGTACCATAACCATACCATAACACTTCATCATGAGCTTTAGCCGTGTTCATTCTGCTAGATTTGCTCGGCCGGCCGCTTAAAGCCGATAAGCCTCCAGTAAGCGCCCAATCGCCCTTAATTAAAGCTTTGTGCAGGTATTGTGTTGTTTGACAAAGGTACATAGAGCGGGTGGCTTGATCAAATAATTGATCAACTTGACAAGGAGGAAGTTTCTCATGGAAGTCAAAATCAAAGGGGTATTTGGATGGAAAGGAACGATTCCCACATACGTAAAGATGTTGATGACTTTAGGGTGACTTGAGAACATTCGACACTAGCCCCTCTGCCAATATTCATTGCAGCATGGTTGACAGTGCTTTACCTGAGCATCAATTGCTTTATAAGAGACCCTTGCCTTAGAGTGTGATATTGATTAGGTTATGATAGCCTAGCTAGTGCAAACCAAAAAAAAAAAGTGCCGTCAACAATGACGGCACGAAATTTGGAGGGGGTAGCTAAGCATGGGGTATGAATGCGGGGGACATTATACGGTTGGTGAACCAATCAGCGCTTACGACTGACAACCCGCGCAGGACGATACCTTAAATTTCAACTTTAATGTCAGAGTTCAACTTCCGTGCCGCCTCGTATACTTACCGAGGCATTTCTCTCCATGGGCGACTTGCTGAGCCTCTCGCAGTACGAGCCCTCCAGCAGGAGGACTCCGGTGGGCCGCGAGTTGTTCTCCGACTCATAGTAGAACAACAGGTTCTTTGAAGAAAAGAGATAATCAGTAGTTTTGTTACATTTAAGACTACAAACAAACATATTCGAAACACACAATAGTAAGTGGTCACTTGCGCTGGATAGATTCCAGTGGAATATTAGAATCAGCGGGGGGATTGCGACTATAAGTTATGGTAACTCTAGGCTGCTTTAACTGTTTTATCTGTACGCCAAGCACTGTAACTTGAATAGAATTAGTAGCTGGGTGCACTAAATATAATATAAATTGAAAAATTTAGATCTAACAATAATCATATTAAATACAGACTATCTTTATCCTTTCTTTTATCCACTAGAGAACCTTCCAGCCACTCATCAGTTAAGCCAGTGTGGCGTTCTGTAACAGACAGTTCTTGTGGTGCAGCTTTTTGTGAAAAAAAAAAGTGGTATAAACTCAGTTTATAATTACGCTTTGTGTATTTCCTGTCGCACTTATAGCGCGTGTGTAGATTAGATATACAATGTTAGTAAATTGTATGTATGGGTCGCGGAACGATTACGTTGTGCGTGCAGTATGAACGTGACGTAACTTTCTTATATAGTACACTGTGATATGGACATAAAACTTGGTGAAGATTTACTTTTTACCATAATTTCCATGATTATTGAATCACTGACCTGGTACAGTATGAACCACCTCAGCTGCCATTTTGTGTTGTCCGAGCTGCGTTTGTGCAGATAACCCGTCTGCAACAAGCAACGAGCAAACATTCCTATGACCTGTAACTTAGGATTTCTACTTTAATAAAAAGTAAAGTGTTCGCATTGATGTGACCTATTTCGTAGCCAAAAATATGTATTGTAAAACATATAAAATCATTAAAATATTGGTTATTAATGTTTTACAATACATATTAGTAATTTATTAGTATTAGGAGTACCTACGTCACACTTCGGCCTACCTCTTCCGAGACACAGGTCTGATGTTTTGAACAGGATTAATGTTAAGTATTGTTCATAATTGGACAACGACAATAAAAACTTCTCACTCAAGCGGTGACAGCCCAGTGGCTATCGAACTCGCCTCTCATTCGAGCGGTCCGGGTTCAAACACCAACGGCACAAACCAATGACATTTCTAAGTTATGTGCGGTTTAAGAAATTAAATATTACTTGTTATAACGGTGAAGGACACATCGTGAAGAAACTCGTATGCCTGAAAGTTCTTCATAATGTTCTCGAAGGCATTGAAGTCTGCCAATCCGCACTTGGCCAGCGAGGTGGACTAAGGCCTAATCCCTCCCATTCTGAGAGGAGACCCGTGCCCAACATTGGGACAAAGAAAGGGTGGTGATGATGATGATGATGAATACAAACTTAGTATTTACCATTACATATTATGACCATGGAGTCACCGATAGGTATATAGGAAAAGGTTCGATATCCTACATGGAATTGTGGGGCTGAATACGGGATATTATCTGACATCGACGTTGAAAGGGAAATGAAAAGCTTCCCTCGCGACGATGAAACGCCTCACATAATAAAATAGCGAGAGAAAAGATTTTATTTACGTTCCTGTTGAATGTTCCGTGCAACTTCCTTAAGCAGATATATTTGCTATTTTAAATCTTCGGAGAATACAAAGTATTAACCCGTTGTAAAGGTTTTCAATACTATTCTGTGCATACATAGATGTAAGTATAGTGAGGTGGGGCTTACCCCACTTAGTGGGATATTTCAAAGTGTTGTAGTTGTACCTAGTCTTGCCCCATGTGTTTGTCTTACCCCAACTCACTATAAAATGTTACACTGAAAAACAGATATAGATATATATATCTATCTAGCAAGTTTAACAAGTAAAACTTGATGTAATTCTGTAGTATAAGTATTCTGAATCTAGTATTAGCATCGTACCACAGATAGACGTACCTGCGAGTGGTCATACTGCGCTCGTTCAGACAGCGCTATGAGCTGCCCGTCGTTCACGCGGATAGCACGTTGATATTTTGGGCTTAACATCATCCCAGTATCTAAAACAAGACAATGCACTATGATAAGAAAGTCAAACGTACAGACCAAGATTTTTACTTGACGAAGCTTTTTTACTTGACTTGGCCTGAAAAATAAATAAAAACTAGACAATATAATTTTTGTCACAGGTTATAGTACCTAGTACGTGAACTCATAAGTGTATAACTTACTCAAACTCAAACCCTGGTGTAAGCGTAGTGTAGTTAATAAATGTTGAATGACGAAAAACTCAATGTTGGCGATCGATTAACCCTGTTATTGATATCGAATTGAATATGATTGGTGTTTTTTTTTTCTTTGCCCTTGAAGCCTTGTAAGTCTTATGTAATACCAGTTAAATTGTTATAACCCGATTGTATATTAGCATTACTTCAAAACATTTTAACGTTTTCGCATTATATCCTCATGGGGTATACCTTTATAGTTTTCTCATTTACAGAGTTTTACACACATTACAGATTACTCTGAATTTATTTTTATTTTTATTTATTTATTCAACTTTATTGACACCTCTAATGAGATATACAATGGGCGGACTTAATGCCATAAGGCATTAATTATTAAATTTAATTGTTTAGGAAATAAACATCCATACTGCAGTTTATTTTAGTCACATGATAAGTTGCGAAATAAGCTGGTAAGTAAATTGATTTTACTTATATTACAAGTTACGATGGGATGGATGGCTCCTAATCCTCCATCAACAAAATGACTAATAACTTTAAATATACTTGTGTTTATTCACAGAAATCAAAACACAGAATTAAACTATTAGCAAAAAGAAATTACTTTACGTTTATCACTTCACTAACAATAATAACATCAATATGACTTTTTTAATTTCGTAGCATTAAAATTTGCTTAATTAATAAAGCAGTAAATTACATTTAATGTAGATTGATTATTTTAAAAAACTTCCTAAATTTCGTCGTAGGTTAGGTATCATCATGATACTTTAAGAGACTAAATACGATGCCCTTAGATTCTTTCTACGGATATCATACAAAAACTTCTAAATCAATATATTACACAATGTTAAGCAGTCGGGAGGCAATGGGTAGCTCAGCTCAGTTTTAGATATATATTTTTGGTATTTTTGGTTACCACCTTTTTTTTAAAAAATTAAATAATAAAGTTATTATTAGAGCTAAAGCTACTATTAGAGGCTACTTAAGTTATTTTTAGAAATATAAAGTCAATGAAATAAAAAAATAATACGAGGACTATTTATTTTTTAGGGGATTTCAGCTAGATTCTAAAGCTCTACGAAAGTAGACCTCGCTATCGTCGTACACAACTCATATTAAATTTAAAACTGAAATGGTATAACACTACTCTGTATTTCTACTATTATCGCAGCTAAATAGCCTTTTATAACTCAGGTAGACATAACAATAATAATATTTTTTAATTTCAGACCGAGGTCCATTTAGTTAGTAATTACATATCTTAACATAAATCTATATGTATGTTGATTACTTTTTACAATTATAAAATCCATTTATTATTATGAATGTACGGGAAATTTTCCCACTTTATGTCCTTTCGTCTCCGACCATTAAATTGTTATTTGACTGTATAAAGGCAATTAAAACCCTACTTACCATTTATTCACTTGTTATAGCCATTCTTCTTATAATATTATCTCCTACTTTAAGAGTGTGTCCGCGCAGGGCTCACAAAATATTTAACAGAAATTGATTTTCAATATCTTACTAACATGTTTTAAACTTTGAATATCACACTTTAGAACTTACATTATGAGTTAATAGACAACACACAAGAATGATCAACAACAGTGTAGAAATAGACAACATTAAAATACAGCCTCAAAGATTTATTTACTCTAGTCATAAGCATGGAACAATTACGAGCGCCTGTTGAATTTGTAAACTCAATGCGGCATGTGTTCATTTGTTGCTCATTGATTAATCACAGGCGTTAAGTTTGAACTGTATGAAGTGATTTAGAATACTGGTTTGATTTGGTAACACATCAGTCTGTCATGAAAGGCATCGCCTCGTTGGTTAATTTGGTTAGCGAGGGGCGCGGTGGTTCCCCGTCGAAGGCGACAGTTCGACTGGGCCCGCACCTGTTAGTTAGCTGGATCGACCGTCACGCGCGTGCGTGCACCTGATGACGTACGAAATATGGCACAGATTTACCGACGACTAGACTAGGCAAGAACTAAGTAGTTAACTTTAGTATTTTTAATTATTTTTTTATAATATAGACGGACAAACAGAAACAGACATACATAACATATTTGTATGAACATAATTTCGTAGAAGTGGGTGTTGTAACAAAATGGCGATATTACCATCACCAAATTTTATTCATTGCTCATTGAAATCATTCGGGCCCACGTTGGGCGCCAATATAACACCACGTTTTTTATCGCCTTTATTTAATTAAATGCTTGGCTGTTCATCATATTTCTATATTGGTTATCAGTATCTATTTACGGCCATTTACTTTAATTTAGTGGAAATAGATGAATACATTTATAAAATGCCTAAATTAAGTATATGCCAGTTCTACCCCTTACTAAGCCTAGTCGTGCTCAACGACACGCAGTTTCCGCGGTAGTAAAACTCAGCTCAGCGTATCTTTGTTTCGCCTGCCGTGAGCGATCCCATCGCTGCTTATGTCTACTGACTCGACCCTTCCTAGGGCTACCATCTGACCGAATTAATCCGGTATTGACCTTGGAATGAACTCCGCTCGGATTTTATTCGACACCGATTTATCTTGACGCCTGGGAAAATCCCAAATAGATCACTCAATATTACAACATGGGAAAGAATGCTTAATATTGGCATTTTAAATTTATAGGTATTATACTAGTGGACGCACGCAGCTTCGCTCGCGTGGAAATAGACATAACAATAGTTTCGTTTACATCAAGTAATATTATATACCTAGCCTATGTCACTCAGTGAAGATGCAGCTAATGGTGAAAGAATTTTTGAAATCGGTCCAGGAGTATTTGTGTGAAAACATTACAAACAAATGTTACCTCTTTATAATATTAGTATAGAAGTATAGATATAGTAGTACATATGTTATGTAGTAATTATCTCAAGAACTATACAATTACACCATACTTTTATGCCACTAGGGCCTTTGTAAGATTCTGAAAAAAAATCGACTGGGCTTCCGATTTGATAACCCTAACCTTACCTATCCTAACTAAAGTATATTTTGGACGAAAAGGGCTGACTCAGTAAATATAAATTGTCGCACGACTCCATACTATTTCGTGAACCGATATATAGGGGCCGGTTGGACAGCAAGTGTCAATTTGAAGTACATGTTTGAATCACAGATTACCCGTTTAATTTAATTTAATAATAATTTCAATTTAAACTGATAGGTTCTTATGTATAATATCTAAATGGCTAAAATTCCTCTCACTCGAGAGGGACGCGATTTGAAATTCCAGCCCAACGCATCACTATTTTCTTAATAACGTGCGTTTTAAATAAAATAGCACCTTCTATAACGGTGAAGAAAAAATCGTGAGAAACCAGCAAGCCAAGTATAAAGTTCACGAAAGCATGAATCCGTACCTACTTGTAGTAGGTACAGCGTAGTGGTTGTACTCGACAGTGGATTGAGACGAAGATGAAAAGGACTTAAAGTCTTTGTCCATTATCCATTGATACATTTCCAAGGAATTAAGAGATACTAATCTGATTTCTAAGATATTAAGTTAAGTTACTAAGCTTTTTTAGGTTTATGAACTGAACATGTCTTGTCAAACTGTTCGGTCTTGTTCTTACTTTAATTCCACGTGAGAAGGTAAGCCGGTAAGAGTGCTATGCTCGGTATTTCGCTGCGCGATCGTATCAGAAATGATGAAATCCGTAGACGAACAAAGCTCACCGACATAGTTCGCAGAATTAGTACGTTGAAGTGGCAATGGGCAGGCCACGTCGTTCGCAGGGCTGATAACCGTTGGGGAAGAAAAGTCCTCGAATGGAGACCAAGACTTGGAAAAAGGAGCACAGGCCGCCCTTCGACAAGGTGGACGGACGACCTGAAGAAGGCAGCGGGAAACCGCTGGATTCAGAAGGCACAGGACCGGTCGGAGTGGCGTCGTTCAGGAGAGGCCTATGTCCAGCAGTGGACCAATAAAGGCTGATGATGATGATGATGATGAGGTAAGCCGGTTAGCTCCTACTGTGATTCCAAGTTAAGCAAGTGTACCTACTATTTGTTAGCTTTTAAACTGAGCTTTTAAATATCAATGGTGCAGTAAACTTAAATCATGTTACGGCTTTGTATTACGAAGTATCTTAAATGCAATCAGAACGACTCAAAGACATTTAAACTTATATGTATACGTGAATGACGTAATATTTTAACTAACAATTTTTTATACTATACAGTTATTAAGTATTATGCCAAAACTAACCCTATGTACTTATTATTATTTCTATATGGTAGACACAAGTTTAGTGTGAGTACTTCGATATCAAAATAGAGCCTCTGGCAGAGCAACTGGTCATTTGAAAGCAAAATGAGCCGCTAAGCCGCTGCTACCACAGGGATCTGTGGTCCTAATACCTCTCCTACAGTCTTGATTTATTATACATTTTGTATTTAAAACATAAAAAATATAATATCAAGCTATTAAATTATTATTAGAAACTCCTCCCTCTACAATGTTATCAAAATAGATTTAGATTATTTGAGATACTTTCAGACTGGCAACATTTAAAATATGTCAAATTTCGTCAAACCCAAGCTTACGCTGCGCTTGATTTATTTGTGATTTATTTTATTGTGTGAAAATTAATACAGAAAAACTCAATTAAAATGGCTGATAAGCCGCCAGAGGAGGGCTACATATCTGTAGTTGACGAAGAGCCAGAAATATTCGAGCTACTCAAGTGGGATGCTTCGCAAACACAAAAGCGATTTGAGATTCGGAATTTGGAAAAGGCAAAGAGTCCTGAGGTTGAGAAGAAAGGCCCAAAGCCTCGGGAGGATTCTGATCCGTTCAATTTGACAGACCAGGCGTTCATAGAGACCTATCGGCTCACGAAAGATTTGGCGCGAGGCTTGATTGAGGAAATAAAACCAGTGATGCCTGATTGCACCAAGTCGATTGAATTCTCGGTGGAAACTAAGGTTAGTGATTTCTTTTTATTGAAATGACATGAAATAAAAAGCTTGAGCTGAAATTTTTGTCATAAAATAAAATAAATTACATTTCACACATTTTTATAAAAAATATTTTTTGAGTGCATATAAAATTTCTTTTACACTGAGAGGTGTTTGTTTTATGTTGTTATGGTCTAATATCCAACTGAAAACTTTACTGAGAATTTTTTGTCTGCAATTTTTAGTTTACTTATGTCATGTTATTTTCCAGGTTTTGGCTACATTATCATTCTTTGCATCTGGGAAGTACCAGAAGTCAATAGCTGGCAAGACGGACCCGAGCATCACTCAGTACTTTGTGTCCACTGCAGTGGTGCAGGTGACGGAGGCTATGAACCATCCCTCCATCGTCAAGAAGTACATACACTTCCCACATCTGAGGTGTGAGAGAGATGCAATCAAGACTAGGTAATGTCCTATAATTATTATTATATCAGTAAAAGAATGGTTGACTAATGGTTGGCTACCACTAAATTATCCTGAGGTCAAATTATTGACAAAATTCAAAATTCAATTAATCATTTTCAAAATTATACCGTTAAAATTCATTAACATGCATTGTCATCGGAACCAAATATGTATGCCAAATTTCAGCTCGATAGCTTTAGTGGAAGTGGGTGAAAATTGATTGCAAGATTCCAGGACATACTTACATACATTAATAATGGATACATACGGGTGAAGTTAAATGAAAGCTTTTAAAAATTGTTGAGATTTTCTTTTTAAGAAAATATGGAACATTGCCTTTTGATTAAATACTAGTGGACGCTCGCAGCTTCGCTCGCGTAGAATTAGACCCTTTAACGACGTGTACCCGTCTAACGACTTCAAAAACGGCAAAGTTTCATACTAACTTTGCACCCCCGTTTTACCCCCTTAGGGGGTGAATTTTCAAAAATCCTTTCTTAGTGCTCCCCTACGTTATAAAAGGAACCCCTGTGCAAAATTTCAAGTTTCTAGCCCTTATAGTTTAGGCCCTGCGTTGATATGTCAGTCAGTCAGTCAGTCAGTCAGTCAGTCACCTTCTCCTTTTATATATATAGATTTACCTATATTAGAATGTAAGAAATGGGAAGAAATTTCTTATCTTTGTAGATTCTACATGAAGTATGGCCTACCAAATGTGATTGGATGCGTGGACTGCACCCACGTGCCCATCATGAGGCCAGAAGAGGACCAGAAGAAATACTATAACAAGTCCTACCACTCAAAAAAAGTACAGATTGTAAGTAATTAACTATAGACAGAACATGCGTTTCAATATGACTTTAGACAAAGTACTTTGTACAGCCTACTTTGTCTAAAATGTTTGTCAGGTGATTTTCTTAATAACATCTGACTGACTTAGAAAGAGACTCTTACTAACAATTACTAACTGGACTATTACTAACACCAACTGACAGGACTAACACTATCACTAACAGTCCTCATACCTATTAAAGAACTGACCAACTAATGATCTTATTAACTGTCTCTGCTTACTGGATTAACCAATATCCTCATACCAACTCGAGACTTATTCAAAGTTATTCAAAAGTGTTATGGGTTGCAGTGAATGCGTGGTGTTGCAAGCTCGTTTGCTATCTTTTTTTTATCGAAAGTATGCCATCACCACCAATCAATAATTATTAATTGACAGGCCCGTTGGCGCAATCGATAGTGACCCTGTCTGTTGTGCCAGGAGTTGTGTGTCCGATGATCCAAGATAAAATAAAATTAAGAGGACACCAGTCGACCGTCACTTTTGAAGAATAGGTTTTTACCAAAAATATTGCCGTCGCGCTGACCCCCAACCTTACCCCTTAGCGTGCGATAGAGAGAAGTGCAGTCTTGAACTGATTTTACCTACGTAAAATTAAGAAAATCGTCCTTTCGTAATCCCCTGTTTCCTCCTCGAAATCTAGACCGATTTCAATATTTCTTTCAGTTAAAATGTAGAACAGGGTCTAAGCTATGCCCGTACGTTTTGCTTTTTTGGGATATGTTAGTAATTACCAGTTTGCTTGATGTTTGAAAATGTATGTAAAAAAAGTCGATTTTGTTGATTTTAAATGATTTTTTTCTCTTCTATTAAGCAAATTATGAAAAAAAACAAAACGTACAGGCATGGCAGAGGTACGTATAAATCGTATGGTATTTTTTTTTATTCTGTAACTTCTTTATCCTAGGAGGAAACGGGGGACTACGTTTGTATGGAAAAAGTGTCGACTCATATCCTCTTAATGGTGTTCCCCACAGATCTGCGACAGCGAGCTGAACATCCTGAGCGTGGACGCGGCGGCGGGCGGCGGCAGCTCGCACGAGGCCATCCTGGCGCGCCACGCCGTGCGCAACGACCTGCAGAGCCTGAACCACGCGCGCGAGCAGTGCTGGCTGCTGGGTAAGCCTAACCTCACCGACCTTCCGTATCGACAGAATTCGACCATCTTCAGGAATAGCTAAGAACACTAGGTCATAGGATAGACTTAAAGAGTCTCACGCGCGCGAGCAGTGCTGGCTGCTGGGTAAGCCTAACCTCACCGCCCTTCCGTATCGACAGAATTCGACCATCTTCAGGAATAGCTAAGAACACTAGGTCATAGGATAGACTTAAAGAGTCTCACGCGCGCGAGCAGTGCTGGCTGCTGGGTAAGCCTAACCTCACCGCCCTTCCGTATCGACAGAATTCGACCATCTTCAGGAATAGCTAAGAACACTAGGTCATAGGATAGACTTAAAGAGTCTCACGCGCGCGAGCAGTGCTGGCTGCTGGGTAAGCCTAACCTCACCGCCCTTCCGTATCGACAGAATTCGACCATCTTCAGGAATAGCTAAGAACACTAGGTCATAGGATAGACTTAAAGAGTCTCACGCGCGCGAGCAGTGCTGGCTGCTGGGTAAGCCTAACCTCACCGCCCTTCCGTATCGACAGAATTCGACCATCTTCAGGAATAGCTAAGAACACTAGGTCATAGGATAGACTTAAAGAGTCTCACGCGCGCGAGCAGTGCTGGCTGCTGGGTAAGCCTAACCTCACCGCCCTTCCGTATCGACAGAATTCGACCATCTTCAGGAATAGCTAAGAACACTAGGTCATAGGATAGACTTAAAGAGTCTCACGCGCGCGAGCAGTGCTGGCTGCTGGGTAAGCCTAACCTCACCGCCCTTCCGTATCGACAGAATTCGACCATCTTCAGGAATAGCTAAGAACACTAGGTCATAGGATAGACTTAAAGAGTCTCACGCGCGCGAGCAGTGCTGGCTGCTGGGTAAGCCTAACCTCACCGCCCTTCCGTGTCGACAGAATGAGACCATCTTCAGGAATAGCTAAGAATAGTTAAAAACACTAGGGCATAGGATAAGAATATTGTAAATTATTCTTCCTAAAGCTGATGACCACTCACCGTCCTTCCGTATCGACAGAATGCGACCATCTTCAGGAATAGCTAAGAATAGTTAAAAACACTAGGGCACAGGATAAGAATATTGTAAATTATTCTTCCTAAGGCTGATGACCACTCACCGTCCTTCCGTATCGACAGAATGCGACCATCTTCAAGAATAGCTAAGAATAGTTAAAAACACTAGGGCATAGGATAAGAATATTGTAAATTATTCTTCCTAAAGCTGATGACCAGATAGATAGTCTATTGTGACTTTAGAGCTGAGCTTAGTGGTAGGTAATTATTGTAAACTAGAAGTGTAGAATTAGACCCATTAAGAGGATATCACAAGCGAACAAGTCGACACTTTTTCCATACAAAGGTAGTCCCCTGTTTCCTCCTAGGATAAAGAAGTTACAGAAGAGAAAAAAATACCATAAGATTTATACGTACCTCTGCCATGACTGTACGTTTTGTTTTTTTTTCATAATTTGATTAATAGAAGAGAAAAAAAATCATTTAAAATCAAAAAAATCGACTTTTTTTACATACATTTTCAAACATCAAGCAAACTGGTAATTACTAACATATCCCAAAAAAGCAAAACGTACGGGCATAGCTTAGACCCTGTTCTACATTTTAACTGAAAGAAATATTGAAATCGGTCTAGATTTCGAGGAGGAAACAGGGGATTACGAAAGGACGATTTTCTTAATTTTACGTAGGTAAAATCAGTTCGAGACTGCACTTCTCTCTATCGCACGCTAAGGGGCTCAGCGCGACGGCAATATTTTTGGTAAAAACCTATTCTTCAAAAGTGACGGTCGACTGATATCCTCTTAACGTCTGCCCGCGATCGGGTTGCCCACTTGACTTCAAAAACGGCAAAGTTTAATACTAACTTTGCACTCCCGTTTTTGGGATGAATTGAACACCTGTTTATGTAGACACCGTGGCCTATGAGCAAAACCAGAAAAATGAGGCCACCAATGCGTCGCTATATCTAAACGAAAGTTTGAATTGCTTCTTTTTGTATGAAATACATGTGTAAAAGAAAATTATAAACAAATGCAATCAAGATCTCATCAAAACTGCCTCGTTACTCTAGTGGTCGGTAGCTTGACTGTGAAGTTACAGGTCCTCAGTTCGATTTCTGGGTCGAGCAAAGTTTTATTAGGGATTTATACCCTGGTGTCCAGGAGGAGAAGGTTTGTGAGGAGTGAACACGCCGATTCCTTAGTAAGTATATTGATTAGAGATAATGTGACATGGCAATTTCCAGTAAAAGCTCGGGATTTGGAATTGTGTCCAGTGTATGGCAGTATGCTTACCACTTATTCCAAACAATTTGTTTCTTTGCAGGGAGCTCATACTACGTCCAAAGGCCGTACCTGATGACTCCGATGCCCAAGATCACTAAGAAGAGCCCCATGTCTCCGGAGAAGCACTACACCAACTTGCATGCACAGACGCACGCGGCCGTCGCGGAGACTATCAAGCAACTCAAGTCGCGATGGAAGTGCCTACAGGTAATACTTATTTATCATTATGGTCCGGTTGGAAAGGTGTGGTTTCCAGTTACACTTGTTTAGAGGCGACCATCTTAGTCCTCAAGGGTAGCAACACATCTGTGACTGACTTAGAACGAGACTCTTACTAACTAGCACTAACTGGACTATTACTAAGACCAACTAACAGGACTAACTATCACTAACAGTCCCCAGTCCTCATACCTACTAACGAACTGACCAACTAATGTTCTAATGAACTCTCTCGACTAATTGGACTAACCATCCCAGTCCTTAATCGAGTCTTGTTCAAAGTCAGTCACAGTTGTCATGGGCGACAGCGGATGGGTGGTGATGCAAGCTCGTTTGCTATCTTGTATAAAAAAAAAGATGCCTGCAGGATATATGACCTTAATGACAATAATTAAATAAATGTTGTTTATTCGCAGGCGACGTGCGAGACGAGTGCTTATGACAAGCATATCCAGTGGCCAACTAAATTAGTTTTAAATTTTTAAGCGAATATAGTTGTATAGTTTCTGCAATAAAGGCCTGATTATTATTATTATTATTCGCAGGCGACGTGCTGCAACCGTAACTTATTGTGTCTGCAATACAGGCCTGATTATTATTATTATTCGCAGGTGACGTGCTGCAACCGTAACTTATTGTTTCTGCAATAAAGGCCTGATTATTATTATTATTCGCAGGCGACGTGCTGCAACCGTAACTTATTGTTTCTGCAATAAAGGCCTGATTATTATTATTATTCGCAGGCGACGCGCTGCAACCGTAACTTATTGTTTCTGCAATAAAGGCCTGATTATTACTATTATTAGGATGTGAATATTATCTATTTAAGTATGTATTTAAAAATATCTATGTATGTATATCAGCCTCTGACCCCCATATCACAGGCTCGCGCCTGCTTTGGGGTCAAATGGCCGTGTGTGAGAATGTCCAAGATATTTATTTATTACTAGTGGACGTCCGCAGCTTCGCTCGCGTAGAATTAGACCCATTAACGTAACGACATCTACCCGTCTAACGACTTCAAAAACGGCAAATTTTCATACTAACTTTGCACCCCCGTTTTACCCCCTTAGGGGGTGAATTTTCAAAAATCCTTTCTTAGTGCTCCCCTACGTTATAAAAGGAACCCCTGTGCAAAATTTCAAGTTTCTAGCCCTTATAGTTTAGGCCCTGGGTTGATATGTCAGTCACTCAGTCAGCTTCTCCTTTTATATATATAGATTTATTATTCTTAGGCGACGTGCTGCAACCGCCAGTTCGACGCGGCGACGGTCTCCCGCATCATAGTGGCGTGCTGCGTACTGCACAACGTGTGCGCGCGGCACTCCCTGCCGCCGGTGGCCATGGCGGCCGCCGAGCAGCGGCTGGAGGAGATGAAGCAGCGCGTGGCCAACGGGCCCGTGGCCAGGAAGCAGGAGGAGGATGTGGAGGGGCTCCGGGCCAGGGAGAGGTTCGTGAACGCGCTGTGGAATGACCGGCAGGTGGGGGTTTGCAAGATTTTTTAAAAGCTTTTAGTTAACTTCACTCGTATGTATCTATGTTTGTAATGGAATCTTGCAATCAATATTTCACCCACTCCCACTGAAGCTATCGAGCTGAAATTTGGCACACATATTTGGTTCCGATGACAATGCACGAAAATAAAAATAAAAGTTATAAAAAGCTTCTTTTTAAAAAAAGATATAAGATAATTTATATAAATAAAAAAGACAATTAATTAATTTATTTATTTTTAAGTAAGTCCACGGGAGGGCACTGGTGACCTGTAACACAGGTTCCCCAAGAACCTATTTCAGGCACCAGGCTCTCGCAAAACAGGCTTTTTTATGCTAACTACTGTATGCTACGTACTTAATACAATACAATACAGTATAATTTATTGCACCAGAAAAAGAACAGAGGAGAACACAGTAAAGAAAAAGAAGTTTTGCAAAAGGCTGTCTTATTGCTTTGAGCAATTTCTTCCATTTCAATTTCTTATTAATACTCATTGGATTAAAAAAAATGCTTTATTTTTCTACAGTTTTAAACTCAAATATCTCAGAGAGTATATAACTTACGACATTTCATCACTAAATCAACCAAATCATCCAACGATTGATACATTTTTCATCACCAAATCGAAGTTTTTTTCAAAATGGCGGATTTGTAGGTATGATAGTTTTTTAAGTATAAAAATATTAGAGGAAATTCAAGCAATATTAGAGGTTCAAGTAAAATAAAATTTATTCATAGTTTTTGTGCAATCAGTACTCGTTATAAGTTGCAAGTCTTTGTAAATACTTTAAAACGTTTTGAGTTTTGGAGAGGCGCGCCAAGTCATCGTAGTTCATCTTTAGCGACCGCCAATGACGTTGTTTAACTCGGTCGTTCACATATAATTTACATGTAAGTCTAGTAACAGTAGTCTAGGTTATGGTTAGGCTTTTTTATTTATCAGAAAAATACCCAATACTTCAGACTTTACTCTAACCTCCATTGTAATGTGTCTTAATTGTGTCTCAATCCATCCATCAGTCCTTTAGTTCACTGCAGGCCATGAGCGTCCCGAGAGGCTTATATGACGAAACTAGTGGACGCCCGCAGTTCGCTCGCGTAGAATTAGACCCATTAACGACGTCTGCCCGCGTTCGGGTTGCCTACTTGACTTCAAAGACGGCAAAGTTTCATACTAACTTTGCACCCCCTTAGGGGGTGAATTTTCAAAAATCCTTTCTTAGTGCTCCCCTACGCTATAAAAGGAACCCCTCTGCAAAATTTCAAGTTTCAAGCCCTTATAGTTTAGGCCCTGCGTTGATATGTCAGTCAGTCAGTCAGTCAGTCACCTTCTCCTTTTATATATATAGATAAAAAATAAAAAAATCATTTAATTTAATTACAGGTGACACCAGAATGCGCAAACGCACCAAAGAAGCGCGTCTCCAAGAAGGACCGTCCGCCGGAGCCCCCGCCGCAGCTGCAGCCCCTGCTGCCGGCGCCGCCGCCCCTGCCTCTCCACGAGGACCCCAAGCGGCCCCGCCTGCTGATGAACACCAACCCCTACGGGCTGGGGGTCGCGCCCGGCTGGGGGCACTATCCGCAGCATTGAGGAGATGGGAGTACCCAATTGTGACAGATATATACCTTCCTACGTATCCTATCCTACGCGCAAGTTAGAGATGATACTATTACAAAATAAACCTATATTTTTGAGTATGTGCAAATCGGGATATATCTTGAATAATAATAATCGTTTATTTCAAGATTTTACAATCTCATATACATTTGTTAGTATTACTTAGCCTATGTTAGTAAATGTACAGTTATTATTACATACAATAATCATGGAAATAAAAAAAAATAAAAAAAATAAACCACTAAAATCAAAATTAAATTAAAATAAGAATTAAAATTTGTTAGTACAGCTTAACCTACGTTAGTACCTTATAGTTACTTCAGCAGACTGGGCCGTGTCAGTGTCTTCTGGTGGCATGTAGCCCACAGCAAACATGTTGCCTGTATGATTGGTACAAATCAAACCGGCCGGGCATTTTTGAAATCCTGCCACTGGAGAGAATAATAGGTCGGCCTGATTTATTATCGCATGTAGGCCTCAGTATTAATGCTTGTATTTAAAAAAAAACCGTTCGCCAGAGACCCCGCCGCTGATGAGGCTCCACGAGGAGCTAGACAGACCCGGACTGCTGATGAATACTAACCCTCGTGGTCTACGTCTGGCTGGAGACAGTCGACAGACAGGAAAAGTTTCGTTTACACTTAGTAATATTATATAGCCTATGTCACTCAGTGAAGATGCAGCTTTTTAATGGTGAAAGAATTTTTGAAATCTGTCCAGTAGTTTTTGTGTGAAAACATTACAAACAAATTTTTCCTCTTTATAATATCAGTATAGAAGTATAGGTTTGATTATATGTACATGACAGTGTCCCCTCATGCAACTCCTCCTAAACGGCTGGATTGATGTTGATGAAACTTTTTGTGTGTGTTCAAGAGGATTTGAGAATGGTTTAGATTTACAATTTGGTTCACTGGAAAATGTTTTTTAAACACGATTTTAGTTTATTTTTTAAATATTTCGCGTCACTTTGACATTTCATATGGCGGAACAACGTTTGCGGGGTCAGCTAGTATATAATATATTATAAAATTATTATATAAATATATATTTTAATCGGAGTATCTGGAGTATGGAAGCGTGAATGTGACTCAACGTTGTTGCTTTTTCGCGACCGCTCGCGAATATTAGTATTAGATTAGGTTAGAATAACTGTTAATACAACACACTTGTACATATATCGTGTGGTTGATATAACCAGGCCGGGATATACGACTTATAGTAAGATTCGCCACTGCGGGTGGGGTGAGTGAGATATTAGTTGGTTGTTCATTGGTCACCTGTTGGTAATAAGGGTGGAAAAAGGGAATAAAGTGGCTATTATAATATAGGAGTATAGTCAGTGGTGCAAAAGTTGGTGAACTTGTTGATCAAATAATTTCTGATCGAGTAGCTACTGTGTTTTTAGCAAGATTTATTTCTGGGATAAGGATTTTTTTCCAGGTTGTAAGTAAAAGTACATATTATGCTGTCGTGAAATATATTTCGATTTTAGATTAGGTATGTTTATATTAATTAATTATGTTTGCTACTTATTTTTAAGCTAAGCAATTCGAAAAGTATTTTTAAAAATCGAATCTAGTATTACATTTGTTATCCGACTTCGAACCTATCTTGTGCTATTGCTGTCTCTTTCGTATGTTAATATATATTTGCTGTTTCACTCACGCTTATAAGGATAGAAGAAGGGATAAATATTTGATGTACTAAGTGAAATTAATAACACTGGAATTACAATGATATTAATATGTTATTATCATCACAAATTAGCTTTACTAATTAAAGTATTATTACATGAATTCATGCTAATACGGCGTTGTGCCCTTTTGAAAATTGTAATTTATCATTCAGTATTATGTATTTAATAACTGAGTATGTAGTGTACCAAAAACGTTGATATTCAATTATTATTGTAAAAAGAAAACAATCTAATCGATTTATGCATTTTTACTATAATGTACAGAGAATGAGGTATAAACGATTAGTTATAGAGCTAGTAGAGACAAATACCTTAGATTTAATGCATGTTATAATTTAAAAATGTTTTTATGAACTATATACTTACTGTCCGATTTCGGTACTCTGTTGTATAACCAATGGGCAAGACTCTTAAATTAAATACCTAATAAGTTCATAAATAAGTCCTTTTATGCTTATGAAAAAGATGCTGTTGAGCTTGTAAATAGAAAGAAAGAAAAGAGGGCCGAATGTCGATCGCATTTTTTATATCTTTTAATTTGTATTGTGCGTTTATCGTTTCGTATACACCTCTTGCGCTTATTCGCATTTTAACCAAAATTTGGTAAAATTAGTATATTTTTTGGAAATGCTGCTTACAAAATTAATTTTCAGTCATGTTAAACTCGTTTTATTCATACCCGTTTTATAAAATAGTGTAGGTATATTGATTTGACTTGATACAATTTATATGGAATATTTACAACGTATTTGTTATGTAAAATAAATTTAAGATAGTATTAAACAATAATAAAATATAAATACACAATTTTACTAAATATATACACAGCCATAAGAACACTATATTATGTACATATACATATATTCAATAGCGCGAGCGAGTTGAATAAATGTATTTGTTATGTCTTAATAAGTTAAATTTGATTTTTGTAACGCACAAGGAATAATAATGAGATTAATCAATCGAATATTTAAGAATCATATGGTTTTTTTTAAATAAAACAAGATGTATCCATAGCATTTGTTTTATTTATTAAATGTCTTACACACAAAATAAAGAGATAAGTTCTCTCTTTAATTTGTAGATAATATTGTCCTAACTACATATTATATAAAAATCATAATAATAATATATCATCAAACTGGAATAATGTTCACATATACAAGATTCACATATTTTACCGTTAAATCATATCATCAAACTGGAATAATGTTCACATATACAAGATTCACATATTTTACCGTTAAATCATATCATCAAACTGGAATAATGTTCACATATACAAGATTCACATATTTTACCGTTAAATCATATCATCAAACTGGAATAATGTTCACATATACAAGATTCACATATTTTACCGTTAAATCATATCATCAAACTGGAATAATGTTCACATATACAAGATTCACATATTTTACCGTTAAATCATATCATCAAACTGGAATAATGTTCACATATACAAGATTCACATATTTTACCGTTAAATCACTTGAAGGTGGATGCTTCGATCCGTGGAATTTAAAGAATAAAACATTCGTTTTGTTGTTATTGCCAAATTTGAATTAAACTATATATTGAAATTCGGGTTATATTCAGACTAGTGGACGCCTGCAGCTTCGCTCGCGTGGAATTAGAAATTCACTATCTTCAAAAACGGCTTTCATACTAACTTTGCACCCCCGTTTTACCCCCTTAGGGGGTGAATTTTCAAAAATCCTTTCTTAGTGCTCCCCTACGTTACAAAAGGGGTTCAAAAGTTTAGGCCTTGCGTTGATATGTCAGGCAGTCAGTCAGCTTTTCCTTTTATATATATAGATGAATGAAGATAACCCGAATTTCAATATATTATATATATCATTTATCAAATTATACATGCTACACGTACGTGCGTGAGCAAGTTAAAATAATAAAGACACTATTTATATTATAACTAGTCGAGAACAAACATGATTTATATTTAAACTAGTGGACGCCCGCAGCTTCGCTCGCGTAGAATTAGACCCATTAACGACGTCTATCCGTCTAAAGACTTCAAAAACGGCGAAGTTTCATACTAACTTTGCACGCCCGTTTTACCCCCTTAGGGGGTGAATTTTCAGAAATCCTTTCTTAGTGCTCCCCTACATTATAAAAGGAACCCCTGTGCAAAATTTCATGTTTCTAGCCCTTATAGTTTAGGCCCTGCGTTGATATGTCAGTCAGTCAGTCAGTCACCTTCTCCTTTTATATATATAGATTTCCCGCCACGGATCGAAGCATCCACCTTAACTATGCCGCTACAAACACTTTGTCATCCAACACGATCACCCCGCCAAGCTGGCGTCCATATCCACGAACCGCATGCGCGCGGACTCCGGCGCCGGCCGCTAGGGGCGCGCGAGTTACATTCGCATTTATAATATTAGCATGGAAGTATGGATTTCCCGCCACGGATCGATCATCCACCTTAACTATGCCGCTACAAACACTTTGTCATCCAACACGATCACCCCGCCAAGCTGGCGTCCATATCCACGAACCGCATGCGCGCGGACTCCGGCGCCGGCCGCTAGGGGCGCGCGAGTTACATTCGCATTTATAATATTAGCATGGAAGTATGGATTTCCCGCCACGGATCGATCATCCACCTTAACTATGCCGCTACAAACACTTTGTCATCCAACACGATCACCCCGCCAAGCTGGCGTCCATATCCACGAACCGCATGCGCGGGCGCATGTGCGCGTGCGCCGGCCGCTAGGCGCGCGCGAGCGCCGCCGCCGCCTCGCCCGCCAGCAGCGACGCCGCCGCCATGTTGCCGCAGTTGGCCGTCACCACAGCGCCCTCTGCTTCCAGCTTCACAGAGAGCAGGACCAGCTCCTGGGAGGACAGCAGCCGACCGGCGAATCTGAAGTCAAGCATCATCACAATCGTTATTTCGCTGCGACTCAGACGTGCCACTGCTGGGCACGGGTCTCCCCCACAGACATAGCTGCGGGAGGTCTAGAGCATACTCCAAACAATACAATTAAAAGAGTACCGAGAGTTTTTTCCTCCGGCTTTTTTCTCTCTCGGCCTACACTAGGGCAAAGGATAAGAATATTGTAAATTCTTCCTAAAGCCGATGACCAGATAGCTCATCATTTGCTTTATTTTAACCAGTTTAGAATAGCATTATATCTCTTTAAGTAGTTTGTAGTTACCTAGACTTTCGTTAAGTAAGTGTAATCACCTCATAGCGAAATAAATTATTTGAATTTGAACAACGCTACAATCGTTATTAAAAGCTTTTATTTAACTTCACTCGTAAGTATCTATCTATGTATGTCCTGGAATCTTGCAATCAATATTTCACCCACTTCCACTAAAGCTGTCGAGCTGAAATTCAGCATACATATTTGGTTCCGATGACAATGCACGAAAATAAAAATAAAAAGTTAACAAAAAGCTTTTTAAAAAAAAAATTAACAGTATAGGTAATTTTAAAATTTAATTTCAATGGCCTTGTCGAAGAACTTCGGGTTGCTTGAGAACATTCGACACTGGGTTGGCACTCCAATACGAGTTGTAAGCAATGGGTCAGTGGCGGAGTATGCTCTAGACCTCCCACAGCTCACACACACATCACATTAAACCATCGGCCCCATGTGTTTTCCAATTGCAAAGCCTTGTAGATGATCCTTGAAAACAAGACAGAAATAAAATGGCACAAGGTTACTAATTATTTCTTTAAAAATTTATTTGAGGAGATTCGAGACACATAATCCCTCTCACTCTGAGAGGAGACCCGTGCCCAACAGTGGGACAAAGAAAGGGTTGTGATGATGATGATGATGATGAATCCCATATCGTCTCACGCGGGGCGGGTGGGTTGTCAGTCGTGAACGCTGATTGGTTCGCTAGTATTATCATGCCGCACTGATACTCATGCGCATCTATCCCCTTCGGATTTAGCTCCGAGCTAAACTTTCGTTCAGTCACTGAACCCATACCTCCGTTTCTCATATACATAAAAACCGTCATGTTGGGCGAGGGGTAGCCTGGTGGGTGACGCGTTGCTACCGCACCTGAGCAAGCTGCCGCTGGTGGTGACTGGGAACAGGTTGGCGGTCTCGTACACGCGCCGTCCAATTGCCTAGCCTTATTATATACTCATGCGCATCTATCCCCCTCCAGATTTCGCTCCGAGCTAAACTTTCGTTCAGTCACTGAACCTATACCTCCGTTTCTCAAATACATAAAAACCGTGATGTGGTGCGAGTGGTAGGTGACGCGTTGCTACCGCACCTGAGCAAGCTGCCGCTGGTGGTGACGGGGAACAGGTTGGCGGTCTCGTACACGCGCCGTCCAATTGCCTAGCCTTATTATATACTCATGCGCATCTATCCCCCTCCAGATTTCGCTCCGAGCTAAACTTTCGTTCAGTCACTGAACCTATACCTCCGTTTCTCAAATACATAAAAACCGTGATGTGGTGCGAGTGGTGGGTGACGCGTTGCTACCGCACCTGAGCAAGCTGCCGCTGGTGGTGACGGGGAACAGGTTGGCGGTCTCGTACACGCGCCGTCCAATTGCCTAGCCTTATTATATACTCATGCGCATCTATCCCCTCCAGATTTCGCTCCGAGCTAAACTTTCGTTCAGTCACTGAACCCATACCTCCGGTTTCTCATATACATAAAAACCGTGATATGGGGCGAGCGGTAGCCTGGTGGGTGACGCGTTGCTACCGCACCTGAGGTAGCTGCCGCTGGTGGTGACGGGGAACAGGTTGGCGGTCTCGTACACGCGCCGGCACGCCGCGCGCTCGTCCCCCGGCCGCGCGGTGCGCTTGTCACACTGGAACGACACCGTTACTCATTACAGAACACAAACATATTAATCCATACTGATATTACATACTAATATTATAAATGCGAAAGTAACTGTGTCTGTCTGTCTGTCTCGCTTTCACGAAATTTGGTACACAGATAGTCTAGTCTAAGAAAGGACATGGGCTACTTTTTAATTGGTAAAAAGTGTTGTAAAGGGTTGAAAAGGGGGGTCATTTTCAGAACTAGAAGCATAAAATTTATATTTTAGGCTGTTGATTAGATACAAATAAATATGGCATTCAAAGTTTGTAATAAGGGTATAAAATAAACATAGGGGATAGCACATTTACAGATTCATTACAAATTTGTCGAGCTAAAGTTAACGAGTTAAGAAGAATCTATTTTTAATCCCTGCTGGCCTTTACAGCGTCACCTCACCTCGGTCATGCCGCGCAGGCGCGTGCGCTCGGCCTCCCAGCGCGCCTCGGACATGGTCACCGAGCGCATCAGCTCGCCCACCGCTGGGGTTATCGACGCCGACACCTCGCCTGCCAAGATAATCCCTGCTGGCCTTTACAGCGTCACCTCACCTCGGTCATGCCGCGCAGGCGCGTGCGCTCGGCCTCCCAGCGCGCCTCGGACATGGTCACCGAGCGCATCAGCTCGCCCACCGCTGGGGTTATCGACGCCGACACCTCGCCTGCCAAGATAATCCCTGCTGGCCTTTACAGCGTCACCTCACCTCGGTCATGCCGCGCAGGCGCGTGCGCTCGGCCTCCCAGCGCGCCTCGGACATGGTCACCGAGCGCATCAGCTCGCCCACCGCTGGGGTTATCGACGCCGACACCTCGCCTGCCAAGATAATCCCTGCTGGCCTTTACAGCGTCACCTCACCTCGGTCATGCCGCGCAGGCGCGTGCGCTCGGCCTCCCAGCGCGCCTCGGACATGGTCACCGAGCGCATCAGCTCGCCCACCGCTGGGGTTATCGACGCCGACACCTCGCCTGCCAAGATAATCCCTGCTGGCCTTTACAGCGTCACCTCACCTCGGTCATGCCGCGCAGGCGCGTGCGCTCGGCCTCCCAGCGCGCCTCGGACATGGTCACCGAGCGCATCAGCTCGCCCACCGCTGGGGTTATCGACGCCGACACCTCGCCTGCCAAGATAATCCCTGCTGGTCTTTACAGCGTCACCTCACCTCGGTCATGCCGCGCAGGCGCGTGCGCTCGGCCTCCCAGCGCGCCTCGGACATGGTCACCGAGCGCATCAGCTCGCCCACCGCTGGGGTTATCGACGCCGACACCTCGCCTGCCAAGATAATCCCTGCTGGTCTTTACAGCGTCACCTCACCTCGGTCATGCCGCGCAGGCGCGTGCGCTCGGCCTCCCAGCGCGCCTCGGACATGGTCACCGAGCGCATCAGCTCGCCCACCGCTGGGGTTATCGACGCCGACACCTCGCCTGCCAAGATAATCCCTGCCGGCCTTTACAGCGTCACCTCACCTCGGTCATGCCGCGCAGGCGCGTGCGCTCGGCCTCCCAGCGCGCCTCGGACATGGTCACCGAGCGCATCAGCTCGCCCACCGCTGGGGTTATCGACGCCGACACCTCGCCTGCCAAGATAATCCCTGCCGGCCTTTACAGCGTCACCTCACCTCGGTCATGCCGCGCAGGCGCGTGCGCTCGGCCTCCCAGCGCGCCTCGGACATGGTCACCGAGCGCATCAGCTCGCCCACCGCTGGGGTTATCGACGCCGACACCTCGCCTGCCAAGCAAACGACAAGGATAACATGCCGATAATTCCTGTACATTTGGATTCGCTGCGACCCATAGCCGTCCCAATGCTGGGCACGGGTCTCCCCCACACACACAGCTGCGGGAGGTCTACAGCATACTAATTTGGATTAGTTTAATAATCGCTGCTGCAACCCATAGACGTCCCACTGCTGGGCACGGGTCTTCCACCTTAGAGAAAACTGCCGGTCTAGACAACACTCCAACACGCTGCTCCAATGCGGATTGGTGGAGGGGTTAGTGGCCAACCCAGTGTCGAATGTTCTCAAGCCACCCGAAGGTCTTCGACAAGGCTTAGCGATTGTTTTCACCGTTGAAAACAACCGGGACCGATGGCTTTACGTGCCCTCCGAAGCACGGTAGCGTCCATGTAATTTAGCCACTAGCGGTCACCTATCCACAAACCGACCGCGCCCGTCGTTGCTTAACTCTCGATCACATTGAAACGATGCGAGCCTTTGGGCTATGCACGCTATACGTTTTCTTATGCTAGAGATAGTGATAGTGACTGGGTGACCACTCACCCAGCGAGCTTGCGACGGTGAACTCGACAGGCTGGATGGAGTCTGCGAAGTCGACGCCGAGGATAGCGCTGGCGGACGCGCCCACGCCCAGCAGTGGGATGCTCGCGAAGTCGTGGATCGCGCGCGCGCCTATCAACGTCTGGGAATATTTAATAGAATTATTATTATAAGAATAAGAATTTATTTATTTTGCCACACAATAAATATAAAAGAAAAAAAAACGATAACTCGCTGCATGGCAAAAAGAGACAGCACTCGGCCAAATTGCTGATTTTCAGCACAACCCCGAGTTGTTGAGCAGTTTGAGCATGCGGAGCGTACTAACTAAGCAACTAAAGCGTGTCACACATTACGCAGATACGATAATATTTTATCTGCGTATAAAAACTTATATTATCTGAAAGTATCACACACTTCGCAGATACGATAATATACGAAATACACTTTTTTTTGGTGCGGATCATATTATACAGTATGATGAATTCTGATACAAATGCCATTAATATGCCAATGAGTTCGCGTTTATTGCTTTTTGATTTATTAGACAGCTCCTCAGAAGAGGATTATGATTTTGAATTTGATGCCAGTGTTGCGTTACAATGTACTAAAAGGCGAAAAATTTGGGTGGAAAGGCATATAAAACTTAAAAATGATGAAATTTACCATCTATTTCCGAAAACCAAGGGCGACATTTATGGCGATTCAAGACTTGATCAAAGGGGATATAAAAAAAAAAACTAAAATGCGAGAATGCATTTCTACCGAAGAACGGCTGGCTGTTTGTTTAAGGCAGGTAAGCAATTAATATTTTTACAGGGTTTAAGGACAACTAACAACAAAATTCGGGAGGATTATTATGATTTGACATTAGTAGTAGTAGCGTCCATAGCCCAATGGCTCGCTTCGATTCAATGTGATCGAAAGAGTTAAGCAACGACGGGCGCGGTCGGTTTGTGGATGGGTGACCGCTAGTGGCAAAATTTCATGGACGCTACCGTGCTTCGGAGGGCACGTTAAGCCGTCGGTCCCGGTTGTTTTCAATGCTGGAAACAGTCGTTAAGCCTTGTCCTTGTAACCTTCGGGTGGCTTGAGAACATTCGACACTGGGGTGGCCACTAACTCCTCCACCAATCCGCATTGGAGCACCGTGGTGGAGTATGCTCTAGACCTCCCGCAGAAGTGTCTGTGGGGGAGACCCGTGCCCAGCAGTGGGACGTCTATGGGTCGCAGCGATTATGATTTAGAAAAATTTCAACACAGAAGTTTTTGATTAGCTGTCACTCTAGTTTATTATTGTAGGTATATATCAAAGTACAGTAGGTACTTGAACCGACATGTCGACACATGTCAGTTTCCCCCCGTCCGCCTGACGGCATACCGCGCCGCCTCAGTGCAAAACAACCTGTATAAAATCTGTTGCATCGGCAGATGTTATCTGCCCATCTGTTGATATATGTCGGTGCCGACAGATGCTTGACGGTAAAATATAAGTGATCTGCGTAGTGTGTGTTGCTCCTTGAGTTTAGTATAGAGACCGATATGGACAGATATGCGCTCAGATACAGATATCTTACCGCATCTGCGTAGTGTGTGACACGCTTAAGAACTAGTGACATTATTTTTTAATTTGCGCACATACAGTGTAGCATTGTATTTTTTCAATGTATAATTTTGGTTCTGAAGTTAAGCAAAACGGGGAATCTGTCTACGTTCAAAAGCCACACCAAATGATTAATTACTAAGATAGTAAATAGTCGAATTAAAATACCCTTGGCATGCGGAATACCTTCTTATTGAGCCTGATGTTGGTGATGTCCTGGTTGGAGTGGTTGGTGAAGGTCAGCTCGATGGCGCACATCTGGTGCGAGAACAGGTGCGGAGACCTGCCGAGTTAACTCCGATTAGAATAGTTAAGTAAGGAGATAACATTTTATGTATTAATCAGTTATAAGATAATTATTTAAGGTGGGCGCTAAATTTTTTTTATTTTATAAATGGTGATATTATTTTATGCGCACATGCCAGTGAAGTTAAGTCAAATTGGAATATAGAATTGACCATACAATTTTTGACGGTGTTTGTATCTTTCCGATCGGTCTGAAACGTCGTTTCATCGTACAGATCAATAATTGTACCGTGTATGGCACCCTTAAGGGTTAGAAACTTGAAATTTTGCACGGGGTTCCTTTTATAACGTAGGGGAGCACTAAGAAAGGATTTTTGAAAATTCATCCCCTAAGGGGGTAAAACGGGGATGCAAAGTTAGTATGAAACATTGCCGTTTTTGAAGTCAAGTGGGCAACCCGAACGCGGGCAGACGTCGTTAATGGGTCTAATTCTACGCGAGCGAAGCTGCGGGCGTCCACTGGTATATATATACAGATAATATAAATGCAATTGTAAAGCACCTCGTCCACCGGCGCGTGGCGGCCAGCCCGCCGCTGACGAGCCGCGAGATCAGCTCGGTGTGCAGCGTGGGCGAGTAGCACGGGCCCACCGCCGTTATTGCGTCTGCTGCTGATGACAATAAGAGCCAGTAAACACCACACATATAAGCGGTGACAGCCCAGCGGCTATCGAACTCGCCTCTCACTCGAGCGGTCCGGGTTCAAACCCCAGTGGCACGCACCAATGACTTTTCTAAGTTATGTGCGTTTTAAGAAATTAAATGTCACTTGCTATAACGGTGAAGGACACATCGTGAGGAAACCTGCATGCCTGAGAGTTCATCATAACGTTCTCGAAGGTATGTGAAGTCTGCCAATCCGCACTTGGCCAGCGTGGTGGACTAAGGCCTAATCCCTCCCATTCTGAGAGGAGACCCGTGCCCAACAGTGGGACGTCTATGGGTCGCAGCGAGCGAAACACCACACATCAATGAATGAATGAATGAATGAATGAATCATTTATTTGCCAAAATCGTTCATGCAACACAGAAAAATATCATGTACACGGTATGATTAACAAGGTTACCTTAAATAAATAAAAAGAAGAAACAAAGTTCTATGTTGCAGTGACCACTCAGCAAATAGGTCTACACTCAGCATAGCTTCAGTTGCTCACACTGCAACACTGATTTTCAGTGAATTTTCAGTGATTTCATCACGCGAATATTCGTATGTAGCGTAGTCTGTGCCGTCTTTACACTTCATACTAGGAGGCTCTTCATCACTACTAAGCCTGACTTGTAAGGTAAGGCGTGCAACGAATGCCTAGCTCGGTATGTTAGGCACCTGTATACATGCGCGTACGCACGTGAAACCGATTTAAAAATATATTTAATGCACATGTACTTTTATAGACAAACGATATTCAGAAGAGCACGCAACACCCCTCATCCACTATCGCCGATGCCACCCTTAACAGGTCGAGACTCATAAAAGTCTAGTTCCAAGCCTGTAACAGATCTGTTGCTACCCTACGTCTAAGATGACAATGTTAGACCCTAACATAGTAAACTGAAGCTATGCGACAAGAATATTACACATTTTCATTCGCTGCGACCCATAGACGTCCCAATGCTGGGCACGGGTCTCCCCCACAGACACAACTGCGGGAGGTCTAGAGCATACTCCACCACGCTACTCCATTGCGGATTGATGGAGAGGTTAGTGGCCAACCCAGTGTCGAATGTTCTCAAGCCACCCGAAGGTCTTCGACAAGGCTTAACGACTGTTTCCAGCATTGAAAACAACCGGGACCCCCCGAAGCACGGTAGCGTCCATGAAATTTTGCCACTAGCGGTCACCCATCCACAAACCGGTCGCGCTCGTCGTTGCTTAACTCTTTCGATCACATTGAATCGAAGCCATTGGGCTATGGACGCTACACTTTTTCACTAGAGAGGGTAATATTTAAGGGTACAGCAGTAGGCTCCAGGTTGCCTTTTTTTTTATGGATACAAGATAGCAAATGAGCTTGCAGCCCCACCCATCCGCTGCCGCCCATGACAACTGTGACTGAAATTAAACAAGACTCAATTAGAGACTGGGATGGTTAGTCCAATTACTTGAGAGAGAGAGAGAGAGAGAGAAAGTTCTTCTCCTTCAACTTCACCTTCAGTCAGGCCGGGGGGCGCGGCGCTGGGCGGCGACAGGAAGCCCCCACACGTGGGCGTCATGGTGGGCAGCGAGTCGGCCACCTCGTCCAGCTCCAACAGCAGTTCCAGGTTTGACTTCTCCTTTTTCTTCTGCTCCGTGTCTTCTCTTTCCGACGGCGGTTCCTTTGGTGCCTGATGTACATAATGATTTTACTCAGAACATTTTATAAGATGTCTTTAGACCTTCCCAAAGGCTGGGATTACATATCCGATTTTTCTCTCCGATAGTCGGATCCGATAGTCTGATTAGACAATCGGAAGGCACTCTATAAATTTCTAGTGCCCAGCAGTGGGGCGTATAGACGTCCCACTACATAAATATAGTGGTATATATTTCTTATACACCTATTGCCATACATTATACATATATTGCTGCGAACCCTATGGAATATATGTGTAAGAAATAAATATTTGTACTTGTTTTTAAATTTAAAAAAAAAAATTGTGAGCCGTCACGGGACGCCTGGCAGATGTGAAACATCGAAATTATTTTGTACAAGTAATATGCACAAAATTACAGATTATGACAGGAATTAAAACATAAGAAAAATAATAATTATTATTATTAAAAAAAAAAACAAAAAAAAATAATTAGGTAATTATTATATTTTATTAATAAAATAATTTCTGACCGTTATTTGTCGGAACTGTATAGTATATACCTATATTCCATATTCGTCACGCTCGCCACGCTCGCCACACCAAAAATATTTGGTTTGCCCTCCGCCTAAAGATGTTTCACATCAAAAATTAAAAAAAAAAACAAACTATCCAACAACCTTCTTGTCTGGTCTCTGCGCGCGCGCCGGCTCGTGCCCCGAGCTCGCGCCGCTGCTGACGTCAGACCCGCTCTCCTCCGACACGGAGCTGTCGCTGTCCGATTCACTCTCGGACGATTCCGACGATGACCTGTGTTCAGTATAGTATAGTATAAATAATGCACCAATTCTAAAATTCAGTTAGACTCTTTTTCAAAACTTCGATTAGCGATTGGTGTGTTGGATCAAAAACCACGCCGACCGCGGTCATCGGACAGTTGCGCTATTAACGCTGCGACGCACGCACACCGCGACGCGCACGTCCATTTTACGTTTTGACGTGACAACGTCTTATAAATTGGTTTGCCGGGTGACACTTCAAGAAACTGCGTTACGCTCCGCTCACGTTATGCGCTCACAATGAGAGCGAGTGAGAGGCACGCGTCCCTTCCACTCGGGCATGGTTAGCCCGCCTAAGAGCGAGAGAGACGATACGATACGAGACGATACTACTATACGAATGAATATTCACATTAAAATTATTTTACCACTCAAAGTCGTTGTCACGTAAAACTTTCGCCCGTATACCGACTTTACAGGCAACCAATATTTTAAATTCATACAAGTGCTGGTGACTGTTTCGTGCCATTGCTGTAAAGCAGAAGTCCGTCCCAGGACTAAAGGATCCGTACCCACCACTTCCTGTGGATTAACCAGAGGCCGGCCTCCTCAGAGGGAAGCGAGACCCGGCGGCAAGGTTAGTCACGTCTCACTACTAATTGGCTATCGAAGTACCTACAATAAATACCGAACAACCTGACAAATTATATTCAGATTCATTCAGTTTCCATTATATGTTATTTATATGTTATTTGTATTTGTATACGCTTAATCAACGTCACTACATTTTATACTAGTGCACGCCCGCATCTTCGCTCGCGTGGAATTAGACATAACAATAGTTTCGTTTACACCTAGTATAATATTATATAGCCTACTAGTCACTGAATGCATGTGAAGATGCAGCTTTCTAATGGTGAAAGAATTTTTGAAATCGGTCCAGTAGTTTTTGTGTGAAAATATTATTACAAACAAATCTTTCCTCTTTATGTATAACTAGTGGACGCCCGCAGCTTCGCTCGCGTAGAATTAGACCCATCAACGACGTCTGCCCGCGTTCCGGTTGCCCACTTGACTTCAAAAACGGCAAAGTTTCATACTAACTTTGCACCCCCGTTTTACCCCCTTAGGGGGTGAATTTTCAAAAATCCTTTCTTAGTGCTCCCCTACGTTATATAAGGAACCCCTGTGCAAAATTTCAAGTTTCTAACCCTTATAGTTTAGGCCCTGCGCTGCGTTGATATGTCAGTATGTCAGTCAGTCAGTCAGTCAGTCAGTCAGTCAGTCACCTTCTCCTTTTATATATATAGATATTAGTATAGAAGTATAGATGCCGATAGTATAGATTTTAGACCTGTCAAAGTTTTTGCAATTTCACCCTGTAGAATTATGAATGTAGAATTTATAAGACGGTCACCGCAGGTGCAATCCGTGACCTTGCTCAATGGTATGCCCCTCACTCTTGCTAGACTAGTTCTACTCCTGTATTTCGCAGAGCTTCCGTTAAAATTTATTCAAATTACTTTCATAGACTTCCTAGATATCACCTGTGATGGTTGGTTTCCTTTGGTTTATCCTGCTTAGTTTCCTTGTTGTTTTCTTCTCTGAAAAGCAAGAAAAGAGTTTTTATTCTATTAATACAGAAAAAAAAATTATTTATGTGAATTTTAAGCAATTAAATATTATTTCCTAATGTCAGCTGCTATATCGTGCGTCGTCGAAGGCATTTGAAAGTCTGAAGTCCAATCCAAATTCTACCAATCTATATATATACTTGTTGTATGTTGTATCTGTCCTTTTGGTGTACAATAAAGGAACTTGTCCGTCTGTCTGTCTGTCTATATTAAGTAGACTTCTCTATTTTAGCAATAATAATCCTTTATAATATAAAATTGGGAAAGTGTTTGTTGGTTTTTTTCTTCTTCTCAACTGAATGATGGATCAATGCGCATAGATGTAATATACGGCCCGGAGAGTGACATAGGCCACTATTTATCCATATCTCAGATTTTGATCAGCCAAATTGCGAGGGAACCTAGATTTTGTTAAGTGGTAAATCTTTAAAAAAAAATTGAATCTGGTAGCAAATGCACGCATTTCCGAGAGTGAGAAAAAAAAAAAAAGTTCCTCACTCTTCCTCCGAGTCCTCCTCGCCGCTGGAGGAGCTGTCGGTGCCGCTGGTCGAGCTGCCCGACCCGCTCTCCGGCTCCGAGTAGAAGCTCTTGTTCTTCTGCAACACAACACCCGGCGGGGGAACGGTTGTTAGCTATCCGGCTTGAAGGACCATCATATGAATCAGCCGTTAAGTGTAGTTTTGTAAGGCGTCATAAGGCTGATTATATAAATATATGATATGATAATTATTATGTAAAATTACTTCATGCTGCTGTGGTATGGTGGTAAGTGACCTTACTGCTTCGCCGTGGGTCAAATCTCGGCCTGGGCACATATTTATATCGCAGATAAACCTATTTTGTACTCATGTTATGGGTGTACGTGTCGTAATCTGCGACACAGGGCTGGGCTTGACGCGGATGTGTGTCATTTTTAAGCTTGTGAACTGCAGGTCTATTCCCAGTACCTCAGGACCAGAATAGTGCTACGGTAGCCCCTGCCTGCCGTGAAAGGCGACTAAGGGGACTGCTGGGGTTGCGGAGGGTGAGTGGGAGCTCGAACACTCCATCAAGTGACTCCAGGAAGGATGACGCTGTGTAGCTACACAGCGTTGTGTACGTTTTGTCGGCTCAAAGTCGAAGAAAACCGGGAGGGAAGAGCCCAGAGCGCAAAGATGGAGTGCAGGCGCGTTCCAAGAGATCCCGGAGCCCTCCTTAAGCGCCGAGGTAGGCCACCGAACGGGTTTTAGTGGGTGGGTGAAAGTTCCAGGTATACTCACGGCTGTATCCATGGTAACGGGCGCGGCGGGCACCACAGCCGGCGCGGCCGCCTCGCGCAGCGCCGCGCCGACCACCGCCTTGGGCGCCGCGGGCAGCGCGCGGTACCCGCCCGCCGCGGTGCCGATGTACTGCGACAGCGAGCCCACCGTGAACTGCTGCCGGTCTGGGAATAGGGTTCACTGAATGGTGAATCTGGCTCGAAGGACCAAATTTATAGTAATGCACTTATAAAACGCCATCCATTCAGTCTCATAACTCTCTCATAGGCCGCCACAGCGGACAAGATCGTTCGTTCAGGAAAGGGTAGATAATTCACTGCGACCCATGTGTTCTCATGCCACCCGAACGACGGCCGACGGCTTTACGTGCCCTCCGAAGCACGGTAGCGTCCATGAAATTTTGCCACTAGCGGTCAATAAGCGGTAGATAGTTACGAACCGATTATTATTTACAGAACTAACTATCACTAAAGCTGTAACAGTAAAAACTATGCTCTACCCATACTACTATACCCTGTACAACATAGCTTGATCTTTTTGACAGACGGGCTAGTGATGGGAAACAGAAAATATCTAGTAGTCCAAAAAATAACGTTTTAAAATACTTGTAACTGTGACGAGATAGTGTGGGTGTATTATGTGTGAAATTCTTTATTGCACTAGACATTTAAATGGCTTATATGGCCAGTCGATGGAGCGATGGAATGCGTAATTAAAATTAGAATTAAATTATTTTTTTTACCTTATTTATCTAAAAAGAGTTATACCAGCTAAAGGGACCCCAACCACTAGCCAAAGAAACCCCAACCTAAAGGATCCTCGTTCGTAACTATAACTTAACAATGATCTTTGATAATGATTTTTGTAATCGATATTTGTAACGGTTACTGCCTGTTATTCGTGTCCCATCCGTCCGACCGATGTAACATTGTACAAACGTCTATCATTTTCAGTGTTCCTATTTAAATTTTACTTTAAAGCAATAAAAAGTCTTAAAATTTTCGGATAACGCTTAAATCTTTAGGGACTTTTGTGTTATATGTATTTTTTAAATATTTATACAATTTTTAAAATCATTAAATTAAGAAAATAATATGTTCGTCATTGCAAAGTTATGTCGATCAGAAAAATTTACATCTGTCAAAAAGATCAAGCTATCTTGTACAGGGTATAACGGACCGACAAACTAATGTTCATATTAACAACCTTTGCTAACTGTAATAACCAACTTTGACGAATCCATGGCGCAGTGACCCTGACTGCCGAACCGCGCATCCCAGGTTCGAATCCCATGCGGGGCAGATATTTATTTCGCACATACATATTTACACTCGGGTCATGGATGTTCAATGGATGTGTTGTTTTCTGTGTGTCCGTGTGGCGGACAAAAGCTCAAGCCTACCGCAGGGGTATAAGTCGGTCAAGTGATTAAGAAATTATATGTCACTTGCTATAACGGTGAAAGACACATCGTGAGGAAACCTGCATGCCTGAGAGTACATCATAATGTTCTCGAAGGCATGTAAAGACTGCCAATCCGCACATGGCCAGATGGGTGGACTAAGGGCTAATCCCTCCCATTCTGAGAGGAGACCCGTGCCCAACCCCAACAGTGGGACAAAGTAAGGGTTGTGATGATGATGATGAATAAAAACTTAGTACATATTTGCCATTTCATATTACCATGGAGTCACCGATATATAGGAAAAGGTTCCATATCCTATATGGAATTGTGGGGCTGAATACGGGATATTATCTGACATTCAGCGTTAAGCTTCCAACGTTGAAAGGGAAATGAAAAGCTTCCCTCGCGACGATGAAACGCCTCACATAATAAAATAGCGAGTGAAAAGATTTTATTTATGTTCCTGTTGAATGTTCAATGCAACTTCCCGCAGATATCTGTCACAGTTGTCACAGGCGGCAGCGGATCTCGTAGAGCAAGTTCTAACTCACCCCTAAAACTACTGACGACCTGCGGCTTCGGCTTGTCCGGGCAGAATATCTGCGCGGCGCGCGCGCGCAGCTGCGGGCACGCGCGCTCGTCGAGCAAGGGGCGGAGCGCGCGCGCGCGGTCGCGCACGTCGTAGCTGGCGTCGTAGCGCGCGAGCGACAGCACGTACTGGCCAGCTTCACCGACAGCGAGAGCAGCTGCAGCTTCACCAGTTCTAACTCACCCCTAAAACTACTGACGACCTGCGGCTTCGGCTTGTCCGGGCAGAATATCTGCGCGGCGCGCGCGCGCAGCTGCGGGCACGCGCGCTCGTCGAGCAAGGGGCGGAGCGCGCGCGCGCGGTCGCGCACGTCGTAGCTGGCGTCGTAGCGCGCGAGCGACAGCACGTACTGGACAGCTTCACCGACAGCGAGAGCAGCTGCAGCTTCACCAGTTCTAACTCACCCCTAAAACTACTGACGACCTGCGGCTTCGGCTTGTCCGGGCAGAATATCTGCGCGGCGCGCGCGCGCAGCTGCGGGCACGCGCGCTCGTCGAGCAAGGGGCGGAGCGCGCGCGCGCGGTCGCGCACGTCGTAGCTGGCGTCGTAGCGCGCGAGCGACAGCACGTACTGGACAGCTTCACCGACAGCGAGAGCAGCTGCAGCTTCACCAGTTCTAACTCACCCCTAAAACTACTGACGACCTGCGGCTTCGGCTTGTCCGGGCAGAATATCTGCGCGGCGCGCGCGCGCAGCTGCGGGCACGCGCGCTCGTCGAGCAAGGGGCGGAGCGCGCGCGCGCGGTCGCGCACGTCGTAGCTGGCGTCGTAGCGCGCGAGCGACAGCACGTACTGGCACACGGGCAGCGTGGCCGGCTGCGTGATGGACAGCTTCACCGACAGCGAGAGCAGTTGCAGCTTCACCAGCTCGTCCTGGGGGAACGTATGCAAATGGATATTTCAACAGGCATTGTTACATACTATATATTTTATACGGAGCCCTGAAGAAAGCAGCTGTTGGTTTGACACGTGTAGTTCGAAAAATTCTTTAATTCTGTATTTAGTGTTTTTTATGTCCATCCATCCATCCATCAGCCTTTTTGGCTGAGGGAGATCTATGTCCACTGCTGGACATAGATCTCCCTCAATCTTCGCCACTCCTCCGGATTCTGCACCCTCTGAATCCAACGGCGGTGTTTTTATGATGAAATAACTTAGTCTTTCATTTTTTGTAGAAAGAAATACGAAAACCAAACATCGTTACATTCATATTCGTTGTGTTGACGCATAGCATCGCTGTTTTGTGAACGGATTTTAATTGAATTATACATATTTTATTATATGAGAGTCTATATATTGTTCTCGCAAGCGTGTGAACTCCATGCCTTCCTATACTGAGTCCAGGTGTTTTATTGAGGGCTAATAATTAGGGCTACTGCGATGCTTCTAAATACCTGATGAGTCCAGGTGTTTCATTGAGGGCTATAATTAGGGCTACTGCGATGCTTCTAAATACCTGATGAGTCCAGGTGTTTTATTGAGGGCTAATAATTAGGGCTACTGCGATGCTTCTAAATACCTGATGAGTCCAGGTGTTTTATTGAGGGCTAATAATTAGGGCTACTGCGATGCTGCTAAATACCTGATGAGTCCAGGTGTTTTATTGATGGCTAATAATTAGGGCTACTGCGATGCTGCTAAATACCTGATGAGTCCAGGTGTTTTATTGAGGGCTAATAATTAGGGCTACTGCGATGCTGCTAAATACCTGATGAGTCCAGGTGTTTCATTGAGGGCTAATAATTAGGGCTACTGCGATGCTTCTAAATACCTGATGAGTCCAGGTGTTTCATTGAGGGCTAATAATTAGGGCTACTGCGATGCTGCTAAATACCTGATCAGCGAAGGTGGATGCCATGTGCGCGAGCACGGCGGCGGCGCGCGGGTGCGAGGCGCCATGCTCCGCCACCAGCCACACGGCCGCCGCGCGCGCGTTGCCCGCCAGCCTGGCAAAGTAGGTGGCGGGAGATTATCACAGCATTCGGTGGCAGTAAATATTTTTTTATGGAAAGCATCTAACTGTCACCAGTATTCTAAATAATTGAAAAATTTTTTAATGTCATTTTAAAATTTACATATATTGGCAAATTTGTTATATTAAGGTCATATTATTATATAAGGAAACATCAGAATATTTAAATAGGTAGCTTAATTTATTAGTTCCTAATTCAAAATGAATAAGCCTGTATAAGCTTTAAATTTAAAGCTTAACTATATATTGTGACTTTATGTCCATTCGGAATTGAGTTTGAACAAAGACAAAAGAATCAATAGCTAAAATAGGTTTATTAATTTGTTATAAATAAGACCATTTGTTATAATCGCCAAATAGGAACCGCATGCATCATAAGCCAATTGTTGCCACTAGTGGAAACCATGGCGCCGAAGTTCAGTGCGGCCCTAATGAAGATTTAAAAATGGGCGGCGGAAGATTACTCTAGCATTTAGATGCGGTATATTCTGCAAGTATAACTCACCTATCGGAGCGCAGCAGCTTAGCGGCGCGGCAGACGGCGGCGCGCGCCCCGCTAGCACCGCCGCCAACGACGCGTTTCACCACCACCACTGCCTCGCATACCACCCACTCTGCGAAATTAAAACACTCCTAAGTACGTATATGTACGAGCTGGAAAAATTGTGGAGAAGATTTCACATCGAAAATGTATTTACAACGGGCCCCTCATATGGTTATATGAGGGGCCCGTTGGCGCAATCGGTAGTGACCCTGTCTGTTGCGCCAGGGGTCGTGGGTTCGAATCCCACTCAGGACAAATATTTGTGTGACAACACTTATATTTGTTCTGGGTCTGGTTCTGGTTGTTAATATTATCTATTTAAGTATGTATTTAAAAATTATTATTTACCTCCCGCACCAGTGTCTGTGGGGGAGACCCGTGCCCAGCAGTGGGACGTCTATGGGTCGCAGCGAATGTATTTAAAAATATCTATGTATATATATCAGTCTCTGACACCCATATTACAGGCTCGCGTCTACTTTGGGGTCATATGGCCGTGTGTGAGAATGTCCAAGATATTTAAGAATCTTGAAAATGGTGACCTCGACCTGCAACAATCAAAGAATAATCACCATCCTTGCTGGACAGCAGCTGCAGCAGGCCGTTGAGGCACGTGTCGGTCTCGGTGTGTATTGCCACCGCGAGGCGGCCGATGGCCTGGATGGTGGCCCCGGCGAAGGCCTTGTCGCTCGCCGTGACGTACGTCTGGTACTCGCGCAGCACCGCCGGCGCGCTCGCCTCCGTCGCCAGGTTGGTGAGGATCTCCAGCTTGAGCAGCTTTATGTGGGTGGGGTCCGAGTTTCGCACGAAGAACGATTTGAGGAACGGCTCGAAGAGGGACTGGAATTGTTCCATCGAGGTGAGTTAGTAATCGCTGCGACCAATAGACGTCCCACTTGCTGGGCACGGGTCTCCCCCACAGACACTGCTGCGGGAGGTCTAGAGCATACTCCACCACGCTGCTCCAATGCGGATTGGTGGAGGGGTTAGTGGACAACCAGTGTCGAATCTCAAGCCACCCAAAGGCGACAAGGCTTAACGATTGCTTCCACCAAAGAAAACAACCGGGGCCGACGGCTTTACGTGCCCTCCGAAGCACGGTAGCGTCCATTAAATGTTGCCACTAGCGGTCACCCATCCACAAACCGACCGCGCCCGTCGTTGCTTAACTCTTTCGATCACATTGAATCGACGCCATCAAGCCATTGGGCTATGGACGCTACATGAGTTAGTAATACCAGGCCGGTTTCACTCCGTACAGGTATCGAAAACGCAAGTATATGCGGCGGCCGAGCCTGCTCGGCTATTCCATAGAAAAACCATCGTCAGAAAAGGTAAGCGTTACGCGATAGGAAGAGAAGCATTTGTGATATAGCAGTAGGTTATTAAGCGCTGTGTGATCTGGAACTGCACTTTATTCTAACGTAGAAAAAGTCTCTATTTCTTTGATTGATTTTGGGGAGATTTGATTTTGAATCATCTGTACTTGTACTATTTAATTACTATGTTAATATAGAATTATAATAGCTGTATGTGAAGTCACTCACCCGCTTGGTGACCGTGACAGCGGCGATGGTGTTCAGCACGACGCTCTGCACCTCGATGGGCGCGCGCAGCAGCCGGATCATCGCCTTCGCCACGGGCGGCAGCTCTTGAGCTGGAACCAGGTATGATACCATGATGATCATGGACGCTACCGTGCTTCGGAGGGCACGTAAAGCTGTCGGTCCCGGTTGTTTTCAATGCTGGAAACAGTCGTTAAGCCTTGTCGAAGACCTTCGGGTGGCATAAGAACATTCACACTGGCCGCTAACCCCTCCACCAATTCGCTTTGGAGCAGCGCGGTGGAATATTCTCTAGACCTCCCGCAGCTGCGTCTGTGGGGGAGACCCGTGCCCAGCAGTGGGACATCAATGGGTCGCAGCGAAGCCGAGCTCACTGCTAAAGCGACTGACCGGGCGCCGTGTGGGAGAACAGCTGCGCGACCGCCATGACGACGCCGGCGTTGCGGCTCTGCAGCAGCGGCTTGGCGGCGCGCAGCAGCAGCCGCAGGTCGGGGTCGACGCTGGGCGAGGGGGGCTTGCCCGGCGCGCTGCCGCCGCTGTCCGACGCTAAGCTGTACAGCGACTGACCGGGCGCCGTGTGGGAGAACAGCTGCGCGACCGCCATGACGACGCCGGCGTTGCGGCTCTGCAGCAGCGGCTTGGCGGCGCGCAGCAGCAGCCGCAGGTCGGGGTCGACGCTGGGCGAGGGGGGCTTGCCCGGCGCGCTGCCGCCGCTGTCCGACGCTAAGCTGTACAGCGACTGACCGGGCGCCGTGTGGAAGAACAGCTGCGCGACCGCCATGACGACGCCGGCGTTGCGGCTCTGCAGCAGCGGCTTGGCGGCGCGCAGCAGCAGCCGCAGGTCGGGGTCGACGCTGGGCGAGGGGGGCTTGCCCGGCGCGCTGCCGCCGCTGTCCGACGCTAAGCTGTACAGCGACTGACCGGGCGCCGTGTGGGAGAACAGCTGCGCGACCGCCATGACGACGCCGGCGTTGCGGCTCTGCAGCAGCGGCTTGGCGGCGCGCAGCAGCAGCCGCAGGTCGGGGTCGACGCTGGGCGAGGGGGGCTTGCCCGGCGCGCTGCCGCCGCTGTCCGACGCTAAGCTGTACAGCGACTGACCGGGCGCCGTGTGGGAGAACAGCTGCGCGACCGCCATGACGACGCCGGCGTTGCGGCTCTGCAGCAGCGGCTTGGCGGCGCGCAGCAGCAGCCGCAGGTCGGGGTCGACGCTGGGCGAGGGGGGCTTGCCCGGCGCGCTGCCGCTGCTGTCCGACGAGTAGAACGGCTTGCCCTCGCCGTCGCTCTCGCTCGAGTAGTCCTGCCGACTTTATTTCTTAAGTATTTTGCCGGTAACATTTCATGTCGCTGCGACCCATAGACGTCCCACTGCTGGGCACGGGTCTCCCCCACAGACACTTCTGCGGGAGGTCAACATTTCATATAAATAGCATTATATCTATATTCTTTAAGTAGTTTGTAGTAGACCTTTTACTTTCGTTAAGCGTGTCAAATCACCTCATAGCGAAATAAATTATTTGAATTTGAATTTCAATATGAATACACCCGCACGAACTTGTAACTGTTCTAATCTACGTGCAGTTCGATCTCGAGTTCGAGTTCGATGAGTAGTACACAAACGCGATTAGTTGCGCGGAAGTAGAGGTTATCCATACTAATATTATAAATGCAAAAGTAACTCTGTCTGTCTCGCTTTCACGCCAAAACTACTGAATCGATTTAAATGAAATTTGGTACTCAGATAGTCGTAGTAGAGCCTGAGAAAGCTAGTAAAGTATGAATATTTTTGGTGAAATGTTACCTCTGTATTAGGATCCGGGAAGCACGTCCGGGCGTAGACGGTGAGGACATTCAGCAGCGCCAGCTGCCCCCACTCATCGACATCCGCTAGGAGGGAACAGAGCTTCCTGGAAACAATATTTTTCCATTAATTATTTAAAATGCTGAGATTTAAGCAGATGTCATGGAACTACAGTGAATTAGATTAGATTCATTTATTTTTTACTATATGTTATTTTGTATATGATGAATTAACGTCATAACATTTTTTTATCTACCGCCGGTTTACAAAGTTGATGCTAGCTACCGAGAAGCACACGGCAAGAAACTCGGTAGTTACTCATTTCAAAATTTACAATTTTTATAGTTAAATTTGTTTCACATAAAACAATACAGATGTTAATGTTGTTCTTTTGTTTTAATTTCTCAGACATTGTACATGCTCAAATGAGAACTTTTAAATAGCTTCTGGTTATAAACAGTTACACAGACGGGCACCAACGTCCTAAATCTACATTGAATGCGCAAAAGTCGATATTAAGGTATCTATCGACATTCGCTGATTGGTTCCCTGCACTGATACCTCATGCGCAGCTATCGCTTACGAATTTCAATCGGATCTTAACATTCGTGCCGCGAGGAATACTGCAGTCATACATGTCAGCGCTGGGGACGATGCAAGTGACCTGTAACTCCGGTGGATGAGGCTCATGCGGTCGCCGCACACCTCGGAGAAGGCCATGGCGGCGGAGCCCACCACCAGCGGCGCCTTGTCCGACAGCAGCTTGTCTATGATGGCCACCAGCTCCTCCTTCTGCTCCGGGTCCAGGCTGAGGAATACAATCCATGTCAGTCGGTTATATTACTACTACAAAATAAGACTCATGCATAGCATCATGTATAGAGTCCATAGCTCGATTTTATGTAATCAACAGACCGTTGGCGCAATCGTTAGATTGGTGGAGGGTTTAGTGGCCAACCCAGTGTCGAATGTTCTTAAGCCACCCGAAGGTCTTCGAAAAGGCATAACGACTGTTTCCACCATTGAAAACAACCGGGACCGACGGCTTTACGTGCCCTCCGAAGCACGGTAGCGTCCATGAAATTTTGCCACTAGCGGTCACCCATCCACAAACCGACCGCGCCTTTCGTAGCTTAACTCTAGACGCGAGCCATTGGGCTATGGACGCTACGCGATGCTATTCGTCGGTATAAAAGTCAACTAGCCAAAATGTAATTTTGGCAGATTTTGCATGACATCAATATCTTGACACTACGCATACTGTGGCAAAATATTGTGTAAGTGGCATTTCAAATATAAACGTTAATATTACAAATCGTTTTTCTGCATTACTGAAAAAAGTAAAATTTCTACATAGGTAAACTAATCTATGTGAGATTAGTTTACTTAGTTAGTAGTTTACTGCCAAAATGACACTTTGGCTTGTTGACTTTTGTACCGACGATATAATAGGCTGACCTGTAAAGCTTGGGTATGGCGTGCGCCGCAGTCTTGCGGACGTAGGGGCTCATGTCCGAGGCGGAGTCCCTGATGGCCAGCATCACGATGGGCACGATCATCGACACGCGGATGGAGGACAGCACGCGGAGGGCGCTCGCTCGGATCAGCTGGTTCGGGTCCTGTGGGGCACGGCACATGTTTTAATCACTGCGACCCGTAGACGTCACACTGCTGGGCACGGGTCTCCCCCACAGACACGGCTGCGGGAGGTCTAGTGCATAATCCACCACGCTGCTCCAATACCGATTGGTGGAGAGGTTAGTGGACAACCCAGTGTCGAATGTTTTCAAGCCACCCGAATATATATTCCAAAATAAAATAAAATGTAATACTAGCAACAAAACTGTACCTTCAATGCTCTCTGGAAGGTACTGATGGACAGCAGAGCCAGGTCCTGCTGCTCCTCAGCGTACCGCACCAGGTACACGTACACCAGCTTCTTCACTTCTATGTTCTTTGATACCACATTCTTGACAACCGCTGGAAACCTGCAAATGCAATTCATAATTTATAGAACTAAATACAACAAGGGGCACAGCATGCCATTCAATTTTGTCCACAGTGCCCTGTCCACTTGCTATGAGAAGACTGCAGCCTATGATAATTTCTTTTAAAAATAAATTTTAGCTTAACCTACAAGCAAACTATCTGACCTCCTTGTGCTAATTGGTCACTGTCATCTATGGACATGAAATGTGTCCAGTAAGCTAAAAACACCCTGTTTTTAGTTGGTGTAAATGGTTGCTCATCAAATTAGTTGATTACTTTGTATGGTAATAGTAGGAATGGGGACTATAGAAGCAGAGAAAGGGGACTTACACATGCAAATTAATATTAGGCCCATTTGTTGGTGTTAGTAATAGTCAACTTAGTGGTTAGTAAGAGTCCAGTTCCATTTCTACATTGGGGACATGAATAAATAAGTGAAGGTTGGTTGGTCATAGTCTACTGTGTCATTTATAGTCAACCAAGGTATAGTACTTACAAATCTGAAGCATCTCTGCCTTTGGCTATCATGCCAATAATCCTCTTCATTGCCTCCAACTTCAATGAATCCTTGGATCCATCCAACATCATCTTGAGGTCTTCATTCCTAAATTGAAAAAGGAACTTCATCAGAGCATTATAAAATTATACTGTTTATTTAGATGGACTTGAATGCCTGTAGGAACAAACTTGAACTAATCAGGAAACTCCCTTCATTTTATTAAATACATTATCAATAGGTACAATAAATTGCAAATTGAATTAATGTTAAAGTCATGGTATTATGGGCACAAATGCTATAAACGTTAAATAGCTTTAACTTCATAGGAATTATTGTGCCTTACCTATTCCTGAAGGAATCTAATCTCGCTCAGAGTAAAATCAGGCAGACGACACCACAATAAAAGCTAAGGGGCATGAGAGTGAAATGAGAGGTTGACTATTACAAGGCAATAATTATGAGAACTTATGTGGCAAGAAAAAGCCGCAATACTTACTTCTTGTAGTCGGGCTGAAAGAAAGCCCCCGACGCAGGATCGTTGGCCGGGTACTCCACCTCTCCGGTGACCACTTTATCATTGTTGTAGGATGTATTACCACTCATTTTGTACTAATTCACTGATGCCAGATGTGATACGTAAACATTTAAAAATACGGAAAGAGAAATCGTATGTATGCAATGCAAGTCAAATGTAAAAGTTTATTTTTTTTTCACAGATTTTAGGATTTTAGTACTATTTGACTGACTTGACTTATTATCTGACAGACGCGACAATGACGTCGTCTGACATCAAAAATTACTGTCAAAAGGCGATTGATGTTTTTTTTAATAAGGCAATAGTTAGTTTTATCTTTATGCCAGTTTCAAGTAAAATGAATTTGCTTTCTATCTTCGTCGGGACGGGACAACAGGAGTAAGATATTTTTTTAATGTGTTCATAAGACAACATGCAATACAAATACAATACAATATCTACAACTATTAAATAAGTAAATATTATATACTTTTGTTGGATATTTTAAATTTTTAATGCTATTCAAAATAAACTATGGCCTTAGTTTGAGAAGGTAAGGGGAAGGAAGGGAAAGGCAGGGGAAAGGACCAAACACAAAAATTAAAACTTCAAAATTAATTGTATTTAGTTAAAAATTTAATAAAAAGAAAAGCCTTTGAATGAGGCTTTTCTGCAACAGTGACTTTTTATTTAGAAATAGTAGTATACTGAAATCAGAAGATGTAGGTTCTACAAGAAAATAAGGTTTAATTAGAGCAAAATAAGTTTAATCATTATACCAATCTAGAAACAAAAGGGTGAATGACATGACCAACAAGAAGAATAAAACATATACTCTGAGGCCAGCATTTCTTTGGATAGCCTGCTTAATCTGTTCGTTTGCATCTTTCACATTTTCTGTGACACCCACCACTGTGTTGGCTATTCTATCTATATCTTGCTCTTGTTGTAGGATCTGAAAAACAATAATACAAATAGAAACAAAATATAAATATCAAAATGTAATGATAGGAAGGTAGTGTTGTTTTAAAGATTTTCCTTTAATTTGTACTATTAGACTGAATGTTAATTTAAAAAAAAACATGGATATGGATCATGGATTATGGACAATTTTAACAGACCTGAACAAGACTCAAATAGGGAAAATATGAGCATTATTCAGATCATTAGTAGGCTTTCAGAAAATTTTAATAAACAAGAACCTACTAAGAATTGTATACGACATAATGTATTAAAGGATTCTGAAACTCTGTCTCTTTTTGAGCCTGTTAAGAGTATGTTACAGTAGAAAGAAAAATAGTAACAGACCTTTTCAGTAAATATTTCCTGCAACTCTGCTATATGAAGCACTTTACTTTCAATCTGCCTCACTTCCTCTGTCATGCTGTTCAGCTCGTTCAGCAGTTGAACATTCTCCGACTCAAACATCTGGAGCTCCTCAGGGCTCAACTCTCCTTCATCTGACATCACTGCTATGTCATTCTCTGACAAATCCATTTTAGTTTTAGGTGTGTCGACTTCTTCAGATTCAACTACTTCATCATCTGTTATGATTTTCTCACTTACAAATGGCTTAGGATTACTAGGCTTAGATTGGAATTCTAAACGGGACATTTTACGCATATCGAGAGCTCGTTTTACTCTCAAAGCTTTTAACTCGCTGTGAATTTTGCACACAGCTTTTAAATATGAATCTATGATGTCCATTGACACATCCATATACTCCCGCACCTGTGGAGACACCGCCAGCTTGCGGTTGTCGTTCCTGAACTCCTTGAGGAGGTGCGAACACGTATTGATTATTCTTTGCGCTCCTGTGTCTATCTGGTCCCTTTCAGACTCTGACATCTCATCCCCGGTCACAACATTAAAAAAACTCAAGTATCTCTCCCTGTGCTCCAAAAGAAAATTCCTTAATCTGGTTATTTGTGATGTTATATCCTTCGCAGATGCCATGAACGGAGTCTTCGGTTTGGATCTCAATATTCGACTTTTGTCATCATTTTGTGGGCTCTGTACACCGAATGTTTTGTTCCGCGTCTTCAAAGTTTTTACATAAGCTTTAAAGAGTGGAGTTATTTCCATTTTAAATGTCTATTATTCAACTAAATTAGAGAAGTTGATCTTTTTAAATTTCAACATCCATCCAACAACACAATCGATCTGACATTACTCTTTCTTTGGATCTGACATTGACACATGTTCATCTTACCACAGCCGGGCACAGCCACAGATCTATCTGGCGCTGTGGGCGCTCCTGCGCGAGGGAATTCGGATTTAAGGAAACTGTCCTACCTATCCGGACAGTTACTCCAGAGAGGTTCGCGTCGATGACATCCTCGCTGCTGAGCATGGGAGTCAGTGTGTCATCGCGTACGCGTTAATAGTCCAAGTCTTATTTATGTATTAAATATGCATTTCTGTTACTTAGTCTGTAGTGTAGAATTGCTTTTTGCTTTTGACATTGACAGCTACTAACTGACTCCTGCCTGACGTATTCTCCAGTCTCCGTGTTTGTTGTAGTTTGTGTGGTTCAGATTGTTTATTTTTTTTGCAGTAATTACGAAATTAATATTCTCATTTTGGTTAAGGTGATTGGTTCTACTCAAATGGGTAGTCGTGGAAACCCGAGGTTCTACAGCGGTCGCCGCCAGCGGCACCAGTCGACAGGCGATATAGACTTGACGAAGCCGAAGAACAAAATAACTCAGGGTATAGAGAACGACCAGACCCAGTCACTATCCGAACAAAAATATGCAAAGAATGGGCACTCTCAAAATGGATCAAGGTCTAACGGCAACCGGAAAGGTAGACAAGATAAGAAGGTGACCAAGCGCCAGTTGTTTACTCCTCAAGAGGGCCAGGTGAAGAACCCTACGCCCGTTCAGAATGTCGCTCTAAGGGACGAAGTGGATGAGAGCAGTTTTTACAATTTTGTGGCGCCGTCGTGGGCCGATTTCAAGTTCGATTACCATGCTATTCTCGACTGCCTCACCTGAATAGAGGACAAATTTAGGCATTGCTTGTCTATTAAAATACTTGTCAAAAATTGGCTTTATTATATAATTTAATGTTAAGAGAATTACACTTGTAAATATGATAACCACATTGTTTTACTGTCTTGTCTGCAAATTATGCAGTTATCCCACTAACTTTGCTTCAGTTTGAATCACTGCCAGTGCTATCAAAACATTCATGAAGGGCCTCTCACTTTAACAATGGAAGGAGTTCAAAAAGTTTTGATCCTTAAATAATTTCTGTTTCTGGATATTTATATTATCCATTTACGTATGTATGTATTTAAAAATATCTATGTATGTATATCAGTCTTTGACACCCATGGAACAGGATCGCGCCTAGTTTGGGGTCAGATGGCCATGTGAGAATGGCCATGATATTTATTTATTAGCATTGCTATGATGTAATATAAATGAGCTCCCATCCAATATATTTTAGGAAAAAAAAATACTAAAATGTTTTAGGACCACTTTATTTCATACCATTGATATTAAATACATTTACACAAGTAGAGAAGATAATTTTGTTTTAAATAATTAATATCACATCAAAAAAATACGTTTCTAAAGATATTATATACATTAACTTAACTACTAGGTCAGAATATGTATTGAACCCATGTCTTTACCATAAAATTTATATATTATTCTGCATAAGCATTGCGGTAACTTGGATTTCATTCATTTTAATCCTGAATGATTTGGCTTATACCACTTATTATACTATGTGTAATATTATCTGAATCTATTATCTGGCATTCTACATTCCGTGATTCTACTTAATGACTTGATATGACTATGATTTCTCTGAGACCTCTATAAGCCTGCGAGTTCTCGCGATGTCACTTTGAGTACTGGCAGTAGAGATTTTCTCGACGTGACATCTTGATAGACATCCACCATTTCTTTTCGACATTTGTTGAAATCGACATAATGTCTATGAAGCGAGAATTGGGTCCCAGGACCTGTTATAATTGAACATTATAGTAGACAGAATAGTTTCAATCAAGTGTCGATTAATACTGAATATGCATATGAATATGGTCTATATGAATTTAACACCTAAATAACGTGACCAACTTTAACACAGTCACACAATTAAATCTTCTTCAAATTACATTATTCGGGCCACTGTTGAGTCCATTACATCTTATTGCACTCTTGCATATTCTATAACTTCGATATTATACCATATACAATAATATCTTATCTAGTCTAAAATACAATAGACTTACAAAAAAAATATGAGATTTTCGCTAATCGATAACGCGATATTCACCCACATCTTTCAATATTTGTGTAAGATTCTTGGACCAATCTTGATATAGAAACTGACCAAAGGAATCACCATTAGTGCCTTCAACAATAAAAGTACAGTGGAGTTACCTATAAATTGACCAATATTTTTGTTAGGCTCTTGAAAACCACTTAAAACAAATGCTAATAAAGTTGAAGTAGATTTTAACGAACATGTTATAATAGTAAAGTCATCCAAAACAACACTTCAAGATATATAGAGTAGACACTAGAGATTAGCACCAAGATTTTTAATATATTTTGGTAGTAACTAAAATAAGTATGTGCGGAAAATGTTGCAAGAGTGGATCAAAGATATATATCCTATAGGAACAAAAACCACTAACAAAAGTTCAGCTTCTATAAAAAATAGGCAACAGAGAGACAACTCAATAAATTACTTTCGAATTAATGTTATAGTACAAGTTGTAATAAATTACATACACTACAATAGTTATAGTAATGGTTTCAAAGTCCATGTTCAAAGTTTAAAACAGCCTGATAAGTATAAATATTTATTAACCGAACCTTTACTAAAGAATCTTCTCTCCATAAACTGCGATATTGTAAAACAATGTACTATATCGAATATTACTTTACTCATTAGAACAGTACTGAAAAGGAACGCTATAAATTTTAAACTTAAAATTTTACAGAATAGCAAGAGATTTATGAGGACAGCATCTCCCAACCAGATGTATCCTACCGATAAGAAGTCTTTGCCTGGACGAGTATGTTCAGTGACTGTTAAAATATACTTTCATATGTACACGCGAACACTTTTATTACTAATTTAGTTTGATTAACGGATTATATTGCATGACAATGTAAGCTCTTACCAATTAAACATCAGTGTCATAATTCATTTAACATAATAATAAAACTACTAAAATGAAATTAGGCCCTAGAAAGAATGCTTTGATAGGCCGTACGTAATTAATTACTGTCATAAAACTAATTATAATGAAAACAATTGTACCTATATACTTACTTCATGACATTATAACCTTATCAAAACATAAAAATATAATTCACTATAAACATTACTACTGTCGTTAACAAGCTCGTAAAAATACAATAAAGTCATACATTATTTTTCATCAATTATGTGGACATGTATTGTATTTAATTAAGTGATATTGTTAATAATTAAGATAATATTTCAATAGACATTCCCGTAACATGTAAAGCTAATGATATCATATTGTCGCGACACAGTAAAGTGTACTCGTTAATTTAATAAAATGTTGCATAGAGTACAAGGTATGTAAAGTTAAATCCCTGTCATAAATTAGGTTTAGAAGGATAACAAAAATAAGTAATAAGAGTTAAATTGTTTCATAAAATAAAATATGTATTAGAATTTTTGATATAACCCAAAATATAAAATTTGATACTATTTTTTCTAAGTATGTATTGTAACAGAACTATGAGATCCTAAAATTCTGTGTGGATATCTAGTGATGCAGTTTATGTTGTAAGCCTACAAGTATGGGTCTTCCCACTGCAACATGGTTATTGTAGTGTATGTGGGTCCGGGCAGCGGCCCGACAGTCACGCGCTAGCTGTGAGCAAGTCGGACGTGCGCGGGACGCATTACCTACTCCACCTATTGAGTGATCAAAGGCGTGTTTTATTGACCCAACGGTCACTATAAACCCTACCATCGAGTAAACGATTAAAGTTGCATTAATAAGCTTGTAATTTTATTCAAAACAGTGTACAACTTGTAGATTGTATCCTTTCGTATCCTCGGGAAATAGGACGTCATCCTTATAGGTGTGATATTTTTTGATTATCAATGCCAATTTATATTGTGATTGAATGTGAATGATTTCGTGGTAAATCACGCAGATATATCTGGTGAATTGATACAACACATCGTACTGTAATTTTATGTAAAAGAACTTATGAAATCACACATACACCGCGGCATTTCACATCCTTCCCTTAAGAACAGTACATTTAACAGATTTAAGATGTTCAACGCATTCAAAACACTTATAAACTAAGTATTATATTTAAATTCGTTCTTTAAGAAAGTCTTTATTTTCTCATAGCAGTCAGTCACTTTACGTTCCAATAATTATGACTTCTTTATTCACTTTAATATTTCGAAAGCGAAGAATATTAGTATAGTCGATTAGTAAACATTTTGATAACAACACATATATTGACAAAAATGAACCTTATCAGCGGAGCTCAAGGTAATAAATATGCCGCAAAAACAACGAGTGATCCAGGGAGGTATTAGTAAATTATGTAATAAGTAATTTTTTATATTATTATATTTTTACAATAATTTCAAACATTTATATAAATAGCAAATAATGCGATTCCTGTACGGCTGGCAGTTAGTACATGACCTTATGACTGAGCGAAAACTATTGTGCTTTCACTGTGTGATGGTCGGATAGCAAAGCCGGCATGTTCGCAGAACTCGCACCGAAGCTAATATTATTCTTCAGCTTGTGTAAAGAGCCTATATAATTTAATTCTTATCTATTGACTTTGAGCTTAGTTCTATATAATATACTGATTTCTAGTGAAAGCTCTCCTAGAAATCTGATAGCTATGTAGCCGAGACTAATGTTAGCTACAGCTCATTTGACAATTGACTAACTCTTAATAAATTAACGACTAATAAAACTAGCCTTATATAATAAGCAACATATCGTAAACGAGTCGTGTTTTATGTTCAATGGAAGTCGCGGTGCCGCGCTAAGAATCGCTCAAGCATCAATTGACTTTAGAATCGTATTAAATGCTTATCCCGTTATAACTTTATCCTAACTTAGTAACATACATAGCCAGCAAAAGATATTCTACCTACTGTCTACTTGATCACGCACCTGGAATGTTGCGTATGAAAGTTCTCTATATTGTATGAATATGTCAATATAGTCACATAAAAACCTATCAAATAGGAAAAGTGTTAGCAATGTGTGCAATACAATACAATACAATAGATATCGGAACGGATCAAGTGGATGAGTCAAAGATCAGGCTCAGTGGTATTAATTAACAACAATTCAAAATTTGTAACGCGTGAAACTAAAAATACAATTTATTTATTTTGCTTTTGAATAAAATAATTATACGAGTATGAGTATGTCAAAAAAATTAAATGTTGTCAATTCTATGTCGGGGTCACCACTTTGGCAAAGGGCGATATTTCACCGCATAAGTGATAATGATTGATTCAGTTAATTTGGTATAGAATTCTAGATAGACCCGAAAGGCATTTAGGCCCGTATTAATAATTCAAAGTCACGTCAAGATCGATATTCTACTCAAATCCTTTCTCAAAATTGAGTATTGTGATAATTAATAAGGAACAGAAAACTTATATAGCGTGATTTATTAACAACAGTGCCGTAGTTTTCGTCCACTGTCGTGTTATTAACTATACTACCGGAAATTTCGATAGCCTTACTCGTAAGTACATTTTTCGATAAGATTGGCCATAACGCATTTACGGCCGAAATTAATAACCTAAATCTTTGGATAGATTTGCCTATCTGAGGTAGTTATTTGACACATTTTATATGGAGCATAAGTCAAATATCTATTCATAGATAGGTTATTAATTTCCAGCGTTATACAAACAACCACATTCGGTAAAGGTATTGCCATTATGTAGACTCACCAAGCCTGTGTTGCCACGTTGCGATACTGCGGCGGCGGCGTGATCAGCCCCATGCTGTACTCGTAATGTTCCTCCGCATCGAAAGTCCTCTGGCACTGGCAGGGGCTGGGGGACCTGGTCTCCGGACTGGGGGACCTGGTCTCCGGGCTGGGGGACCTGGTCTCCGGACTGGGGGACCGAGTCTCCGGGCTGGGGGAGCGCTCCACGCGAGTGGACCGCGCGCGGCCCCACGCCAGCATGAGCTCAGACCTGGTTGGAGCTGAACGACTGAAGGACAGCTTCAAATGGGACCTGGTGGAATCCGCTCGGTTGTCCTTCAATATCGGCTTGGGTTTCGGCGAAGATTGCGAGTCGCATCTCATCCTGGCGGGTTTGGGGGGAGGCTTGGGGGGTTGAGAGTCGGGGTCGGGGCGAGGCGGGGTGGGGGTTCGCGGGGGGGTGGGGGTTCGCGGGGGGGTCGTGGCACGCCCCTTGACGCGCTTGGTGGACGAGTCGCGGATGCGTTGCAGCGGCTGCAGCTGCCTGAGCAGCTCCTCAGCGTCGAGGCCCGCGTTGCAGGCGGGCGAGTGGACGCAGTAATACGCCTGCGTCAACATTTTATTATTATTAAAAGCTTTTATTTAACTTCACTCGTATGTATGTATGTATGTCCTGGAATCTTGCAATCAATATTTCACCCACTTCCACTGAAGCTATTGAGCTGAAATCTGACACACATTTGGTTCCGATGACAATCCATGTAAAGAAATAAAAATTAACGAAAAAAATTAAATTTAAAAATAAAAAGATTTTTTAAGAAAAATAAAAAAAATATTTTCACCACGAGTGCGATTCGAACAAAAAAATTGGAAATGCTCAAACCAACAAAAAAACCATATTAAACTGTATTTAGTATCCATACTCCATTTAGTATCTCATCACAACCCTTTCTTTGTCCCACTGTTGGGCACGGGTCTCCTCTCAGAATGGGAAAGCAAGGTAACCCTCAAGGACTTGGCTCAATGGCCTTGAGGGTTACCTTGCCCACCGCGCTGGCCAAGTGCGGATTGGCAGACTTCACATGTTCAGATCCTGACGTCATCAGCAGAGGAGCGGCTAGTATAATATTCGGCACGAAAGTGTAGCTGAACAAATTCGGAGGGCATCGCTGCGCATGGAGTATCAATGGACTTAATACGGCTGGCGAACCAAACAGTACTTACGATAGCCCACTCTCCCCAAGCAAGACTCGACTTCTGCGCAATCAAGGTTCAAGCGACGGGCCCGTTTGGCGTGGGTTCGAATCCCACTCAGGACAAATATTCGTGTGACGAACACTTGTATTTGTTCTGTCTAGATGTGAATATTATCTATTTAAGTATGTATTTAAAAATATCTATGTATGTATATCAGTCTCTGACACCAATATCACAGGCTCGCGCCTACTTTGGGGTCAGATGGCCGTGTGTGAGAATGTCCAACATATTTATTTATTTAATTATTATTTAAACTAAACTTTCCCGCCGCCAACTGTACCTGGGTGATGGTGAGCGCCAGGTCCGGCTCCGGCTCCAGGTAGGACAGCTTGCGGCGTCAGGCCTCCTGGTCGAGGCGCGCGCGCGCACGGTGCACGCGCACGACGCGCCGCGACACGAGCACGGCCAGCGCGAGGGCCACCAGTGGGGTCGCGATGCTCAGCCCCATTATCACCATCACGAATATCGACGCTCGCTCCTTTGGTGGGTCGCCGCAGCCGACCGAGTGTGACCTGAGGGTTTAAAGAGCATTAACATAGTAAGGTCAGATAGCATAAGAAGGGTGTAGCAATCCATACTAATATTATAAATGTGAAAGTGTGTTTGTTTGTTTGTCCGGCTTTCACATCGCAACGAAGCTATTATATGGTATGGTTTTTGTGTGTGGAGATAGTGAGGAGGATGGAGAGTGACGTAGGCTACTTTTTACCGCGGTAAAACATCCCCATGGGAAGATATCGATGTTTTGTTATTTGCTAGATATTTAGTTCCGGATGTTGTTAATAGATGGCGTTAGTAAAATTCATTTTCAAGTTCTTATCTATGTATGATAAACAACTCATTGTTAATTCCCTTTGACCACGCGGGCGGAGCCGCGGGTAAAAGCTAGTGTACTTATATTGTACAATATACTTCACTACGACCCATAGACGTCCCACTGCTGGGCACGAGTCTCCCAAAGACACTGCTGCAGGAGTTCTAGAGCATACTCCACCACACTGCTCCAATGCGGATTGGTGGAGGGGTTAGTGGCCAACCCAGTGTCGAATGTTCTCAAGCCACCCGAAGGTCTTCGACAAGGCTCAACGACTGAAAACAACCGGTACCGACGGCTTTACGTGCCCTCCGAAGCACGGTAGCGTCCATGAAATTTTGCCACTAGCGGTCACCCATCCACAAACCTACCGCGCCCGTCGTTGCTTAACTCTGTCGATCACATTGTATCGACGCGAGCCATTGGGCTATGGACGCTACAACATACTCACCAAGCGGTAAAGTTGCTCTGCTTGTAGAAGCCATCGCCACTCTGGCCGAAGCTGGCCACTGCCTCCTGAACGAGCAGCGAGTTCTGATCAAATCTCGCGAAGTACCGCCCCAGAAGGCAGTTGGGTGGTATTGTCGTCCTGAAAATATTGCGTCATTTTCCAATACACATTGAATACCGTTGATAGGACCCTTACCTTACCCCCAATACTATAGGGGTAAGTTGCATGAGCCAACAAGGAATCTGTTATCTATACTTGTATACTAATATTATAGAGAAAACATTTGTTTGTAATGTTTTCACACAAAAACTACTGGACCGATTTCAAAAATTCTTTCACCATTAGAAAGCTGCATCTTCACTGAGTGACATAGGCTATATAATATTACTAGGTGTAAACGAAACTACTCGTATTGTTTAGTTTAATTCCACGCGAGCGAAGATGCGGGCTCCAGGAGTTTTTGTGTGAAAACATTAGGTACAAACAAATCTTTCCTCATTATAATATTAGTATAGAAGTATGTAGTATGTAGTTTTTCTTCTTTAATCGAAGCAGACCTTCGGGTGGCTTGAGAACATTCGACACTGGGTTGGCCACTAACCCCTCCAGCAATCCGCATTGGAGCAGCGTGGTGGAGTATGCTCTAGACCTCCCGCAGTAGTGTCTGTAGGAGAGACCCCCCAACTAGCAAAGAAGTTGTATAATCTTAATATTATATAACCAATAGACATATTAGAGTTTTATTACAGTTTTGTAGCAATCAAACAGTTGTAAAGTAGTATTCAGTTCGATTTTTTAGTTATATATAATTTAAATCATATAAATATGTCTGATAAACGTCATCTCAATTAATTTATATGACGAAATATAAACGTGTCTGCCACGACGTTTACACGATTAGGCTTTGAGTCGTGTTAACGTTTCAGTCAAATAATAGTCATGAGCCGCCCTTTTTGTGTAGATTTGGAAACTTTTATACATCTCTTATATAATTGACTGTCCTATAATGTTCGTGTAATCAACTATTATAAAAAAGTCGTATAAAGTCGTTTAGTTAAATCTTAATGTAACTTTTGGCCTAAAACTGTATTCTAATATGACTTCTATAAGTCACGTGATTATTTAAACGATAAGAAGTAACTTTTATAAAACTCTGAAGCCATTTTTAAATTCGCAAAATGGATCCCGGAAAGTGGAAAAAAATTAAAAGAAGTGGAGGTTTTAGAAGAAAGGTGGACAAAAGTTATAAATCTTTGATGGTATCAACAATACCTACAGTTAATTTGGAAAAGGTGGAGCCAAGAAGAGAGTCAAGTCAAGGAGAAAATAGCAAAACTGAAAGTGGTTCCGTACATTTTTTAACTCATAATATATTAGAAATGACCGCACAAATTCAAGAAGAAAGCAGCAAAAATGAAAGTGGTTCCATACATCCATCAACACATAATCTGACAAAAGCCGGACTCAATCAAGATAGCATTTATATAAATCAAAGTGGTTCCGCTCATCTACTTTTATCAGAAGGTAGATTATTTTTATCACTACTTAGCGAATTTAGTTCGTTCTTAATTATTTTTGAAGTGAAACTTCTTTAGACGCATGCATCTTCTTCATCACGAAAGGCATGAAACGTTCGTGACGAAGAAGAGGATGGGCGATTAAAACCGATTGAGAAAGAGTGATAAAGGGCGAGCGTGAGAGGGCTATAGTGTGAAAGATTGAGAGAGAGAGAGTAAGGGCGATCGAGAAAAAATACACGCTATTGGTTTGTGTATTCGTTTAGTAGTTAATGTTAGAATGAAAATTTAATTGAAATTAAATCTTTAAAGACTAACATAACTTAGGTTTTGTAATAAAACAACAAGATTTCAAATGAATATTTCTATTTATTCTTTTTTTGTGTATATTTGAATATTTCGCCAAAGAAGTTTCACTTCAGACGTGTACCTACTTTGTACGCATTTATATTTTTTTGTAGATGCAAACGAGAAAAAAAATTCCGATTACTATGAAGAAGAAACCTCCAAGGACGTTGAAGAAGACGAAAGTTCTGAAGAACTTGATAAAGATGAGGAATTCCGGGAAGGTTTCAAAAAATGGGCAATTAATTGTAATGTTCCTCATGAAACAATAAGAAAACTTACTGAAGTAATAAATAAAAGACTACCCCATATACTGCCAAAGGATCCAAGGACAATCCTTAGAACTGAAACAGTATCAATCATTCCATTAGATGACAACGGCAACTATTGGCACAATGGTGTAATTGAACCACTTAAAAAATATTTAGAACATTGTAACGACATACCAGAAAGTATATCTTTAAATATAAATTTTGATGGACTTCCAATATATAAGAGTTCTAGAGAGCAAGTATGGCCGATACTATGTAATATATTTGAAAAACCTCACTTGCCACCATTTGTAGTAGGCATATATTCAGGAAAAGGAAAACCTGCAAATTTAGAAGCTTATTTAAGATCTTTTGTAGCAGAATTAAAGGAACTTTTGCAAAACAGCTTGAAAGTTACAACAAAAGATGGAAAAGAGTTATTAGTTAAGGTTAAAATTAGAGCTTTCATCTGTGACTCTCCTGCAAGAGCACTAATCAAAGGTATTTTTTTTAGGTAATTAATTTTAATTTTAGTTTATTTTGTTGTACCCATATTGAATACTAATCTATTTGAAATTTCTATTCAGGAGTGTGCAATTTCAATGGAAAACATGGATGTTTAAAATGTACTGTGGTTGGCGAGTACTCACACCAGTCTAACACAGTCATATTTCTTAAGACTGATTGCCCTAAACGCAATAACGAAGACTTTCGCTCCAAAATGTATGGACAGCACCATAAGTATGATTCTCCTTTGCTTGAACTCCCAGTAGATATAATAGAAGATTTTCCTGTGGGAGATTCTCTTCACCTCATAGATTTAGGAGTAATGAAAAGGTTGCTCATGGGGTGGAGGGACGGTAACTTTAGCAAAAAAGTTACAAAATTGTGTGCAAGAGAAATTGCTAAATTTTCCCAGTTTTTGATGAATTGTCGCTTGCCAAAGGAAATACATAGGTCGGTTAGAGCTATTGACGTTTTAGCTCATTGGAAGGCGTCAGAATTTCGTACATTTTTGTATTACCTGAGTTTTATAATATTAAAAGACTTCCTGTGTCCTGATGCCTTTCATCATTACTTGACATTTTTTTGTGCAATTACTATTTGCTCCAATGAAAAACATTTTGCGTTCCTTCGACTGGCTGATACTTTACTAAAGTTTTTTGTTGAAAATTATAGTAAATATTACGGTGAAGGGTATGTAACCAGTAATGTTCACAATTTGACACATATTGTCGATGAAGTAAAAAGATTTGGTATATTGCAAAGTTTTAATGCATATCCATTTGAAAACAAACTTTACTACATTAAAAGAATGGTCAGGCATGGGAATAGAGCACTTAGTCAAATTGCCAGAAGAATTATAGAGAAAAATTATATTGAACTAGAAAGTTACGATAAGAATGAAAATGAAAATAAGATACCATTCATCCGTAAATACAGGAATAGGAATGGTTTAATTTCAATCCTGTATCTAGAAAATTTTGTTTTGTCAACGCAGACCCAGGACAAATGGTTTTTGACTACCAGTGAACATGTTGTAGAAATTTTGATGATAGATAATAATAATGGAAACATAGAAATTCGGGGCAATTACTTCGACAATTTAATTGATGTATTTGAAACTCCATTAAAATCTTCATTTTTGAACATCTACAAATGTAACTTTAATACAAATAAGAATTCCGAATGTCTGTATACTGTCAATGACATAAAATGTAAATTAGTGAGCGTTACGCATAACAATACAAATTTTTTTGTACCACTACTACATACTCTTTAATTGTAAATAAAAGTCGCAAATAAATCGTTTTTTTTTTTATTTGGCATCATTCAGACTTATACATTTTAATTATTATCATAAGTAATTATAATACGGGCAATCATTTTTAATTATACTATGACCCTTCTTAATTACTGAAGTTAGCAATAATTGACATGAAACAATATTTGGTTTAATCACATGCTAACTGCTAGTAGAAGAGCATATATTTTTTATTACACCCGAACTACCTTTTTGTGACAAGCTGTACTTAGTTTAATTAGAATCATCAAATCATAATATTTTTTGTACCAATATGGTATCGATGTATCCACCTAACCTTATATCTAATTATTTTTTAAATGAGTACCCTGGTTACATGGCTGGAAACATATCAATAAAAAAATCTTTTAGGAATTACCCTTATATCTAATTATTTTTTAAATAAGTACCCTGGTTACATGACTGGAAACATATCAATAAAAAAATCTTTTAGGAATTACCCTTATATCTAATTATTTTTTAAATAAGTACCCTGGTTACATGACTGGAAAAATATCAATAAAAAATCTTTTAGGAATTACCCTTATATCTAATTATTTTTTAAATAAGTACCCTGGTTACATGACTGGAAACATATCAATAAAAAAATCTTTTAGGAATTACCCTTATATCTAATTATTTTTTAAATAAGTACCCTGGTTACATGACTGGAAACATATCAATAAAAAAATCTTTTAGGAATTACGATCAACTATTATTATTATACAACTTATGAATTTTCTTTACCGTGATCGTTATTGACTAGATTAGACTGTTCATTCTGGTGAATTTCTTGAAGTACCTGACTATCAGTAATTTTACTTTTAAATATACTACCTTTAGGTCTAGATTTACTCGATGATGTACGCATTAATTTAATTTTATTTCTGGTCTCCGCATGACGCATAACGTTCTTAAAGAAATTTTCGCATTCTATCTTAGTATAACTTTTGTCTGATTCTTGAATAAGATCAAAAAATAAGTTAATCGTCCGTGTGTATATTTTAAAACAAATTTTTGAATTTGACGTTTTTGAGCCTCCAGCCCAAGAACATGTTGTCATGAATTTCCTACTGAACATGATGTCAACTAATGTGTAGGCGTTGTTACAACCTCTTCCTTTGCCCTTTCCACACACCACTGCAAGTTTCTTTTTTATAGTAGCAACAACAGATGGATCTTTGAGCTGTTCTTCTAAACTATCAAGTTCTTCTTTGTTCGTTATAGATTTAAAATCATTCATTTCGTTAATTTGTATTTCTGTATTACGTTTTACATATTCATCAAACTGGGCACTTAAGTGTGACATTTTCATTAATAATTTACTCTCCACACTTTGAAGATATTCAAACAAAATTTTCTGGTTTTCTTGTACTACTCCTGTTATTTGTAACAAATTATCAAGTTTTTGTGAAATTTCGTGTTGATGTAATGTAACTGTCTTTTCATTTTGGTCCATTTCTTGATTAGAAGTCAAAACAATGACATCGTTATGATTTGTAGGATTGGATGTGGATGATTGAAGATACTGAACATTATCCTGAAAAAAAAAAACAGTTGTTATACTTCACAACAAATAGTTATTAATTGTTGCTTAGTAAATTCAACTAACATTATGATGTATATAAATGAACAGAATAAAGAATGAACATTTTACTCACAACGCAGGCATTTGCCAGGTCGTTGAAACTTTCTTGAACTGCGATATTTTCAATTATAGTACATCCACGTCGTTTGTCTTCATTTTGCTCCTCTTCTGTGTCACTCATGATTGACATTTGGGTGATCTCTATTTCAGCAGTGTCCAGTGAAGAAATTCCATTTCTTTTGACGACGCATTGTATTGTGGACCAGGAATCTTCGGGATAGGAAAATGGATTCTTTAATAAATCCTCCACTTTTCTTCGTGGCCAATACAAGATACCATTTTCTTCCCATTTGTCAGGCACCGCTGTTAAAACTAGCTTACCCCTTTCGACAGTTTGTACAATTTTGTAAACCATGGCTAAAACAAAATATTGTTGTGATTAGATATTACTACATGTTACTTACACGTCCATAAACATTCAATAATAACACTATAAACACTTTTATAGGTACTGTGTACTATTACGTACTCCTTCTATTATTTTTACTGTGTATAATACTGTTAGGGTATGTTTGAACCTGCTTCTCACTCCGACCGAGCGTAGAATGAAACTAAATAAATAGTAATAAATTCTGCGAGACTCGCTTACAAAATTAATGCGTAGAGCCGAGCGAGCGAGCGAGACGGAATACAGGAGAATTCTCTGAGACAGCAAAAAACTTTTTATTACCTACGCAACGCACGCGTTGACTGCCGACTGCCGATGCGCCGGTTGTGTTGTGTGTGATCTAGGTAGCGGCTTGACTTTATTGACTTTAGTATAGGTACGAAGTATATCTACGTAAATATAACAAATTTAGTGGCTCAGGGAATCTCCCTCTCAAACGTCCATTGTCTAGCCAGCCTAGCTCCGCCCAGAAGCGGTTAGCGGTATAGCGGTCACCCTTATATTGTCTAATGTCCAGCAATTAGGTGGTTATGTAAATAAAATAATATTCAGAGGAAACAAACCTTATAATAGTTGAATTATGTATGTAAAGTAGTTAGTAGTAGAGTAAATTGAATTTTAACAATTGTTACAACATTCCTCCTCGGGATAATGGTCATATATGGCAAATTCCTTACAGTTTCGGCACCAAAAGAAATCATAGTTTAATAGTTTTATTATGCTTCTACTGTTATGGATGATGAAATGTTCGAATATTGTCGGTTCGGTAGGATGACTACATCCATAGCACATCAGTGATAACTTAAAATGAGTGTTATTCCATGGCCATTTTACATGTCTGAGTAGCCGAAAGTCATTTTTAGTTAAAAAATTATCTACGTCTAAAAACATCACCATGATATCCCTGTAAAAAACAGAACAACTAAATAAAGATTCTGTTACGTTTCTTTCCCAACAGAACCCTAATTGTAACTGTCATGGTGAACGACATAAATCGAATAAAAAACATGTATAAAACCAATACTCATTTAAATGTCACAAAGTGGTCGCCAATGTGTTGGTTACAATATGGCGGAAACTATTAATGTCAATTAATACAAATTATTTAAATATACATATTGAAATAACAATATTATGAAGGCCTATTAAAATATTAACAAGAATGTACATACATATAGTCGAAAAAGTTAAATGCCCGAAACATCTCACCGCCCCTCATCTTGCACCACAATAGGCAAGAAAAACATATAAATAATAATGATTAAAACATTTGACTTACCTTTTTTATGAAATATTTCAAGAAGAAAAAAAATTTCGAAGTTCCACGAACCACTCGCGTAACAAAATGTGTATAGACGTCATGTCGCGTAACCATAACAAGACTCTTTCGTATTTTTTTTACGTCTATATAATGTTATAGTTATGTAGGAGTATTACTAGAAACTATTACAAGACATACTAGTTACACTTGCAACGTCTATGTGATTTTTACCTAACGTAACTGACGCAGTTGCGACCACAAAACGACCCTTACACGATGTTAATGTTATGTAAAGTGCGCCCAAAACCGCGTTATATACACGTTCAAAAAACTTTTATATAACCATATTGATATGACTGAAAGTTACATCCAAAACGTTATTTTACTATTTATATGACAATATTTTGCTACTTGGGCCGTGCCCAGCAGTGGGACGTCTATGGGTCGCAGTGAAGTGTGAAGAATCGAAGCAGTGGACACGGAGAGGCCGATGGATGGATGGATGGATGGATGGATGGATGAGTTGTAGATGTAGTCACCTGTTGTGGCTATAGACGCCGGCGGTGACGGAGCTGGCCACGCTGCGCTGGCGCGCCGTGTACGCGACGGGCCGGTACTGCAGGAAGCCGCCCGACGCGTTCATCGCGTTCGCCGGCGCGAGCAGGTTGATCGTCTACGAACACCATACTCCATTATGAAACCGGCCCTCCACTATCTACCGAAAAGCGGTCTTTGTTTTTGAAGTAAAACTTCTTAGCGTGCTTTACTTGGGGAGTAAGCTGGTGAATGCGTGACGAGAGCGTTACGAAAAGTGTGATCGGGCGAGGCGAACGGAAGAAGATATAAGTTAGTGAAGATAGAAAGAGAGAATGTTTTGTTTCGTATATTACTGCAGGGGCAAGAGAGAGGTGCGAGGAAGAGAGAATATTCTTCTTTCTTTTCTTTTCTTTCTAAATTTAAATATTTGTAGAAAAGAATATATTATTATGTACCTATTGTATACATGTATATATTATTTATAAATACATATATAATCATATATATACATAGGTACATAAATTCATATAGAAGGAGCTAAGAAGTTTTACTTCAGTCGTGTGGTCTAAAGCACGCTCGTTTTTCTCGCATTAGAGTAGATCTCAGCTGAACCTGTGGAAATGACCCGTGCCTCACAGGGAGACGGGTTGTAGCTACGATTACGTCCCAGTTACAAATGGTTATGGTTACCCAGTTACGAGCTCACCTCGAAAACTCCAGGCGTGAATTCGTCGTCAACAGTCTTCCGCACGTCCAGTCGAAGCTTCCCCCCCGCCACGTCCTCCGCCACCACGGCGTAGCGCAGCGCGTAGCGGGCGGAGCTGTAGTGGCGCGACGTGGCCAGCCCCGCCAGGCTCACGTCGACCAGCGTGGTGCGCGCCGTATGGTAGAGGCGGGGCAGGGCCGCCGCGCGGTCGTTGTAAGGCAGCAGGAGCAACTGGTTGGGAAGAATTCAGTTCAAATTTAATTGTATACAAGCTAGCATAGCTTCTATCGCGGGCCTTGAGCGTGGAGACCGAATCGAGAAATTCCGTAACGAAAATAACCTTATTGGTTTTGATTTTGATATAAATAAAATCAATAAATAATTATAATTACATAAGTTGATAAAAAATGCTATGCAATAGCTTTACCGCGGCAGTCCCCGAGTGCCACACGTCTATTTTTTATTTATTTATTAACAGTCAACAGTAAGTAAGATACTTACAGCTAAGCTAAACGTAAATCCATCCTAATATTATAAATGCGAAAGTAACTCTGTTTGTCTGTATGACTCGCTATCACGCCAAAACTACTGAACCGATTTAAATTAAATTTGGTACACAGATAGACTGAGAAAGGATATTGGCTACTTTTTAATTGGAAAAAAGTGTTGTAAGGGGTTGAAAAGGGGGATATATGTATAATAGAAAAATAATTGGAAAAGTGTTGTAAAATTTTCAGAACTTGAAGCATAAAATTTATATTTTAGGCTGTTGATTAGATATAAATAAATATTATGATTATGATTGGATATAAATTTTTGTGACATGGTATTTTAAGTCTGAATGGAATAAAAAAAAATAGTTTAAAAATGTTACCCTTAACATAGGGAATAACACATTTATGGATTACAAATTTGTGGAGCTCAAGTTAACGCGTTAAGAAGAATCTATTATTATGTCTAATTCATAGTAAAAACAGTAAATGTTTTTAAAGCAAATAAATGATAGAAACGGTACTAGGTACCGTGGCGGCGGTGGTACTACCACGGGCGAACTCTAAACGCAACCAGACAGGCTTAATATAAAACCCATTCGGTATCATATAGGCTCTACCACCTGCATATACCCGCCAGTAGCAAACGCAGGCAAATTCGCAAGCAAAATAAATGTTATTATATTATACTTTATCTTTGTACATAAATAAAATTCAGTAATAAATAATTCATCTTACTTAATAAGTAATTAAAACGACAAATTGTTACTTTATCACAATTGTAAGTATGTATTTCAGTGAGTCATTTACTCGGAGCAAAAATTATGTCGCGTCCTCACGTTTAATTAATAATACAGATGGCATTTATCAAAACATAAATAGTTTTCAAACATGATAATGCGCGTGAGTACATCGCAGCTGTATTAGCATAGAGTTAGTTTAGTTCAGATATGTGAGAGTATTGTTTAAATCGCAATTTGTGTGTGTCCATCCAGCGGTGACAGCCCAGTGGCTATCACTCGACGGTCTGGGGTCGAATCCAAGCGGAACGCACCAACGACTTTTCCATGTTATGTCATCATCACAACCCTTTCTGTGCCCCATTGTTGGGCACGGGTATACTCTCAGAATTGGAGGGATTAGGTGTGGGAGGGGTTAGGAATTAGTCCGTTAGTAGTTAGTAGATTAGCAGACTTCACATGCCTTCGAGAACATTATGATGAACTCTCAGGCATGCAGTTACGTCACTATGTGACCTTCACCGTTAGATATAGCAAGTGACATTTAATTTAAAGTTCAGTTAACATCTGTAAGAAACTGCTGATTCGAAGTTGCAAAATCAAGTTCACAAATGTGTTACTACATTGATGTGAAAATATAACATGGCTAGAATCCTCAATGGTAGCAACACGTCTGTGAGCGACTTCAAAAAAAATAATCGAAAATACTGTTATGAATTATCATGGTTTGCAGTAGTCTACACCGTTGTATTTGGCGGAAACGGACGGGTTATGATGCATGCTATGGATAGCCATAAAGAATGTTGTACACCAGATAACATGTTTAATTTTCTAAAACACACTTGAGAAGATAATCATTCGCCTCTCGTGTTTTGATATTATATACATACATGGTTGGTTCTTGATAATAATATAATGTTGTGTTGGACTGACCTAATTAAACTTAGGTTGAATAACATTGATATCTGACGCTGATCGACTGGATTCGCGTCTATTGCACGTCGCCTAGGCAAGGCTCGTGTAAACTTTTAGCCTAATAAAACTGTTTACGTGAGCGTTCTTCGTGCTGACTCTGCCAGTTCGATGTTAGTCACAAATTGCATGCATCACATGAAAGAATAAAAGTTCACACCGATTTAAAATGTAAATAGAAGTAGATTAAACTTTTTGCTTACAACACTGTTAGGAATAATAGTAAAAATAGGATCACATCCAGCAGTATTTCATGACTTCTTAAAAGCATGATGCTGATTTTGAGTGCGGCCCTGTTCGAGCGAACTTTAAACGAAGATTTACTCGAAGCTAAAATTAATTTACAAAAAATTTTAGGAGTTGGTACATTTTTGGTCCTTCAAGCCGGATTCAATCTAAAACCAGATCCAATCAGATCTTTTTTATTCCTTCTTTAATAGTGGGACTATAATGGGTTGTGACGAATAATACCTTAATCTCGACGACGCCAGCAGAGCCCCCGCGGCGAGCGGGGGGCAGAGCGCCACGCACGCGCAGCTTGGCCTTGAAGTCTGCGAGCACGCTCTCGTCCAGCACCCACGTCACGTTACGCAGCGACACGGGCCGGTAAGGCTCCGAGTAGTCGAAGAACGCCGAGTCCGATACATCGTTGTACTCTATCAGCTGCAATCATAAAATATATATTGTACGCTGTTCACATAGAGCCAAATTGCTGGGCCAGTACGTTGGCCTAACGTCTAAAGGACAGGCATGTGTTGGTAATTGGCGACACAAACTAGGGACCAACTGACCATCGCGCCACAGAGTTGTCAATTTTACCAAAATATTAAATTTTAAGTTTAAAGGTTTTTAATCGATTGATCTAGCTTTAAATTCCCAACCACATTCCATCCATCCATCCATCAGCCTTTCTGGGTCCACTGCTGGACGTAGGCCTCCCTCAATCGTCGGATTGGATCCCAACCACATTAATATTGACTAAATAACAGGGCTTAATGAGGTCATGTTAAATTGAAAGATGACTCAAGAATTTACAGTCTGACATATGGACAGATATTGAATGTCCATTATCAGTGGTGTCATGTTCAATTTATTTTGACACTCTCCTGCAAGAATCACTACAATTAATATGGCCTTATTTAAAAACAAAATTGCTTAGTAATATGTATTTTTAATGTGAATTTTTTACAGATATAAGACAGCAAACGAGCTTGCAGCACCATTAATCTGCTGCTTCCCATGATAACTGTGACTGACTTTGAACAAGACTCAAATAGGGACTGGGATTAGTCCAGTTAGCAGAGAGTTACTTAGAACATTAGAGTTGTTCAGTTTGTTAGTGGGCATAAGAACTGAGGACTGTTAGTGATAGTCCTGTTAATAATTGATAGTAAGTCTCATTTCAAATCAGTCACAGATGTTTTGCTACCCTTGAGAACAATCTCTTTATGGAACAAAAAAGTTAAGCATTTAACCAACACATCTCATTTATTATGACAATGTAGGGCAGTGGAGTATGACCTAGGTAGACATTTTATTTCCCAGGTGTTCCCAATATTTGTGCTCAGATTAAACTCAGGCCAAACTCAGACCATGGATGTTGGCAAGAGGAATCACCTATCCATAATTGACCCTGTAAAACAGAGTTCAGCTAATAGGAAAATCTCAAATGACAAACAAACTAACACCTCTCACACATATGTCACTTACACATAATAATATCTTATCATAAATCAAAGTCTAACATAACTAAACATCAACTTACATTAGTCAGTATGGTTGCAAAACTATAGTATGTGTTGCTGGTTACAATATTAGTGGGCTTGTTGCCATCCCATTCAACTTCTAGTGTAGAGTTCTTTAGACCGACAACATATAATATGCTGGGGACATGTCCAGTGAAGTCCCACACCTGGTGGATAACATAATCCTCTGAAGTATCCCACACCTTTATGTAGACCAGGATATCCTCGCTAGCTAAACATGCTTTACATCCCGGGTTTAATACTGGTTGTATCTGCAAGAATAAGTTTTGTTTTATTATTACTTATAATATATTAAAGACTAATAATGAAGCTCATTATATTAAAATGTAAGGCACATATATGTGTGTACTTGTTACTTTGTTAAACACTAACTGGTGACTTAGATTAGAGTCTGCTTATTATTTTTTGACATTGGGTCAGCAAGCCCTGATCCTGATCCATCCATCTATACATCCATTTGTCTTTCGAGGTCCACTGCTGGACATAGGCACCTCTAAACGACACCACCGGTGCTGTGCTTTCTGAATTCAGCAGTTTCTCGCCATGTTCTTCAGATCATCTGTGCACCATGTATTGTGATATAAACATTTTACTTCTGAATTTAAAATATAGGATGCCATTGTTACATACATATTTATATAATTATGCAGCATAAGTTGTCATCAAAGAGAAATGTTCTTAGTGTAAGTGAGAGATCAATAAATCTGTAAATTAAAACATACTAGAAATCCCTGTTTTATCATTTGATTTCACACAAGGTTTCCCAAATAACACTTTCAGATAGGAATAAACATGAAGGTCTGATGCTGATCCATAGAAACCAGTAATCAGACTAAAATGGGCCTACAGAACAGGCCTACTGTCAGCCTCTTTGGTCTAGTAGTTATAAGCATGACTGCTTAGTTAGAGGTCTTGGGTGCAATGCCAGAGTTGGGCAAGGTTAGATGGTGTTTTTCTAACTTGAAACGCCTAGTAGTATCACAGAGTCTGGTTTTCCGAATACCTGCCATATGGCTAGCTACAGTTATCTTATCGTAACAACCAGGACTGGTAGCATAATTAAAATGCCCTCAGAATGACATTTAATATTATATATGCAGTCTGTATTACATTGAATGTATAATTAAGGAGTTTCATTGCACTATTTCTTAGGAATCAAAAAAAAATTATGCATCTACCACCAAACATACTCTTGCTGCTAATTATAAGAAATAGAAGAAGATAGTTAATATCTAAGTAGATATCATATCAGAAGTAGGTTCAACCATTTCAAAAGACATTGTAATACTTCATCATCATCATCAGCCTTTTGTTCCCCTCCTCACCACTCGAACGGTCCTTTGCCTTGGTCTAAATCCAGCTGTACTAGATTAAAGTTTTCTTATTCATAATTGGAATCAAACGATGTTATTTCCTTACCAAACTTTTCCCAGCTACAGAAGAAAGAGCCAACAGTGCAATCACAAAAACACGACTCATTTTTATCACCTAACAAAAAAATAACACTTCATATCACAGTTTGAACTGGGAAGTCAGTTTTTACACATCTATGTATCTATGTAAATAGATTATCTAAGTTCAATATCCGAATGATACAAATTACAGGGTACGTTCATTTTAATTTAACACTGTATGTACATCTGCGAGAACTCGATAACACGTCCACTGAGCAAGTAATCACTACGTTTCACTGAGCAAATAATAATCACACCTACGTTTTAAACATGTCCGTCATCCACAGGGAGTAGGAATGTGATTGATTGATTTAAATTTGGTTTGCTTTGTTTTGTTTGATTAGAAGCTAATGAAGCTATACATGAGACAGAGACAGTAATTTTCATATAATTAATAGACGGTAATTATACTTTCCCCCATTTCACACTTGACCCGAGTTTAGTCAGCACAAAATGACTCAAAACGTGTTATATTAGCTTTACAACGTTTAATCTGGACTTCTGGAGAAACGCAGAACAGAATCGCAGATGCTGGGATGCTGCATAGATTTTTAGTATACTTATTTATCTTTATAGATATAGATCACAGAGTACCTTTTTATATAGATATTGTGTGACACAAATTTCATTCAGTATCTAAAATGTACTCTGTGGAGCAAATCAAATGAATGAGCAAAGATTTTACTATTGTGTGTCAATGCTAAGTCAGGAATGAATGAATGAGACTGAATGTTGATTTTTCTAACACCTTCTGTCAATTTCCATTTTAATAATGAAAATGCAATAAAATCGAGATGTTCTTTTTTATTATTGAGCGATAGCCAGACGTTAGTACTTCTAAATTTAGTCGTCTTCACATGACATGTCACACATGTTTTAATACGTTCAAAAATAGAGCATCTTTCAATTACTTTTCTGCGAATATGAAGTTATGTGCGATTTTAGAGATTAATGTCACAATGTGCTGTCACGGTGAAGGAAACCAGCATGCCCTAAAGTCCCACAATCGCCATCTGACCCCAAACTAGACGCGAGCTTGTACTATAGGTGTTAGACTGATATACATACATAGATATTTTTGAATACATATATAGGTACTTGAAAAGATAATATTATCATCCAGTTAGAGAACAATCACAAATGTTCGTCACACGAATGTTTGTCCAGAGTGGGATTCGAAACCCACGACCCCTGGCGCAACAGACAGGGTTTGTTTATATCGTAGGTATCGTTTGCGCCAACGGGCCCTTAAGTTCTCGAAGATATGTGAAGTCAGCCAATCCGCACTTGGCCAGCGCGGTGGCCAAAAATTATGGATGAGGAGACTCTTACCCAGTTTAACAAAAAAAGGGTTGACTCATCTTAGCTTGGTAATCTTGGTATCATCATTTCTGCCGTGACACTACCGTACCAGTCATGTTTAATATTACTTTATTGACGACTGCCTTAGTCCTCAAAGAGAAGTATATTGTATTCAGGACTAATATCGCAGCTAACATTTTATCTTCGCTAAATTCTTTTATGAATTTGTTATGACATATTTATCACTATTGATATTAAAGGTAATTTAGGTCATATTATGGGTCAGGGGTGGTCAGCTGACATGTAAATCAATAAATTACGTACCTGCGCTCATTGGGCCTTATCGGACGGTGACATCAAACTGCAGATGCGCTGAGATGCGTTTAGTCCTACTACGCAGTGCTAGGATAAAATTAGGTCATGTAGGTACTGCCCATTCGATATGGGATGAATATCTAAGATTGGATCTTGGTTGGAATAAATAATTGAATGAATCTATTGATAAGTAAATAAATATTTTAGTTAAGCAAATTAGCAAATCCATGTAGAAAATCTATTTATCAACAATTCACGAGCGGAATAAATTGTACCTATACTTTTATTATTTTCAACTACTTGGCCGCGCGGTTAAGTCAATATGGAGATACATTGATATAACGAGTATGAGGTCGCAAAGGTCTTAACCAACAGTTTTATTGGACTGATAATGGATAGTGACAAGTTATTGAGTCCTTTCGGCTTCGATCACGGAAGAAAAATGAGATACCTACAGTACTTTCAAATGCGATTTCGCTCTGCCGCTGTCATCATTACATCACACTCATCGCTGCGAACCATAGACGTCCCACTGTTGGGCACGGGTCTACCCCACAGACACTGCTGCGGGAGGTCTAGAGCAAACTCCACCACGCTGCTCCAATGCCGATTGGTGGAGGGGTTAGTGGCCAACCCAGTGTATATTGTTCTCAAGCCACCCGAAGGTCTTCGACAAGGCGTAACGACTGTTTCCAGCATTGAAAACAACCGGGACCGACGACTTTACGTGCTCTCCTCCGATCACACTCTTAATATATTTCAGAAGAACTACAGAAGCGGTTTGTTTTTTGAGATGGGTGACAACCGAAACTATTTTTGTCTAATTCCACGCGAGCTAACTGTTCAAAAAGTTTTAGTAATACTCGACACAAAAAAAAGAATTTATCTGAACCTTTTTACTTCAAAAATAACCTATTTTTTTAACATTAGCGTCACCGCGTCGGGGGACCGTTCTTCTTTACTTTGTTATACCTATGTAGATATAACTAATTATACCTCTTCCCATATCTTAAATCACTCGCAGGCCCTAATTCTGATAGATAACTACTAAATTACTGAAATAAATACCCAAGATCCCTACCGCAACTAAAAAGAGCTGATGACATTGAAACGCCTGAACAGATTTTCATAAATTGTCCAAGAACCATGTCGATTACGTCAGAATACAAGCAAAAAAGAAACCGTATCATAATCAGTCCATTAGTTTAGGAGTTACGATGTCACAGACAGACACATAGACACAGGCACGTCAAACTTATACACAACGCTTTTTGCGTCGGGGGTTAATAATGAGGCTAATAAAAGCATTCACAATGTCAATAAACGATTAAGGCAATAAAATACGACTACTTTTGTATTAATATTTTATTGTTTTTATTCAATTTTCTACAAAATTTCAGGCTTATGTTCAATTTCTTCAAGATTTGATTCCTTGTCAGGCCTAGACGTAATGTCAGGCTTTGCTTCACTATTCTCAGGCTTTGCTTCACTGTTGTCAGGTTTAAATTTCGCCTCGTCAGGCACAGATTCTCCATCATTAGGCTTAGATTCTATATCGTCAGGCCCAGATTCTATATCGTCAGGATTAGATTCTATATCGTCAGGCGATTCAATACAATCAGGTTTACGTTCAGTAAGTTTTGTATCTGTAATTATAATAAAATCACCTGTGCTCTTTTTCTTACTAGGATAGCAGGTTTCCTTGACATATTGTCTCTTCTTTTTGTTTATAGAATACTTGTTCTGGTTCCTCCTTGCTTTCCTCATTCTGTCTGTTATTGCACTGCGAAAATCAATGACAGGTTAGTTCTGATTCGTTTGAATAGATTCTAGCTTAATTAACAAACAGACGGACAGGTAGGAAAGAGAAAGAAAATGCCCGTTATTTAGTATCACTTTAAACTTATACAAGGGCATCGTGTCCCTAACACGACAGTAAATAATAAATAAATATCTTGGACATTCTCACACACGGCCATCTTACCCCAAAGTAGGCGCGAGCCTGTAATATGGGTGTCAGAGACTGATACACATACATAGATATTTTTATACATACTTAAATAGATAATATTAACATCCAGACACAGAACAAGCGGTGACAGCCCAGTGCCTATCGAACTCGCCTACCACTCGAGCGATCCGGAATCGAATCCAAGCGGCACGCACCAATAGCTTAAGTTATGGGCGATTTGAGTAAATGTAAATGTCACCTGTTTTAACGGTGAAGGAAACATCGTGAGGAAACCTCCATAATGTTCTCGAAGGCATGTGAAGTCTGCCAATCCGCATTCGGCTAGCATGGTGGCCAGCATGGTGGACTAAGGCCTAAACCCTCCATTACGAGATAAGGCCCAACAGTGGAAAAAATGAAGGGTTGCAGAGAGAAGATGGAGAGATAGATAGAAAGAGTGAGGGAGATAGAGATAGAAAGGGAGAGAGAGATGGATATAGAGAGGGAGAGATATATAGAGAGAGAGGCAGAGAGAGAGCAAGAAAGAGAGCAAGAAAGAGAGAGGCAGTGAGAGAACAAGAAAGAGAGAGGGAGAGGGAGTTAGAAACAGAGAGGGAGAGGGAGTTAGAAAGAGAGAGGGAGAGGGATTTAGAAAGAGAGAGGGAGAGGGAGTTAGGAAAGAGAGAGGGAGAGGGAGTTAGAAAGAGAGAGGGAGAGGGAGTTAGAAAGGGAGAGGGAGAGAGTGAGAAGGAACTCACTTGATGTCCGCCCTGGAGCCAGGCCCCCAGAAGGGCGCCGGGTTGAGCTGGAAGCGCACCTGCCCGTCGCGCCGGCTCGGCGGGTTCGCCTCCAACCGCCTGTAGAAGTTAGAAAGAGAGAGAGGGAGAGGGAGAGAGTGTGAAGGAACTTACTTGATGTCCGCCCTGGAGCCGGGCCCCCAGAAGGGCGCCGGGTTGAGCTGGAAGCGCACCTGCCCGTCTCGCCGGCTCGGCGGGTTCGCCTCCAACCGCCTGTAGAAGTTATAAAGAGAGAGGGAGAGGGAGAGAGTGAGAAGGAACTCACTTGATGTCCGCCCTGGAGCCGGGCCCCCAGAAGGGCGCCGGGTTGAGCTGGAAGCGCACCTGCCCGTCGCGCCGGCTCGGCGGGTTCGCCTCCAACCGCCTGTAGAAGTCCACTTCGTACGTCGCCTCCCTCTTAGAAAGAGAGAGGGAGAGGGAGAGAGTGAGAAGGAACTCACTTGATGTCCGCCCTGGAGCCGGGCCCCCAGAAGGGCGCCGGGTTGAGCTGGAAGCGCACCTGCCCGTCGCGTCGGCTCGGCGGGTTCGCATCCAACCGCCTGTAGAAGTCCACTTCGTACGTCGCCTCCTGCGACAGGATGTGCTTCGTCACTGGGTCCGATTCTTTCCTGTAAGTTTATAATGTTACTAGTGGACGCCCGCAGCTTCGCTCGCGTTACACATTCACTAACTTCAAAAACGGCAAAGCTTCATACTAACTTTGTACCCCCGTTTTACCCCCTTAGGGGATGAATTTTCAATTTTTTCTCGCCGTAAAAACCATCCTTGAACTTCAACGAACATTTAAAAAAAAAAATTGGCCAAATTGGTCCAGGCGTTGTTCAGTTATGCGCTTACCAACACATTTTGCGATTCATTTTTATAATATAGAATAGCAGTGACAGGCCAGTGGCTATCGAACTCGCTTCTCACTCGAGCGGTCCGGGTTCAAACCCAAGCGGCACGCACCAATGAATTTTCTAAGTTATGTGCGATTTAAGAAATTAAATAAATGTCACTTGCTATAACGGTGAAGTGACGGATACATCGTGAGGAAACCTGCATGCCTGAGAGTTCTTCATAATGTTCTCGTAGGCATGTGAAGTCTGCCAATCCGCACTTGGCCAGTGTGGTAGACTAAGGCCTAATCCCTCCCATTCTGAGAGGAGACCCGTGCCCAACAATGGGACAAAGAAAGGGTTGTGATTATGTGTTGTTAGGCAAAGGTGAGAATGTTAAGTATGAATTAGATCAGATAAATAGACGGTACAAATTGAATAGAATAGAATAGTTTTTAATGGGACCTTTAGATTTTACATTCTTAATCTACTTAAATAATATGTACGTAACGTTACACAAAATGAGCCCTAAATTCTAGACAACAGAACAATACAAATACACTTTATTGTTACAGTAAATAACAATCATAAAATAATACAGACAATAACTTCAATGTAATGTTTAAATGATACTTAAAAACAAGTTACTGTCGACCAATTCATCCATCCATCAATCCATCCATCCATCAGCCTTTCTGGGTCCACTGCTGGACATAGGCCTCCCTCAATCGTCGCCACTCCTCCCGATCCTGCGCCCTCTGAATCCAACGGTTTCCCGCTGTCTTCTTCAGGTCGTCAGTCCACCTCGTCGGGGGCCGGCCAATACACCGTTTTCCGAGACGCGGTCTCCATTCGAGAACTTTTCTTACCCAACGGTTATCAGTCCGTTGAGCGACGTGGCCTGCCCATTGCCACTTCAGTTCGCTGATCCTGTGGTGTGTGGATCCGGTTACACTTCTTTAGAGGCGACCATCTTAGTTCTCAAGGGTAGCAACACATCTGTGACTGACTTAGAACGAGACTCCTACTAACAAGTACTAACTGGACTATTACTAACACCAACTAACAGGACTAACTATCACTAACAGTCCAGTCCTAATACCTACTAACGAACTGACCAACTAATGTTCTAATTAACTTTCTCAACTAATTGGACTAACCATCCCAGTCCCTAATTGAGTCTTGTTCAAAGTCAGTCGGTAGAGTCAGTAACTCACTTGGATTCCTTGACAGGCTTCTCCTTTTCCCAGGCTCGGATCACGTCCCACAGGAGCAGCGCCGGCGCATCCGTCTTGATCGACAGCTTCGAAGTGTGGGAGTACGATACTCGGTACCCAGCGTTCAGTATCGCGGACCTGGGGGAAGACACACATGAAATATAAGTGATCTCTCGTTTTATAAGATACATGTGTCGGCACGAAACTGTAGCTCTGAACGATACGGAGGCAGCTATGCATGCGGGGGACATAATACGGCTGGCGAACCAATCAGCGCATTCAAGGTCAGAGTTACTCTTTCGTGCCGCTTTGTATACCGTGTAATCAATCAATAATATTTGAATAAGTTTCTTTGGAAGCTACCAATCCACCACAACCCTATATTTATCCCACTGTTGGGCACGGGTCTCCTCTCAGAATGGGAAGGATTAGACATTAGTCCACCATGCTGGCCAAGTGCGGATTGGCAGACTTCACATCCCTTCGAGAACATTATGACGAACTCTCAGGGGCTCGTACGGTAGGGTGAGGTGTTCCGGGACAGGGACAGCGGGAGCCGACGCACCTCATGCTCAGCATGGGAATGTTCTCGACGTGCGCGGCGCTGCACAGCCGGCTCAGCGTGGAGTACAGCGGCACGTCCGGCAGCTCCTCGCCGATCACGGTCAGGACGCCGACGGCCCGCCGCGTGGGGCGTAGGGTAGAGTGGGGTGTACTGGGATACCGACAGTGGGGAGCCGACGCACCTCATGCTCAGCATGGGGATGTTCTCGACGTGCGCGGCGCTGCTCAGCCGGCTCAGCGTGGAGTACAGCGGCACGTCCGGCAGCTCCTCGCCGATCATGGTCAGGACGCCGACGGCCGCCGCGTGGGGCGTAGGGTAGGGTGGGGTGTACCGGGACAGGGACAGTGGGAGCCGACGCACCTCATGCTCAGCATGGGAATGTTCTCGACGTGCGCGGCGCTGCTCAGCCGGCTCAGCGTGGAGTACAGCGGCACGTCCGGCAGCTCCTCGCCGATCATGGTCAGGACGCCGACGGCCCGCCGCGTGGGGCGTAGGGTAGAGTGGGGTGTACCGGGACACCGACAGGGGGGAGCCGACGCACCTCATGCTCAGCATGGGAATGTTCTCGACGTGCGCGGCGCTGCACAGCCGGCTCAGCGTGGAGTACAGCGGCACGTCCGGCAGCTCCTCGCCGATCATGGTCAGGACGCCGACGGCCCGCCGCGTGGGGCGTAGGGTAGAGTGGGGTGTACCGGGACAGGGCCAGCGAGAGCCGACGCACCTCATGCTCAGCATGGGAATGTTCTCGACGTGCGCGGCGCTGCTCAGCCGGCTCAGCGTGGAGTACAGCGGCACGTCCGGCAGCTCCTCGCCGATCATGGTCAGCACGCCGACGGCCGCCGCGTGGGGCGTAGGGTAGAGTGGGGTGTACCGGGACAGGGCCAGCGAGAGCCGACGCACCTCATGCTCAGCATGGGAATGTTCTCGACGTGCGCGGCGCTGCACAGCCGGCTCAGCGTGGAGTACAGCGGCACGTCCGGCAGCTCCTCGCCGATCACGGTCAGGACGCCGACGGCCCGCCGCGTGGGGCGTAGGGTAGAGTGGGGTGTACTGGGATACCGACAGTGGGAGCCGACGCACCTCATGCTCAGCATGGGAATGTTCTCGACGTGCGCGGCGCTGCTCAGCCGGCTCAGCGTGGAGTACAGCGGCACGTCCGGCAGCTCCTCGCCGATCATGGTCAGCACGCCGACGGCCGCCGCGTGGGGCGTAGGGTAGAGTGGGGTGTACCGGGACAGGGCCAGCGAGAGCCGACGCACCTCATGCTCAGCATGGGAATGTTCTCGACGTGCGCGGCGCTGCACAGCCGGCTCAGCGTGGAGTACAGCGGCACGTCCGGCAGCTCCTCGCCGATCACGGTCAGGACGCCGACGGCCCGCCGCGTGGGGCGTAGGGTAGAGTGGGGTGTACTGGGATACCGACAGTGGGAGCCGACGCACCTCATGCTCAGCATGGGAATGTTCTCGACGTGCGCGGCGCTGCTCAGCCGGCTCAGCGTGGAGTACAGCGGCACGTCCGGCAGCTCCTCGCCGATCATGGTCAGGACGCCGACGGCCCGCCGCGTGGGGCGTAGGGTAGAGTGGGGTGTACTGGGATACCGACAGTGAGAGCAGAGGCACCTCATGCTCAGCATGGGAATGTTCTCGACGTGCGCGGCGCCGCACAGCCGGCTCAGCGTGGAGTACAGCGGCACGTCCGGCAGCTCCTCGCCGACCATGGTCAGGACGCCGACGGCGCGCCGCGTGGTGGCGTACCGGCCGCCGCTGTCGGCGACGTGTTCGAGCACGCGCTCCGCGAACGTCGCGTCGTGGATTGGCGCCGACCAAATCGGCCCGCCGAGCTGTTGACAATTACAATTACAAGTATTAAATAAATTATACTGTGAAAAATTTTTTTTTTTTTAAAAAGCTTTTATAACTTTTTATTTTATTTTCATGCATTGTCATCGGAACCAAATATGTGTGCCAAATTTCAGCTCGATAGCTTCAGTAGAAGTGGGTGAAATATTTATTGCAAGATTCCAGGACATACATACATACTTACAAGATACATACGAGTGAAGTTAAATAAAAGCTTTTAAAAATCTAAAGTAAGGTAGAGGTAGATAATTGGTATAGTATAGTAACTCACATGGTGTTTGGAGTTGCAGTGCTCACAGTACTGTCCCACTGGTGGCACGGTGGGCAGGTAAGCCTTCTCCTGGTCCGGCCTCTGCGGCGTGGGGTTGGGCTTGAACCCGCCCAGCGGCTGCAGGGTGATGGTGTCGCAGCCCACGCACTGGTACACCATGGACAGCTTGCTGAATGAGGTAAGACGACGGAACATTGGTTTTGTTAATCTTAATTTAGAGTACAGTGTGACAGCCCTACTTGATTTTGAGTGTAGCGACAGCCCTAGAGCAGTGGTCGGCAACCTGCGGCTCGCGAGCCACATGCGGCTCTTTGGATGTGAAGCTGGGGCTCTTTAGTTCCATATGCAAGTATAAATAGATTCACATAGAATAAATAGATTCATAGAACAATCTATTTCTTATGAACAAATAGATTGTTTCTTTTTTATCAAAAATCTTTATTTATGCAAGTACCTACTATTTATTGTTGGCAAGAAATTTTATTGTGGCTCTTTAAAAACTTTGAAATTTAATAAATTGTAATTTTTGACTCTCCCGACTCAAAAGGTTGCCGACCCCTGCCCTAGAGTAAGCAATACAGTTAAATATAAAAAAATCCTAGCATTAAATCCGACTTCAAATGTGAAAGTCCAGAACACACTCACCCCGGTAGCTTCCCTGTCAGGAAAAGGGTGCGAGAGGAGTAACCATGCTGATATGGTGTTTTCAGCCCTTCTCAATTGTAAGCGACCCCTGCTCAGAAGTAGTTCGATCATATGTTGTAGCTTAGATTAGCATCTAACCTTGTGGTTCGCTTGCAGTGGACAGCCCCGGAAAAAACTTGCACAAACACGCGGACATAGAAATCGACGGATACGCTCAGCAAGGGAACGATGTATCGCCCGTAGCGGTTCGCATGCGACTCTATACACTGCAGCAATATCCTGATGGCCTGTAAACAAGACGGACCTATATAAAAACTATGATAATCTTAATATATGTATTTCTTGTATACGTGTGTATGACAGTGAACTCCTCCTAAACGGCTGGATAGATGTTGATGAATTTTTTTGTGTGTGTGGTCACGGGGATTCGAGAATGGTTTAGATTCACAATTTGGTCCACTGGAAAATGTTTTTTAAACACCATTTTAGTATTTCAATCTTTACCCGTCGCTCATTGACGTGAAGCGTCGCGTCACTTTGATATTTCATATGGCAGAACCACGTTTGCGGGGTCAGCTAGTGAATTATAAATCTGAATATAGCTCTGAACTATGTGTGAAAGGGTTGTGATGATGATGTTGACTGTAAACTAACCATTTCATGGCAGCATTTGGTCTTCAAGCTAATGGCACCGTACTTGCTGTAGCATGTCTCCGGTGCGTTGCCAGCGAGGACGGCCATATCGGTCGCTGTCACTAGAAGCAGCCCACCGTCCTGCACGCTCTGCACAGCCGAGTCTAGGAACTGAGAGGGGCATCCGTACGGGTCCAGGTCTATTGCGGTGAAACGCTTAGACCGTTCCTTGTGCTTGTACATTAGGTTGCTGGAATTGAAATACTTCTGTTATATAAATGGTAGTTGTTGGTATCTTGATTCGTCCTTCTTTTCCTCAATGAGTTGAAATTTATAAGAAAAAAAAATAACGATTTTTTGGTCTAACTCACGTTTTTCTATCTGCTATGATTTTGGAGATAATTTTGATTACATCTTACCCAGTTAATTTATGAACTAGAATTTTTTGGAACTTGTTTTCATCCTCCTGTAAAGTGTTGATTCTTTACTAGTATCACTTATCACAGGAGGCACAGAATTAAAAGAAAATTTTACGATTCGCATTGAATGTACAAAACACTGTATTAATTGTTTCATTTTTATACATTTCTTAGCCGTTGATAAATTTTTAATCGAATGATAATATTATAATGATGATATTTTTATCAATACTATATGGGTAGTAATAGCCTCTACTCACTTTTCGCTCAAATTAACTTGACTATTGGGAGTAAAAATAGCTTACCAAGCATCATCATGGCTCGTCTCCACGTAATCTTTAACAACATTATATATAATATTGTCCTTAATTGTCTCCACAGCTCGTGCCGATATATCGTTAGCGATGACCTTGTTGACACCATCCACTTCTTTTGCATAGCGGATGCTCCTCAATCCAGTGGCGGACAGAGCTTCCAAAATCGTAACTTCCTTTGAACATATTGTATAGTTAATTGTAGTAAATTAATAATGCAATACACATACATAATAGAGAACACATTTAACTATATTGGACATGCAGTATGCCTTGATATAAAAAAAAATTAGCTTTAGATTTGATTAATCAGAAAGGGCCCTCCCTAATCTCTATTAGGCCCCAGTCCACTAGGCTAGCAAAGTACAGATTGGCAGGCTTCTTGTAATCTTTATGGAAGAATTGGCAAGCAGGTTTTCTCATGATGTTTGCCTTGATTGATCCAGCATGTGACAAAATTAATTTGAACTATACCTCTTTGTCATATTCCTCCTTTAACCCCATTGTGTCTTTCCAATCATTCATCACATCATCAGGTTTTAAGTCTTCCACAGTTGTGAGAGCTTTCACAGTTCCCTTTTTTAGCTTTTCAACGAGCTTCATCGTCCTGAAGTTCCTGATAAACACGGATAGAACACAAATGCTGAGGTCCCGATTGAACTCCTGAACTGGATTGTAGAACACATTCTGGGACTTAACTCGAATCTCTGCCTGACCTTCTATTATTGTATTGAAACTATCTGTAGCAGCTATGGTTCCCTTTTGTTTCCAGTTCGCCATTCTTACAAACTTACTTACGTTCTGAAAAATAAACATAAGTATATTATATGCATAAATTTAACACAACTATTGCTCTCAAAAGGGGGTAGATTTTATCTGTAATTTTATATGTAATACTGGATAAATTTCATACAGAATATTAGCTATTAAGGATGATACAGAAGTTAGCCACTGCATCACATAAGTAGTGAGCCACAACATAAATAAATGAATCACAGTAAAATTGCATTGATTGATCCAAATTTCGCAAATGGCGACAGGGCATGCTACCCACTGTAGCCCCATAAATAAATAAATCACACATCACCCAATGTACACCCACCTAAACGATTCAGTAGAAAGAAGACACGTGCAGAAATTCATATACAATCTAAAGTTCTTATAATATTTTTTTATAATGTATGTGATGTTCCTATATGTAAAGCACTTTAAACCAAAACCGGGTTGTGGAAATAGATAGTGACAAATACTAAAGTAAATCCAGAGAAAACATTAGTACAGGCTAGTTTCGGCATACTTTACATTTTAATATACAAAGTTCCTTGTGATACTATTCCTACCTGAATTACTGCTTTATTTGAAGTTATAAGTCTTCTCATCAGTAGGTATTCAGTTAAATATTATTTATGGTTATGATATCCATTTACAAGACGAACAAATTGAACAACAACATCATCATAATATTACACACTTGCCTTGCCAACCAATTGAACCAATAAATGGCCAATTCAAAAACGTAGTGATTGATTACTTGCTCAGTGGCCAATTCAATTCAATGCAATTCAATTTTCATTTCATTCATTCATGCCACAAACTAATAAGGGATAGGATATTATTCAGTTACCTCCCGCAGCAGTGTCTGTGGGGGGGAGACCCGTGCCCAGCAGTGGGACGTCTATGGGTCGCAGGGATATAAAATTTTTTTTTTCGGATATAAAAATGTACTCTGTGGGATATTAATCATGCCTTGCTTGATGATTGACGATGTCGATATTTCCCCTATATCTATATTAGTAAACTCCATAAAATACTCTATTATATCTATTGACTATTCTATACTCTTTGGTCGATATGTCAATTTTGTCATGTCAATCAACGAATGACCACCACAGAAAAGATATACACCTTTACCACAGAGTACATTATTTTGCAAATGACTTAATACCATGACAATACATTATTGAACTGAAAAATCAGTTCATTATTGTATTGTCATTGTCACTATAAATTTTTTTTTTCAATTCGTTGCACGTAAACGTAAATAAACATGTTTAAATCGTACGATGAATAAACGAATGATGAGTTTTAAATAAATGTACGTCATTCCGGGGAGAAATAATAGGAAGAGATAACTTCCCGAAGCGACGTGGTATTTTAAAAGCTTTTATTTAACTTCACTCGTATGTATGTATGTATGTATGTATGTATGTATGTATGTATGTATGTCCTGGAATCTTGCAATCAATATTTCACCCACTTCCACTGAAGCTATCGAGCTGAAATTTGGCACACATATTAGGTTCCGATGACAATGCAATAATATGGTACTGTCGAACTGATCTGATGATGGAGCCGGAAGATATTAACTGTAACTTCATGATGGAATATCGTATCATAGTCGTGTTTGCACTTGTGGTAAAGTCTTGTAATGAACTTTGACCACGATTAGGTTTCAAGGTCAAGTTATATAGTATATTTCGCTACAAGTGCGGAAAGCCTGTCATTGCAAAGAGTTCCGACAAATGTCTACCCGAGCCGAAGGCGAGGGTTGACAGTCGGAACAAGTTGCAATGACGGTTCCGCACGTGTACTGAACAACTATTTTTAATACAGTTGCGAAAAAATTAAGCAATTTAATAAAATAATAAACACACAAACTAAACTCGCAAAGAACATTTTTGGAAAATGGCGCCAACCGTAAAAGAATACAGAGTATTGCAGAGATTTTTTTTTGTTTTCTTCACCCATTCTGGGTAGGCAAAGGGAACTATGCCCATACAGCCAAGTCTTCAGTAGAATTTTTTTATTGACATGAAATTTAATGAGATGAAATGAAGTGAAACCTAACCTAACTCATTGAATCAAATCATTAAATCTGATATTAAAACAAATTAGTAGCTTCTTTTTAGAAATATTTGCATGAATCATAAAAACTTCTATGAATTTTTTTTTAGTAATAACTTCGTGGTTCGTTTTTTCTTTTTAATAGACATTATTTTGACAGTTGGGAAAGAGAACGCACGAGTTCGGAAAAGGTAAAGAAAAAGCACGAGTGTGTAATAGCTCACTTCCCGAACGCTATACGTCCCTGTAATATGCCACTTTTTGAGCAACTGTATTAAAAAAAGCTTTTTTAATACAGTTGCTCAAAAAGTGGCATATTACAGGGACGTTAAGCGTTCGGGAAGTGAGCTATTACACACTCGTGCTTTTTCTTTACCTTTTCCGAACTCGTGCGTTCTCTTTCCCAACTGTCAAAATAATGTCTATTAAAAAGAAAAAACCAACCACGAAAAAAAAAATTCATAGAAGTTTTTATGTTTCATGCAAATATTTCTAAAAAGAAGCTACTAATTTGTTTCAATATCAGATTTAATGATTTGATTCAATGAATTAGGTTAGGTTTCATTTCATTTCATCTCATTAAATTTCATGTCAATAAAAAAATTCTACTGAAGACTTGGCTGTATGGGCATAGTTCCCTTTACCTACCCAGAATGGGTGAAGAAAACAAAAAAAAATCTCTTCAATACTCTGTATTCTTTTACGGTTGGCGCCATTTTCCAAAAATGTTCGCTGCGAGTTTAGTTTGTGTTTTTATTATTTTATCAAATTGCTTAATTTTTTCGCAACTGTATTAAAAATAGTTGTTCAGTACACGTGCGGAACCGTCATTGCAACTTGTTCCGACTGTCAACCCTCGCCTTCGGCTCGGGTAGACATTTGTCGGAACTCTTTGCAATGACAGGCTTTCCGCACTTGTAGCGAAATATACTATTTAAAAAAAAATTTTTTTTACAGTATAATTTTACAACTACCAAAGTCCTTCTAGATCAGTAAATCATTAAAGAACTGGATGACAGCCTGATGACAGCAGTCAGCAGACAGAGCAGACAGACAGATCTGACAGATGGCAATTGGCAGCGCAGAACACATAGATAATATACTATTATATGGCAGAACAGAAACATTTGGTTTTATAGTGCGTCTGCGAACTTTTTATTTTATTAATATCGAAAGATAACCTTCGTACGGCTTTTAACGCTTATTCTTAAATGAAATTCTACTAATGAACTGCTATTGATCATACCTACTTAAAATGCACACAGCAAACTTGTTACTGCGAAATGCGGTTTTATTTAATCCAAAGTTGAAATCATTATCATGTCGAATCGCTCGTAATGTTACAAGGATTGCATCACATCGGAAGCCGGGTGATCATCGTATCGCTGTAAACAATCATTATTTATGTAGAAGCGGCCGTGTTTGTGAACATCACGGTGGTTTCTTACCTTCGAAGGAAGTTAACTTTCGCCAGTATTCTACTGGTAACAAGAGTGACCCGCCCGAAGATGAACCTGAGATTAAGGATGAGACTCCGCTGTTTACGAGCCAGCTTCCAGCCACGGTAGCGGTCCCGGAAGTGTGGCCCCAAGTGCCAGTTATAGCCATCAACAGAAACCCAGTTTTCCCTAGGTTTATCAAGCTGATAGAGGTAGGTAACTAAACAGTCAGGTTTATGCTTAGTTTGTTCACTCAATATTTAAAATAGCATAAGTTCTTATTATATTAGGAATGACTATTAAACCTTTATTAATATGACCATTTTAATTTCCATTTAAATTATTGCATAATTTAGTGTAACATAATTCACCTGGAATTATTCCTGCTTATAAAAGAAATGTTTGTTTCTCTGTTTATATCATTCTCTACTTACAATCAATTTGTAGTAAATTTTGCCATAGATTTCTTCATAGATTCAATTACATTTTCTATCTACTGCTGGTTTGCATAAGGGTAGACAGAAGTGAGTATAGAATATTTGATATTGTGATTTCCAGATATCAAATCCCGCACTTATAGACTTGATAAGGCGTAAAGTGAAGCTCAATCAGCCATACGTCGGAATCTTTTTGCGAAAGAAAGAGGATGAAAAGTCAGATGTGGTGTCCAACTTGGATGACCTTCACCAAGTGGGGGTGTTTGCTCAGATCCACGAGATGCAGGATATGGATTATAAGCTGAGGCTGGTGGTGATGGCTCACCGGCGGATCAAGATTACTGGCCAATTTGTTGAAGACGAGGTTGAGACAGGACCGGCGGGTAAGATAATTTATTTATTAACCCTTTTAATCTCATTCATATGTCACTACATGTGCTGCCCGGCCGGTTTCGGCCGATAGGATAGGATATGGAGGTTATTTCATTTATTTATATAACTTTATTGATACCTCTAAAGTAATTATAATCGCCTGCCAGCACTGCAGTTGCTGGAGTGGATCCTGTATTGGGTTGTATAGTTAGCGGCATAAATGTGGCTCAATGTGGTGCTGCTTGAAACATCTGTAAAGATGAGAGAGGCCTTTTAAGATGAAAGATATATTATATTAGTTATTGCATTATCAAAATGTATTCCTTCGCTTCACTTCCGAAATGATGAACATTATCATTTCAGAAATGAAGTTGAAGTTTCCATTATTTAACGTGGAATTTGACGTTACGCGCGAAGAGTCTGACGCCGAGCGGCGCAGGCGCAAGCATCGCAGCGCGCGGAAGAAGCTCGACACCGAAGCGCCCAAGGACAAGCCGCTGCCGGACCAGGTCATGATGGTGAAAGTGGAGAATATGATGCACGAGAAGTTCCAGCAGAGCGAGGAAGTTAAGGCTCTGACGCAGGAGATTATCAAGACTATAAGAGACATAATCAACATGAATCCATTGTACAGGTATTTTCTAACTTTTGTAGTTAGGTAGTTTTTTTTAGGGTTTCATAGCCAAAAGGTGACAAACGGAAGCCAATTAATATGACTCTACTGTCTGTCTGATTGTCACAGGGCTCTATGTCTTGAATGGAAACAGATTTTCATAAAATGTGTGTCATCAGTTGATAAAAAATAAAACTGATCTAAAAAAATTAAAAAAAAACGCTTTTGCAGATTACCGAACTGAAATATAGATTTATGTAAAAAAAAATGCATTGTTATTGGTCCGTGATAAGTGTGCAAAGTTTCAAACGACAAAGTTTAATCCGACGTTTTAATGTGGGCGAAACACACGTTCAAAGTTTCCGTTACATACATTTACATCGTTTCCCTTTGAGCTACGACATGGAGCGCTTCAAAAAGAGTGTGAAACGCTTCCTTCAAGGCAGGCAACGCACCTGTGATATGATGATGGTGTCACACGTCTCCATAGACGACGGTGACCACTTACCATCAGGTGGCCCGTATGTCTGTGTCCGTCTATATTATAAAAATAAAGACACTAGGTTGACACAAGTTGACACAACCCAATGAACCATGAATTATTTCAGGGAGTCATTGCACCACATGCTAGCGCAGGGGCAGCGGGTTGTGGACAACCCAGTGTACCTGAGCGACCTGGGCGCAGCGCTCACGGGCGCCGAGCCCGCTGAACTGCAGGCCATACTAGAAGAGATGGATGTAAGTAAAAAAAAAGTTATGTAGACTATGACTATCTCCAACTTCAGCTGTCATGGAGAATACAGGTGTATTTTTATTCTTAAATATTTGGTCATGTCTCCGTCGTTGCAGATACCAAAAAGACTGATGATGTCACTCTCGCTGCTGAAGAAGGAGTACGAGCTGTCCAAGCTGCAGCAGAAGATCGGCAAGGAGGTGGAGGAGAAGGTGAAGCAGCAGCACCGGAAGTACATCCTGCACGAGCAGCTGAAGGTCATAGCTTTACTCACCTAAGCTAAGTCGCCATGCGAAGTGTTTTTTCATTGTTTTTTCACTGCTCTAATTTGACCTAATTTAACTAATAATTTTGACATTTTATTTGGAATTGTATGACATTTTATTTTAATTGACATACTAACAAACTCGTAAACACTAATGATAGTAACAATAAGTTTATATTTTTACCTCATTTTAATTAAAGTTGACTGTTTATTGCCCATAAACATTAAAAGTTATACTAAATTTTTAAGCAAATAAATTATTTATTGTTTGTATTGGGTATTTTATGACAGTCAAAACTTATCTGCTTTTTTAAAAATTTTCTTCCTTCAGTTTTACAATGTTGGCACTAGGTATGAACGATAATTATTGAACGGTGCTGTTTGTTGACAGGTGATAAAGAAAGAGTTGGGCTTAGAGAAAGACGACAAGGACGCCATTGGGGACAAATTCAGGGAGCGACTCGCGGACAAGGCGGTGCCGGCCGCCATACAGACCGTCATCGACGAGGAACTGAACAAGCTCAACTTTCTCGAAAGCCACAGCTCAGAGTTCAAGTGAGTTATTACGCTCGCTTTCAGACTATCTTCTATCTATCTATTACAATTTAAACTTAATAATTAACCTAAGCGATTCCTATCGATGTTGGATTAAGAATTAGAAGAGGCCCAGAAAAGTGTAAATCAGTTCAGTATTTCAAGAGACTTGTACAAAGTGATACTGATAGTCTGCTGGTATGAGTGCAGCAGGCGAATTTGACTCAGTTGAACACGTGAGTGGCAGTGGGTCCTAGACAGAGAGACCCTTTTTTTCACGCATGACACTGTACATAGTTTAAGTAGCTTTTAGTTCATTTTTTTTATTTGTCGATTGTATAGTGTTTTGTGTGAAAAATAAATATCTTCTTCTTCTTCTTTCCTTCTCTTCCGTGGCGCCGTGCGCGCTCTTGAGCTGAGGGAATTCGGAATTAGGGGCGATCCCCTGTATCCAGGCAATTGCTCCAGTGGTAAACCCCGTCGAAACGTGGGAGCCAGTGCTACACATAATGTTCGGTAAGGGGTATCAAGTGCCAGACATAATGTTCTGTAAGGGGTATCAAGTGCCAGACATAATGTTCTGTAAGGGATATCAAGTGCCAGACATAATGTTCGGTAAGGGGTATCAAGACTATCTAGTGCCAGACATAATGTTCTGTAAGGGGTATCAAGTGCCAGACATAATGTTCTGTAAGGGGTATCAAGTGCGCCAATTTTTCCAACGACTAAATATCATATGCTTGTGATAATAAAAATATTGATATCCACACGTTTCCAGCGTAACGCGTTGCTACCTCGACTGGCTGACATCGCTACCCTGGGGCGTGACGTCAGAGGAGAATCTGAAGCTAGAAGAAGCCCAAGTGATCCTGGACGAAGACCATTATGGGATGGAGGATATCAAGAAGCGAATACTCGAGTTCATAGCCGTGTCCCAGCTGAAGGGGTCCACGCAGGGCAAGATACTGTGCTTCCACGGGCCGCCTGGTGTGGGGAAGACTAGTATAGGTAAGTGTATTAAATGAAATGAAATGAATGAAAGACTATTTTCGGATAACAAGGCTCTATGAATTGTTAGTAAGTACCTACTGATATGTCCTTAACAACACGGGTACCAAGTCCTAAGGGAGTATTTGGGGAACAAAATAAAAAGCCGTCATCCCTTACTTGAGTATGTAATCAAGTGATTAATAAAGGTACACAAGTAGTATACAAAAAGTAAACATTGGTAACTACCTACAGTTGTCTACATATTTATATTCCCATACATCACAGGTACATACAAAAAACCTATAAACTTTGTATACTATTTAGTAGAGATAATACAACATCCACCTGCGAGGCACTCCATGTGGTCAGCATAGTCTGGGCGAAGAGAGGTCTGCATCAGTTTTCGTCATCGTCTGCACAAAGTGACTCAGTACAGGTGCATGTAGATAATCTGCTAGTATCTTTAGGATGCTGTTGGTACTGTTCCTCAGTCTTCTCATCAGCGATGCAGCTTCTTTACGAAGGTCGGAATTTTTGTTATTATTGGGTAATAATATATTTTTTGAATAGTTTTAAGTTACAACCCATAGGCGTCCGGTTGTTTGGAACGGGTATCTCCAACAGCTCCAGAGAGAGCTTGTGAAACTATAGAGTCTACTCCACCATGCTGCTCCAATGCGGTTTGGTGGATATAGTGTCGAATGTTTTAACGGCCACCCAAAGGTCTTCACAACTTAAAAAATAATCGTTACCTATGACCTAATGTGCCTGCCGAAGCACGGAAACGCTCATGAACTTTTACATGGGCCCGAACAAACATTACTTTCCGCACAGATGTACTGCTATAATTGCATGTGTATCTAATATTTAATTATTTTTGTATGTACTTGTTGTAAGTTGTATCGTTATCCTTTTGGTGTACAATAAAGGAATTTGTCTGTCTGTCTGTCTGTTCCCAGCGCGCTCGATAGCCCGCGCGCTGAACCGCCAATACTTCCGGTTCTCCGTCGGCGGCATGACCGACGTGGCGGAGATCAAGGGCCACCGGCGCACGTACGTGGGCGCCATGCCCGGCAAGCTGGTGCAGTGCCTCAAGAAGACCGCCACGGAGAACCCGCTCGTGCTCATCGACGAGGTCGACAAGATCGGCAAGTGAGTGCTGGGTTAGATTTAGGTTGGGCTTTTGACGGGATAACGTCTTATAAATCGATGAACGCCAGACACGAACGAAAAAGTGTGACGTGATTTGCCGTTACCTGACGTCATGAGGCGTTATTGACAACCGTTTCCATGGCTACTAAATAGGGAACAACTTGCTCAGTGTAGGGAACTGTCAAAATAAATATATAGACTTGTCTGTTGTCTGTTAACTTTTTATTTTCAATTATTCTTTTTTTTTTTTTTTTGTATCAAATAATGATTATGATATCACGTAAATCTATCGTCCATAAACCGACTTTACAGACAACCATTTTTTTTAGTTTAGGATTATTTAGTTTGTATACGCTAACACCTACATTTGGTTAGGTTATGTTAACGGTTCCTTAGAGACGAACATTGTAGTCCTAAAGGGTAGCAACCACATCTGTGACTGAATTGGAACGAGACAAGAGTCTCGTTCCAATTCCAAGTACTAACTGGAGTATCACTAACACCATCCAACAGGACCATAACAGTCCCCAGTCCTCATACCCACTAATGACCTGACCAACTAATGTTCTAATTAACTCTCTCAACTAATTGGACTAACCATCCCAGTCCCTAAATGAATCTTGTTCAAAGTCAGTCACAGTTGTCATGGGCGGCAGCGAATGGGTGGTGCTGCAAGTTTGCTATCTTGTATCCATGTCCAAAAATATTTGTCTTCATATAAAACCTATTTGGTTCCCTATAGGTTCTACCACCTACAGTAACTTAATATTTTTAATATCAGGGGCGTTCACGGAGATCCATCATCAGCCCTGCTGGAGCTCCTCGACCCCGAGCAGAACGCCAACTTCCTGGACCACTACCTGGACGTGCCGGTGGACCTGTCCAAGGTGCTGTTCATCTGCACCGCCAACGTGGTGGAGCTCATCCCGGAGCCGCTGCGCGACCGAATGGAGCTCATTGACATGTCCGGTCAGTGTGTACAGGACACCTGGTGGTTACCTGGACCCAGGGGTCGGCAACCTTTTGAGTCGGAAGAGGCAAAAATTAAGATTTACAAAATATCAAAGTTTTGACGTGACAACGTCTTATACGTGACAACGTCTTACACTTCAAGAAACTGCGTTACGCTCCGCTCACGTTATGCGCTCACAATGAGAGCGAGTGAGAGGCACGCGTCCCTTCCACTCGGGCATGGTTAGCCCGCCTAAGAGCGAGAGAGACGATACGATACGAGACGATACTACTATACGAATGAATATTCACATTAAAATTATTTTACCACTCTAAAGTCGTTGTCACGTAAAACTTTCGCCCGTATACCGACTTTACAGGCAACCAATATTTTTTTTTTTTTTAAAGTATAGACGGACAAACAGACATACGGGCCACCTGATGGCATGGGGTCACCGTTGTCTATGGACACGTGCGCACCAGGGGTATCACAGGTGCGTTGCCTGCCTTGAAGGAAGCGTTTCACACTCTTTTTGAAGCGCTCCATGTCGTAGCTCGAAGGGAAAACCTAAACCTGTTTCAAGAGCCACAAATTTTTTTTTTGCCAGCAATAAACAGTACTTGCATAAATAAAGGTTTTTGAAGAAAAAAAAAACCAAACTATTTATTCATAAGAAAAATATCTATTCATACTTGCGTATGGAACTAAAGAGCCGCAGTGGCTCGCGAGGCGCAGGTTGCCAATCCCTGACCTGGACCATTACCTGGCCTTTCGCAAGTGCTAAGAACAGTGGGGGAGATAGTGGCCAACCCAGTGATGAATGTTTTCAAGCCCCAAAAATGTTCGGCAATCCACAATTGTTTGGGCCTAACTAGCCATCCGAAGCACTTATCTTTTTTCTCTTGTTCTTCTCGAACAGTCGATTCGGTAAGATTTTAATCTGTGGATTTTCTTTACAGGTTTCTTACTTTAGGATATCAATCGTCGTCATGTAAAGAAAATCACACGAGCTATTTTAATCTGAACTGAATTTATATAAAACCAACTCATCGTTTTACACGTAAATTTAGCGCTATATTTAACAGTCTATTCAGCTTGATTTTAACATTTACATCAACTATTCAATATCACCAACTGATTAAATGATTTTTCTCATCAGGTTACGTAGCAGAAGAAAAGCTGGCGATAGCCCAACAGTACCTGGTGCCGACCGCGCGCAAGAACTGCGGACTGAGCGAGGCGCAGCTCGACCTCACGGCGGACTCGCTGCACGCGCTCATCCGCTCCTACTGCCGGGAGAGCGGCGTGCGCAACCTGCAGAAGCACATCGAGAAGGTACCACTGGCCACTGCCGCCCAGCGCACCTGGTGGACTGCGGGCCGAGCGAGGCGCAGCTCGACCTCACGGCGGACTCGCTGCACGCGCTCATCCGCTCCTACTGCCGGGAGAGCGGCGTGCGCAACCTGCAGAAGCACATCGAGAAGGTACCACTGGCCACTGCCGCCCAGCGCACCTGGTGGACTGCGGGCCGAGCGAGGCGCAGCTCGACCTCACGGCGGACTCGCTGCACGCGCTCATCCGCTCCTACTGCCGGGAGAGCGGCGTGCGCAACCTGCAGAAGCACATCGAGAAGGTACCACTGGCCACTGCCGCCCAGCGCACCTGGTGGACTGCGGGCCGAGCGAGGCGCAGCTCGACCTCACGGCGGACTCGCTGCACGCGCTCATCCGCTCCTACTGCCGGGAGAGCGGCGTGCGCAACCTGCAGAAGCACATCGAGAAGGTACCACTGGCCACTGCCGCCCAGCGCACCTGGTGGACTGCGGGCCGAGCGAGGCGCAGCTCGACCTCACGGCGGACTCGCTGCACGCGCTCATCCGCTCCTACTGCCGGGAGAGCGGCGTGCGCAACCTGCAGAAGCACATCGAGAAGGTACCACTGGCCACTGCCGCCCAGCGCACCTGGTGGACTGCGGGCCGAGCGAGGCGCAGCTCGACCTCACGGCGGACTCGCTGCACGCGCTCATCCGCTCCTACTGCCGGGAGAGCGGCGTGCGCAACCTGCAGAAGCACATCGAGAAGGTACCACTGGCCACTGCTGCCCAGCGCACCTGGTGGACTGCGGGCCGAGCGAGGCGCAGCTCGACCTCACGGCGGACTCGCTGCACGCGCTCATCCGCTCCTACTGCCGGGAGAGCGGCGTGCGCAACCTGCAGAAGCACATCGAGAAGGTACCACTGGCCACTGCTGCCCAGCGCACCTGGTGGACTGCGGGCCGAGCGAGGCGCAGCTCGACCTCACGGCGGACTCGCTGCACGCGCTCATCCGCTCCTACTGCCGGGAGAGCGGCGTGCGCAACCTGCAGAAGCACATCGAGAAGGTACCACTGGCCACTGCCGCCCAGCGCACCTGGTGGACTGCGGGCCGAGCGAGGCGCAGCTCGACCTCACGGCGGACTCGCTGCACGCGCTCATCCGCTCCTACTGCCGGGAGAGCGGCGTGCGCAACCTGCAGAAGCACATCGAGAAGGTACCACTGGCCACTGCCGCCCAGCGCACCTGGTGGACTGCGGGCCGAGCGAGGCGCAGCTCGACCTCACGGCGGACTCGCTGCACGCGCTCATCCGCTCCTACTGCCGGGAGAGCGGCGTGCGCAACCTGCAGAAGCACATCGAGAAGGTACCACTGGCCACTGCCGCCCAGCGCACCTGGTGGACTGCGGGCCGAGCGAGGCGCAGCTCGACCTCACGGCGGACTCGCTGCACGCGCTCATCCGCTCCTACTGCCGGGAGAGCGGCGTGCGCAACCTGCAGAAGCACATCGAGAAGGTACCACTGGCCACTGCTGCCCAGCGCACCTGGTGGACTGCGGGCCGAGCGAGGCGCAGCTCGACCTCACGGCGGACTCGCTGCACGCGCTCATCCGCTCCTACTGCCGGGAGAGCGGCGTGCGCAACCTGCAGAAGCACATCGAGAAGGTACCACTGGCCACTGCTGCCCAGCGCACCTGGTGGACTGCGGGCCGAGCGAGGCGCAGCTCGACCTCACGGCGGACTCGCTGCACGCGCTCATCCGCTCCTACTGCCGGGAGAGCGGCGTGCGCAACCTGCAGAAGCACATCGAGAAGGTACCACTGGCCACTGCTGCCCAGCGCACCTGGTGGACTGCGGGCCGAGCGAGGCGCAGCTCGACCTCACGGCGGACTCGCTGCACGCGCTCATCCGCTCCTACTGCCGGGAGAGCGGCGTGCGCAACCTGCAGAAGCACATCGAGAAGGTACCACTGGCCACTGCCGCCCAGCGCACCTGGTGGACTGCGGGCCGAGCGAGGCGCAGCTCGACCTCACGGCGGACTCGCTGCACGCGCTCATCCGCTCCTACTGCCGGGAGAGCGGCGTGCGCAACCTGCAGAAGCACATCGAGAAGGTACCACTGGCCACTGCCGCCCAGCGCACCTGGTGGACTGCGGGCCGAGCGAGGCGCAGCTCGACCTCACGGCGGACTCGCTGCACGCGCTCATCCGCTCCTACTGCCGGGAGAGCGGCGTGCGCAACCTGCAGAAGCACATCGAGAAGGTACCACTGGCCACTGCTGCCCAGCGCACCTGGTGGACTGCGGGCCGAGCGAGGCGCAGCTCGACCTCACGGCGGACTCGCTGCACGCGCTCATCCGCTCCTACTGCCGGGAGAGCGGCGTGCGCAACCTGCAGAAGCACATCGAGAAGGTACCACTGGCCACTGCTGCCCAGCGCACCTGGTGGACTGCGGGCCGAGCGAGGCGCAGCTCGACCTCACGGCGGACTCGCTGCACGCGCTCATCCGCTCCTACTGCCGGGAGAGCGGCGTGCGCAACCTGCAGAAGCACATCGAGAAGGTACCACTGGCCACTGCCGCCCAGCGCACCTGGTGGACTGCGGGCCGAGCGAGGCGCAGCTCGACCTCACGGCGGACTCGCTGCACGCGCTCATCCGCTCCTACTGCCGGGAGAGCGGCGTGCGCAACCTGCAGAAGCACATCGAGAAGGTACCACTGGCCACTGCCGCCCAGCGCACCTGGTGGACTGCGGGCCGAGCGAGGCGCAGCTCGACCTCACGGCGGACTCGCTGCACGCGCTCATCCGCTCCTACTGCCGGGAGAGCGGCGTGCGCAACCTGCAGAAGCACATCGAGAAGGTACCACTGGCCACTGCCGCCCAGCGCACCTGGTGGACTGCGGGCCGAGCGAGGCGCAGCTCGACCTCACGGCGGACTCGCTGCACGCGCTCATCCGCTCCTACTGCCGGGAGAGCGGCGTGCGCAACCTGCAGAAGCACATCGAGAAGGTACCACTGGCCACTGCCGCCCAGCGCACCTGGTGGACTGCGGGCCGAGCGAGGCGCAGCTCGACCTCACGGCGGACTCGCTGCACGCGCTCATCCGCTCCTACTGCCGGGAGAGCGGCGTGCGCAACCTGCAGAAGCACATCGAGAAGGTAACACTGGCCACTGCTGCCCAGCGCACCTGGTGGACTGCGGGCCGAGCGAGGCGCAGCTCGACCTCACGGCGGACTCGCTGCACGCGCTCATCCGCTCCTACTGCCGGGAGAGCGGCGTGCGCAACCTGCAGAAGCACATCGAGAAGGTACCACTGGCCACTGCTGCCCAGCGCACCTGGTGGACTGCGGGCCGAGCGAGGCGCAGCTCGACCTCACGGCGGACTCGCTGCACGCGCTCATCCGCTCCTACTGCCGGGAGAGCGGCGTGCGCAACCTGCAGAAGCACATCGAGAAGGTACCACTGGCCACTGCCGCCCAGCGCACCTGGTGGACTGCGGGCCGAGCGAGGCGCAGCTCGACCTCACGGCGGACTCGCTGCACGCGCTCATCCGCTCCTACTGCCGGGAGAGCGGCGTGCGCAACCTGCAGAAGCACATCGAGAAGGTACCACTGGCCACTGCCGCCCAGCGCACCTGGTGGACTGCGGGCCGAGCGAGGCGCAGCTCGACCTCACGGCGGACTCGCTGCACGCGCTCATCCGCTCCTACTGCCGGGAGAGCGGCGTGCGCAACCTGCAGAAGCACATCGAGAAGGTACCACTGGCCACTGCCGCCCAGCGCACCTGGTGGACTGCGGGCCGAGCGAGGCGCAGCTCGACCTCACGGCGGACTCGCTGCACGCGCTCATCCGCTCCTACTGCCGGGAGAGCGGCGTGCGCAACCTGCAGAAGCACATCGAGAAGGTACCACTGGCCACTGCCGCCCAGCGCACCTGGTGGACTGCGGGCCGAGCGAGGCGCAGCTCGACCTCACGGCGGACTCGCTGCACGCGCTCATCCGCTCCTACTGCCGGGAGAGCGGCGTGCGCAACCTGCAGAAGCACATCGAGAAGGTACCACTGGCCACTGCCGCCCAGCGCACCTGGTGGACTGCGGGCCGAGCGAGGCGCAGCTCGACCTCACGGCGGACTCGCTGCACGCGCTCATCCGCTCCTACTGCCGGGAGAGCGGCGTGCGCAACCTGCAGAAGCACATCGAGAAGGTAACACTGGCCACTGCTGCCCAGCGCACCTGGTGGACTGCGGGCCGAGCGAGGCGCAGCTCGACCTCACGGCGGACTCGCTGCACGCGCTCATCCGCTCCTACTGCCGGGAGAGCGGCGTGCGCAACCTGCAGAAGCACATCGAGAAGGTACCACTGGCCACTGCTGCCCAGCGCACCTGGTGGACTGCGGGCCGAGCGAGGCGCAGCTCGACCTCACGGCGGACTCGCTGCACGCGCTCATCCGCTCCTACTGCCGGGAGAGCGGCGTGCGCAACCTGCAGAAGCACATCGAGAAGGTACCACTGGCCACTGCTGCCCAGCGCACCTGGTGGACTGCGGGCCGAGCGAGGCGCAGCTCGACCTCACGGCGGACTCGCTGCACGCGCTCATCCGCTCCTACTGCCGGGAGAGCGGCGTGCGCAACCTGCAGAAGCACATCGAGAAGGTACCACTGGCCACTGCTGCCCAGCGCACCTGGTGGACTGCGGGCCGAGCGAGGCGCAGCTCGACCTCACGGCGGACTCGCTGCACGCGCTCATCCGCTCCTACTGCCGGGAGAGCGGCGTGCGCAACCTGCAGAAGCACATCGAGAAGGTACCACTGGCCACTGCCGCCCAGCGCACCTGGTGGACTGCGGGCCGAGCGAGGCGCAGCTCGACCTCACGGCGGACTCGCTGCACGCGCTCATCCGCTCCTACTGCCGGGAGAGCGGCGTGCGCAACCTGCAGAAGCACATCGAGAAGGTACCACTGGCCACTGCTGCCCAGCGCACCTGGTGGACTGCGGGCCGAGCGAGGCGCAGCTCGACCTCACGGCGGACTCGCTGCACGCGCTCATCCGCTCCTACTGCCGGGAGAGCGGCGTGCGCAACCTGCAGAAGCACATCGAGAAGGTACCACTGGCCACTGCTGCCCAGCGCACCTGGTGGACTGCGGGCCGAGCGAGGCGCAGCTCGACCTCACGGCGGACTCGCTGCACGCGCTCATCCGCTCCTACTGCCGGGAGAGCGGCGTGCGCAACCTGCAGAAGCACATCGAGAAGGTACCACTGGCCACTGCTGCCCAGCGCACCTGGTGGACTGCGGGCCGAGCGAGGCGCAGCTCGACCTCACGGCGGACTCGCTGCACGCGCTCATCCGCTCCTACTGCCGGGAGAGCGGCGTGCGCAACCTGCAGAAGCACATCGAGAAGGTACCACTGGCCACTGCCGCCCAGCGCACCTGGTGGACTGCGGGCCGAGCGAGGCGCAGCTCGACCTCACGGCGGACTCGCTGCACGCGCTCATCCGCTCCTACTGCCGGGAGAGCGGCGTGCGCAACCTGCAGAAGCACATCGAGAAGGTACCACTGGCCACTGCCGCCCAGCGCACCTGGTGGACTGCGGGCCGAGCGAGGCGCAGCTCGACCTCACGGCGGACTCGCTGCACGCGCTCATCCGCTCCTACTGCCGGGAGAGCGGCGTGCGCAACCTGCAGAAGCACATCGAGAAGGTACCACTGGCCACTGCCGCCCAGCGCACCTGGTGGACTGCGGGCCGAGCGAGGCGCAGCTCGACCTCACGGCGGACTCGCTGCACGCGCTCATCCGCTCCTACTGCCGGGAGAGCGGCGTGCGCAACCTGCAGAAGCACATCGAGAAGGTACCACTGGCCACTGCCGCCCAGCGCACCTGGTGGACTGCGGGCCGAGCGAGGCGCAGCTCGACCTCACGGCGGACTCGCTGCACGCGCTCATCCGCTCCTACTGCCGGGAGAGCGGCGTGCGCAACCTGCAGAAGCACATCGAGAAGGTAACACTGGCCACTGCTGCCCAGCGCACCTGGTGGACTGCGGGCCGAGCGAGGCGCAGCTCGACCTCACGGCGGACTCGCTGCACGCGCTCATCCGCTCCTACTGCCGGGAGAGCGGCGTGCGCAACCTGCAGAAGCACATCGAGAAGGTACCACTGGCCACTGCTGCCCAGCGCACCTGGTGGACTGCGGGCCGAGCGAGGCGCAGCTCGACCTCACGGCGGACTCGCTGCACGCGCTCATCCGCTCCTACTGCCGGGAGAGCGGCGTGCGCAACCTGCAGAAGCACATCGAGAAGGTACCACTGGCCACTGCCGCCCAGCGCACCTGGTGGACTGCGGGCCGAGCGAGGCGCAGCTCGACCTCACGGCGGACTCGCTGCACGCGCTCATCCGCTCCTACTGCCGGGAGAGCGGCGTGCGCAACCTGCAGAAGCACATCGAGAAGGTACCACTGGCCACTGCCGCCCAGCGCACCTGGTGGACTGCGGGCCGAGCGAGGCGCAGCTCGACCTCACGGCGGACTCGCTGCACGCGCTCATCCGCTCCTACTGCCGGGAGAGCGGCGTGCGCAACCTGCAGAAGCACATCGAGAAGGTACCACTGGCCACTGCCGCCCAGCGCACCTGGTGGACTGCGGGCCGAGCGAGGCGCAGCTCGACCTCACGGCGGACTCGCTGCACGCGCTCATCCGCTCCTACTGCCGGGAGAGCGGCGTGCGCAACCTGCAGAAGCACATCGAGAAGGTACCACTGGCCACTGCCGCCCAGCGCACCTGGTGGACTGCGGGCCGAGCGAGGCGCAGCTCGACCTCACGGCGGACTCGCTGCACGCGCTCATCCGCTCCTACTGCCGGGAGAGCGGCGTGCGCAACCTGCAGAAGCACATCGAGAAGGTACCACTGGCCACTGCCGCCCAGCGCACCTGGTGGACTGCGGGCCGAGCGAGGCGCAGCTCGACCTCACGGCGGACTCGCTGCACGCGCTCATCCGCTCCTACTGCCGGGAGAGCGGCGTGCGCAACCTGCAGAAGCACATCGAGAAGGTAACACTGGCCACTGCTGCCCAGCGCACCTGGTGGACTGCGGGCCGAGCGAGGCGCAGCTCGACCTCACGGCGGACTCGCTGCACGCGCTCATCCGCTCCTACTGCCGGGAGAGCGGCGTGCGCAACCTGCAGAAGCACATCGAGAAGGTACCACTGGCCACTGCTGCCCAGCGCACCTGGTGGACTGCGGGCCGAGCGAGGCGCAGCTCGACCTCACGGCGGACTCGCTGCACGCGCTCATCCGCTCCTACTGCCGGGAGAGCGGCGTGCGCAACCTGCAGAAGCACATCGAGAAGGTACACCTGGCCACTGCTGCCCAGCGCACCTACTTTTTTTTGGTATCGAGGTAAATCTCCAAAAGATTTCTCCTCCTATCTCCAAAAGATACCCAGACTCAGGGGGTAGAGGCCGTGATATGTGACTTACTCAAAACCTCCTCGTGAGCCATTCTGCGCATCAGGGAAGGGGACCTTTTTTTTGGTATCGGGGGGGAAATCTTCAAAAGATACCCAACCTCAGGGGGTAGAACCCCACTTCTTCGACACGACCCCATTTCTTCGATACGACCCCACTTCTTTGACACGACCCCACTTCTTCGACACGACCCCACTTCTTCGACACGACCCTTCTACTCCCTAGTGGCAGGCAAGTTTGAAAGCCACTGGGCTGTCACTATTGTTCATCAATATCTAGTAAAACCAACTGAATTCATTGTTCTAATTCCCTTTAGCTAGCTAGCTACAACCCATATAGTCCCACTATTGGGCACGGGTCTCCCCCACAGACATAGCTGCGGGATGTGTAGAGCATACTACACCGCGCTGTTCCAATGCGGATTGGAGGAGGGGTTAACCCAGTGACGAATGTTCTCAAGCCACCCAAAAAGTTTTAAAAGATTTTACGATTGTTTTTACTATTGAAAACGTCCGGGACCGACGTCTTAACGTGCCCTCCGATGCATGGTAGCCTATGAAATTTTTGCCAGTAGCGGTCGCTCGCTCGCTGCGACCCATAGACGTCCCACTGCTGGGCACGGGTCACGGTTCCCGCGCGAGACCCGCGCCCTCGTTGCTGTCGACCACACAGAATCGACGCAAGACAATAGGCATGATGACAGATTTTGAAATTGCCTTGTGTAATGTAGGTACACATCAGATATTTCGAAAAATTTATTCTTTACTAGTGGACGCCCGCAGCTTCGGTCGCGTTACACATTCACTAACTTCAAAAACGGCAAAGCTTCATACTTACTTTGCACCCCCGTTTTACCCCCTTAGGGGATGAATTTTCAAATTTTTCTCGCCGTAAAAACCATCCTTGAACTTCAACGAACATTTAAAAAAAAGAATTGGCCAAATTGATCCAGGCGTTGTTGAGTTATGCGCTTACCAACACATTTTGCGATTCATTTTTATTATATAGACTAGCTTTTACCCGCGGCTCCGCCCGCGTGGTCAACGGGAATTAACAATGAGTTGTTTATCATACATAGATAAGAACTTGACAATAAATTTTACTAACGCCATCTATTCAAAACATCCGGAACTAAATATCTAGCAAATAACAAAACATCGATATCTTCCCATGGGGATGTTTTACCGCGGTAAAAAGTAGCCTACGTCACTCTCCACCCTCCTCACTATCTCCACACACAAAAACCATACCATATAATAGCTTCGTTGCGACGTGAAAGCCGGACAAACAAACAAACACACTTTCGCATTTATAATATTAGTATGGATTTTTTGAATACTGTCATCATGCCTATCATTTCCCTTTCGTTTAATTTCCAGATAGCCCGCAAGGTGGCGTACAAGATAGTGAAGCGCGAGGCGGAGGAGATGGTGGTGACGCCGGACACGCTCGCCGAGCTGGTGGGCAAGCCCACGTTCAAGCACGACCGCATGTACGACAGCACGCCGCCCGGCGTGGTCATGGGGCTGGCGTGGACTGCCATGGGTATGTTATCCTCATTCGATACGACCCATAGACGTCCCACTGCTGGGCACGGGTCTCCCCCACAGACACTGCTGCGGGAGGTCTAGAGCATACTCCACCACGCTGCTCCAATGCGGATTGCTGGAGGGGATAGTGGCCAACCTAGTGTCTAATGTTCTCAAGCCACCCGAAGGTCTTCGACAAGGCTTAACGACTGTTTCCAACATTGAAAACAACCGGGACCGACGGCTTTACGTGCCCTCCGAAGCACGGTAGCGTCCATGAAATTTTGCCACTAGCGGTCACCCATCCACAAATCGACCGCGCCCGTCGTTGCGTAACTATTTCGATCACATTGAATCGATGCGAGCTATTGGGTTATGGACGCTACTTTATCCTTATTACTAATATATAAATGGTAAATTATGTTTGTTGGTCATTACCGGAACATCAGTTGTGGTACAGGGACCTGGAGAGTAACATAGGCGACTTATTATCCCTAACTAAAATCCTTTTGTAATAGCTAGTCATATCTGTATGATGATCTGATGATGTGTGTATATGTATGTGTCTTCTTCTTCTTCTTCTCATATCTGTAATCAATCCCACTAGGTGGCAGCACCCTGTACATCGAGACGGCGCTCCGGAACATCCTGCGCGACGAGAAGTCCCCGTCCGGCTCGCTGGAGGTGACCGGCCACCTCGGCGACGTGATGAAGGAGTCCGCCCGCATCGCGCTCACCGTGGCCCGGAACTACCTCGCCGGCCACCATCCGGACAACTCGTTCTTGAACACTAGGTAGGTTGATGGACGACCTATCGAGACGGCGCTCCGGAACATCCTGCGCGACGAGAAGTCCCCGTCCGGCTCGCTGGAGCTGACCGGCCACCTCGGCGACGTGATGAAGGAGTCCGCCCGCATCGCGCTCACCGTGGCCCGGAACTACCTCGCCAAACACCATCCGGACAACTCGTTCTTGAACACTAGGTAGGATGGTTCGAGTTAAGCAACGGCGGGCGCGGTCGGTTTGTATTTTTTATTTTATTTTATTTATTTATCACCAATAGTCCCCAGTCCTCATACCTACTAAAGAACTGACCAACTAATGTTCTAATTAACTCTCTCAACTAATTGGACTAACCATCCCAGTCCCTAATTGAGTCTTGTTCAGAGTCAGTCACAGATAGTTGTCATGGGCGGCAGCGGATGGGTGGTGCTGCAAGCTCGTTTGCTATCTTGTATCCATTAAAAAAAAAAACTTTACTGTTACACCAAAAAAAGATGTTACAATTGGTTATGCCTATTGGTAGCGCGTTGGGGCTATGTATGCGGATTGGTAGTTTTAAGAAATTAAATGTCACTTGCTATAACGGTGAAGGACACATCGTGAGGAAACCTGCATGCCTGAGAGTTCATCATAACGTTCTCGAAGGTATGTGAAGTCTGCCAATCCGCACTTGGCCAGCGTGGTGGACTAAGGCCTAATCCCTCCCATTCTGAGAGGAGACCCGTGCCCAACAGTGGGACGTCTATGGGTCGCAGCGAGCGATGCCTATCGGCATTTTCTGCTAGTCAACCCAGGGTGATAGTGAGATAGTGATTGGTAGGCAGCAATATTCTAGGGGGAAAAATAGGACACATCGTGAGGAAACCTACATGCCTGAGAATTCTTCATAATGTTCTCAAAGGCGTGTGCAGTCTGCTAATCCACACTTGGCCAGCGCGGTGGACTAAGACCTTATCCCACCCATTCTGAGAGGTGCCCAACAGTGGGACAAATAAAGGGTTATGATGATGATGATGACCTGCCGCTTGTGTTCCAGCCACCTCCACCTGCACGTGCCCGAGGGGGCGACGCCCAAGGACGGCCCCTCCGCCGGCGTCACCATCACGACGGCGCTGCTGTCGCTGGCGCTCGCGCGGCCGGCGCGCGCGCAGCTCGCCATGACGGGCGAGATCTCGCTCACGGGCATGGTGCTGCCCGTCGGTGGGATCAAGGAGAAGATCATCGCGGTCAGTGACAAGACACATAGACATAGACAAAAAAAATTATTTCGACATACAACATATTATGTACATGAGAAACAATACAATTTTCGCTGCGACCCATACACGTCCCACTGTTGGGCACGGGTCTCCTCTCAGAATGGGAGGGATTAGGCCTTAGTCCACCACGCTGGCTAAGTGCGGATTGGCAGACTTCACATACCTTTGAGAACGTTATGATGAACTCTCAGGCATGCAGGTTTCCTCACGATGTGTCCTTCACCGTAATAGCAAGTGACATTTAATTTCTTAATACAATTTTAATTTTGTAAAAATTTGCGATGCCGAAAATGGGACGCCCTCAGCAAATGGCCGTGGCAAGCCCGCAGCCGCTGATTTTCAGGACGCCCTCGTTGGGAAGTGCACACATACATATAGAGAGCTCAACAGCGAGGTGTCACTGACGATGTTCACCCCTGGAGCAATTGCCCGGATAGAAGGACCATCCTTACATCCGAATTCCCTCACGCAGCAGCGCTCATAGCGCCGCGAAAGAGGAGGAAATGTTTCGTTCGTTCGTTCAAGGAGAAGATCATCGCGGTCAGTGCGTCACATATCTTCGGAGCCGGGGCATCACGCGTGTACACAAACATGTCTAGAGCATCAATCAAATTCAAATTCAAAAGTTTTGTTGTCATTAAAAGATTCACTATTTAATTACTGAACGATTCGTGAGTGTCTATATTCATAGTTGAAGTTACCGACTTACTCACGTGTGATTTAAGTCGAAAATAGTCCGACTAGTTTCGATCTATTACGGTGATCATCTTCAGGAGTGAACGCGCTCGCGGCGGGCACGTCGTACGTGTACGGTCGGACTATTTTCGACCTAAATCACACGTGAGTAAGCCGGTAACTTCAACTATGTTTATTATTATATTTGATGTGAAAAATCTATAGCCCGTAAAACCGATTTCTGGCGTGGCGACGCATGCCGTGGCGACGCGTCGCCACGCTGTATGATGGTATCTATATACAGTCGTTAAGCCATCTCTCTCGCTACACTGAGCTCGGATACCTATAGTGTATTATACTCCGTTGTGTATTTTTTGTTTTGTTTTTTTTTTTTTCTTTTATTATTTTTTTTTTCTTATATGTTTTAGTTCCTGTCATAATCTGTACTTTTGTGCATATTACTTGTACAAAACAATTTCGATGTTTCACATCTGCCAGGCTTCCCGTGACGGCTCACAATTTTTTTATTATATTTTTTTTATTTATTCATCTTTATTGACTCTAATGGACGGACTTAATGCCTTATGATATTTTCTATCAGTCAAAAATGTTGTCATTTTGTTATAACATTTTTACTATTATCAATATAATAGTTATTTATTAATAACAAAAATGTAAAGGCTGTTCTCTCTACTTCCAGTCGAAGCGTGTAGGAGTGAGCTGTGTGATACTTCCCGAGGAGAACCGCCGCGACTTCGACGACCTGCCGTCGTTCATCCGCGAGGGCATCGACGTGCACTTCGTTTCAACATACGACGACGTGTACAAGATCGCCTTCCAACAGGATAAGGTTTAGCTGCATTTAAATATGACACGTAGTAGTGCGTTAGTCTTAGTTTTGTCGCGTAGCGTTGTGCGTTAGTCTTAGTTTTGTCGCGGATACATCTTACGACCGCCTGCCGTAATAAGACATTTATTTAACACATTGAGACATAGTCTGGTTTATATTGTGTAAGTTTGTCGAATGCTATTAATCATAAATCATTTGTCTGCCTTAACCACTGGGTGGTATGCAAATGTCAAAATAGGTGTATTAATGTAATGGGTCAATTAGATACTGATATTGGGTTAATTAGATACTGTCACATTTATGAAATTCATCAAAATTATAATACACAGTTGTCAAAATTATTAATGATTTTTTTTAAGTTCCTTTTATAACGTAGGGGAGCACTAAGAAAGGATTTTTGAAAATTCACCCCCTAAGGGGGTAAAAAGGGGGTGCAAAGTTATATGAAACTTTGCCGTTTTTGAAGTCAAGTGGGCAACTCGAACGCGGGCCGACGTCGTTAATGGGTCTAATTCTACGCGAGCGAAGTTGCGGGCGTCCACTAGTCACATTGCACTGCTTTGGAGTAAAGATAGGCGCACCCCAGTAGTTTCACCCCAGACCGCTCTTTGGGTGTATTATTGACAGCTAGATCTAAGGTAAGATGTCATGTGTCAAGCTGACAGTTTCATGCAGCTCATCTGTTTCGATTTCATCTCAAATCGTTAGTTTAAAACTATTAAATTCGTTCGATGAACTTACTCAATAACTCAGGGTTTTAATTGTTTACATTTTACGAAGGCGAATCGTAAAACAAAGGTAAAAACTTTATGGTATTGGATTTGAGAGGTATTTTTGCCAAGTAATTTCTTTACTTGTGTAGTATCGAATATTGATTTCCTTAGAAAGTCTTTTTAACTCAGAGAGCGAAGACTTTGTTACTAATTACCTTGATTTTAAGGAGAAAATGAATTCAATTCTAATTGTAAATTTTTTTCGTTCATATATTTGTAGAATAATAATGAATTTATCTTTCGTTATTTGAGATGCTGTTTAAACAATCTTTTTGCTCGAGTAGAATTAGTATGTTGTTTTGTTATTTTTTCATACGCGCAAGTCCTGGTCAAAGAGGCCGTTAAAGCGTCACCGAACATAACAGAAATACTTAGGTATTAAAATGACTGACAGACGCCTTAGTACTTGTAATGAATAATTATATTTGGCATGAAAACTTCATCTTTCAATAAAGAGCATAAAAATAAATTTATAAGTTCATTCATTTATTGAAGACTATTCAGGATGTAGCATATAAGCTCGCTAGTTGTTATAGTTATTTTGTTAATAAGTATTTAGTTTATAAGCTGTACGTATTGGTTGGTCTTAGTGTAGTTAGTGGTTGGTGCCTGGAGCATATTGTTTGTAGATAATGAATAATAAATTTTATTTCCTTTTATTTTTTAGTGTTTTATTTTCATCGTCTTAATTCGTTGGCTTTATGTTGTACATTTTTACGACTTGCAATACAAGTCTGTGCTGACCCAATTACTTTTGCATTAAACAATTCTTTGTAACTTTTCCGTAGTTTAGTTTTAGTGGATTCCTCAATTAAGCTTTGTCGAAAGCCCGCGGCCTTGCATTCCTTGCAATTTCCGACACTTGGGTTGACCAATCTTTCATCTGATTCCACAGCATAGTACTGTAATAGGTAATTTAAAAAATTTGGATTACCCTCCCTGTGGTTAGGTGAGGCTGTCCAGCACTTGAAAGCCTTATGAAACTGTCGGATCTATGAATTATGTATCGATGATACACATAACCAGCACAACCCTTTCAATGTTCCTGTTGAGCGTGGTTCAAGCCAACCTGGTTGAACACACACAAGAGGGGTTTGGCAGACTCCAATCAAGCATAAAAGTCATTACCTACAGAAAAGCAATTGATGTGTTGCTTCGAATTGAACACACGAATATGAAGCTGAATTATTGACCTTCTAAATACTGTCAAAGCTTAGTACAGATTGAGTATTGCCCGGATAGAGGGGATTTTTCCTAACTCCGAATTCCTTCAACGCAAGAGCGCCCAAAGCGCCGCGGAAGAGGAGGAAAGGTCTGTCTGTTTGCTTAGTACAGAGAGTACCTATATCAAAATCGTTTGACTGCCGGATTCTCAGACAGAAAAAAAAAGTTTTCGCGTCTGCTCTCGCTGGTACAGTGGCTACAAGAGAGACTGATGGGTTACGGGCGCTAGGTTCGATGCTGGGCCTGGCAGGCAATGTTTATTATGTATTAGGTTTTTCTGACTTGAAATTCCCAGCAGTGGGCGGCAGAATGTGTTCCCAGTATATAATAAGCTCACCACCTATTAAATGGGACCTAAAAATGACTGTTGAAAAGTGCGGGAACTACATACACATCAGGGAGTAGTCAGGTAAATACAGTCGTTATGTAAATAAATAAATAAATACCATAGACAATTCACACACTGCCATCTGACCCCAAATTAGGCGCGAACCCGTATTATGGGTGCCAGAGACTGATACATACATAGATATTTTTTAAATACATACTTAAATAGATAATATTGTCATCCAGACACAGAACAAACACAAGTGTTTGTCACACGAACCAACGACCTCTGGCGCAACAGGTAGGGTCTACCGATTGCGCCAACGGGCCCGTCAAATATACAAGTTTTAGGTCGATGCGGTTGAAGTGAGATTAGCCTATCCTAAACATAACTGCTTGGTCCACAGATCGATGTGGGAGGAGCTATACGAGCGGCAATGCAGTGAGCAAGAGGAAGCACAAGTTATGTTTAATAAAGTTTATTTTTAACCAAATAAAATTGTATTATTTTATTCTTAACTAATATTTCTAAATTAATAATTGGCAACACTTAAAAGTGATGGGGAATAATTTATAAATAAATGGTAATATAGGGACATTATGGACCCAATTCATAGTATTTCACATATTTACTATATCACTTTATCCACTGTCACTTCAGTTTTTAAGTTTCTTTCTCCCATCTTCAAGCATCTGTAGCAGTATAGGATAAACCTCATCGTATGTGGCTATTTGATTCTGTCTGATGTGGTTTTGGTATCTCTGCAACGCGCCTGCAACAAACTCGAGGCGATCCCGCTCGTTCCGGTGTGAGTCGAGCCACTGCATCAGCTTTTGGACAGACCAGCCTGCGCAGGCGTGAGGCGACAGCAACTGCTGACCGGCGTGACAGAATAAAAACATCATTACTAGGGAGTACGGCAATGATGCACCTTCGTACTGACTCTTAGCTATCTCCTGGGGAGTTTTGTCCAGCAGCAAGCCTAAAGCCTTCAACTGGCGGTAGTGGTCACCCAGATCCGTAATGTCATTCAGCAGTGGTGCGAGAGATGCTTCCAAATGTTTGCAATCCACCTGCAGTTTGACCCTCCCATACCTACTGACTGGTCTCACGTTACATACGTGTTGCACAAACCATTCTATGCAGGCTTTAGATATATTCAAGCAACATTCATTCAGCGCTGCCTTCTCAGTAAACATTGAAAGGTATATATCCTTGCATCTAGACACAAATTGCTCCAACTCTTTCATGTACGGAGAACATGTAATCGTTTTGTTAGATGGATCGTCAGCCTTGATCAAATCAGGTTCATCGTGCATTGTCATCAAAATAAGATGCAGGGAATTTTTGATGGACTCTGCAAATAATTGGAGCACTGGCAGACTACTTATATCTTTTAGGCTGTTCTGTACAATTTGCACACTTTCCTGTGGCAACATTGAGTTCATGTTAGCAAGGACCCTTCTTATTTGTGATGAAAAGTAGAATAATGAATTACAGAGGTCAGCATTCTTTTGCTGTGTGCTTGTTGGAGGTTCTATAATTTGGGCAACTTCACTGTCCAAACATAATCGTTGCTCAGCTTCAACATTCATTTGTTTGATGCTCTTGGCCACACTGTTTGCCAAGCTTATACTCAGATGTTTGTCCCCAAGTGATATACTCAGGGCTTCTGATATTATTCTGACAGTGTTGTCAATTTGATCCATAGTGGGTACCTGATTTAAATGCCAAATACTCCTCACCGGTTCAAGTAGTTTTGCTAAAGATTTCGAGAGGAATGAGTTCTCCCATTTTGTAAAGTATGACCTATTTGTTTCCAAGTTTTTGCATTTCAATCTGGACAGCAACTCATTGAAGCATTTGAGCAGTCTGGGGTAGTCAATCTCAACAGATTGGCTGACATTCATGGGACTCTTCTCTAGCTCAACACTTATTACTTTAGAGAGATCCGACCAAAAGTTTTTGGCAATATTTCTGAAATTTCCAATCGCGTGTAGTTCATTCACAACATTCTGTAACATCACTACCTTAACACAAGCATTGTAGATTTCTACTTTAAACAATTTCTCAATGTTATCCCACAATTTGATTTTAAAATCATGCGAGTTCATAATATTGGCCTTTCCTGGAGCAACACGGCCTGAACTAGATTTTTTTACTTCTATTGAGACCATTTGTACATTGAGGGCATTCTCAATTTCTTTTCTTAGATTGCCTAGAATGTTATCTACTGTAGTCTTGATCTGTTCTTCGGTGCATTGCAGGTTATGGAAGACTTTGAAACACTGCAGGAGCTTTGCCTTGTCACCACTTAATAAACTGGACTGCAGCAAGTCTGTGGAGCTTGACAGTAACTCATGCTTTCGTTGAGAGACTTGTTTCAGTACATCATCCAGAAGCGTAATTCCCTCGAAGTCATAGTCGCCGATCAGTTCGTTAAGCTCGAATAGGATCATTGCCTCCTTTGCTGGGTTTTCTGTAACAGAGCTAAGTTTATTCCACAGCGCGAGGATTTTCGCTGTGTGCCTGAGAAGATTGCATGTGATTTGAACTCGTTCTAGCATGATTGTTTGGTCCTCGAGAGCATAATAGGGTGTATAAACTCGTTCCTTGAGTTTTTCGGCTCCGCGTAACAAACTCTTTACTTGAGATCGGACCGAGTCCAGCATCGCTTCAAGGTCAGATATATGGCTCGCTTGCGTAAGCAGATCATTGTGCTTAGCCAAGACCTGGGTCTCTAAGCTTTTGCTGAGCTTCTCGATACCTTGAGTTAGCTTAGTGACTTGGTCGGACACTGATACATTTTCACTGACTATTGGTTTAACGGTGTCAACAAGGAATTTACTGTAGAATTCATCGTTTTCTATTTCCACGCACACGTCTTTTGCATCCATTTTAGAGCAGATCAACGTTTACAATCTACAATAACTTCATTAAATTACTAAATCGAAAAAGTAAAACGATATCAACAACAGTGTTGTCGTGGTTGTCATCAGTCATACAGACAGTGACAGGCGAATCGCACAGACTATATAACACATTTAAATTAAACAGATGTGTAAAAAACTACAAACCATTAATAGCACGTATGTTGCCCTATTTCATCTTGATGCTTTGGCCACTATTCTCTCTGACTTATAGGTAAATGAGTGAACTCGCGAGTCTCAATAAGCGGCGTAATTTTTTTTTTTAACGTGTTTTAGGGAAACCTTAAAAAGGTACCCGGACGTCATAGGAGCGACGCCAGGTTTTGTGAGATTTTCAAATAGTAAAACCCGCTCGGTGGCCTACCTCTGCGCTACAGGTAGACTTCGGAATCTCTTATAGAACGCGCTGACGCCCTCCAGCGCTGCGCTCAACACAAGCTTTTCTCGGTCTTCGAGCCGACAAACCCCACACTACGACTTCTTTCTCGAGGTCACTTGATGGACGATCCGAGCTCCCACTCTCAGCGCCCGCAACCGTATAAGTCTTCTAGAGACAGGCAGGGGCTACCATGGTAGGTACTACTGGGACGATACATTATAAGCCTACCTTCTTACCTTTTTACAAGGAACTTCGCTGATGATTATGTATCATTGTCATTTTCTGTATCTAACTATCTTTAAGCGGCTCTGTACATTTTGTTTTTCACTGCGGTAAACGTTCTGGCTATCTGAAGCACCTACTATTAATAGGTTTGAATAATTAATCTAAGTGTCATTCATTCCAATATAAAAGTGAGTGCATGCAGCTAAAAAAACCATAATCCTCTCATGTTTCAGCGTCGTTGAAAGAAATGTGTAGTAAAAAAACAACGAGATTTTTGCCAATTTAATTTTATTGAACCGCACACAATGTGCCGAATTTACAGAATTAATTACAATAGTAACATACCTCCAACAAATTGTGCTACTGAATCAAAGGGGAAACCGGAGACCTAACATATCCGTAAGTAGGTACATACTTATGAATTACCCATTTAATGTTAAACTGAACATTACCTACTTATTTTCGTTATCAGTACCTACCTATAGTATAATTATAAAAAAAAACATATTACAAAATGAAAAAAAAAACATCATCATGGCAAAATGCTGGGTCGTTAAGCTAACGAATCACATTGTAGCTTATTTTATTCATAAAATTAAAATATCTAAACTAAGCTACACAAAATTAATATAACTTATGACTACAAAAAAATTGTATTAATTAACTTAAAATTGCATGTATAAAAATTCGTTTTATGATTTCATTGTACCTATTTACCTTTATCGAGTAAAATGACTATACATCCATCAGTATACATATATTTGCACTAAGTAGTTATTTTTATAATTATCACTGAACCTGTTGAACGATAATTATTAAAAAAAAATATTGGTAGCATTGGTAGGTATTGTAGATATTATCATTCTAGAGAACAAAGTCATAACTCGATAATGTGACAATTTTCTAAGAATTCTTGATAAGGATACAAATTCCACTACAAAGTTGGATCATAATAACAAGCACAATCAAAAACTGGCAGGCAAATCAATGGAATACAATACTTAGCGATGTTAATGAACATGTATTTCAAATGAAAGTGATGCTTGTTTGTGAATAAACTTAGCGAATAAAAGTAAGTAGTTAAGTATTAATATTCATAGGTCCTTTATAAATTCAAGGACCTTAAAATTATTATAAAAGCGCGGAAACAGGAGGCCAATACACGAGTCACAAGAAAATGGAACTTAGCACCCCTCGGTGGCTCGCTTCTCCTCTAGCGTTGCCAAACTGTGCGCTTTAATAAATGTTTAAGCCGACTACACACTAACCGAATTAACACGAACGGAACTCCTGTAGAGACCGTCGTCGATACACGTTGGAATTGTAAAGAATTTGCAGATGAACGCAAACTAGCGAAACACAGATCAGAACAATATATTTTATTTCTACTGTTGAAATAGTGTTCGAAAAACATACACCAAACCCTATCTTCTCAATCGGTTGGTTTGTGTGGCACAATATCTACACAAGAGAAAACAGAATGTCTTATTGACTAGTGTAAATTTTCGTCAGCAGTCAGAATGACGGTCGAAAGATAGTTACAATTAGATAGATACTCGTACATGTCGTTCGATACTTTTCATTATAACGGGCGCGCCAGTAGGTACATCATCAACAGTCAATTAATTTGCCGGATATGATCATAATATGACCAGTATGATCTGATCGAATGATAACAAATACAACCGCACGCAGATTTATTTAATACGTCTGAATCACATCCAATGGATGAAACTTTTTTTTGGAAACAAACTTTTTCCACATAGCAGATTATATTTCTTCAGAGTTGATAGTACAAAAGTTAGAGGAGTACCACCATATTTTACTCCAGTAGAAAATATTAAATAGTAGATACTTAATTTACACTTATAATATTGATACTCAGGAAAACAAGGAGTTGGTTCCTCAATTTATACTCGTACATCAAACTTACGTCTTTAATTTCTGAATATATACAACGTGTTACAAAATGCCCCGTAAAAAATATAATTAATTATCAAACCCAAAAATTTAGTCAACCCTAGTAAGCTGTCATGTCAGTGAACCAGATTATTTAACAGAAAGGCCCACGTACCTATTTTACCTATTTTTCCAACATTTTTTTGCAAAATGACGATGCTTTCTAACTCGGAATATTACGATATGATGTTATGCGTAGTCCATGAGGATAGCATTTAAATCGTGCTCGCGAACTGTATCGGCAACGATTTAAATTACTAATATTAATTTAAACAACCGTTTCTTTAAATTTGGCGTTTATTATGAAAAAGTAAGTGTTCGTTTAGGTTGGTTCGTTAAGTTAGGTCTTTTAAAATTTTTGTTGTTTCGCGAATTAGGTAGAAATGTAGGTACATCTGCGCAGTTTACTCTTTAATTTTACTGAAATAGGGTTTGCACATCAGTGAAAATAATAATACTTTTTTATTTTTTTGGGGTATGTTAAACAGCGTTACTGCGGTTCTTAAATATTGTTAATGGACTCTTTATAAGGCCCCATTTAACCTCCTTTCGGCTTTACGGGTATTTTTGTAACACCCTGTATAGAACACCTGATAAGTATTTTTATAAATAGATGGTGATGACACATGATTAAATATTCAATCCCATTAAATGACGGCAAATATATTAAAATATTTAGTACATTATTAATACAATAAAAAAATAATCATTTCAGAAGTTATCAGCGAATTCAAATCATATTAATGTTTATTATTTGGTTATTATATTTACATATTTATATATTACATAGCAGTAGCATAGCAGATATCCAAAATAGATACTAAACAGTAGAAAAAGCTTGAGAGACTGTAGGAAAATATAAAATACTAGCTACCCTACCTTGGTATTAACCAGTTTGGTTATAATATATGTACCAGTACTTTAACACTTTTTATTTTACCCTTAATCAAAGAAAGCCTTTTTCCTGCACCCGAACATGCCTCAACTAAGTATAATTAACACGATTATCCACGTTTATAAGCAAATAATGGCAACACAGTAGTTTATATTACCTATAAAATATTTGCATGCCATTGCACTCAAACTCTGAACATGAGATGAGCAGGGTTTCGCGTGCGCGAATAAACAATATTGAACCAGTGTAGAAAAGTATGCAAATCACTCTCACATATGCACAACCTTGTATGTAAATTTAAACTACACTAAATAGGGCTATCTCAAATCTTAGCCTGTTCAAGTCTAAGTCAAATTTGTCTGTAACAAGTCCGATTTTAATACTAACATTGTTAGCTCAAGCATGAGTTACGCTTAAATAAAGTCTTGCAGATATTTTAAAAAAGAATTTGTCTATAGGTACATATTTATAGCAAAAATAATATAGAAAAATGAAGTACATATAAATTTTTTATTTTACATTATTATGATTATATAACTTGAAATAATAATTATTTTACCAGATTTTTTTTTCAAATAAGACAATCGATAGTATCATTGAAATTGTATATATGTATAATGTACAATTAAACTATTAATTTAGTAAATACATGAAAAATTAAATAAAGCTGTGGGATTATAGATTAAATTGCTATATTGGAAATACATATAGCAAATTAAAATAATGTATCTTTTTATACAGAATATAAATGTAACAAGACAGGTTATCTTTTTAATAGAGCTCACTTAACATGGCAACTACCATAATTAGTAGGTACATGTACATTATATTAATAATGTATTCTTCAGTCATATATTGATCCAAATCACTGCTATTTGGCTTTAGAATACTTTAAATGGTAATCATTTAATAAGCTTTAGTCATCCAAATCGTCAGTATAATATTCATTGCTCTGTCTGTCCTAATTTCCAAGTGATCAGATCTGAATCAGGTAGTTATTAATAAATATGTCGCCACCATTTACTACATTAATTAATTTTTAAATGTGGATATTTCTATTTATCTATCTACCTACAAAATAATATACATTTTAAGGAAATATCAATATTAATGGTTAGGTTAGTATTAATTTAATAATTGCATCCCTATTTAATAATTTATAGATGAATATTGGGTCTTTCATAAATTTATATAAATACTTTTTTTTATTTAGTTTTATGGTGACAGGTATGGCAACAAACAACAAAACGTTTCGGTGTTTCTTTACACTGCAGTTTTAGGAAGTTTATAAACCTACTGAAGGGAAAGTTAATTATATTTTTGTGCAAGTTTTATAAACAATCCTTTATTAAATGTAAATTAAGAACGCTATTTACATGCACAGTCAAATGCATATCAATAAAAAAACTGATTAGCTCATAATAACAATGGTAGGTAATTATATTATAATGACGGATCTATGACGCTTTCGACAGTCAAACATTGGATGCCGAACGCGAGAAGACCATCACTGTTCTGCTATTACATATTAGAAGTAGGTTATACTTTGAAAAAGTAGTCGCGAATGCCTTAAAATCATAATATTATTGGTAATTATATCTCCATAAAGAATTATTTCTTTTTTAATGTTGACAGTAAGTAATTGAATTTATGCGATATGCACATATTGCACATCGCCAAAATTTTTAACTTAAACAATTTGAATGACATAGAAAAAGTCAAGATATTCATGAATTACATAACAATATACAGCTGTTATAGATATACATTCTGGTAGAAAATCGAAATAAATTGATATGATGATTAAAAAAGTTACTATATCATAGACATAGAATTCGATAATAATATCTAAACATTCTCGTAGATATGAAAAATTAGACCACCCTGTATATCTAGAACAACATACAGGACATAGCAAGTGGACTTCATCTTACATAGGTACTCTTAGTATCAAGTGTCAAAGTGGTAGTTTATGCAGAAACATTCCATTTATCTCAATTACAATCATTACTAAATATTTTAGTACAATTGTTTAAAAACTTGCTAAGTTTGAGTTCTTGACAATACAAAATTATTATTATGGCAATCAGTTTTCTAACAATGTTTTTAATTAGGGTTTAATAATCTGTGGTATTACTTTGTGCAATCTTTGTGGGATGGAGTGTCTCTGCATGGCTGGCATGGGTCATACACACTTGTAAATGGGTCTCTAGTTTGATATCATATGTGGGGAGATCCTGTGCAGAGTCTGAGACAAGCATAAAACCTTACTTACTTCCAGGGTTTGAATCTAGATTCAGATATGCGAGGTGGACTGATACTTTTGGACTCTTGACCTTGGATCTGCACTTCGTGTCGATATAGGAAAGGAATCGTTCGAAGCTTCTAGATGTTGCGTGATGCCACGACCTTCGGACGCCGGTCTACAGAAGCGTACACTTGTACTTACGGCGGTCGCCCAGCGTCTTCCCCCGCCGGTACTTCTTGCCGCGACTCTCTTTGTCCTTGCGGATCTCGCGGACGAGCGTGTAGAACGCATCGTCGACGCCCATGCGGGTTTTTGCTGACGTTTCGACGAATGGAACGCCATAACTTCGCGCTACCTGAAATTGAAATGTTTTAACCGTCAGCGGCTACTGAAATGTTTTTTTTTTATAAATACATAATAAAAATAAGAAATGATTTTTTTTACAAATAAATATTTCTGAAAAATAAGAAATGATTTTTTTATAAGAAAAAATATTTTGAATTTACAGCAAAAAAAAATCCAATAAAAAATTCATAAATTGCATTATTTATCACAGTTATAAAATGATGGGTAATGTAATGTTTATAATATCAGCAAGATAAGTGCAGAATCATAATGATCTCTGTGTCTGTTGTGAGTCATCAAGGGTGGTATGGTATGAGCCAATAGCTTAATTTAAATGTGGCAGGATTACATTTGGACAGTGAAATTTAAAAAAATGAGAGGTAGAGGAGATAGTAATTTAAGATTTTAATGTCCTTATGAATATTTTTACGATGACAATACATTATGGCACACAAAGCTAATCCCTTCCACCTCTTTTTAACTTTTACCAACATTAATTTATAAAGCAACATTATGACATTTTCAAATATATATATATTTTGTTTGTGATAGAACTTGTAAATGTTTTTTTTTAAATCCATGACACTAGGTAATATGAACAACACATTTAGAAATCAATCAATAAAACATTTGATTTACAATAATATTTTTTATTTGCAGGGTTTAAAAAAACATTGTTGTTGTTGAGTTTATTTTGGTTTAAAACATTTTATATGGTACCTACCTACATAAAATATTTCTATAGACCTAAAATAAAAATCACTTTTAAAATATGTACTTTCTGTCTGTTTCATTTTCGTTGTTTGGATCTCATCATGATCCCTTGCTCCATTCATTGATTGTTTAAGATGCTTAAAAAAACAAATAACATTACCCCAACCATAAATATATTATGTATTTTAAGTAAGCAAGTCGAGTAGTTAGTGCCTGACAATACAATATAGGTTTTTTAATAGGCAAATTGAATAATTAGTGCTAGACAATTAGTGCCCTTTCAATATAGTGGTTAACCATTGACTTCTTCAGGTCATCCTGGTTCATCCAGTCCACCTGGGCCAAAGGGCACAGGACTGGAAGAAGTGGCAATGATTAAGGGAGACGTATGTACCTCCACTTTTGGCTACTGAACGAGCACACTGTCAGTTGCTGTTAAATGTTCTGGATTAATAGAGCTGCAGCAAGAAGCTTCAGCGTGGCTCTACCACACTCCACCACAAAAAAACACTAGAGACTATCTAATTACTACGACTATATAATTATTTATTTGCAGCTTACTATTTACTGAAATTTTTAGAAAATAACAGTATTTCCTGTAAAAGTAAAATAACATATAAGGACATACCTCGGTGTAATGATAATAATATGACAGTGGATAACCAAGTTTCTTCTGGGTTTGTCATGTGAGGCCTGTCAACTGCACTGGCCGTGGCAAACTTTGGCTTGACTTTTGTGACTGAGATAAAACCCAATATCAGTGGTAGCCAAAAGTGAGTTGTGATGATCTTAAGACTGTCGTGAAAGTATAATTAAGGACTTTTATATCTTTTGGGATTGGGAAACCAATCTCAGGAGTCTGGAGTTACAGAATTTGACTTGACAAGCTTATGACCAGATTTCAGATATCCCAGAATTTTTCAATTAACAAATAGTTACCTTTTAGAAATAATTGAACCAAATTCACTGTCAGCTAGTGTTTTCTGGGACCATTGCACTCACACCATAGAAAAAATTTGAGACTGTATCAGGACTTTCCTATGAATATTAAAAGGTCTCAGGTCTCTTAAGATAGGTTAGACTTCCATGTAGTTTTGAATGGGACAAATATACAATAGGTATTTAAAAAAAAATTTATACATAATTATTTTAGTTTCTTTTTACTCCTCCAAATTATTTTGACTGTAATATTTGATAAAAATACACAGTTGACGATTATAGTATAATTATGTCTAATGTACAATTGAACATACTGCATAGTATAAAAACTATAAAGTTATTATTGTATGATAAGGACGATATGTTTACGTTACGGATTACGATTATTAGGATTTGTATACAAATAGAGCATTTGTATGTAAATAAATTATTAGTGATTTAATCTTAGACAATTGACATTTGTTACCTTTGTATATCATCTGTGTGTGATTCATAATGTTCTGTTAACCTAAGAATGGCTAATATGAGAAAATAATGAATGAAATGGTTTTTGATGGCAGTTAATACAAACCTCTCTCGCCTGCGTCATGTCCACGGCCCAGGCCTGCAGGTCGCACTTGTTGCCCACCAGCACCATTGGCACTTCCTCCGCGTCCTTCACCCGCTTGATTTGCTCTCTATAAGAGCCTATGTCCTCGAAACTTTTCGCACTATTCACAGCAAACACCAGCAGAAATCCCTCCCCCGTCCGCATATACTGGTCCCTCATGGCCGAATACTCTTCTTGACCCGCCGTATCCAAAATATCAAGCAAACAAGTCTCTCCGTCGATTACCACTTGCTTACGATACGAGTCCTCTATCGTCGGGTCGTACTCGTCCACGAAGTGATTCTGGATAAGCTGGATGGTCAACGCTGACTTCCCCACGCCGCCAGCGCCCACCACCACCAACTTGTACTCCGTCATCTTGCGAGATAGTAGAAATATTTTTCGTTCGTAACACCAAACGTCACTTGCACAGAAAACGCCCCACTGCGATCCGCCACACCTCTGGTATTACTCACATCGGCATGGCTGTCGCGACGCTGCTATGTGTCTTATTGCACTTACTGTATCCGTAAAACGGCTAATTAATGTATTATTAGAGGCAAATGCAATAAATAACAATGAGGCAGTTCACTCACCCTACAACTGTCACAGATTAAACAGATATTGTTTACACGTGACATTACAGATAACGATATCGATTATAGGTGACATTAGAAAGCTCGGATTTCTCATATTCTGTGGTAAATTTTTTGGATCACATGAAAAAAGGATTTCATCAATAAAATATAAACTCAAACTTTATTGAGGTGTTTTTTTTTTACAAAAGCTCATCCACAAAAGAGGAAGATTGATGATGATGCAACGGGGTATCTTCACCATCAGAAATTTTACTACAGTAGCACTTTAATAGCATAAAACTACTTAAATTTCGAAATTTAAACGAATTCAATTTTACATTTATTGGCAAGTCTTGAATTCTATTGAATCAGTATTTTATAATGGACCAAAAAAGGTTCTATAGAACATAATTACGTTGTTGCTTTTATTATAGAATTTTATTCGGTTTGTAATGCATGCGTTTGTTAGTGTGCAGAAACTGGACATTATGGGAAATGCCCTTCGATCAATAATGTACGAAATGCCAAACGGTATATCCGAATCCGACAACTCTGAGAAATTCCGCTGTTATGTGTCCCACTCCATAATAATTTGTATTTCCCATTAGTATATACTTTAATCTATGTTTCCCATCTCCGATCTGTTATGTTTAATTTCATAATTCTTGGTCATTTCTTTTTGGTGTTTAGCAAAAACCTTTATCATGTATTCATTCCATACCTATAACATTTTTGCTTTCAATTGTTTCGTGACTGACAAGTCATTGATTAAATAAACAAATATTTCTAGTGTGAACTGTCGACCAAAGTTTTAAACATCAACTAGAAATATATCTTTGGCTACACATAAGTATTATTTCGCACGAGACGATATTTTATTTTTATTAGATATTTTACGCAATGTCGGCCACAAATGAAATAGACGATGAAGAAGTTGAGCCGGAAAGAATGGAAGAAGCTGGAATACTGGAAGCTGATGTTGGAGCCAGATTGTAAGCAGATACGCATATCTAGCAGTGTTATGATCAACGTTTTCAATTATAAATATTTCATAACGATGGTTAGGATCAAGACATTAAAGTTATGATCACGGCCATTCTAGACGTACGTACTTAGTATAGTTTAAGCATATTGTGGAGAAATTAGGTATCTCCTTCTCGGCGGGCGAGGCAATAGCGAATACTGTGTAGTTGCTCGTGTCTTGTTGATAGGCGACAGGGTCCGCTTATGATCGGGCTAGCATGCCCGTACCTACAACCATAGCCGGACTAGCTCCTAGACTACTACTTCTTAGCACTCAATGCTATCAATATTCTGTGTAGACTGTACCTTTGTACACCTCTTTCTTTATAATTGCTTTTTGTACTACCTATTCTCCTGAAAAATAAATAAAAAAATAAAAATACTGTGCGCGCGTTTGCTATTCGCACAATACTGCACGGATCAGACTGCGAGTGAGCGGCTGCAACAACCTAAGGATAATTTAGCAGTTATAGCAATTTCTCGCCATCTTAGTGTTAATTAAACTTATTTTATTTATAGAATCTTGCACTTATAACTCTTAGATCAAAGCGTACTAACTTCGTCCTACTCTATTAATCAGGAAATCCTTTCAAGTGCATCGAATAATTCCGGCTTATAATTTGCCTGAGTGTTTTCATTTCATTCTACTCGTAGCATTCAAAATTTCATTTAAGTACCTAACGAAAAAGAAAATATTGTTAACCCACCTGGTGGATACTATTTATTTTGTTATGAGCAACCCAGTGCCCACAGCTGGGCACCAGTCATTCCGTTGTCCTAGTAGCGTTGTAGCGATTTTGTGGCTTTTGTCTACCTGGGTTCTTTTCAAGTAATTTGGACGCTCTCGAAGTCGAACCCGAAACCCATAAGTCGATATGGTTCCGGGTACGATTCCGGGATGGAAATCGGCTGCGGCAGATACAATAAATGTGGAATGATCACAGAATATTATACACCTAAACGAGGGAATGATCAACAATTTAAATTTGGACGAGGAATTCTGACCCGATTTATTGAATTGATAACCTTTATTTAATAATTTGATATTGTCGCATTGGCAAGGTTTTCTCAAGGGCGTCTACATTAATAATTGAATTAATTAATTAATTGGGTAGGTACCTAGGCATTGTATTTGTAACCACGTAGTAACAGGGATTGTAGGATTTGTAGGTTTAAGTTAGTAGTTGTGCCAACAGAATGTTAAACTACTGATATAAGATTTTAAACTAATATCGTCTCGCAAAATAAACATTTTGTACTTTACGGGTACTCACTGAACCACTTGATTGAATTACATCTCCCGTTTAGTTCGTGAAGCGATTGAGATAAAATAATATCCCATGAACTTTAACAGAGAGGATGGCTTCAAGCTATAAGAAGCATAGAATACAGAGGTCGAATTATGTAAACCTGCGAAATGTACAAGCAGCGAATATATCTGCCCCATAGAGTAGCGTCCATAGCAAAATGGCTCGTGTCGATTCAATGTGATCGAAAGAGTTAAGCAACGATGGGCGCTGTCGGTTCGTGGATGGGTGACCATTTGTGGCAAAATTTCATGGACGCTACCGTGCTTCGGAGGGCACGTTAAGCCGTCGGTTCCGGTTGTTTTCAATGGTGGAAACGATCGTTAAGCTTTGTCGGGTGGCTTGAGAACATTCGACACTGGGTTGGCCACTAACCCATCCACCAATCCGCATTGGAGCAGCGTGGTGGAGTATGCTCAAGACCTCCCGCAGCTGTAACTGTGGTGGAGACCCGTGCCCAACAGTGGGACGTCTATGGGTCGCAGCGATATCTGCCCTGGCCGTAATTCGTTTGTCTTATTTTACCTATGATTGCAGCGACCAACAGCTAGCGAATATTGACCCCAAGCTGAAGGTCGACATGGACCCGCTGGCGCACCGCGACCTGCGGCCGGAGATGATGTTCATCCGGGAGGAGCTCCGGCAGGCCAAGCTGCAGACTCTGGCCGTGAGTCTGTCGTGTTGTGTTGTACTCTACACTATAGCGACCAGGGGCTGGCGGCATTGACCCCGAGCTGACGATGACAGGGACCCGCTGGCGCACCGCGACCTGCGGCCGGAGATGATGTTCATCCGGGAGGAGCTCCGGCAGGCCAAGCTGCAGACTCTGGCCGTGAGTCTGTCGTGTTGTGTTGTACTCTACACTATAGCGACCAGGGGCTGGCGGCATTGACCCCGAGCTGACGATGACAGGGACCCGCTGGCGCACCGCGACCTGCGGCCGGAGATGATGTTCATCCGGGAGGAGCTCCGGCAGGCCAAGCTGCAGACTCTGGCCGTGAGTCTGTCGTGTTGTGTTGTACTCTACACTATAGCGACCAGGGGCTGGCGGCATTGATCCCGAGCTGACGATGACAGGGACCCGCTGGCGCACCGCGACCTGCGGCCGGAGATGATGTTCATCCGGGAGGAGCTCCGGCAGGCCAAGCTGCAGACTCTGGCCGTGAGTCTGTCGTGTTGTGTTGTACTCTACATTACAGCGACCAGCGGCTGGCGAGCATTGACCCCGAGCTGACGATGACATGGACCCGCTGGCGCACCGCGACCTGCGGCCGGAGATGATGTTCATCCGGGAGGAGCTCCGGCAGGCCAAGCTGCAGACTCTGGCCGTGAGACTGTCGTGTTGTGTTGTACGCTACATTACAGCGACCAGCGGCTGGCGAGCATTGACCCCGAGCTGACGATGACATGGACCCGCTGGCGCACCGCGACCTGCGCCCGGAAATTTCAAAGATCAACTGTTGGACCAACTGTTGGATTAACTGTTGGGCCAAGTGTTGGACCACTGAAAATCTGTCAAATTGTCATGTGGCCCACTGCATTGCTATGTGTCCGCTTTATAGTATACCTACTCATTTGTTCTTTCTCATTTGTTTTTATAGTCGTTTTTATTTTTATTTTTAGAGTTCAACCAGATTTTTGAGCCTACTTTTTCTTAAGTTTTTTTTAAATGTTTTTTTTTCTTTCGAAATCTGTTTCAGGTTCGGCGGGCTGCATTGAAACAGCTGTTGATGAAGGACTTCATACAAGAGGATTGCGAGCTGAAGAACTTTGGCCTTTCATACGCGCCGCCCGACCCGTAGACTGTTTTTTATTTACAAATAAAATATAATATTTACTTTCTGAGAATTGAAATATAGTAAGTATTTGCAATCATTTCGATTTATTTGTCTTCCATTCGAGATCGTAATGTGATAAGGAAGAAAGTAAACCAAACTGTGTATTTATCTACTTAAATATGTACAATAAAGTTCTCTTGAAGCGTCTTTTGGTAGTAGCGTCCATAGCCCAATGGCGTCGATTCGATGTGATCGTGAAAGAGTTAAGCAACGACGGGCGCGGTCGGATTGTGGGTGACCGGATTGTGAGTGGCAATATTTCTTGGGAGCAACCGTGCTTCGGAGGGTACGTTAAGCCGTCGGTCACACGTCGACACATTCTTAGAACCACAGAGTACATTTTACATCTTAGAACACCATCCACTGCCAACCATAACTGTGACACATCTCAAATACAGACTGAATGGACTCTTGTTCAAAGCTGGTCACTAGAGCGTTACCGTTACTAACCTTAAAGAAGGGTAGTTGCGTCGCCCCTAGAAAATTGGGCCGCTATAGCAGTCCTAGGATTAAAAAAGTTCTGATTAATGTGAAAAGAGGACGTAAAGAGAACAAGCCTTGTTTGTCCATGCATATTGTGAAAAACAATCTTTCGGGTTAACATATAATCGTATACCTACGTAGAAAAGGAAGGTTTCCCAGAGTTTCACTGGGTAGAGTTTGTCCAGTAATGTTTATGAGGAGAATAGGTAATAACAATATACCAAGCTGCCGCAATGTCTAATTCCACTCGAGTATCCATGTTATAAATCTTGAATTTATGAAAATGACTACCGAGAAACAGCCAAAATGTTCAGTTTATGCCTTGTTGTTTTTTTTATAAATTTAAAATATCTTTGCCTTCGCCTGCAATAACCGGCAATCTTGCAATGGCGCCAACAAACAACTGAGTAAATGAGAGCAGGCCAAATTTTATAACATATATTTTGCGCATGCTCTACTTATTTGAGCGGAATGCAGTTTTTAGAAATAAAAATGAGCACTCCGTATTAACTACTCTACTCGTATTAACGCCGCCGCCGCGTCGGCGTGGTACCTATCTATCATTCAGCATGATGACGATGCACTTTTTTTTTGTTATTATTTGCAAGCTATTTATGTGGATTCTGAAGAGGAAATTAGGTTCATAGTTGAAGTTACTGGCTTACTCACGTCTGATTTAAGTCGAGAATAGTCTAGTCTAGGCTCTAATGGCTACAAAGAATGAACACATCAACAAAGTTCAAGGATTTTATAAATGGCATGATCAAAGTCTAAAGTTTATTTCTTTCGTAAGACATTGTGCTCCATGCTCGTGCGTGACCACTAAATATTGTATTTTTTTCGGTTTGTTTGAAAATGTGTTTTCTCGGTAGTACATAACACATAATATGTAGTACAATCGGTAGCACAGAATACATAATCGTCGGTAGGTAAACATTGCGAATAAGCGGTAGATAAGTTATGACGCTTGTAAACATTATAATGAAAAGTATTATGTAATTTAGATTCTAATTGGTTTTTCCATAACATACCAAGTGTAATAAGACAATTGTCATTAATATTTGTAACCGATGTTTTGGTTTGGATAAGTTAAATGAATCATAGACAGTAAGAGGCGACTAAAAGGGGGTTTCGGGGTTACGGGCGGCTAGAGTGGGAGCTCAAACCGCCCACCCAGTAGCCCCGAGCAGGACGACGGTATGTGTGGCCGCATACCGTCGTAACAAGGGCAGATCAGGGATGGGGCAGCACCTCCCAAGCAGAGCCCAAAAATCAAGGGCACCGCGCTAAGAGGACTCCGGTTGCGTTCCATTGGAGATCCCGGAGTCCTCCACATAGCGCCGAGGAAGGCCACCGGGGGGGTTTTAGTGCGGTAAAAATCCCACATAACCCGGTGTTGCTCCCACGGCACCGGGTACCTTTTGAAGGTTTCCCCCTCGACAACAAAAAAAAAAAAAAAGGTAATTTAGAATCCAATTGACATAAAATACCAAATGTAATAACATAATTATTGTCATGTACTTATTATCGATGGTCGGTAGCTTTAATAGTTTAATAGGTACCCAGTTTTTAAAGGTTTAAAAACATTTTGCCTTTATTTTCTCACTCCGTAATTTTGAAGGACGTTTTAGGCACTTAAGTCTTTATACATAGCTTAAAAGATGAAGCGACGTTTAAGATTTGCGTCGCTGCTTAGCGAGGTTTGAGGATTTTACTTGAAAATGGCATAAAGTTAAAACTATTGTCATAATAAAAAAAAAGGTTTGAGCATGGTTTTTAATATTCAGTAAAGAAAGTTAAGGTAGAATCATAGTCTCTATCCTGCCAGAGAAGAAACCGTAGAACACAAGTTAAAAAAAACAGACCCACGACTCTTTCAATGTCCCACAGTTGGGCACAGTTCTCTGCTCGAAATGGGAAGGGTTAGGCCATAGTCCAACACACTGGCCAACTGCGGATTGGCAGAGTATACGTCATCAAGCACATTAAGAAAAATTCTCAGGCATTTAGTTTTTTATTTCCAATTACATTGCCTACATACTGTTCGCTAGTATTTTATACACAGGATTTTTTTCTCATGGACTTTTCCTGTATTAAACACAGGCTATTTATAAATATCTTATTTATTTATTTTCAATTATGACATTATTTAAATAATGCGGTTTTGTGTTCAATCTGTTAGGCTCAATATTGGTCCAATGATATGTGAGGCGGGGTATTGTTTATTGTTATTGGCATCATGTGTGAACAGGAAAATATTTAATTTTGCACCTCGCTCGTCCGGTTCTCAGTTACACTTGACATCTTAACGCGAGAAGTTGTTGGTTATCTATCACTATCAGATATCACTTATGTACTCGTAGGTACTGTTTGTTATTGTTATATTATATCAAATCGATATACTGTTAAGTGTGTTGTTGTGTTGTATGGTAATTCATATGTGGCTGGTACACCCAATTATTTATTGGTGAGTGAAGTTTTCTTTTGAGTGAGGAATCTTTATATGAAAAATGGTAAGTAATCACTCTACGCTACGCCGGACCGGGAGATTTGCCGGGCCAACCCGCCAACCACCCATGGCCCTACCAACCTTGCGGTTACATGGGCCGAAACGTGGGAGGGCGCACCAGTAAGACAGCATTTGGCTGTAAAGTCCGGTGCGCCTTCTTTTCTCCCTACAAATTATACTGGTCCCTGTCTACTCCCCCGTCTTGGGGACTAACGCCACAGAACGGCTGACTCGGCGCTCCTCCCGCAGCATCTGGCTTGCCTTTACTCCCGTCCCCGCCTATCCTTGTGCCACCTCCTGGCGAAGTCCCGCAGCCTGCGGAAGTTCGCTTAGTTAGATTTGCCGGGCCAGTAAAACTGCCGAAGCTTCACATTGTGCCGGATCCGGCGAAAATACCGTGCCCGGCATTTTTACTGAGCGTTTTAGTGCTATGTGCCGGTAAAACCGAACAGCAGTAATGCGTAATAATGAACGAGTTTGCGCCGGTTTCTCCTTCGAAAATTATTCCTTCATCATTATTCGAAAATCCCCTTAAAATAGTATGTAAGTATCCAATGTTTTCTTTTTACTTCCTTTCTTTTTCTTTTCTTTTTACGCCTTCGATAACACCAAATCACAACAATTTCATCGTCCACTGCGCGCACAGGTCCAAATTCAACTGAGGTGAGTAATTGATTGTTAGCGGTAACCCAGCCATAGGGGTCACTGTTGACAGGAGTCTCTAAATCTGTCTCAGCTTTAACCACCTTTTAACAGTGAGGTTTAATGGGGGCTATTGGTCATCCCAGAGTCGAATTTCGAATATTTTCAAGCCACATAAGGCAATTTTTTTTTACAATTTAATAAATAAATAAATACCATGCAAATTCACACACGGCCATCTGACCCCAAATTAGGCGCGAACCTGTACTATATACATTCATAGATATTTAAATACATACTTAAATAGATAATATTGACATCCAGACACAGAACAAACACAAGTGTTCGTCATACGAATATTTGTCCCCTGAGTGGGATTCGAACCCACGATCCCTGGCGCAACAGGTAGGGTCACTACCGATTGCGCCAACGGGCCCGTCGTTTAATACAATGCGATTTGAATACGATTGAGCACGGACGTACCCATGAAACTTTGCCTAAGCGGTCTCCCATCCATATAACGACCACGCCCGACGTTGCTTAACTCGGTCGATCACATACGAGATACGATTACGAACCAGTTGATGTGCTTTAAATCATCGTTTATCTTACTACGATTTCGTGTGTTTCAATTGTATGTGTACGCATGCATGAAAGATGCTTTCAGCTGAATATCGTGAAGTAAAAGATTAAGTATATCTTCTTTTATGTTTATCTATATATAATCCACAAGTGGGTTAAATTAACCCTGTTCGTGGCTATACGCATCTCCAGCCACAACTAGTAATACCAGCTTCGCAAACATATTTTTTTTCGTTCAGAGTTTTAACTGATCTGTCGACCTGCAGTAGATACGAATTATATTTACCTACCCAATTATTCGCTTGTCACAATCACGAGGTTTGGACAAATAAATAATTCTTGGGACGAAAAATGTGTTTCTTGCTTCGACCGTGAACTGTGTTTCTTTGGCCGTGAACTGACGTATGTATGAGAGCGCTTCTTTTCAAAATAAGGAATATTCCTTTTATATTGTGGTTCGTATTTTAGTTTGTTTGTACTGGACGCCCGCAGCTTCGCTCGCGTGGAATTAGACATAAATTAGACATAACAATAGTTTCGTTTACACCTAGTAATATTATATAGTCTATGTCACCACACATTGAAGATGCAGCTTTCTGGTGAAAGAATTTTTGAAATCGGTCCAGTAATTTTTGTGTGAAAACATTACAAACAAATCTTTCCTCTTTATAATATTAGTATAGATGGAACCTGTCTCCTTGACAAGTAAGGAATGTTATGTATAACTCCATGTATGATTTAATTACGTAATTTGTAAAGGTGACAGGCTATCATCGCGCCTGGCCTTGGGCCCGACTTAAGACCGAGAGACTCCCGAATCTAATTTGTACCGCAGACACGAACTCCTGATTTATAAAAGGCTCTCTACTCAACTGGGTGAAACAAAACTCGCTATATTATATCTATATATATAAAAGGAGAAGGTGACTGACTGACTGACTGACTGACTGACTGAATGACTGACTGACTGACTGACATATCAACGCAGGGCCTAAACTATAAGGGCTAGAAACTTGAAATTTTGCACAGGGGTTCCTTTTATAACGTAGGGGAGCACTAAGAAAGGATTTTTGAAAATTCACCCCCTAAGGGGGTAAAACGGGGGTGCAAAGTTAGTATGAAACTTTGCCATTTTTGAAGTCCACGCGAGCGAAGCTGCGGGCGTCCACTATTAAGTATAAACTAGTGGCCGCCCGCAGCTTCGCTCGCGTGGAATTAAACATAACAATAGTTTCGAGTAGTTGGTCCTTACTCTATGTTAATATTATATAGCCTATGTCACTCAGTGAAGATGCAGCTTTCTAATGGTGAAAGAATTTTTAAAATCGGTATCGGTATCCAGTAGTATTTGTGTGAAAACATTACAAACATTTATGTTTCCTCTTCATAATATTAGTATAGAAGTATAGATAAAGCGTAAAATAAATAAATAAAAATAAATATCAACGCAATGCAAGTGTTAACGCTGGTGTCGGTGTAAAATCTCAATTTTTACGGGAACAGAATTAAACCACCACACAGATCAACGCAAGGTACATCGCGGTCAAGCGCAATCAATGCCAAACAAACTTTGCTATGGTGTATGTACAGGCGCTTGATTATTTGATACAAATTTTTGTAAAAATTACTTAATCATCATCATCATCACAACCCTTTCTTTGTCCCACTGTTGGGCACGGGTCTCCTCTCAGAATGAGAGGGATTAGGCCTTAGTCTACCACGCTGGCCAAGTGCGGATTGGCAGACTTCACATGCCTTGGAGAACATTATGATGAACACTCAGGCATGAGGTTTCCTCACGATGTGTCCTTCACCGTTATAGCAAGTGACATTTAATTTCTTAAATCGCACATAACTTAGAAAAGTCATTGGTGGGTGCCGCTGGGGTTTGAACCCGGACCGCTCGAGTGAGAGGCGAGTTCGATAGCCACTGGGCTGTCTAAAATGACTTAATATTAACATTAAAATAATAACAAAATTATTCTTAACAGCAAGGATCATTAATGATCCTGAACCTTAAACATTACGCTCTCTACATAGTGATATGACGACTCAATCAATCATTGCATTACATGGGAACCTACGCGAGACTAATTACTAATGGTAATTGCTACTGAAGCTGGCTGCTCGGTGGCGCTGATTGGATAATAGTTATTTCGTAATCACTAATCAGTAACTATAGAAATTATACTATGGTAATTGTAGTGTATGTGGGTCCGGGCAGCGGCCGGACAGGCACGCGCTAGCTGTGAGCAAGTTCGGACGTGCGTGGTACGCATTACCTACTCCACCTATCAAGTGTTCAAAGGCGTGTTTTATTGACCCAACAGTCACTATAAACCCCACAGTAATGTAGCGTCCATAGCCCAATTGCACGCGTCGATTCAATGTGATCGAAAGAGTTAAGTAACGAAGGGCGCGGTTGGTTTGTGGATTGGTGGCCGCTAGTGGCAAAATTTCATGGACTCTACCGTGCTTCGAAAGACACGTAAAGCCGTCCGTCCCGGTTGTTTTCAATGCTGGAAACAGTCGTTAAGCCTTGTCGGGTGGTTTGAGAACATTCGGCACTGGGTTGGCCACGAACCCCTCCACCAATCCGGATTAGAGCAGTGTGGTGGAGTATGCTCTACCTCCCGCAGCTGTGTGCGGGGGAGACCCGTGTCCAGCAATGGGACGTCTATGGGTCGCAGCAAATGTAGGCTCGCGTTAAACGTGATCGACCGAGTTAAGCAAAGTCAGGCGCGGTCGGTATCTATGTCGATGGATGACTGCTAGTCTCAAAATTTTATGAGAGCTTACGTGCGTACGTTAAGCCATCTGTCGGTTGTGGACACTGGATTGGTAACTAACCCCTCCACAAAGACACCGCGTTTGCTTTCGACCAATCAAATTTAGATAGCGATTGGTTTGGGCTGTCAGTAAGTTAAGTGATAACCCTGCTGCACGAGGTACGACTGAATGCAAGTTTGACCAGGGTTCCGGGTTCACAGTTTCTAAGGTCTACTTGTAATAAAAAAACTAGATATTTGTGCAAAAAGTAAAACCAACAAACCCTTCTATAACCAACATACTTAAATATGTTATTTATCGTTCTTACTCCGAAGAAGATACGTTAAAAAAGTGGGAGACTTTAGGTACTAACCTTATAAATGTCAAAGCAACAACATCGTATGGAAAAACTAAAAAACGCGCTTTTGTATATAACCCAACTAAAATGTAGATTTAAAAAAAAAGATTTTTAAATTATTGCATTGCCATCAGTCCCTGATAAGGGTGCAAAGTTTCAAATGGATCCGACGTTTTGAAGTGGGTTAAAATCACTTTCAAAGATTCCGTTACATACGCCTATATACAATAATATAACCTACACATCAAGATAATAAAAGCGTGTTAAAAAATAAGTTTAACTGTTTGTTAAAATCCGTTGTTTTTTTTACCGATTAATCCCCTGCGGTGGGCACCCAATTACGTCCTTTGTGGAATAAAGCTAACCCATTAAAAAGGTCTGTTAAGCCCTATAGATAATATTATTATAGTGAATGGTAGCTGTTCTATTTGAAATTTAAATACGCTACCAAAGTCAAACGACTAACCACATTTCCTTCAAGTTTTCTTTAATTTTTTATTTAGGCTTTTTAACGCCGATTTTTTTTATATTATTTCTTGCATTTTATGATTTTAATATTTCCGAATATACGACTTACGACTAACGACGTTTTTTATACAAACAATATACAATATAACAAATATATCGAGTAATTTTTTTGCGTTTTTTATGATTTCAATATCTTCAAAAGTTCAAATTTAAGCGTGGTGGAATGATCTCAACCTCCCGCAGCTGCATCTGTGGGGGAGACCCGTGCCCAGCAGTGGGACGTCTATGGGTCGCAGTGTAGGGCAACAACTAATGGGTTTTTCTAACTTAATGTGCCCGGTAGCCCATAGAAGTCTGGGTTCGTGCTCGGTGTATGGCAATAGGCTATTGGACTTAAACATAACTTGTGAAAAGTGGGTGTACTACACAACTCTATCTACCCTTTAGAGGAAATCGCTTCGCTTCGCTGCAAGCCATAGACGTCCCACTGCTGGGCACGGGTCTCCCTCACAAACACTGCTGCGGGGGGTCTAGACCATACTCCACCACGCTGCTCCAATGCGGATTGGTGGAGGGGTTAGTGGCGAACCCAGTGTCGAATGTTCTCAAGCCACCCGAAGGTCTTCGACAAGGCTTAACGACTGTTTCCACCATTGAAAATAACCGAGACCGATGGCTTTACGTGCCCTCCGAAGCACGGTAGCGTCCATGAAATTTTGCCACTAGCGGTCACCCATCCACAAACCGACCGCGCCCGTCGTTGCTTAAGTCTTTCGATCACATTGAATCGATGCGAGCCATTGGGCTATGGACGCTACTTAAAGACGCTTCTTAGAGACGCTGCTTAGAGGAAATACAGGCTTGATATTATTGCCATGCAAATAAATTCTTATTGGGATAATTGGATAAGTATCACAAACCTCAATATTTCCGTACGTAATTGCAGATATTTCTTGAGTGGAGCGAAGATGTGGCAATTGGCGCTACTGGCGGTTGTCCTGGTGGGGGCGTTGACCTACCTGGCGGCGAGGAGGCCCCACCCGCTGGACCAGCTGCCCGGGCCTCCGCGGGTGCCGATCTTCGGGAGCTCCTTCATCTTCTTTGGCCTGTCAAATCGTAAGAATATGTTTTACTCAATTCAGATTCAGATTCATTTATTTTTCATTATGGTATTTTGTATAGAAAGAAAGAAGAAAGAAAGAAAGAAATCTTTATTCACACACACATGGACACAGACATACAGAATTAAAAAAATTAATAAACTCATACACAAAATAAAAGCAAAATAAGCATATTAAAGGCGAAAAAAAAAGAAACAAAAACAAATTAACAATAAACAAGGTAAACAAAATAAACAGTTGAAAAGTTTCTTATAACTAACATCTGTGCCGCAGTTGTGTGAAAAGGCGGTGGCGCTTCGACTCATAAAATGAATCGAAGCATATGCTGAGTGGTGACCTTATTATCCTCCAGAGGTTTATAACTACAAATTAATATTTAATCTGCGGTTATGGCACCTATGCAAATGTAAGTAATTTAATAAAAGGAAAAGTAATGATTAAGGTAAACGAAACATTAGGAATTTAATTAGGAATGTTTAAATAGGACGGAAACACAAACTGAAAGTTTTGTGAAATTGTTATTATTATGTTAATTAATATTTTTTGGGATTTCCTTATATTTTGTTTTTACTTAGAATAATATACTAATAATAGAATAATATATGTATATATAATAAACATCTCTTTTTAAGTTCAATGATTGTTCACACCGGGCCATCGAGTCTAAACTATTACCTATATCTAAAATCTAACTCTATACTGTATCTGACACAAAAAATGCCTTCTCCAATGACCTCCACTTGTCTCTATCCTACTCTACTACTAGCGCTATGCGCCCACGTTGTCCCAAATAAATAAATAAGAGCTTTAAAACCCCGAGAATTCAGGACAGATCTTGAGGTAATGGTTACCCTAAACAGCGCCGTCACTGGCGGCGGGATCAGCAAAATTGATACGTTGTTGTAAAGATTTGGCACGTAATCATGTCTTAAGGTGGTTGTGAAAATCTCTCACGTATTTGTTAAATATAAAGCGTGTTGTATTTCAAATTATCCTTGGGATTAACCAACCACGGATTTATAAAGTTAATTAAATCGGTTCAGTCGTTTTGGCGTGATAGCGAGACAGACAGACGTACAGAGTTACTTTCGTATTTATAATATTACTACTTATGAAAGTATGGATATGGAAGTATGGATAAATTAATTGTTGCTTTATAAAGGTATATCAGTTTAGATTAGCATTATCTCTTTTTTTTTAAGTTTGTAGTTATCTAGACTTTCGCTAAGCGTGTCCAATCACCTCATGGCGAAATAAATTATTTGACTGACGTTGTTTTAATCTGCGTCTGTTTCTCTGGTCCAGGTGAGGTGTTCGAGGCGCTGACAGAACTCCCCAAGAAGTACGGCTACCGATACGCGATCAACGCGTTCGGCCGGTACATCCTGCAGGTGTACAACGTTGAAGATGTGGAGGTAAACAAACACTTAAAAGAATTCCATTCAATACATTCTACAAAGTATGTTTCATTACGAGTGCGGAACTCTCCAGTGGAGTACTCTCCAGTCCTTCTCAGTTAAGAGAAGAGCCTGCAGTGGCCCGCTATTAGCCATTCTCCTCTATAATTGTTTTCTCCAGGCGGTGCTGTCTCACTCGCGCAACATCAAGAAAAACATGCCGTATAAGTTCCTTGAAGACTGGCTCGGCACCGGCCTGCTTCTTAGCGCAGGTAAGGCAGTGTGAATTAATCACAGTTTATTGGAAAACTAGTGGACGCCCGCAGCTTCGCTCGCGTGGAATTAGACATTCACTAATTTCAATAACGGCAAAGTTTCATACTAACTTTGCACCCCCGTTTCTTAGTGCTTTCTTAGTCAACTCCTCCAAAAACTCCTTTCTTAGTGCTCCCCTACGTTATAAAAAGAACCCCTGTGCATAATTTCAAGTTTCTAACCCTTATAGTTTAGGCCCTGCGTTGATATGTCAGTCAGTTAGTCAGTCAGTCAGTCAGTCAGTCAGTCAGCTTCTCCTTTTATATATAGAAGATATATTTTTCAACATGAAATAATAGTAATTTTTCGTATCGCTGCGACCTACAGACGTCCCACTGGCCCCACTGCTGGGCACGGGTCTCCCCCACAGATGCTGCGGGAGGTCTAGAGCATACTCCACCACGCTGCTCCAATGCGGATTGGTGGAGTTTGGAATTTTTCGTATACACTACACTTATCTCGGAATCCTTGGTTCAGTATAAATTTTATGCTGAATAAGCTAATCCATACTAATATTATGAATGCGAAAGTAACTCTATCTGTCCGTCTGTCTGTCTGTCTGTCTCGCTTTAACGCCAAAACTACTGAACCGATTCAAATGAAATTTACACACAGAGACAGTCTAGAGCCTGAGAAAGGACATAGGCTACTTTTTAATTGAAAAAAAGTGTTGTAAAGGGTTGAAAAGGGGGATGAAAGGTTTTATGAAAGTATTGTCATTTTCAGAACTGGCAGAAAAATTATATTTTAGGCTGTTGATAAATAAATATGGCATTAAAAAATTCTAAAGATGAGAGTAAAATAAAGTTAAAGAAGAGAAGTTAAGAGTGTAAAATAAAGTTAACGCGTTAAGATGAATCTAATAATATGTCTAATTCCACGCAAGCGAAACTGCGGGCGTCCACTAGTCCTATATAAAAGACATTCAAGTCGACCCTGGCATCAAAGTTATTCCGGTGTTCATTTTAATTGTGGTTCTTAACCACAAATTAAGAACCATTATATTGAATCGATGATAATCTGCAATACATAGAATCACTAGGTAATTATTATTGAAAATCAATTGCCTGTGCGAATGCATATTATCACTTCAATATATTATCAAGTACTTAGTACTTATTTCACGATCACAATATCTCTGCACCTCGCTAGAATGCAATTTCTATATCAAAATCATATAAAGATTTTTAATGCTGTCCCTGTGCGTTTGAATAAAGTTTTCTTCTTTTAATAATTTTTTTTTTAAAGCACAGTTTGCGACCATAGACTCGAGTCGATCGTAATTTATCGACCGAGTTCAACGGCGTAGGCATTGTGTGGCTATGTGAACACTAGTGGCAAAAATTGGCGCATCCGTGCTTCAGAGGGTACGTTATGCCGTCGGTCCTGGTTGTTTCAAATGTAAACATCGTTAAGCCCAGTCGAAGACATTCGAATCTGGATTGGCCAGTAACCCCTCCACCAAGGTGCATTGGAGCAGCATGGTGGAGTATGATCCAAACCCCTCTAGGCTCCCGCAGCTTCGCTCGCGTGGAATTAGACATAACAATAGTTTCGTTTACACATATTATATGCAGCTTTCTCATGGTGAAAGAATTTTTGAAATCGGTCCAGTAGTTATTGCGTGAAAACATTACAAACAAATGTTTCCTCTTTATAATATTAATATAGATAACTTTACGCAATTTGAGTTCCAAATCATTTGCAGGTCAGAAATGGCACAGGCGCCGCAAGATCCTGACCCCATCGTTCCACTTCAACATACTGAAGAACTTCTCGAAGGTTATGGAAGAGAAGAGCTGTCGTATGGTGGAGAGTCTTCGCCAGCGAGTGAAGAAAGGGGATGACGTTGTTGACGTTATATCGTTTATAAGTAACTGCACACTGAACATTATCTGTGGTAAGTTCTACTTTATTAACGGCGGCAGCAGATGGGTGGTGCTGCAAGCTCGTTTGCTATCTTATATCCATAAAAAGAATCTCATATTTTACCACTGGATTTAGATCTATAATACTTTGTTAAAGAAACTGCAATGGGCACGCATTTGGACTCGGATAAGTCAGCAGCAACAGTCGCATACAAGGCAGAAATTTTAACCATAGGGTCAACAATAATGCAACGGTTGACCCGCCTTTGGCTTCATTCGAATATTGTCTTCAAGATGTCTGCAGTCGGGAGACGTTTCGCAAAAAGCCTGGACATCGTCCACTCTTTCACCGACGACGTGATTCTGAAGCGGAAGATGGAGAGGGAAAAGGAAGAGAAGCCAGTCTCTGACGAAGGCGAAAATATCGGTACAAAGAAAAGGTTGGCGCTGCTCGATTTACTCCTCGAGGAGGAGAGTAAAGGGGGCATTGATCTGGAGGGCATAAGGGAAGAAGTTAACACGTTTATGTTTGAGGTACGTGCTAATTATTACTTTGCGAGTGTTGAGTAGGTAAACTCCATCTATATCTACTAATATTACAAAGAGAAATTTGTTTGTAATGTTTTCACACAAAAACTACTGGACCGATTTCAAAAATTCTTCTTGATCGCAAGATTCTCAGGATATATATAATTTCAGGGCCATGACACGACGGCGATGGCGTTGACCTTCGCGTTGATGCTGCTGGCAGACCACGAGGATGTTCAGGTACTAACTACTAAGTGATGGTGGTAGTGATGTTAGTAATGATTGTATTAGTGATGGTAGTTTTGATGATAGTAGTGATGGTATTAGTGATAGTAGTACTGATGATAGCAGTGATGGTAGTAATTATGATATTAGTGATGGTAGTACTGATGATAGTAGTGATGGTAGTAATTATGGTAGTAGTGATGGTAGTACTGATGATAATAGTGATCGTATTAGTGATGGTAGTACTGATGATAGTAGTGATGGTGGTAGTGATGGTAGTAGAATTGGTAGTTAACTAGCTGTTGCCCGCGACGTTTCCCGCGTTGAAATAGCGTATGTAATTCGGTTATTAAGTAGCATGTGGTCTATTAATCCTCGGCAATAGCAATCCATCCATCAATCAGACACTGTTGTACAGAGCTGTCTTTTTTCGATATTTTCAACAATTATCGTCATATGTAATTTATACAAAACTTGGCTATGGACGTTTCAGCTTTGTAGGCATAAGCATTAAGCGAATTCCATGGTGACTAGGAATTTTAGATGTAGAAACTCAGTAATATTTTACCCGAGCCGAGATTCGAGAGTCGTGCTCAGGACCTCCACCCTACCAGACGCAATCACGACCTGTAGACAAAGGTCTGGTAGAGAATGCCGCCAGGTATAAAGTCGGTCCTATGTAAAAACATTTTATTTTTTTACAATCCATACTAATATTATAAATGCGTATGTAACTTTGTCTGTGTCGCTTTCACGCCAAAACTACAGAACCGATTCCTTCGATTCAAATGAAATTTGGTACACAGATAGTATAGAGCCTGAGAAATGACATAGGATTTTTTAATTGGAAAAAAGCGTCCACTAGTAAAAAATAAATACTTGTAATGTAATGATTTTTTTTTTTATAAAATTCTTTGTAATTAGGTATAGTGCATGGAATAAAAGGCTTTTTTTTTATTAATGTAATGATTTACGTGTGTGGCTCAGGAGCGGGTCTTCGAGGAATGCTGTTCAGTCCCTGAAGGGTCAGTCGGCGAGCTGAAATACTTGGAGGCAGTCATCAAGGAAACGCTGCGTTTGTACCCCAGCGTTCCCTTAATCGGTCGAGAGATCACGGAGGACTTCGTCTTGGGTAAGTGATTTCATAGAGTATTATGGATACTTGGCCCAATGGCTCGAGTCGATCGTATGTGATCGTACGAGTTAAGCAACGACGGGCGCGGTCGGATTTTATGGGCGCTTCTGTGCTTCGAAGGGCACCTTAAACTGTCGGTCCCGTTCGTTTTCTATACTAATATAATATTATAAAGAGGAAAGATTTGTTTGTAATGTTTTCACAAAAAAACCACTGGACCGATTTCAAAAATTCTTTCACCATTAGAAATCTGCATCTTCACTGACTGGCATAGGCTATATAATATTTCTAGGTGCAAACGAAACTATTCTTATGTCTTATTGCACGCGAGCGAAGCTGCGGGCGTCAACTAGTCAATAATAAAAACAGTCTTTAACACGTGTCTTCTTTTCTAGTTGGGTTCGCCTTTATAGTTATAACCCCTCCTCCAATCCACATTGGAGCAGCGTGTCTGCGCAGAGATCCGTGCCCAACAGTGGGACGTGTATAAATAGTATGTGTTGAATGTACCTAATCCCTAAACTACTTCATATATTCGTAGAAGGTGGGCTGCTGGTCCCGAAAGGTACGGAGGTGTCCGTCCACATCTACGATCTGCATCGGCGCGCGGACCTGTTCCCGGACCCCGAGGCCTTCCGGCCCGAGCGCTTCCTCAGCGCGGAGGCCCGCCACCCGTACTCCTTCGTGCCCTTCAGCGCCGGGCCCAGGAACTGCATAGGTATTCATCGAGGCGCGAACATTTAGCGCTGAACGAAATCAGACTGGCTGGCCAATCAGCGCTTACGACTGAAACTCGCTCGCCCCGCGCAATACTTTTATTTCGTTGCTGCGCATTGAAGGTCAGACTTAGACTTCCTTGCCGGGTGTAGTGCTCCGTGTCACCCTTGTCATAAAGGGTACGTTAATTGGCTCGTTACCACACCATGCAGTGCGCTAGTAAACGTCCGTTCTCGCCCGTGGCTAATACGTGACTGTTTACCCCACTCCCGTGTGAACGAGACAGATAACAGATTATAGATCCCAAACACTACACCGGGTATATGTTACTACACCTCTTAAGAACGAAACAGACGAGTACACAGTCTCACCGGACTACTGAATCGCGTTGGCCCGAACTGATACTTTTAGGGCCACTGTGTTTTTACTTTAAATTATGTGTTGCTTTTATTATGCAACATTACGAGATTTTTGCCAATTTAATATATTCATAATTTAATTTTTCCTTACGCAGTATACTCTGTACCTTGGATGTTGAGCCACAGTTTACTAAATAGTTTACTACTTACGTAAATTGAGCGCCGACCAATACATGCGCAGAAGCGATTTTTTGGGGCAGCGCTTGTCGTGATTCGTTGTCCGAGCTGTGCGGATGCTTCATGCGACAACTGAACACTTCCTTGCATTGGTGATAAATTATAAGAATTTAGAACGTAAGAAAAGACCGCTCGACATCCAAGCCACAAAGTATAATAAATATGTGAATGTACACCTCCGTCGACGTAATTTGAGTTAAAAGCGGTCGAAAGTTACTGGTTCACGTATTAATATGATGGATGAAACCCTGCAGGCCAGCGGTTCGCGATGCTGGAGATGAAGTGCATCCTGAGCCACGTGGTGCGCCACTTCAGGCTGCGCGCGCGCACCCCGGGCGCGCGCCCCGCGCTCTCCGCAGACCTCATCCTGCGCCCCTGCGACCCTGTCTACGTCAAGTTGGAGCTGCGATGAAGAATACGGCTTACTTTTTAATTTATTTAAACACTATGCACGATACAAAAAGAGTACAGCAGAGTCACAATTACAGAAATAAAAACATTAAAAAATAAATTATAACATCATGCTTGTTTTTGTTTACACTAGACCTGAGATTAGGTATTATTATTTGCAGAATAATAATACCTAATCTCCCCTTGCCCGAACAGAGAAAGCATTTGACCGATATAGAGAAAGCATTTGACCGTGTGTGGCACGCGGGCCTGTTGTACAAGCTGTTGGAGTCGCCCTTGCCAGCGATGCTGGTGTGGTTGATAGCTCCGTATCTGGAGGGGCATGAGTTCATTGTTTCGGTCGAGGACAGCACCTCACGGTAGGCAAACATTGCGAACAGGCGGTTGATATGTGATGACGTTCAATAAGCATTCAAATAACATTATAATGAAAAGTATGGTGTAATTTAGAATCTAATTGCTTTTCCATAAAATACCAAGTGTATTAAGATGTATGTCATTAATACTTGTTATCAATGGTTTGGTTTGGTTAAGTTAGGTTAGATTAGATGAAAAGTAAATGAATCTAATGTAATTTAGAATCTAATTGCTTATGCCATAAAATACCAAATGTAATAACATAATTGTCATAGGTAACCAGTTTTTAAACTCGAGGTTTACACATTTAAACATTTTGTCTTTATTTTCTAATTTTGAAGGGCGTTTTAGGTCATTCAACCCAACATTTATGATGAAGCGACGTTTAAGATTTGGGTCGCTGCTTATCAAGGTTTGAGCATGGTTTTCAATATTCAGTAAAGTTAAGGTAGAATCATAGAGTCTATCCTGCCAAAGACCGTAGAACACAAGTTAAAAAAAACAGACCCACGACCCATTCAGTGTCCCACAGTTGGGCACAGTTCTCTTCTCGAAATGGGAAGTAGGCCATAGTCCAACACACTGGTCAAGTGCGGATTGGCAGAGAATACACATCAAGCACATTATGAATACGTGTTTCTCCGTACATTAATTGTTGTTTAAATTATGTGGTTTTGTGTTCAACCTGCTAGGTTTAATATAGGTCCAATTGTTGTTTGACGTGGTGTATTGTTTATTGGCATCATGTTTGGACGGGAAATTATTTAATTTTGGACCTGGCTCGTCCGGTTCTCAGTTACACTTGACATCTTAACGTGAGAAGTTGTTAATTATCTATCACTATCCGATATCATTTGGGTACTGTTACAGTTATATCAAATCCATATACTGTTAGTGTCTTGTTGTGTTGTATGGTAAATCTTATATGGCTGGTACACCCAGTTATTTATTGGTGAGTTTTCTTTTGAGTGAGGAATATTTGTATAAAAAATGGTAAAACCCATTGCGGGCTCCCACTACGCCGGAGTGGCAGATCTGCCGGGTCAGTAAGACTGCCGAAGCTTACGAACGAACGAAACCTTTCCTCCTCTTCCGCGGCGCAGTGAGCGCTCCTGCGTGAGGGAATTCGGATGTAAGGATTGTCCTTCTATCCGGGCAATTGCTCCAGGGGTGAACCCCGTCGGTGACATCCCCGCTGTTGAGCGTGGGAGACGGTGTGTCATCGCATAAAAACGGACCTAAGATAGAGCCTTGCGGAACCCCAACATTTACAAATGAACCAGAGGATTGACACCCGTTTACTTGCACTCGTTGTACTTTATTTGCCAAGTAAGATCGTACCAGACTTAAAGAATTTCTTTGTAAGCCATAAGTAGTATTCTAATTTTAATAATAGAGTTTTGTGATCTACGCAGTCAAAGGCCTTTGAGAGGTCACAAAATATGTCTACACCACCGTCAGCTGTAGAACGCCCTTTTGTGAAATCATATTGTTTTTCATGTAATAAATTATTTGAGTTAAAATGTGCTAATAATTGGTTGAGCATCAATTTTTCAAAGATCTTAATTAGAACAGGCAAAACTGATATTGACTTATCGAAAATATTTCCCGTAAAATAGGATGTAGGTACGATAAAATGGGGTGTATAGGGTAACTCTCAACTTTATTGTTAGATATGTCCCATGTCTGTACAAGTTATAAGACACTTTAATGCCTAAGTTTTGTCCGGGTGCTTATACTTTTGAATCACATGTATTTATAATTAGATAAGAGCTCTAACAATATTATGAGAAAATCGCTAAAATCATCCTAAACCCTATTCAGGCCAGGTATGGGGTCAATAGGGTAAAGACTGGGGAGGATAAAGTTAAAGCTAGGGTTGACAATAAATAGATTTTGTAAGTTAATATTTTATTGCACTTCAAAGCTATCAATTGCATCTGCAATTGATGGCTTTGAAGTGCGAATTGAATACGATTGAGCATGGAAGCGCCCATGAAATTTTGCCTAAGCGGTCTCCCATCCGTATGACGACCACGCCCGACGTTGCTTAACTCGGTCGATCACATACGAGATAGGATTACGATGAACACGAGCCAGTTATGATCTTAAAAAAAGCCAAAGTCGCCATTGCCCGTAGTACAGGACAGTAACGGATGTACAGAAAACCAGCGCTGTAGCATCTTTGTTGCAGACGCGACTGCTAAGCTTGAGGTCCAGGCTTCGATCCCCATGTAGGGCAACAACTAAGTATTGGGTTTTTTAACCGGTAGCCGCTCGAAGTCTGGCTTCGTGCCCGGTTTATGGCAATAGGCTATTGTACTTCTCTCTGCCTACCCTTTAGAGGAAATACAGGTTTGATATTATTGCCATGCAAATGAAATCTTATTGGGATAATTGGATATATCACAATCCTCAATATTTCCGTACGTATTGGAGAAAAAACATTGCAGATACATATTAACTGGAGCGAAGATGTGGCAGTTGGCGCTACTGGCGGTTTTCCTGGTGGGGGCATTGACCTACTTGGCGGCGAGGAGGCCCCACCCGCTGGACCAGCTGCCCGGGCCTCCGCGGGTGCCGATCTTCGGCAGCTCCTTCATCTTCATGGGCCTGTCAAGTCGTAAGAATATATTTTACTAAATACTTTATTGAGTTCGCTTCATTGGGTATCGCTTTATTGGACTGCGCTTGCGTCAAACCGTTTCACGTGCAGAATTAGCACTATCATCAATGGATGGTTTAAATGGCCTTTATCAACGGCAAACTACACCAAAGATTACCAATCCTAAGTAATTAGAGATAGTTATCACTTACCACACTCTCCACAACCCTTTCTTTGTCTCACTGTTGGGCACGGGTCTCCTCTCAGAATGGAAGGGATAAGGCCTTCCACCACGCTGGCCAAGTGCGGATTGGCAGACTTCACATTCCTTCGAGACATTTTGAAGAACTCTCAGGCATACAGGTTTCCTCACGAAGTGTCCTTCACCGTTACAGCAAGTGACATTTAATTTCTTAATTCGCAAGTAACTTAGAAAAGTCATTGATGCGTACCGCTTGGGTTTGAACCCGAACCGCTCGAGTGAGAGGCGAGTTCGATAGCCATTGGGCTGTCACCGCGTAGTAGATAGTCATCAATCGATTAAAAATTAATTGTTAGTAATAATTGATTAAAATATAACGTGGTATGGACAAAACATTGAAATAATTTTCAGTGTTTTGTCCATTATGTATAAGCTCGTGTGTGGTTTGGTTTGGTTATCCATACTTTTACCCTACCTTTCTGTTTGGTATGCTAGTCTTTAACTCCTTGGAAGTGAGACGAGAGTATAAATGTTCCAGATCTATTCAATGAGCTGTGTTGTTCCGTAGAAAGTACGAGTACAATCATTTAGCCATGCCGACTAAATCTCACTCGCATACGAAAATCGCTAAAGCGTCTACGAATTTCATTGTGTCTCTTTTTTGAAATGCTAAATGCATTTCACGCGACGTATTTAACGAGTCCGTACCTATCACTCGAATTCGAATTTCCCCCGGTGATAGAATGTGTTTTATAGATTTCATTCGCAGTGTTTATGTTTAATTTTTACTTTTCACAACTCTACAATTAACACTTTATGAATTTCGCATACGAAAATGTTTCGTTTACGAATATTTAAAGTATTCTCGTTGATTAATTTATTATTCATAACATATAGGAGGTAGCACACGTATACATATGTGTACCAAGAGATCTTTAATGTTGTCCAGCCATAGATAGCCAGTTTAGATTTTCTCGGGGTCACATTCGACTCTCAACTTTGGGAGAACCTTTTGACTGTTGAGAACTGTTTAGGTCGTATCTTACGACTATTATATGAACTACAGGTAAGGTACGTACTTACAGATCCCACTTATCCTCCAGCTTATAACTACAAATTAATATTTAATCTGTGGTTGTGGCAGCTATGCAAATGTAATTTAGTAAAAGGAAAAGTAATGATTAAGATAAACGAAACATTGTGTAATAGGAATTTAATTAGGAATGTTTAAGGAGTGGAAACACAAACTAAACGTTTTGTGACATTGTAATTATTATTTTAATTAATAATTTTTGGATTTCCTTATATTTTGTTCTTACTTAGAATAATATACTAATAATATAATAAGGTAGCGTCCATAGCCTAATGGCTCGCGTCGATTCAATGTAATCGAAAGAGTTAAGCAACGACGGACGCGGTCGGTTTGTGGATGGGTGACCGCTAGTGGCAAAATTTCATGGACGCTACCGTGCTTCGGAGGGCACGTAAAGCCGTCGGTCCCGGTTGTTTTCAATGGTGGAAACGGTCGTTAAGCCCTGTCGAAGACCTTCGGGTGGCTTGAGAACATTCGACACTGGGTTAGCCACTAACCCCTCCACCAATCCACATTGGAGCAGCGTGGTGGAGTATGCTCTAGACCTCCCGCAGCTGTGTCTGAGAGGGAGACCTGTGCCCAGCATGGGACGTCTATGGGTCGTAGCGAATAGAAGTTCAGCTATTTATACGACTGGCTACCTATACGACGAACGGAGAACAGATAATGGAAAATAAAATTAGCGGTTAGAGAAAATAAATCATCTAAGATTGTATCTAACACAGTATAGAGTTAGTTATCGCGAAGGTCGCCACACAATGGAGGCTGTATTGCACGTCATGCCAATTGTGTGCCATGACCAGGGTTACCAGGTGAAATATTGATCTGAGGAACTGATTTGATCCTGAAATATCTTGAAAAATGCCTGTCAGGCATCGCCAACTCTCTCTACAGTGTAGAGAATCTGTCCAATTTCCAATGGACGGATTGATGGATGTTTTGATGATTTGGTTTGAAATAAATTACCTTAATATTTATTTCTATATATCTTTTATTATATAATTTTTTCTTCAAAGAAAAGTCTTGAGATTCCTGTCGAATTTTCTTTGGTGGAGGAGAGTTTTTATGGCACCTCAAAATGGTCATAGGAAAGATAAAGCTAGTATTTCAGAACTATTCTTGATCCACGATTGAAATCCTGAGAATTCTCAAAACAACAAGTACAAGAGACGCATACCGCTAACATTGTTAGGCTTGAGAGAGAATGCCATCAAGCTTAGACCTAATGTAGAGTTTACAATAAATCGTTTAAATAAATATATAAGGGCATATTTATTTGACGGGCCCGTTGAGGCAATCGGTAGTGACCCTGCCTGTTGAGCCAGGGGTCGTGGGTTCGAATCCCACTCAGGGCAAACATACGTGTGACGAACATATATATTTGTTCTGTCTGGATGTTAATTATTATCTATTTAAGTATGTATTTAAAAATATGTAAGTATGTATATCATTCTCTGACACCCATATTACAGACTTGCACCTACTTTGGGGTCAGATGGTGTGTGAGAATGTCCAAGATATTTATTTATTACAAGAGCTTTAAAATCCCAAGAACACAGGACAAATCTTGAGGTAATGGTTACCCTAACCAGCGCCGTCACGGGGCGGCGGGATCAGCAGAATTGATACGTTGTTGTAAAGATTTGGCACGTAATCATGTCTTGGGGTGGTTGAGAATCTATCACGCATTTGTTAATTAAAAAGCGTGTTGTATTTCAAATTATCCTTGGGCTTATACGACAAAGCCCACTGATAAAGTTAATCAAAGTAAAAAACACGCTTTTGTAGAAGATTGTGCAATTTTGTGCAAGATTGTAACTTTAAAGATGATTAAGAAACATTTTTTATAACACAAACAGACTCACAGGCTACAAGTTCATATTAATAATAATACGTCGCCTATGGACACGAGCGACACCAGGAACTTTTGCGGCTTAAAGGGAATGTTCACACTCTTCTTGAAGCATTCCATATCGTAGTCCCATGGAAACGCCTCAGTAGGAAGTTTATTAAAAGTAAAAGAGCGTGAGAAATGCACAGTGGTTTAAATTAATTGACGACTTGACTTTGACGTTGTTCTAATCTGCGTCTGTTTCTTTGGCCCTCAGGTGAGCTTTTCGAGAAACTGATTGAACTCCACAAGAAGTACGGCTACCGGTATGCAATCAAAACGTTTGACCGGTATTCACTGCAGGTGTACAACGTTGAGGATATCGAGGTGAACAAACACTCAAATAATTCCATTCAATACATTCTAGAAATTGCTTTTTACGCTAAGCTATCTCCATTGTAGCTATGGTGCATTTTTGTAATGATTAATATTATTACTGTTAATAATGTTGACAACGATGACAGCCCAGTGGCTATCGAACTCGCCTCACATTCGAGCGGTCCGGGTTCAAAACCCTAGTGTCACGCGCCAATGACATAAGTTACCTATTGTGTTCATTTTTGCATGTGCGATTTATGAAATTAAATGTCACTTGCTGTAACGGTAAAAGACACAGGTGAGGAAACCTACATACCTGAGAGTTCTTCATCATGTTCTCGAAGGCATTCCTTCTCCGATCCGTGGCCCGCTATTAGCCATTCTCCTCCGAAATTGTTTTCTCCAGGCGGTGCTGACCCACTCGCGCAACATCAAGAAAAACATGCCGTATAAGTTCCTTCAAGACTGGCTCGGGACCGGCCTGCTGATTAGCACAGGTAAGTCTTAATTCACAGTTTATTGGAAAACAATGATATTTTAAGGGAGATACGTCGCGGAGATTGGAGCGGTGACGTCAGGTGCACAGATATTGTAACCGAGCTATACATGTTCTATCTATACCTACGTTATGCAGATATGATAATTACCTACGTATGTACTTAAGTTCAAGCTCATGGTATTATTACGGGTTCCTAATTACGCAGAAAATACGCTATTTAATTATAGTTTTTACACTTCCTAGGTGTATTAGACATAATTGTATTAACGTGTGATTAAGTTTGTATCGTATTCCTGAATTTTGAATTAATAACGCGTTAAATTTTGATGTGTAGTTTAAAATCTATGACAACACTCAACGAGGACAATAGATACAAATCATGAATTAAGTAGTTTAATCTTCTTGTTATCACAGTCTCGGTAGTCAGTGAGTGGTTAGATAATGGACGTGTAACACAGTACATAACATATGTGTTGTTCTGTACATTACATACTCGGCAACAGTAATTGCACTTCAGACGAACAAGACCGAGCTCAGACCAACACTTAGTAATACTAATAACAGGTGCTCAAAGGAAATAAGTAATGCAATGCAATATGTATTCTACAACTACCTACATTGTACCTAGAGTCTTTTAATGCGTACTTACTTGACTCTGCTAGAGTTCAGAATTCGAAAACTACAGACAGATCAAAGTAAATTCCATAGCAAACAAATCAAGGACTGAATGCTGAACTGCAAGTTGATATTTTGATTTACTTTGCTCGTACAAAGGTATTTCAGATCAAATTCCAACCGAACGCTTGGAATAGATAACACGCTAACGCTTGGCACAGATAACATTATTATTATTTTATTTATTTAAAAAATACAAAATATTTTTACAAAGGGCGCACGCAATGCCTGGCAGCATTCTCCATAAAAATACACAGATATAAATAATATGGTGTGAAATTATTATCATGTTAGTTATAAGAAACTTTTGAACTGTTTAACTTTTTTATTGTATATTTTTTCTTCTTTAATATATTTTGAATCTACTCTTGTTTTTTTTTGGTTTGTTTATTATTTATCTTTATATTCTGTAGTCTCTGTGTGTTAAAAGATTTCTTATTATTTTATTAGTTTTTTTAAAGCGCAGATTGCGACCTTCGACTCGAGTCGATCGTAATTTATCGACCGAGTTCAACGGCGTAGGCATTGCGTGGCTGGCTGTGAACTCTAGTGGCAAAAATTGGCGCATCCGTGCTTCAGAGGGTACGTTATGCCGTCGGTCCTGGTTGTTTCAAATGTAAACATCGTTAAGCCTTGTCGAAGACATTCGAATTGGCCAATATACCCCCCAACAAAGTGCATTGGAGCAGCATGGTGGAGTATGATCCAAACCTCCCCTCAGCCTCAGAGACCAGCCCAACAATAGACATACTTTATAAAACAGTTGTTTTATACCCGCCCGCAGCCCGGGGGAAGCACGCAGCTTCGCTCGCGTGGTATTAGACATATAACAATTGTTTCGTTTACACCTAATAATATTATATAGCCTATGTCACTCAGTGAAAATGCAGATTTCTCATGGTGAAAGAATTTTTGAAATCGGTCCAGTAGTTATTGCGTGAAAACATTACAAACAAATGTTTCCTCTTTTTAATATTAGTACAGATAACTTTACGCAATTTGAGTTCCAAATCATTTGCAGGTCAGAAATGGCACAGGCGCCGTAAGATCCTGACCCCATCGTTCCACTTCAACATACTGAAGAACTTCTCGAAGGTTATGGAAGAGAAGAGCTGTCGTATGGTGGAGAGTCTTCGCCAGCGAGTGAAGAAAGGGGATGACGTTGTTGACGTTATATCGTTTATAAGTAACTGCACACTGAACATTATCTGTGGTAAGTTAGATCTAGTACTTTAATAACCTGTTACTAACATTGTATGTAGTAATTATTATGGATGTAAGAAATTGGCGGTTTTTTTAAATGATCTCACCACAGACTCCTCTATAAATTTAAAAATAAAATTTGACTCCTGAGAGTAGAAAAAATGCATTAAAATAAAAGTTTTTTTTTCGAGTTTATATAGCCGTATTTGTGTATGAATTTTGACGATTCTTTTTATTGTTTGAAAGACCTTATCACAAAGTAAATTCTATATAAATTTTATTAAAAAAAACGTGTTAAATTAGTTAAAATTCACGGGAATACGGGCAAATTTTGTGTGGTCTCTCTATGAACATGTGAAATTAAAGAGTTAAGATCGGTGCTGGGGCGAAGCCCGCCAGTAAAATTATAAACTAACACTCAAAAATTACAAATAAAATAACGATATTTAATAGCAAAAAACCGACTTCAAAACTAAAAAGTTACATAGTTTAATAAATATTAGTAATTCGTTTATGCCCATAAAGCGAGAAAAAACATCCTTAAAAGGTCCCTCCCACAGTAACACTCATGTGAGGTGAAGAGCATACTCCACCTCAATCATCTAATGCAGATTGATTTGTTTATTATTGATGAGATGATACGTAATATGTTTCAGTCAAGCCAGGAGTTTATTATATATCAACATGAAAATTGGTAGGACATTTTAATTTTGAAGTCGGTTTTTTTATTTTAATTTTCGCGCACGTACAAAAGACCTATCATCTCAAGTTCTTTGACGGACTATGGGCTATACCTAAATTATTTACAGAGTAGGTACATTGGCTTTACGGTCGGCTGACATGATGTCTATAATGAAGGACATGTCAGCAAAGGTCCGTAACATGTTAGCCCTGTTAGAAGACGGTCTGCACTAGAAAACAAGCGAATGCCAAGATAATTTTTGACTATAAGATTATGGTACTTTGCAAACTAAATGGTCGAAGCCAAACAGTCGACGAAAAATTGGAAAGAATAGTTTTTTCATTTTATAATAAGGTATTACTAACTTCAACTCAAAATCGGAGCCAAATTGGCTATATCGCCGTGAGGTGTGTCGAGCACAGCTCGAATTTTACTCGATCGACAGAAGCGCTTGGCATAACTTTAAGAATTCTTGTTAACGAGCAGACGTGCGCATTGAGCAAGTGAGATCAACAGCACAGAGGAATATCTACTTTAAGGTTGACTGATATAGAATGCTTTTGGCATTAAGTTCGCTTTGTCCCTTTTATGTTACGTTAATTATAAATAAACATTTTTTGCATATAAAAATCATTGCAAATAAATGAATTAATTAAAAATAAAGAATCATTTGAGCATAGATTATGCCATTATAGTATTTTAACCAATATTCTAACACTAAAATTTGTTCGACAAAGTCTTTCAAACTAAAAGGAAATTGCGTTATAGAGCACCTGTTTTTTTTAAATGTTCTAATTAACTCTCTCAGGACTAACCACTTCAGTCCCTATTTGAGTTTTGTTCAAAGTCAATCACAGTTATCATGGGTGGCAGCGGATGGGTGGAGCTGCAAGCTCGTTTGCTATCTTATATCCATAAAAAAAATCTTATATTTTACCACTCGATTTAGATCTATAATATTTTGTTAAAGAAACTGCAATGGGCACGCATTTGGACTCGGATAAGTCAGCAGCAACAGTCGCATACAAGGCAGAAGCTATAACCATAGGGACAACGATAATGCAACGCTTAACCTGCATTTGGCTTCATTCGAATATTGTCTTCAAGATGTCTGCTGTCGGAAGACGTTTCGCCAAAAGCCTGGACATCGTCCACTCTTTCACCGACAACGTGATTCTGAACCGGAAGATGGAGAGGGAAAAGGAAGATCAGCCAGTCTCTGACGAAGGCGAAACTTTCGGTACAAGGAAAAGGTTGGCGCTGCTCGATTTACTTCTCGAGGAGGAGAGTAAGGGGAGCATTGATCTGGAAGGCATAAGGGAAGAAGTTAACACGTTTATGATTGCGGTACGTGCTAATTATTACTTTGCGAGTGTATCAGGGAATCTGAACTAGCACATAAGGACGAATTAAAGTTGAATGACTTTAATCTGTCCTTATGTACAAATATTTTGGGAAATAATCTCTTTTGAGATATGTGCAATGTGTAGAATTTTGTCAGATTCAGATTCTGATTTATTTTCATTATATGATACTTGTATACGCTTAATGAACATCATTCAAATTTTTTATCTAGCAAAACGTTGATGCTACCGAGAAGAACGAGGCAAGAAACTCTCTAAAGATACTCTTTTCAAAATTTATAACTTAGTAATTTGATACAGGCTCATTATTATTGAACTTAAATTGGAGCAGAAGATAATTCGCACCAAGGTCATTCAGTCCTACCCCGCCCGCGCCATATTCGTATTATTTACGTCAATAATAATGTTGATCTAAGCAAGCAAAGATACTCGTATTTTTTGGAACAAATCAAATTACAACATTAGGATAACCATTGATAGGTATACCACCACCATTATCCTTTCATTGTCCCACTGTTGGGTACAGATCTGCTCTCGGAATAGGAGGAGTTCGTCTAAGGTCACCACGCTGGCCTCGTGCCATAAATTTTGGCCTGTGTTTGAGGTTTTGATCAGCCGAAAAAGCATAAACTGGGTATGAACACTAAGCTTTGAGCTGAGTATGAACTGCCACGCATACCATCAAGTGTAAAATATGCTCAAGATCAATCCGGTGTTTAAATGTAGCAAGTTTAAAGTGATATCTATTCCTTTCTTATTTTGGAAGGAGTCGTAGTTGTCAGTTGTTATAGGTACAGAGTAAATGTTGACAATGGGCTGGGTAAGCTACATCCGAAACAACGAGGCAAAGCGAACGGGGGTGAAGGAACTTCGGCTCCGATTTTGACGAGAAGGAAAACAGAATCACTATATTATATCTAAAAATATGTATGACCGAGTAAAAATTACCGATCCCTTATTTTTCTTAATACTTAAAAGAGAATCTTTTCTCGAGAGAGTCTTTAAGCATTTTTCCCCTTTTCCTTCGGAGGAGGAAGTAGTTTCGGATTAAGCCTGCAAATATAATTCTAAAAATTAACCCTGTATACGTATGTTGTAAATTAAACCTAAATTAAAAACACGCACGCGCAGCAACATAAACAAATTTAAATTTACGTATCTAGATCAAGGTTTCAGAATGTGTTATTTGTAGTCGCAAAATAATTAACGGCCCTTGTCCTGATGTTACATATCGTAAAATTAATGATGTTATTTAATAAAACAATATGAGCCGACGGTGAAAATCAGGAGGGGACACATTTTAGATGAAAATCATAATATTTAGGTTTAGTCAAAGTCAAGCCAGCCATACATATAAGACATAAACATAACTGGTGTGCAGTGGGTGTATACAGGCTTCGGGAAAATTCAAGCGTGGTGTATAAAGTTATATCTTTGATGCTGTTTTCAAACAAAATTTCTGAATATTTTAATTTGACCGGTAACTACGAGCGGTAAATATTAAGGAGATCAAAGGCTGAAGTTTTGTTGGAGTTTTGAGGAGTCGACATATCAAACTTTTTAAACGCACCCAGCGTTTCATGAAAGGAATAGTGTTTTCCGAATTTTTTCCTATTAAATTTGCCCAGGGAGATAAGGGTGAGAGAGGGACTTCCCAAAGTTGATATCTTATAACTAGCTTTGGTTACGATTTTTTCTGACTACCTACATTTTTATTCACCTTTCATCCTTTTTTTATATTTCCATGGATCATCTCACTAGACCAGGGATCGCCGTCATCATGGTTTCATTTTAACCCTGATATTCATAAACAAGGAACATGAATATGTTACCGGAGTCGCCATTTTACATTGCAGCACAGATAACATAGTACGCACAGGTTCGCAGCAATTATATCCATATTAAGAATATATTTAAAAGTAAGTAATTGTAACAGTCACACAGGAGCTACAAAAACACATTTTGATAAATGATAATTAGTGATAATACAAAACCATGAAAATGAATAAATGCTAATGATAATAAAGATGACCTATTAAATATTTACAAAATAATGTTAAATAATATTTAGGTAGGACGAGAAAACTCGCAAAAGTTAAGAGGAGTTGTTGTTGTGATTTCAGGTAAAAATAACAAATCTACCCATTTCCGTCTATTGTCTATTCTATGTTGTCAGATGGGGTTGTTCTCGTTGTGATATAAATAATTTTCTATTATATTACTTTTACCAGTCCACATAGCTTTGCCCGCGTGACACAAAAAAAACTCGGCAGTCTCGTTTATAGAGGTATCCTCCCCATGGACATTAATGATCGAACTCTACCAAGTTGGTAACAATTTTCAAATACGCAAACGCGACGCTAACTGTATTTAATTTTAACAACTTTGTAACAAGGTCACATAGGCGAACACCTCACACACCTCCGATTTGCCGATGATATCTATCTTGGCGCAATCTCTGGATGACCTCAGCACTATGCTTGGGGACTGAACAGTGCCTCACAACGGGTGGGTCTGAAAATTAACCTGGACTAGACGAAAGTCATGTTCAATGTGCATTATGTGCATGTCATACCTACACCGGTGGTTGTTGATGGCACTGCTCTCGAAGTTGTCGTTGTCATTTACCTGGGATAAGTGGTCCAGATGGGTAAATCCAACTTCGAGAAAGTGGCCACTTGCAGTCCTACTCGGCTGGCCAGCGTTCGGGAAATAAAGACATATCTTCACATCCAAGATACCTCAGTACCTGAAGTCGAAAGTTTTCGAGCAATGTGTGTTGCCAGTGATGGCATACGGATCCGAGACGTGGTCCTTTACCGTCGGCCACTTGCACAAGCTCAAAGTCACTCAACGCGCTATGGAGAGAACTATGCTTGGTATTTCGCTACGAGACCGAATCAGAAACAAAGCTCACCGATATAGTTTGCAGAGTTAGTAAGTTGAAGTGGCAATGGGCAGGCCACGTCGTTCGAAGGACTGATAACCGGTGGGGGAGAAAAGTCCTCGAATGGAGACCACGACTCGGAAAAAGGAGTACAGGTCGCCCTTCGACAAGGTGGACAGACGACCTGAAGAAGACGGCGGGAACCCGCTGGTTTCAGAAGGCCCAGGACGGTGGTGTCGTTTAGGAGAGGCCTATTTCCAGCAGTGTACTTCAAAAGGCTGATGGATAGATGGATGGATATAATCCATATTATGTAGACGATATTTTTTGCTCACGTCCACCCCAATATTATTTACCTCATTTCGATTACCTTCCAGCCAGCTACGTCTCGAATTCGAATGAGTGTAATCGAGATTAATGGAGCAATACTTTGTCAGGACCCATATTACTTTCGGATTCAATTTGAGAAATCCGCACACATAATGTTTTCTCTGATATCTTTCTCCTTCTGATACTTGTGGCAAGGTTGCTCTACGTTCAGTTCTTCTTTTTACTTTTCAATGACAACAAAATTCCTCATTAATACATACTTAGGTACCTAGCACTATATTAAAGTGGTTAAATTTTTTTTATATTACCTACTTGTATTGTTAAACATATTTGTTTAACAATAACTGTCATTCATTTACTTATTTAACGTTTAATTATATATTCTTACATTTGGTATTGTACAGGAAATGGTTCGTATAAATTTTATTTCTTTGCTATCTGTTAATTAAATAAAACCACTGTACGAGGCAATGAACCGTACACGTGCTGTAAGAAAACACCTTTAGCGCGTGGCGACTTTTCAGCGTGTGTGTGCTAATGCTTCACACATACTCATCATATCACAAGCATTTTTACTATAATAAATTAGTTACCTATGTACTAGATACGCTATGCTAAGGTAGTTCTTACCCTTTTGTTCCAGATTATTTCACCTACATTTAGAATTTTTTTTAGTTGATTACATTTATTGAGCAGTTTAAGTTACAAATATTTCTTGACATATAGGTAACGACCAAGTAAAAATTATTATGCAATTTCATCTTGTATGGTTGTATATATCATCGATAATCTTTATGTTATACCTAGTCAAACTCCGAAGCGCCAGGTTACCTAAAGCCTAGCCTAGTCTAAAACTTTTGTGGTCTTTGTCTAAACCTGAATCAAATGCGTGTTTCAGCGTTTGACTAACGAATATTTGGCCCCAATGCTAATCCCAGTACTAGTAGTGTAAGTTAAAGGGCTTACACTTTAGTCCAACACGCTGGCCAAGTGCGGATTGGCGCATTTGACATGCCTTCGAGAACAATATGGAGAACTCTGCGCATGCAGGTTACCTGCACCGTTATAGCTAGTGACTTTTTTTAAATCGAACATAACTGAGAAGTTGAACCCGAACCGCTCGAGTGAGAGGCGAGTTCGATAGCACAGTTGCCCAGTGGCTGTCATATATTCTGTGATTAGGAAATTTTTGATTCTAACTTCGTTAAACAAAACCAATTGGTATTTTTGATCGAAGGATTCACAGGATAGAAATAATTTCAGGGCCATGACACGACGGCGATGGCGTTGACCTTCGCGTTGATGCTGCTGGCAGACCACGAGGATGTGCAGGTTAGTAGTGATGGTGGTAGTGATGGAGCAGTGATGGTGGTAGTGATGGTAGTAGTGATGGTAGTAGTGATGGTAGTAGGGTTGGTAGTTAACTAGCTGTTGCCCGCGATAAAAACAGCGTATGTCATTCGGTTATTATGTAACACTAGCTGACCCCGCAAACGTTGTTCTGCCGTATGAAATGTCAAAGTGACGCGACGCTTCACGTCAATGAACAACGGTTAAAAATAAAAATATTAAAATAGTGTTTAAAAACATTTTCCAATGGACCAAATTGTGAATCTAAACCATTCTCAAATCCTCTTGAACACACACAAAAAATTTCATCAACATCTATCCAGCCGTTTAGGAGGAGTTCACTGTCATACACACGTACACAATTTATTTATTTATTTATTTATTTAAATCTTACATACATCTAGCTTTACAGGGATGTCCCTAATGCGCTAGAATTATTATAAATTGTCTTATCAAATAAAATAAATTAAATTAAATTAAATACAACCATCAAAAATAACAATCAAATCAAATTCATAGTTATATAAGACATGTCAAAACAGAATTAAATTAAATATTAATACAAAAAAAGACAATACACAATAATCAACATATACTAAGTAATCAAATTTAAAAAAAAAAAAAATCCACAGTTAAAAATCTCAAACACGATTTAAAAAATTATATAAACCCTAAGTAAAAGTGAAAAAATTAATTAATAGAACCATACACAATGGTCAATTTAAATTAAATTTCATAAAATAAAATAAAATAAAAAAACAAGAAATGTATATATTAAGATGTGGTCTCATTGTCGACAGTAACTATCCATCCATCAATTAGCATAGCAACTCTATGGTGACTAGGAATTTTAGATGGAGAAACTCAGTAATATTTTACCCGAGCTGAGATTCGAGAGTCTTGCTCAGGACCTCTACCATATCAGTCGCTATTACGACCTCTAGACAAAGGTCTGGTAGAGGATGCCGCCAGGTATTGAGTCGGCCCTTTGTAAAAACATTTTATTTTTTTGCGAAAGTGTATAAATGCGAAAGTAACTCTATCTGTCTGTATCGCTTTCACGCCTACTGAACTGATTTAAATGAAATTTGGTACACAGTCTAGAGCTCAGGCTCTAGGCTGTGTAAAGGATATATTTTATTTTTTATATTTTAGGCTATTGAATAGATAGATATACATAAATATGGCATTCAAAGTTTGTAAAAATGTTACCCTTAGGGGTGTAAAATAAACATAGGGGATAACACATTTACAGATTCATTACAAATTTGTGGAGCTAAAATTAAAGTAAGAAGATTTTATTATTACTCGTATGTCTAATTCCACGCGAGCGAAGCTGCCAATAGTAAAAAATAAATACTTGTAATGTAATGACTTACGTCTGTGGCTCAGGAGCGAGTCTTCGAGGAATGCTGTTCAGTCCCTGAAGGGTCAGTCGGCGAGCTGAAATACTTGGAGGCAGTCATCAAGGAAACGCTGCGTTTGTACCCCAGCGTTCCCCTAATCAGTCGAGAGATCACGGAGGACTTCGTCTTGGGTAAGTGACTTTAATAATAATAATATCTTGGACATTCTCACACACGGCCATCTGACCCCAAAGTAGGCGCAAGATTTTAGTCAGAGACTGATATACATACATAGATATTATAAATACATACTTAAATAGATAATATTAACATCCAGACACAGAACAAATACAAGTGTTCGTCACACGAATATTTGTCCTGAGTGGGATTCAAACCCACGACCCCTGGCGCAACAGGCAGGGTCACTACCGATTGAGCCAAAGGGCCCGTCAAGTCAACAATAAAAAAAACTTTAACACGCGTCGGAGGCCTTTGGGTGGCTTGAGAACATTTTGACACTGGGTTGGCCACTAACCCCTCCACCAATCCGTATTGGAGCAGCGTGGTGGATTATGCTCTAGAACACCCGCAGATTTGTCTGTGGAAGATCCGTGCCCAGCAGTGGGACGCTATGAGTTGCAGCTTTACTAGTTGGGTTGGCCACTATAGTTCTAACCCCTTCTCCAATCCGCATACCTACCTAATCCCTAAACTACTTCATGAATTCGCAGAAGGTGGGCTGCTGGTCCCGAAAGGGTCGGAGGTGTCCGTCCACATCTACGACCTGCATCGGCGCGCGGACCTGTTCCCGGACCCCGAGGCCTTCCGGCCCGAGCGTTTCCTCAGCGGGGAGGCCCGCCACCCGTACTCCTTCGTGCCCTTCAGTGCCGGGCTCAGGAACTGCATAGGTATTCACTGCGGCACGAAAATTTAGCGCTGACCGGACTACTGAATCGCGTTGGCCCGAAGTGATACTTTTAGGGCCACTTCGTTGTTACTATAAATTGTATGTTGCTTTTATTATGCAACACTGCTAATTTAATATATTCATAATTCAATTTGTCTTTACGCAGAATACTCTGTACCTTGGATGTTGAGCCACAGTTTTTTTTACTAAATAGTTTACGTAAGTTGAGCGCCGACCAATACTTGCGCAGAAGCGATTTTTTGGGTCTATTTGGCGGTATGAATGTATCGCATTTCGTGCAATGTGATTGGATCGTAGAGTGACGCTGGGGCAGCGCTTGCTTGTCGTGATTCGTTCTCTGAGCTGTGCGGATGCGTCATGCGACAACTGAATACAATAATATAAGAATTTAGAACGCAAGAAAAGAGCGCTCGACATCCAAGCCACAAAGTATAATAAATATGTGAATGTACACCTCCGTCGACGTAATTTTCGTTAAAAGGGGTCGAACGTTATTGGGTCACGTATAAATATGATGGATGAAACCCCGCAGGCCAGCGGTTCGCGATGCTGGAGATGAAGTGCATCCTGAGCCACGTGGTGCGCCACTTCAGGCTGCGCGCGCGCACCCCGGGCGCGCGCCCCGCGCTCTCCGCAGACCTCATCCTGCGCCCCTGCGACCCTGTCTACGTCAAGTTGGAGCTGCGATGAAGAATACGGCTTACTTTTTAATTTATTTAAACACTATGCACGATACAAAAAGATTACAGCAGAGCCGGACTTAATGATTGAAGTCAAGGGAGTTAAACAGCAATTACAAAAATAAATTTGTGTTGTTTTGTTCGTGTTTGTTTTTGTGACCAAAGATTAGGTATTATTATTTGCAGAATAAATATAGTTTAAAATAGTTTATCACCCGGTGTCCAATTTTTAAATTTCACTGATATGACTTGGAGTATTTGTACATGATACATTCCAAGGACAACATCATCAACATCATAGGTCCTTGATAAGTGTGTAAAACACTTACCAACGACCGATGACAATGCATAGATAAAAAAAACTACATATTAGTTAAGTATTTAAAAAAGCGTGTTTTTTAGTCTTTTAAACGATGTTGTCTATATATATAAAAGGAGAAGGTGACTGACTGACTGACTGACTGACTGACTGACTGACTGACTGACTGACTGACATATCAACGCAGGGCGTAAACCATAAGGGCTAGAAACTTGAAATTTTGCACAGGGGTTCCTTTTATAATGTAGGGGAGCACTAAGAAAGGATTTTTGAAAATTCACCCCCTAAGGGGGTAAAACGGGGGTGCAAAGTTAGTATGAAAATTTGCCGTTTTTGAAGTCGTTAGACGGGTAGACGTCGTTAATGGATCTAATTCTACGCGAGCGAAGCTGCGGGCGTCCACTAGTTATTTATATGACATGATTTTGTCATTATCCACAGAACTTACATATTCAGTTGAGTTTTTGCTAGGCAGTAAGGAAGGAGCAGTAAGTATTTAGTATGATGAGAACAAATAGGCAATAAAAAAATACAATGAATGTGATTTTATTGCTTGATATTCTTTTTAATAATAAATTATTATTCGAGTTCCAGACTCAAAATTCAAATTCTATTCATTCTAACGGATTTTACATGTAACCTGATTAGACGCTTGTGTCATCCACCATCAGATAGTCATTGTTTATTTCAGAATAGATAATTTATCGAGTGAAAAATTTGTTTTCACAGAGCTTTTTTATGTTATTCTAAAATAAGCAGACAGGCTACTTGATTTACGAGTAAATTGTCATCATCAGATCACAAGATCAGTCGACAATTTTTCCAGAGCTCTTTTTTCGCCATAGGGACTCGTCACGCCGTTGAAGAACAGCTGCGCTTGAATTGATCCCTGGAGGGATTCCTGATACTCATCAGGGTGCATACAAACGTACTTAAATTACTTGAAACTCCTCATATTCTCCGCCCCTCCCTTCACCGCAACAACACAGCGTGTCGTGTCGTATCTAGTCCAGATTTTTTTCTTAGTCATCGCCGGAGCAATGTACACAGTTCGTGTGAAACGACACGATTTCGTGCATAGACCCAACGACTTTTCAAAGCGTGTACGTGTTACCTCACGCGTCGCATTTTCTCAGTTTTAAGAACAATTCTGCTCATATCTAGCGCCGTTCCACCACTCCCTAAAGTTGGTCCACACGCTGCTATTGTTCACCATCAGGTCATCGTTTAAAACTTCGCAGAGCCTGCAGATATCCCTGTTGTCAGACGTCTCGTTGTAGGAAAAGTGGTTCCTCCACCTGAAGAAATCATAGTATAGTGTCTTGTTCCCGATAACTTCCCTCATGATGCGAGCTACATTCTTCGCACCCAGCTTTCGTCCGTCCAGGTAGCTGCCTTCAGGGAGGAACCTGGAAAAATATAGACATAGGTAAATTAAGAAAAAAAAAAGCCAATAAATTCTTGTCACTACAATATCCAATGAACATGCAGTATCATCCAATGATTTTATTCTATAGATTTGCCACCTCCAAAGAATTAGGCTGGGAATAGATTTCCGATTTTTCTCTCCGATAGTCGGATCCGACAGTCTGATCAGACTATCTGAATTTATTCGTGCTATACATTTGTTTGAATACTAAATACACATACGATCTGAGTATGTATGGTGCGAGTACTAAGAAGCGAACCTAATCCCTCCCATCCTGAGAGAGACCCGTGCCCAACAGTGGGACACAGAAAGGGTTGTGATGATGATGATGATGATATATATTATTATGCTAAGAAGCGTTTTTGTAGACGTTCAATACGTGTAATGTATATATTGAAGACGGGGCTCCAGATCTGGGATGCATACCTACTCTAAATAGCTTCTCACATTATGAACAGTAAAGTGTTTTAAGTGTCTTAATTCTCTTAATTGAACTAAATTCAGAGAGCATGCGTAGTATAAAGCTTAATTATATAGATGCTATGTTCAGTAAGGAGTCAACATAATTAGATTTGAGTAGAAGGTGACCCCAAAGTCGCGAATGGAACTGACCCTAGAAATATCAGAGTATTTCAATATGTAGTAGTTATGTAGTTATGTATAAAAGGATTTACGAGTAAACACGTTTCCAAGTGTTTCAAATGCAACACTTGGAAAAGTCTAGCTTGTTTGCGTCACAATATACATCAAATCTATATTAGGGTCTAGGTCTAATCTGACGATATGGCAGTAATACACTAACAAGTGGCAAGCACCAATGACTTTTCCTATGTGCGATTTAAGAAATGTAATGTATTTTATTTATTTATTTATTTATTAAACGCTTTATTATACCTAAATATGGTACAAAAGGCGGACTTAATGCTAAGAGCATTTTCTGCCAGTCAACCTTTGGGCTAAGCAGAGAGAAGCTAAGGCGGTATATTTTAAAAATTGTGTATTACCTGATTATAGATGAAGGATGTACACAATATTTATTTATATATTCCGGATATAAATATAATTAAGAGTGAAAATATAACATGTATAAGTAATTTTATAATAATGAATAAACTTAATATAGATACATATATATCATTAAATTATAGCAAGCTGATAAACTACAAATCGGGGTTATTTGTAGCAGTGAGTTATGAAATGAGCCCTTACTTTAGCTTTGAAAACAGGTTTACTGCAATTTTTCCTTAGATCTGCCGGCAGAGCGTTCCAAAGCTTGATAGCGTTGATAGCGAAGGAATTAGATGTGAAGGATGAGTGGTGGAGAGGTATAGACAGAGTAAGAGAATTAGAGGATCTCAACTGGAGATTGTGAAGATCAGAGAGGAAGGTAAATTTTTCTTTAAGATATCCTGGAGAGTGTGTCTGGAAAAGGATAGAAAAGAGAGTATTGAGTATTCTGACTTGTCTCCGCTCACGGATAGGGAGCCAGTTAAGTTGGCGACGAAAGGAAGATATATGATCGTACTTGCGAAGACAAAAGATAAATCGTATAGCATTATTTACCAGCCTTTCTAACTTATTGAGGAGCTCGGCCGTAATATTAGAGCAACACACATCAGCATAGTCAATTATCGGTAAAATCAGACTCTGGACAAGAGTTGCTTTGACTTTAATGGGAAGGAAATTCCGGAGCCGATTTAGAGATCGCAGCGTTGCAAAAACAGATTGACTGACCTGATTAACGTGGGCAGTCCAGCTGAGTGTTGAGTCTATGTGAAGTCCCAAGTCTTTCACACTGGATGAGATTGGAATACTGGTGTTTTCGAAGATAATAGGTGTGACAGCATTGGGATTGAGGACTTGGGAGAGAGCCATTTGCCGAGAACTCCCAATTGCAATCGCTTGGCATTTTAAAGGATTTACGAAGATACCGTACCTACGAGACCACTAACCTACAGCGTCAAGATTTTTATTAATGGTGTTTATAGCCTCGTTGATATGATCTACGTCAGCTTTGGCATATATCTGAAGGTCGTCAGCGTATAGATGGAAAGAGCAGTCAAGTGAAAACGTCAGGAAGTTTATGTAGATCGAAAAAAGTAATGGAGAGAGGATCCCTCCTTGCGGGACGCCAGAAGTTAAGGTAGACCAGTCTGAAACTTTTCTGTCCACACGGACTGCCTGTTGTCGCCCACGGAGGTATGAAGAGAACCACTCGAGAGCCGTTGCTGAAAACCTAAAATGCTGAAGGGCAGCCAGGAGGATATTGTGGTCCACCATATTGAAAGCATTGGAGAAATCAATGAGTACGAGAATCATGACCATTTTATCCTCCATGCCGCTCCGAATGTCTTCAGTAACTTTAAGTAAAGCGGTTGTTGTACTATGACCCGGTCTGAAGCCTGATTGAAAGGGAGTGAGTAAATAATTTTGAAAAATGAAAGTTGATACTTGTTTGTGAGCTGCAGCTTCAAGAATTTTGGATAAGAAGGGTAAAATGGAGATTGGTCTGAAGTGGCTCAGGGAGCTAAGATTAGTAATTTTGGGAAGAGGGGTAAGGAAGGCCTTTCGCCACAAACTAGGAAATACTCCGGTAGAGAACGATGAATTAATGATGTGAGTAAGAGATGGTAGGATATAATCTAAAATAGGAAGAATCATAGATCTACCCACATCATCACAACCGACTGCATTAGATTTTACGGAAGAGAAAATCTTCAGAGTTTCTTCCATGGTCACGGAAGAAAAAGAGAAGGTGTCAATGCCAGGTATAGCTAAAGAGGAAATATCAGAAATAGTGATCGTTTTTACAGAAGGAGAGAGCAAAATAGAAGAGGAAAAATGACCATTAAGTTCATTCAGAGAAAAAGAAGATAACTCAGGCTTGGACCGGCTTCTTCCGAATCCTAAAGAATTGAGAAACTTCCATATTTGCGCCGAAGATGTGTTGGTAACGTTATCATAGAAGTATCTCCGCTTAGCTGCTCTCACCATCTGGTTGCAACGGTTGCGCGCTACCTTATATAAGGTCCAGTTGCTGTCACACCTATCGCCCTTGAATTTTCGGAAATCCCGATCACGCCGAGCCATAGCCATTCGGACACCTTGTGTAATCCAGGGAGCTGGAGGACGTTTACGCCTTACCTGCTTTAACGGGGCATGCTTGTCGAACAGTTTCAGAATTGTCCTGTTCAAAATTGAAACTTTCTCATCCACCGAGGTTGCACTAAATAACGGTGAAAGATCGGTATCGTTTGCGTCCCTCATAAGTGAGTCCATATCAATGCCAGAAAAGCTGCGCATCCAAGTTACCTCGGGGACAATTTTTGGAGGTCTGAGTTTATATGAAAGGTACAGCACGTCATGTCTTGAGAAACCCGGAGCCACTAGTTGGCCGTGCTTTATTACGTGTTGAGGTGCAGATGTGATTATAAGATCAAGTAGAGTATCAGGTGCCTCAAGATTATGATGAGTAGGGAATGAGGGGAGTATAGAAAAATTAACAGAAGAAATAATATTTTTAAGTTTAACACAGCGAGGCGAAGTATCATTCATTAGATCCGTGTTAAAATCGCCCATGATAATGTGATGTGTGTACTCAGCACATAGCGCTTCGAAAGACTCTTCAAGGCTGGTAAAATAATCTGCACCTGGAGGACAGTATACAACGCCAAGAATAGCTTTGGCACGCCCAACCCGGACTTCTAGAAAGAGAAACTCACAATCGCCGGAATACATGGAAGGAGATGAAGATACAATTTTAAAGGAAATATCACTTCGCAGGTACATGGCGACCCCGCCAGCACCTTTGCCTGTTCTGTCATTTCTGACAAGCTTGTAACCAGGGAGACTATAGGAAGTTGATTCAAGAGTGGGTTTTAGCCAGCTTTCGGAAATCATGATTGCGTGAATAAAAGAAGAAGAGGAGAAGGTCTCGAGAAGGTCGTCATAATGCGAAGGAATGCTTTGTGCATTCAGATGACAGACATTGAAAGCAAGAGCTGATTGCTCTAGCGAGTTATGGAGAAGATTTCGAAGGGTAACGGGCTCCTCGAACGAGCTAGTACTCGCATGTGAAAAGGTAAAAGAACTACGGGCAGAAAAGAATGATTCATTATCGGACATGATAATACAATACAATTATCAAAATAAACTATATTATGAAGATATATATGAATAAATATATATGTGTGTGTATATAACTATAATTATATTAATAAGCAGGTACAAATTCTTATCTACAAAACCACTACCTTAAAAATGTATGTACATTACACACATTATTTTATGTTCTCGAAGGCAAAAGTGGCAATCCACACTTAGCTAGCGTGGTGAACTACGGCCTAGCACATTCCGAGAAGAGATCTGTGACCAGAAATGGGGTATACAGAGGGATGTCCCGACCGAGGTCTTGACTACTACGCGATTGAATAGGAGAAACAGCAGCAGAGGCGACCGCTTGCTTCCACGATTGAATCATGAGCAGAGAGTTGGGGGCGACGCCGACGATGTCCATGGGTGGCCACGATGTCTTCCACGAATCGGCGAATCAACGAATCGCGCGATGGTGTAGTGCAATAAGTAGGAATGCGGCGGAAATGGGGTGTAACAGCGGTGTAACAACTAGGTAAACACTCCCGTTATCTAACATAACACTCACTTTGACGCGATACCGATTGATAAGGACACGCAATCAGTTAAAAGTTTTTTTGTTGGATATTATGATATATTGAAAGCATACAGCACTACCCTTCTCTTCCACTTATGACAACTGTGACAGACCCTTGAACTTCCCGTGACTGGCCAGTTGCCAGCTAAAGATGCGTTGTACGAGGATTATATGGTCGTCTATAAAAGAGTTACTGGACATTTATGTGCAAAATAATTTATTTTTCCAAAACATAATTTATAAGCTCGGGTCAGGTGACAGCTAGTAACATAATATGGAAACAATAAATGTGGTCAGAAGTAAATGATTTATTATAAGTTATAGGATAAAGATTGAAGACCGCGCGTTCCGAGATTTATATTAATGTAGAGGACTGCTTACAACAATTGTTGAAAAATATTAATTTAATTTTGAATTGCCTATTTTTTTGTCTTCTCATATTTAATTGTATTTGGTTTCCATCGAAAATTAAGTTGTGAAATATTAAAACTATGAAAATAATGAAAAAAATTTGTTTTAAAGAAGGCTGCCATCCCACACAAGGTTTTCATGTAGATTTTCCATCTCCATATCACCTTACGGTATTAATTTCACCTACTGAAACTCCACAGCTCGCTTAATAAAAACTATGGTTTAAGCGGTATGGTTCGTGCGTGTACTCAGCGTGACTCATCGACTCAGGGCTCTAATAGATCCATTATTCATTCACACCTTGCTTACACAGTCTGTTTTGTAATATAAATAAACATACCTTGAATAGTCTGCAGAGCCGAACACGATGGGAACAGCGTAGTTATTGAGCGCCGTCAGAAGTTTCTCCGTCACGTAATCCTCGGCGAAAGAGTTTTCCAGCGAGAAATAGAAGTAGTAATCGCGCTCCACCCTTTTAAAACAAGAGTCCGATTGAGTTCTGGGGCAAGAGTATTCACCGCACGACCCGTACACGTCCACCTTCCACCCGTACTGCGCCAGCTCCTCATTGACTTGGGCCACGAAGTCTTCCCTCTTGCTCTTCGTGTGGCAGTGAGAGACGAACCAAGCGGCCGGCTTCGACTTGCTCGACAGCTTCACTTTCAGATCCTCGCCAATAGGATCCATGTGCTCCGGCCACTTCATATCTATCGCCGGTCCGACCACGTTCCCCTGAATATCGTATATCGTGATATATCCCCAACGGAAATCCGAATCCAACTTGTACGTCCACGTCCAATTGAAGTAGTTGTCGAGCATCGCGTCGCACGCGGGGAAGTTGTCCGGCGACTCCATTGCGCCGAAGATATACTTCTGGCTCGGATGGCGGGGCGACGGCATTTGGAACGGCCAGAGATGGATGACGTCCCTCCCGTTGAACGCGATCGCGTCGAACTCGGTGAGATTGATCGAGGATGCGTCATCGGTGACGTAGCAGTTGGTGAACTTGCACTTGTTCTTCACGAAGGCGGAGTTGCCCGTGCCCATGAAATCGAAAGGCGCGCTGTACTTCCGCGTCCACTGGAGAATGTACTTCATTCGTTTGTGCTGAACGTACGGTAGGTACTTGCCGTTCGCGCGCAGCTCCTGGAGTCGCGTATTGTAAATGTACGTTAGGTATAGTGCGTAGAGGCAGAGGACTGCGGCGAATATTCTGCCGAACATGGTGGCGCTCGTGGACGCAATGATCAGGCGGACGAAATTCTACACGATAACGATAAAACGTATCGATGACCGTCGCTCGCGCGTTGATACTGTGATGTACAAAATTCGTGCGCTGATAAGAATGCGGCAGCCTGTCACACGAGTCTGGTTTTCATTCAATGGATCGTAAATAAGTTTTATTACGCTTATTTGTGCCCTTTCTTTTTTTTTTATCGCTAGGAAATGCAGTTTACGCATCCCACCCGGCCATAAGGTCGGGCGGGTATGTGGGACTCGCCGATTACGGAATACCCACTAAAACCCAGCGGCACCCTCAGCGTTCAAGTGAGACGTCACGGGATCGCTTGCGCATTATTACCGTGACGCCTCGACGCTTATTTAATTTTGTGCCCTGGTAAGGAGAGTTGTCCACAAACAAATCACCTTTGTGATAAATTGAATTTTATTGTAATAAGACTAAATCCAATATGATATTTAAAAGTGATGCTAGGTATTGAAACATTGTAATGAAATGAAGTAAAAACAAAACTTTGTAATGTATTTATAACTTGCATCAAAAAAATGACGGAAATTCAATCTATTTAACAAATGTATTTTTATTATGTATTGGAATGAAGTACAACACAGGTAATACAACAAAGAGTATTTGTGATAATTTGCATTTCATTGTATGATATGTATAAGTGATGCTAGGTACCGAAATATTGTACTGAAATAAAGTAAAACAAAATTGTGTGAAAATATAATTATTGTGGTTGTATTATCATTGTTTCATGGAATTAGAAGGCTATTTTATTTTATTAAGAGAGTTGTGGGTGGACTTTTCAACGATATTCAGATTCATTATTTTGCTTATGTTATATCTATTTTTCTATCTTCATCTATACTTCTATACTAATATTTTGAAGAAGAAACATTTGTTTGTAATGTTTTCACACAACATCTACTGAACCGATTTCAAAAATTCTTACACTATTAGAAACCTGCATCTTCACTGAATGATATAGGCATATAATATTACTAGGTGTAAAGGTAAACGAAACTATTGTTAGGTCTAATTCCACGCGAGCGAAACTGCGGGCGTCTACTATTCGATCTATGAAACAGCAATTTTTTTCCATTTTCAGAGATTCACTGAGCTGAATATCAAAGTAGGAAATCAGTTAATTGTATTCAAGGTTGCTTGCCCGTAGATCGCTGCGCACAAAACATACACTTCCTGTAGGTTGGTTTTTAACTGTTATAAGGCCAGGGCCACACTAATATAACTTTCCTGTATACTACGTCGAGTCCATGGCGCAGCGCAAGCGAGATCCGAATCGCGAGCCCCGGGTGTGTATCCCGGCCGGGGCAGATGTTTATTTTGAAATTATATATTTGTGTTCAGTGCAACACAAGCGTCGGCCTACCGTGAGTGTGAGTGTGTAGCGTTTATTATCTATAGGTACTAATTTTATAAAGCGGGAGTTTGTTTTTTGGTTTTTTTTTTGTGTGTCTAAGTGCGCTTATCTCTGGAAGTTCCAGTCCGATTTAAAAAAAATTGTACTAGGTACATTTATGAGGAATAGTCCATCCCCCCATCTATCTGCCCCTTTTAACTCCTCTGCTGGGCATAGGCCTCCCTTAATCGGTGCAATTCCTCCCGATCCTGTGCCTTCTTATCAAGCGGTTACCCGCTAACATTTTTATTTTCAAAATCTGCTAATTCACACTTGCTTAGCGTGGTGGACTATCCCTAACCCCTACCATTCCGAGAGCACACGCGCCCAACAGTGGGACGATAAAAAGGGTTGCGAGTCCTATTAACTACTAAGGTACGTACGTACGTATACAACTTCAACAAATTGCTAGCAGTTTTTCATTTTAATCTTGTATCTACCTCAAATAATTATCGTCTGTTATCTTTGATGGTCATGCTATCTGTTTTAAGTACTGCATAAAAAAACCTTGGCGCCATTACACATGAATGTCTGTAAATATAAAAGGACGTAAAAGGTAATAAACCCAACCCAGATAATGAGCTGAGTCATCAAGACAGTCTTCGAAGTATAGTAACAGCACAGTATAGATATACCTTTCCTATTGTTTTAAGCGAAATTGACGATGTGGCTGCAGACAAATTGTTTCTATAGTGTTAGGGAAATTTTTAAGCTTTAATTAAAAAATTTAAAAAAATACAAAAGTTTGATATTATTCTCAATTAATTTATGGTAAGTATATGGAGAATGTTATAATTTAAATAAGTATATTAATTACTAAGACTATGACACGAAATAAGAAATGATGTTAGACCCTTATGGTTCTGTAATCCATCAGTTAAATATATAAAATATTATTTTCTTCTACATTCGCATGCCGGTTAGGTTAGAATAAGAGTTTCAAACTTTTTATCGTTTATCATCGTAATCGATCGAAACTAGTCGGCCTATTTCCGACTTAAATCACACGTGAGTAAGTCGGTAACTTCAACTATGAATATAGACACTCACGAATCGTTCAGTAATAAAATATAATGTACCATCATTATAACAACCTGCTTAGAATAGCAAATAAAGCAAATAAATAAATAACGTCTAGTAATATCTAGTACGTATCATTTATCTGTACCTAATAGAGAAGCTACGATCAGAGAAGATAAAACATGAATGCAAAAATCAAAAAAAGCTATCACTAATCGCTTGTCTGTTTTACTACTTAAATCTATGGTTTTACTCATAGAATACCAGTCGAATTTCGACTACTCGGCGTATTAGTTACAGTTAAAAGTTCTGTGTTTGCCGAACGTGGCTGCCATATGAATGTCATGTCAACAGCGGCAGAGCGAAATCCCATTTGAACAATAAATATGAGAGTTACGTGTAAACAATAAACGTCAGATTTGCGCACACGTGTAACCGCTTGTAATGCCTATTTTTGTATTTGTTTCTACTGTGGTTAGGTTAAACATCCTTCTCTGTAAAAAATACTAAAACGTGTGTAAATGCTATATTTATTTTATTTATTCTCATCCTCCGAATACTGTCTCCAAGGCTGCACTGAAAACCAGAGCTACTGCCGTAGCTTAAGCTGAGTGTACGCCTTTTTGGGACAGGAGTTGCAAGTTAATAATTATTAGCTTATAAGTTTTCTTCAAATGTTACATGTTGTATCTTCTGTACCAAATAAATATTTTCTATTTCTGTTTCTATTTATGATGTTAAAACTACTTAGATATAAACACAAACTGACATTATCCATTACGCCTGCTTATTAAATTTAGCACTATTTTGTTTCGATAACATTGCAACAATATTGGCTGATAAAATTGAAACAATCGTAATAAAATATCTTCATGTGTATAGATTTGTAATGAAAATTTAAAAAATGAAAGGTTCATGTGGGAATTATTATTTATGCGTAAAGTTGACAAAGTTTTAGTTGGATAATTTTAGGAAACCATTAAATTGTTATTGTATAGTTATTGACGATATTAAGTATGTCTTTCAAATTCCAGCATACCTTAACCTTATCTAAGGATTGAAATTATCTAAACAGGCCATTTTGTTAAAATTAACCAATTTAGCGCTTAGTAGTACCACGTCTATGGTACTACTAAATTCCAACGTATTATTATACGTATTATTAACCATACGTAAGTATTAAAAAAAATCGTTCAGTCCTACTCCGTTAATGAAGTATGAACTACTGTATGTAGGTTTTCTTCCGTGATCGAAGGTAAGAAGTGGTAGTTAGGACTCTCCGGTGAAAGCCCAGTGGATATCCAACTCGCCTCTCACTCAAGCGGTCCGGGTTCAAATCCAATTACGGATCAATGTTAATTAAGTTATGTGCGATTTAATTAATTTAGTTATTTATTTATTTCAATTTCAATTTACCAACTTTACAGGGTCTTAGCCTAATGCGATGGTAAACATAATTAATGTAATAAATCAACGTACGTTGCAAAAAGCAGTAAAAGAATTAAATCTTTGTCGTTTAACATTTTTAATCATTTAAAATGTTATTTATTTATCGATTCTGCCTCGTCGATCTAGTGCTCCAGTTGGACCTAAACATAACTGGTGAAATTTGGGTGTCTCTGCCTACTCCTTTTATTTATTTTTATTTATTAAATAATTTATGTACACACTTTAGTTAGGACATAGGTACAGAATATAAGACAGAAAGAAAATGGTACAAGGGTACTACTTGTTATTTACTTTTGTTAAGTTTTATATATACCTACATATATGTTTCTATATTGTACCACTTAAAAATGAAATGGACCAATTATTCTTACTTAGTTTATTTTATAATAACATTCTATTTATAAACAATTACCTATAAGAAATCAGTATCGATAGCACGATGCAATAGTATTGTAAGCAATTAGTCGATAAGCTAAACAACTAAACAACCTGTCTTACTAGGTACATAATAGCCTATAGCATTCTACAAATAATACAATTAATCTACACTACACTACAATTAATCTCTACTTACAAGATAAAATCTAAGATAATATGTAATCATTGATCAACCACTTAACTAAGACATTGTTAAATACTTCATCCATCAGCCTATATTGGTCCACTGCTGGACATAGGCCTCTCCTAAACGACGCGAATCCGACCGGTCCCATGCCTTCTGAATCCAGCGGTTTCCCGCCATCTTCTTCAGGTCAAAGTCAAAGTCAAAGTCAAATAATTCATTTTGCTATGAGGTAATTGGACACGCTTAACGAAAGTCCTGGTAACTACAAACTTCTTAAAGAAAAGAGATATAATGCTATTCTAAACTGATCAATATAAGGCAAATTAGCTATTGATGATTGAATGAATAGCTAATCCTACACGGGTGCCTAACCTGCTTTAAGGCTAATTACACAATGATTACCTACCACTAAGTTAAGCTCTAAAGTCACGATAGACTATCTATCTGGTCATCGGCTTTAGGAAGAATAATTAACAATATTCTTATCCTATGCTAGTTTAAGCCGAGAGAGAAAAAACTCTCGGTACTCTTTTAAAAAAGGTCTAAAGACTTCAGAAAACTATAAGTACAACATAAATAAAATTCCTTCTAAATCTCTATTATAGTATTTTAGGTCTTGGTACTTCAAAGACCTATGAACTATTTAATAATGTTGAATTAGTAAGATAGCTGCGACCCATAGACGTCCCACTGCTGGGCACGGATCTCCCCACAGACAGCTGCGGGAGGTCTAGCTAGAGCATACTCCACCACGCTGCTCCAATGCGGATTGGTGGAGGGGTTAGTGGCCAACCCAGTGTCGAATGTTCTCAATATATATCGCTTTCCGATATATATAAAATATCGTCGTTTAGGAGAGGCCTATGTCCAGCAGTGGACCTCAAAAGGCTGATGGATGGATGGATGGAATTCGATTTTATAAAACTTCTTATGTATGGCACTCTTTGCTCACTTTATTGTTTAGAATATTATAATCAATACTACATTTCTTCATACACGATACCTGCGATGGAAATATGTGTGCAATATCTATTCATAAGAAGTAACATAGTCAACTCCTTTAAGGGTTTGCAATCGTACTGTAAATCCGAACAGAGTCGTCTGCTGGATATCCGTCACCCATCTCGTTTTTGGTCAGTTTGGTCACTAAGACCAAGTTTCAACTAAAATCTGACTAGGAACGATTACGCACAGAACAACCCAGCACCCTTTTTCAACAATATAAGAATTAATTCCTTGGCCTAGCTTTACTGTCTGCCCTGTATAAAAATCACTTATTTTGTGTCAGTTCTTAGACGTTTTTATACCCTCGCCCTGTGACAGCTGTTTCACATATTACATCTCAGTAGCAGTATAAGTATCAGTATCAAGTATCACCGAAAGCTGATGCAATTCTTTGCAGTTTGTCAGAGTTTTTGCTAAACCCTTCCTTCGTCAGCTGTATCACAACGCAGTCGTTAGTGTATCATCACCCTCTGCCAGCTGTATCACACACAACTCTGTCGTTTAAGTGTATCATCACATTCTGTATCATAAGCAGAACTCAGTCGTTAGCGTAGCCTCACCCTCTGTCAACTGTCACAAGCAATTGTCAGTATGCGTGGCACCATTCCACCAGCTCCTGAAATTCCTCCACGAACTAACAGTGTTCACCATCTTCTCATCGTTGAGCGCATCGCACAGTCTGCAAACATCTACGTTCCCCAGGGTCTGGGTGAAGGTGAAGTGGTTCCGCCACCTGAAGTAGTCGTAGTACCGTTTTCTCTCCTTCCTGATGAGAACGTTGATCACACGCGCCAGGTTTCGAGGACCAAGCTTGCGCGCGTCCAAGTAACTTCCTGCAGGGAGAAACCTGGAAATGAAAAGAAGGTAAAATTTCCAAAGTGAACTACTCACTGAGTCATACGATACATTCTTGCCGGTTCAAAATATTTCAACTGATATGTCCACTTATACACCGGTTGAGGCTAAGAAAGAGGTTTTTTTTTTTCGCGTGACTTAATTGCTAAACTGCATCTAATCATCGTTAAATAAAAACAACATCGTACCTACTATTTGGTCTATCTCTTAGCCTGTAAGCTCTCTTTCTTGGTCTAGTAGTTTTAGTAGATAATACCACTCATTGTATTCTAGTGACTCAAAATGAAATGACGAATCCGTCATTTCGTCATTTCATTCGACATCCAAAAATTTACGAGTCATACGAAATTACGTATGATTCGTAAATTTTCGGATGTCAGGCGGCGAGCGATTCAAAAATCGACCTATCGATAGGTCGATGTTTCAAGCCGCGCAGCCACGAGCGCTTAATGAAAGATAGTCTAGTTGTATATGATTAGGTGGTACATATAGACGCCAAACAGCTTCTGCTATTCAAATTATCATTTATCACTCCCGTATCATCGCATGATAATAAATCGATTCCTTCTATCTGAAGAAGATAAAATTAATACGGATAGGAGGAGTGATTGCGCATACAGTCTGAGGTTTATTATTGCACATAGCAAACGAGCTACACACGGACAAAACTCAAAACGGAACTGGAGAATTGTTCCAGTAACACGTAGGATAGTATAGAATGTCGCAGAAAGAAAGGGGAATAATGGAGAAAAAAGTAACATTAACTCAGAACAAGAAAGGTACTAAGTTAGATCCTTCCTGTTATGAGATTATTTCTTCTCCATTATTCTCCGCGGCTTCTTTCTGCGACATTACTCTATTGCCATCCTGTACTATTAATAGGGGTTTCTGGACTTCGGCACTCAGGGTCTCTCTCGCTGTGTGGAGCAGGTATTAAGACTATAGAACCAAATAAGTTATGTGTTATATGTGTATAGTCCAATCAACAATCGAGTACCTTATTAATAATTATTAGCTACAACAACAACCCTCACAAATACAGCTGCGGGAGGTTTAGTCTCGAATGTTCTCAATCCACCCGAAGGTCTTCGACAAGTTTTGTCATTGAATACAACCGGGACTGACAGCTTAACGTGCCCTCCAAAGCACGGTATCGCCCATGAAATTTTGCTGCTAATGTTGACCCACGAACCGACCGTTCGTCGTTGCTTCGAAATCCCTTCGTCGAACCCTTAGTAAGCAAGTTTAATTCTATTGCTAGGTTAATCAAATATTTTAGGTACGCTGTAATGTATAATACACGCTGTACCTGAACTAACTCGACTCATTTTACTGTTATCATAGGCCATGCCTTTCATGCGGGTGATAACAAGTTTCGTAGGCTTATTCGTCCACAATTTATTGTAAGTCAGTTCGCGAAAACCATTTTGTTAGCAGTTTTACGTAAGTACAATATAAAAAAACAGTTTTAAAGATGAAAATGTCCTGAGTTTTGTAGTAAGTCATACAAAAATGTTAGGTGTATGAAAAATATATAAGATTGTATATTGTATATTGTCTCACCTCGAATAATCCGCGCCTCCATAGACAACCGGCACCGCATAATTGTTGAGACCCGTCAACAGCTTCTCCGTCACGTAATCTTCGGCGAAAGAGTTCTCAAAGGAGAAGTAGAAGAAATAGTCTTTTTCCACCAACTTGTCACACTCTCGCCAGTTGCTTCTGGGGCACTTGTTGACACCGCACGCCCCGTAAATGTCAACATTCCAGTCAAACAGCTCAAGCTCCTTATTGACCCTCGCAACAAAATCCTCCCTCCTACTGTTCGTTCGGCAGTGGGACACAAACCACGCGGCCGCCTTCGACTTGTTGGACAGCTTCTCGTTCAGATCCTCACTCGTCGGCTCCAAGCTCTCCGGCCACTTCATGTCGACAGCCGGACCCACCACGTTTCCTGCTAAGTCATATATCGTTATGTAGCCAAATCTCAAGTCGGAGCTAATCTTGTACGTCCACGTCCAGTTGAAGAAGTCGTCCAACACCTTGTTGCAGGCTGGGAATCTGTCCGCCGACTCCGTAGCCACGAACACGTACTTCTGCCTCGGCGAACGAGCGCTCGGTAGCTGTTCTGGATCCATGTCGATCACAGTTCTACCGTTAAACACGATCGCATCGTAGTCCGTCAGGTTGAGCAAGGACCGGTCGTCTGTGACGAAGCAGTTGGTGTGTCTGCATTTGTTTTGAACAAATGCTGAGTTGCCCTCGCCGAGGAAGTTGAACGGCGCGAGGGTCTTGTCGGACCACTGAAGGACGTACTTCATCCCGTCCGAAACTACCCTCGGCTCCTTTGCCGGCTTCACGTCGAGGGTCCGCGTGTTGTACACGAACATGAGGGAGACGCCATAGATAATGAATATGACTGCGAGGAGTTTGACGACCGTATTGGCGCAGTCGGCGCCTGATCTGACCACCATGGTCGCGGGAAGTCGCGTCTGGTCGGTGATGGCTCGAACACATGAGTGGCAACGTACAAGCGTGCCTGGCGTGCCTATCTCTCTCTTATCAACTCCGCCAGAACAAAGTTTTCAAAGCATCCATTCATTGTCCGCTGTTTCTATTAATTGATATGGTAATCTTGAACGCTTACATGGTTTTTAAATTAAACTAGTTAAATACAATGTTTGAAAATGTTTTTACAGAATTTTCTAATTCGTTTGCCATGTTTGTTATTATGAGAAATCCTTTGTCATTTTCAAGGTAAACAATGCTCGATAGCAGGTTGAGTCATCCGATCTAATCTACAAGTACTCCAGACGCGACGTATGATTGACGTATTTGGGATCCGGGATCAAGCCCTCCAGGGATCAGCAGCACTAAACCGGGTGGCGCTAAATATGAATTTATTCACACTTCAAAAATATCTAGGTGTATTAATAAACAAAGGTGGCTTGAGAATTAAGTGTTTTTGGACTTAATAACAAATAAATTGAATCGAATTGAGAACATTCGACACTTTAGTTGGCCACTAAACCAATCCCCATTATAGCACCAACAGCAAACATAACATAAACAGCTAGTTAAAAGGTATAGCTATTTTATTTTATACTAGTGGACGCTCGCAGCTTCGCTCGCGTGGAATTAGACATAATAATATATGTTTATTTTACACCCTTACAAAATTTTTACAAACTTTGAATACCATATTTATTTATGTCTAATCAACAGCCTATAATATAAATTTTTTGCTTCTAGTTCTGAAAATGACAAAACTTTCATAGAACCTTTCAACCCCCTTTAAACCCGTTACAACACTTTTTTCCTAATAAAAAGTAGCCTATGTCCTTTCTCAGGCTCTAAACTATCTGTGTACCAAATTTCATTTAAATCGGTTCAGTAGTTTTGGCGTGAAAGCGACACAGACAGACAGACAGACAGAGTTTCTTTCGCATTTATAATATTAGTATGGATTTAGGTACTTTTCACTTACTGAGCCCTCTTCATGCGCCAAACAGTGGGTCCACCAATGAATAGGTTGATGACAATTAGGTACGGGAGATGATAAAGTTCATCAATAAAACAATAAGTCAATTAATTTCAAAATATTTATTATTCCCTTCTTTTCAAATTGTATTCTTTTCACATTTTACTTTGTATGAAACATTAATTATTTACCAATTAAATAGTAAGACTAAGCAATAACACTTAATATGGTAAAAAAACTTTACTAAACTTTTATTTACACAGATTTCCATTACAGTAAACATGTCAACATTTCTCATTACTAAATACGAATCCTGGACCATTCCCTGTATAGATTAGGGTATCCCTAACTAACATTTACTCGATATACATACGTCCCACTGCTGGGCACGGGTCTCCCCCACATATTATAGTTGCGGGAGGTCTAGGGCATACTCCACCACGCTGCTCCAATGCGGATTGGTGGAGGATTATATATACATACGTACATATCTGTAAATTACTTCCTCAGTAGGTACTATTTTAGTTTATCAAGTTCATTTACCAGTAATTCATTTGCTTTACCAACAATTATTTTAGTACAGCATTTGGTAGTGAGTGCCTCGGGTAGGTAGGGGCAGGGAGGTAGGGAGAAGGTGGTAAGGAGGGCAGGGAGGTAGGAGTACCTTATAAGCTTCTACAAAGGGTCGGAACTATGCGAGCGTTTGCTATTTGTGTTGGTCCAAATGTTCACAACTTAAAACGCACGACTTGATACGGAAACGAAAACGAAAATTTAAATGAAAATTTGTACGTGGAGCGTGTTCTTTTGTTAAGGTACTTTGACGGTACATTCCGTATAATAAAGACTCCTTTAATTTATTATTTACTATCAGTAAAAGAACGTTATGCAATTGTAAATTCACATAAACATACAAAATACTCTTACGGAACACAATTTATGTTTTCTTTGTCTGTTTGTGACAAGAAAGCCAGACGTTAACATAAAAATATATTTAATAATAATAAATTTACGAGCAAAGATTATTTTCTCACGAACATGAGACAGAGCATGGCTGTCATAAATGATGCTAAAATTTTGGAAATTAAGTAATTAAAAATTAAGTAATACTTAACTTATTATATAGTAAAAATTAAGTAATAACCGGGTTAGGTTTTAGGTTACTTTAATTCCCGGAAAGTATTGAGATTTTCGATACGGAATAAAACTTTGTATGGACTATTTGTTCAATCACGTTTGATAATACTCGTTCCTTACATTAATTAATGGATTACGTGTATACCAAATTTTTGATAAAATTTATATCTAATGGAAAAAAAGGTACATAAATGAATGGGGAAATTTAAATATTCTGAAGACGCGATGCTGGACGAAATATGTATGCTATTGTACTCAAATTGGTATACATATTGGTTGGGGGTTGGTCGCTCACGTAGGTGGAAACCCGAAGGACATGTAGGTACCCCCTGAGTGATTCTAATGAGCGACATCCTATTACTGGAAGTACTTAATACCAAATTCCAGGATATTGGCAGCAGCGTCTCCTATGTATCCCAACTGCGGTCACCAACACGCATTGGCCAAGCGCGGTGACTATTGACTAACACCTCCTATGAACAAAGTCACTAAGCCTGGACGCCAAGTTCCAGGCGGCCCCGAAGGCCCCGAACGTCCTGGTTATGGTAGCGGCCGGGGTAACGGCGTGACCAGGGGCATCCCCAGCAGAGATCCGGCTATCAAAATCTCTAACGAACCCTTTACCTGCCCGCATATTATACTAGGACACTGAGGTCTGACGACAAGCTATGTGAGCTGGAAGAAGAGATCATCACGTTGCACTGGAGTATCCTAGGGTTATCTGAAATCCGAAGACAGGGGGAGCACATGATAATCCTTATGTCCGGCAACTTGTTCTATCAACGGGAGGGCGAACACCAGTCCCAAGGTGGTCTCACCAGTCTACAAGTCCTTCATCAACAACATTGTGGAAGTCGGTAGTGTGTCGAACAGGGTAGCGTACCTTATACTCAGAGTATCTAAAAGGCTAAGCAGTGTATCTAACTCGCTGAAGGTCATAGAGGTATATGAACTGACCTCGACACACAATGACGAAGAGTTTGTGCTATTGTATGAGGACATCAGTAGAGCCATATAAACCTCAAAGACAGATTTTACAGTTGTGATGTAGTCCCTCTCTTTAACGCAAGGATTGGCGAGTGTCACGGCAGCGAGCAGAAGGTTGGGCCTTTTGGTTTTGGACATCGGAACCACGGAGGACGTGGCACCTATTTAATGGTTACAGGTAGAGCGTTCCAGAGCAGAGCCTAAGCCGTCAATGAGGGAAGAATCTAAGTGGGGGAAGATTAACATTACCAGTAGATTGAAGCGAAGATCTTTTCTGTTAAGATTAGAGAAACTGAAAGTTTTCCTTTGAGTAAACGGTGGAAGCAAGTTCATTTAAGACGGATTACAGAACCTGGAGAAATCTAGAGTTACGCCTTTGACGAATAGTAAGCCATTTTAGCTGGCGACGATAGCTTGATATTTACGTACCTAAATTAAAGATAAAGCGAATACAGTTATTGAGAAGGCGCTATCGCTATCGAACTAATTTGTCATCATACACTGCCTGGACGGCCCACGAATTCTATAAGATGCCTAGGGATTGTATAAATTATAAGAATTACACTGACTGCCGGTAACATACACAGTGACAAACAAAGCGTGCTTGTAATAAAAAATTTAACACAATATGGTCCAATTTTCAATGAGATCCACTCGATATACAACTGTCAGGGAGTTAACACTGTGATCCAGAACGTTCCACGGGTACTGCCAGGGAGTTAACACTGTGATCCAGAACGTTCCACGAGTACTGTCAGGGAGTTAACACTGGGATCCAGAACGTTCCACGGGTATTACACTGGTGTGGCGCGGTACTTGTAGTACTCGTGGAGCACGCGGCAGCGCTCGTGGCGCGCGCAGTAGAGGCGCGCGGGCGGCTGTCAGGCGGGCGCGCGCGCGCGGGTCGACTCGCGCCGCTCCGGCAGCGCGGCCGCGGGCAGGCTCTCCGCGAACCGGACGCCTAGGCGCGGCCGCGTGCGCCCGTCCTGCACAAATGGGTCAGTTTACAATGATTTATTTTGTCAGCAATTCGCTTACAGTTGTTAAACCAGACACAAATGCGATACACACAAATACAAATGAGAATGAGATAGAATCATAAAGTACACAAATTATAATGTTAAAAAATAATAATTATCATAAAGTAATGATGCCAGCGGACATTGCCATCCACTATCCATCCATTTATCCATCCATCCATTTACGTATCATCCTTTCCTCCTCTCCCATTCTGACAGTGAGGATGAAAGGCTTTAGGCATAGTATAAAGAGTCGCTGATGCTTTAGGTTGAATACTACAACGAATTCCTCGAAAGGCACGTACCCCATACTCTACCGCTGTAACTAACTTAAATGTTGCACACCCACACACACACACACAACACACAATTGCACAATTTTGATGGTATGGTATAATGTAAGAATTCTTATTTATTATTTCACATTATTGCATATGACAGTTGACAGAAAAAATGAGGGTCTTGCGTTGCTTATGTATCTAAAGTCTCTTTAGGTTGTGACCGATGGCGCGTTATAACACGAGTGAAACAGACTTGCACTAATCTACCAGATGCTCTACCGTAAATACTGTCTTTAATTATGACGATAGCATATTTTGTAAACAATTTTATTTAAAAACAACTCAGTAGTAGCCACCACCACAACCCTTTCTTAGTCCTACTGTTGGGCACGGGTCTCCTCTCAGAATGGGAGGGATTATGCCTAAGTCCACCACCCTGGTCAAGAGCGCGGTGACAACCCTATCGAATTCAATAATAGCACAAAATCGGAAATTGCTTTATGCATCGAATAAATATTAGATACGAGTAAATCCTGTTAATTTTTGTTAGCATTAATTTATAAAATACGATAAGAAGCCCGATACGTAAGAAATTACCCTCCTTCTGGCGCACTCAGTTAAAAATGGAATTTCCACTAATCTAAATCGCAGTCGTATTTCTGTTACTGCTATAAATAAATATTTCATTTTATGTTTCCTCAACTAAGACTGTGCAGAGACTAAGACGGGGTCAAGCAAGTTTAGCGTTCTTTTCTTTCGTATTTAAGCAGATTCCTTGTAAATAATGAGGGTTATATAAGTACCTATTAAACCTCATTAAACAATCTGAATTTCAAGACAGGGAATAATTTAATGTATTTTCGTTAAGCGCCATTTGCAAATCATCCGGCAGTTGTATTACTCAGAATTAATTAACAGTCGAAATGAACAGAGGTTTTCCGTTTGGGATCACAATTAAGTACTGTGATATAAAAATATTAATATATGTATATCGTTAAAACACAATTTAAGTGTTGGCGGCGTTAGTCCTTTTATAACGTGTTTATAAATTGTCTGTCTCCATATCTAAATTACACTTGAACACAGATTTAAAGATTAGTGAGTACATATCTATTTATCTAATAGTTCCATGCATTTTCATGATTGATTAGTTAACGCACGAGGATGCGTTGCAACAACATTTAAACGGATGGATGGATGGATAGAGGCTTACCGTAACGGTCGCAGTTATCATGAGCGGTGTCTCCATGTTCTGATTTCTGTGTTTCAACGAACTTGACGAGTTGCCTGTGAACAAAAAAATTGATACCGGTTGTCCGTAAAGTCAGTTTACGGCCGATAATTTTACGTGACAACGTCATAAGAAAGATCGCAACATTTATCATTTTGCAATGTCTCTTACAATCTATATTATACATATTATTGCGAGAATGCAAATTAACGTAGTATCAAACAAAATACAGCGATGAGCCATGCCTCTAAACACGCTCGGCTTGATTCGGTTACTCTCGGCTCGAGCGTAACGGGACACCGAGCGTAACGGGACATAGTCATACTTTTTTGCGAATGCCTCCTACATAGCGTTACCGATTGTGTTAACTTGTGTTTACGCCATCAGTGGTTCTAGGTTCAGTCCCCGGGTCGGGCAACGACTATTGGGTTTTGTATATCTTGAAATGCCCGGTAGCTCGGACTCATGTACACACCTCTGTTTAACCCTTCGGGGAAATAAAGGCGTGATGTTTTGTTTAATTTACGCCGTAGTCATCGAGTCTATAATGTATTCTTCTATACATTATTACTAATTATATAAATACACTAGTGGGTGGACGCCCGCACCTCCGTTCGCGTGGAATTGGACATAACAATAGTTTCGTTTACACCTAGTAATATAATATAGCCTTTGTCACTCAGTGAAGATGCAGCTTTCTGACGGTGAAAGAATTTTTGAAATCGGTCCAGTAGTTTTTGTGTGAAAACATTACAAACACATCTTTCCTCTTTATAATATTAGTATAGATACTCGTAATAAAAATATTAATAGGTTATTGAAAAACTTATTCTAATATCTTTCAACTCTAAAATTCTTGACTATTTCTTGAGTTACATTTCTTTTTCCACTTTTGTTTCCGGGTTACATGCCCTTTTCTCAATCTATATGAATCGGATTATCTCCGGTTCTTTTTCCAGGTTAAATTAAATTTCGAGTGGCAAGGATAAGGCTCTCTTCTAACGTTAGATAAGATCATTGGATAAGTCGCCCCAGATAATTTTAAGATAGAAATAGATTATGATATATTAAATGTATATATATATGATAAATAAATATTACTAAATCCGTGCCAGTCCTTATTACCTCTCCAAATTCTCTTGTCTTGCGTATAAAAGCGACCTACTTATTTTATCTTATTATTTTACAAATTAATGATCTAGCCCGCGTTTCTTAATCTTTATTAACGGAACCTTAGGAAATAAAGCCCAATTTCAGCCTGAGGATGCCTTGTTTTGGGGCGAAACACGTGTTGGTGTGTGTATTCATTGATCGCATGTGCATTTTTTCCTGTGTGGGAGGTGGTGCGTGCATGAACGTATACATACATCACCATACATTTTTGTTCGCGGATTAGTTGCAAAGTAGATTAATTTTTGGTTTGTAATAATGGAGTTCCGCAAAGTAACGCCTGATACAATTAATTATCTTGTTTCTGTGTTTGCTTTTAGTATATACAATAGCAGTTTCAGTGTTTCTTCCGATATCTCCTTTTAGTTAAGTTTTTTTTTACATTCATCTAAAAACTTGTTAAAGACCCCTAGACCACAGACGAAACACTCATCTAGCGAATTGATTAAAAAAGTAGGTACCGTCGTTTCATATTTTTACTCTGTCTCATTTTGCGTCTAACAAGTCGCTCGATTATCCCAGCTCAGTAATGTCATATTGTGGTAATAAGGACTGGTACTTTATAAGGAAATAAACACAAAAAATTGCCATGCTTCAAAAATAATTATAAAGATAATTAAATCTCTGCAAAATGGCTTTGCATAGCTTTGTTTTCAAATCAAAAATTTGATCACGTTCAGGAACTTACGTAATTATAACATAAATTAAGAATATAAACGACATTTAATCAAGACAATTACTTTCATAAAAACACATAGATTTCGCTTACTGCAGATGCTATAGATTACTACGCGAATGTTAGTAATACGAGTACGACATTTTTTGTTTTTTTAAATTAAAGTCAGTGACTTTAATTTAAAAAAAAATTAAGATATAAACATTTTAGTTATGTAGTTACTGACATTGTATAAAATATTGACATTGACTTTTTTCTTTTGTCATATCATGTACATTGATATATATGTGTCATGTACAACAAATTTACTACTAAGGTTTTAGTATAACAATGTTTATAGTAGGTACATATAACAATGTAATATTATAGTAACAATGTTTAAGCTCAATAACGGGGAAGCCTGGAGTGTTCGGTTAAGCTTTTGGATTAAATAAATGAAAGTCGTAGAGCTACTGCAATGCTGAGTTTCTAAAGCAGCTGCGATATAATATTCATACTGCTTGGTTAGCAATAAAATGGAATCATTGATACATAGTATTAATTATTTTATTATTATACATAATTAAAATATTTAATTCACTGATTAATGTGTGCAAATACTTCAATGGCAAATACTATGAAAGTTTTGTGCGTTTGTATACGGTGGTGTTTGCCCCCAACCATTCCATCAACACTACCCAACATTACACAATCAACTACCCAAAAAAAAAAAGAAACATCAAAAAAGAGAAAATAACTTGAGTCTGAATGTAGTCTGAAGTACTTTTATTTGCTTTCGTCAACGTAATAGTGGGTGAAGTAAGACCTCACTGTAGGTACTAAAGTTTTTAAATAATTCAATTATAAATTCTATGAAACATTCATCATTCTATGAAATTAAATAACAGTTTAAAAATGCCGTTTGTAGTGCACTCTCAGGAAACGTTATTGAGTTTCCAACTTTCTCCCTGTGAGCTGCCTTTGAGAGCCTGGTCAAAACTTTGGACACATTCATGATTCAACTTTTTGTTGGAGCGATGGATTTTATGCTGCTTTGTCAATGAAATTATTTATTTAATGAATTTCATTTTGTCATATTTTTCAGATGCTATCTGCAGGAAGTACTTCTCTTTGTAATTAGATCATCATTCTGTTGAATGAGAGAAGTATTAAATATTATTATAATAGAAGTACATAAGTAAGTACTTCACAAGCAGTGACAGCCCAGTATCTATCGAACGCGCCTCTCACTCGAGCGGCGTTGAACCTTTTGTTCAATAACTTATTACCCAGTTTTCAGTGTATGCTTACACAAAGACATTGCTTTGTTCTTAAATTTATTTAAGGAAATTCAATTTATACATTAGGAAGCAAGTTTTTCAGCGGCAGAAAATAGACTCACAACTCTTATAATCCTATTTTGCAAGTTGTTTCAACCACCATTAGCAGGAAAGACGTTAAGTCCACTTAGCGAGAGGTTTCCATTTTTAATTCCAGAAAATTCTGTTTATGTATGTTCAACATGTTTCATTTCATGTTTTTATTTTAATATTAACACATAAATACTGATTTTATTATATGTATAATAAAGTTCAGATTTATTTTACCCTGAGAAAATTGGGGATTAATTTTAGTACCACCCATCCGTGGCCGCTGATGACAACTGTGACAGACCTTAAACAGCGTCTCGTTCAAAATCAGTCACTGATGCGTTGCTACCCTTAAGGACTAAGATGGTCGCTTCTAGCAAGCGTAACCGGAAAACAACAATTAAGAAATGGTATTTAGTACCATGAGTGGCGTTCCTGCACTGAGCGAACTATAAATAAAAATAGGTTTATAGGTTCCATATATATCTTTACTAATATATAAATGGGAAAGTGTGTATGTCGGTTTGTCCTTCTCCTCCTCAGCGGAATGATGGATCGATGTGATTTTTTTGCACAGATGTACCACCGTACCCCAATTTTTCGGGTCAAGGCACTCCTGACCCAGAAAATCGCATGCTTCCCGTAAAATTGACAAATAAATAAATAAATATAAATATCTTGGACATTCTCATACACGGCCATCTGACCTCAGGCGCGAGCCTGTGATATGGGTGTCAGAGACAGATATACATACATAGGTATTTATAAATACATACTTAAATAGATAATATTGACATCCAGACACTGAACAAATACAAGTGTACGTCACACGAATATTTGTCCTGAGTGGGATTTGAACCTACGACCCTTGGCGCAACAGACAGGGTCTCTACCGATTGCGCCAACAAAACACTGAAATAATCGTTCGATTTTTAATAATAGTTAACTATCGATCAATTTTCAATCAAATGGATGGCTCATCTCGGATTATAATTGGCCCAGCTGGTTAGATTTTGATAAATGGTAATCTCTGGTTTAGCTTGCCGTTGACAAAGGCTGTACTTATTACTTTGAAAACGATTTGACGCGGGCGGGCGCTACCATAAAAAATGTGCCGCCTTCGCACTAATGAGTTATTCATTAATCACAGTGGCGAGCGATACTTGTGTTCTCTCGTGTCTAATATCAGACAATATTGGGTGTCTGGCATTATTGTCTGGTCGCCAGGTCTTTTAAAAGCCTTCGAGCAGCTTTATAGCTTGTCGATTGCGAAGCTTAAGCTCTACTGGGAATTTAATGCCAAAATATTTTTTATCGTAAACAGAGGTCGGCCGATCATTTGATAGACGATGTTAACAACATTTTTGTGGTCTAGGATAGATGGTGGATCTCACGAACATGTGGTTCCAATAAGACGGCACCACTTGCCATACTGCACAGGAAACATTAAATTTATTGGATGAGAAGTTCGAGGGCTTCTTCATCTTGCGTGGTGGCGATAATGTTGCCACCACCGGGCCACCGAGAGTGTGACTTAACACCGCTTGACTACTTTCTGTGGGGCAACGTGAAATATCTGGCATATGCTGACAAACCACAGACTATTGTCTTGATAACTCGAGTTCTCCGGTAAATTGAACCCCTATTCATCCCATTCATGCTAAGATGTCGTCCGAAATTGGTCTACCAGGATACACTACCTTCAGCGGAGTCGCGGCGGCCATTTACTTGAAATTATATTCCAACAAAATAAAAATTGTAGCAATATTACTTAAACAGGTTTGTTAATTTATTTTCAAAGTTCGAGTGCCTTTAAGTATTTCTAACTGTACTTTTTATTTTACTACATTTATGATATCCATATTATCCTGATCTGTGATTAGACGAAAATCTGATTTAGCGTAACAATATTTTTTCATAGAAAAAAATATTTCTCTCCGGCGCGTTTCAGTAAAATTCTGAATGAAGAAATTTTATATTGCTACTTAGGTAAGTTATTGTCAAATCTAAGTATAGTTACACGTGTTCGAGAGGCGGAAAGCTTGTGAATGTATAAGTACTATTAAAATTACTGCTTTGATGTTATTTTGTAGGCAAAAAAGGAAATATCATATTTATGAATTTTATGAATTTTCAAATAAAGGGTATTTAAATAAGTTTGATTGTCATGTAATATGTAATAAAAATCTCAATTTTTCAATTGACCGAGTTTTCGTCACGTATTTTTTTGGGTTCACGTTATTCTGTACCTTCCTATGTTATATACTCCTATATATTATTTATTCTGAGCCCGAATGGAGTGGCGAACTCTTTGCCCTCTTTCCGTGGGAAAGAGGTCTTATTTAACTTTATTATATTTTGACATTAATTTTCGTTACGGAAGAGTAAATAGCGTTTCCATTACCTATATGAGTTAGGTATATGCTGTCGCGGAATTTTATTTTGATTGAATAAAGATGTATTTATTTGTAGAACATTGTAATAACCTGTGACGAAGCAGTAGGCACGCGGATTCCCTTCCGACTTGCTTAACAAATATCAATATTTAGGGCAAACTGAGAAGGCCTAATTCTAGATAACCTTATTCCTGATAAATGTTTGTCTAGTAAAAGAAGTTTTTTTTTATCAGACTAGAACTTTTAGAGATTAGCGCGTTTAAACAAACAAACAAAAAATCTCTCCCACTCTAAATAAGTGTAGATAAAATATAAGTATAGAATTCGTAACCTTAAAACACATCATTTATTTAGAAAACAAAATCCCCGATGAATAGCGCATAAAATATTCATTAGTTACTGCAAATAGTCGGACTATTTCCAGTAACTATTGCACCGATTTTCGTACAGTAGGCGTATTTCGCCACAGGAGTTATAAAGTTTGAAACTGGGCTAAAAATATCCTAAGTAAGGCGTTGGTTAGTGAATAAATTAAAACTAGACAAGGTACTTATTTGCACTCAGTGTGCTTGAAACTATAAGAAGATGTTGAATTATTTACGACTTCAAAATGGACAAACTAATCTAACTTCATAAATGAAAAACGAAACTTTTCATTTCAATTTCAGACCCCTCTCGCGCTGAGCAAATTATATCTAGATACTGATTAAAACTTTGTAATACAGTGATATAATTGGATAAATAATACACTCTGGGATCTAATAATGGGCCCTTTAATTTACCCGAGAATTATTTAACTTAGTTGAGACTCAAAGAAACCAATTATCTGAACACAGTCACAGTTGAGGGAGGCCGAGAGCATGCTCCGCCACACTGCTTCAATAGGGATTGATTTGTTTATTCATGTAAAAAAGTCAGGCCAACTTTCATTATGAAACAAAATTATAAGTAGAAATTAAAAAAAAGGTTTTACAACTTTTTATTTTATTTTCGTGCATTGTTATCGGAACCGAATATGTGTGCCGAATTTCAGCTCAACAGCTTCAGTGGAAGTAGGTGAAATATTGATTGCAAGATTCCAGGACAAACATACATACATACATACGATTGAAGTTAAATAAAAGCTTTTAAAAAATTGCCGGCCTGACAGAACAGTCGGACAACGGAACAAAAGAAAGTTGCAGAACAGTCTGCATCATTCCGAGATGCCACTACTAGCGAAACTATGCAGACCATAGATTTAACTAGATACAGACAGTGTAAGATATATTTTCAAGAGACTCACCTAAAGTATCCGAGGCTGCAGTGGGCCTGCAGCACGTGTTCCTGAACAGTCGCTGCAGGGTCCCGCGCAGCCGCAGCGTGTAGGAGCCGTACACCAGTGGGTTCATGCACGAGTTGGAGACTGCCATCGCGAACAGCAGGTCTTGGACCTGGGGCGACACTCGCGACGCCGAGTCGCGGTCGACCATGTACCTAGGAACAGGGAGTATAATAAATAAATTAATAAAATAATAAATATCTTGGACATTCTCACACACGGCCATCTGACCCCAATTTAGGCGCGACTCGCGAGCCTGTAATATGGGTGTCAGAGATTGATATACAGATATTTTTAAATACTACATTACATAATCAATAATGTACTCTGTGGTACGAAAATAGATAGTAATAACATCCAGACACAGAACAAATACAAGTGTTTGTCACATGAATATTTGTACTGTGTAGTATGATTTGAATGCTTGCTTAAATATTTTAACAAAAATGTCTATCAACTATTGGAGTTATTAATTTAATTTGTAACAAGAATTTCAAAAACAGGCTTTTATTTAAATGCTGTAAGGAGCTTAGGAGGTATTTATTGTCTGTGGTCTGTTTCGTCAGCATGGATTCCTTCAATCCTGTTTCTCTCACATTTATATCTTCAAAAATATGATGGGAGCTATCTCTATATTATTCCATTTTTATAATGGGTATAACACTTAGCTTGAATATAATCGTTTGAAAGGGCAGAGTATGAAAGAGATTATATAAACTATTCGTTGATTTTATACACGGAAGCTTCTCGTGCGAAGAGAGTGAACAAATACCGTAGTAAGGAGTTCTGGAAAGTTTCAGAACTTATTTTGTTTTTGTTTTATTCAAAGCGCCCTGTCGACGAAATCACATATTTATTAAGTAAAGAAGTTGACTGTCTGTAAACTACAACTACTTCCTTTGATACTTACTTTCTTAGTTATAAGATATTTGAAGTTTCTGTACGTACAGTTCGGGTAAGCTCGTCTAATTTTAAGCTCTTTTGTACGGGCTATGAAAGTCTTAAGTAACTGAATAACAACATCGTTTAAAAAAAAACTAAAAAAACAAGGTTTTGTAGATAACCGAAGTAAAACGTATTATTTTTTTAGTATTGCACTAGTGGACGCCCGCAGCTTCACTCGCGTGGAATTAGACATTCACTAACTTCAAAAACGGCAAAGTTTCATACTAACTTTGCACCCCAATTTTACCCCCTTAGGGGGTGAATTTTCAAAAATCCTTTCTTAGTGCTCCCCTACGTTATAAAAGGAACCCCTGTGCAAAATTTCAAGTGTCTAACCCTTATAGTTTAGGCCCTGCGATAGGTCAGTCAGTCAGTCAGTCAGTCAGTCAGTCAGTCAGTCAGTCAGTCAGTCAGCTTCTCCTTTTATATACGAAAATCACATTCAAGATTCCGTTACATACATACCAAGCTATTATAAGCCACGAGTGACTGGTCGATCCCCTTCCATAGTTACAAGCACAGCGTTGACCTAAGCTGCGGTCCGTACCCCAGGAGCAGACTCTTGGGTCAACCGCACCCACACACTTGAAGGATTTAATCCTTTACCTTTTAGTTTGAGCTCTTTGAAGCTTACCACCTTATTCTGTGTCACCGTGAAGGTCTGTATGACCATACAGCAAAAGTACATGCGAAAAATAACCAAGCAGTTTTAAAAGCTAGTATAATTTAGTCCTTCCAATCCTTTAAAACCCTCATCAAGCGAACAACTCGGACCGCAGGCAGACCCAGGCAACAATAACTCGTCTACACCCTCTTGTTGGATCCTCATTAAAAATCTCATTACGTTAGCTAGTTTGCTAACAGATCGATTTATCTAGCTAAAGATTGCCCCGCATCTCATCGCAAATTGCAAATTGTTATCTGCAATACACTATTTAATTTTCACTGAAATAAGGAAGTCGGTTAGTAGAGAAAGACAGCTTGCCTTTGATGGAATTTAATTTGTTAGCTTACTTCCGGAGTTGATGCTGTCCTTCGATCACGTAAGAGTATTTTTTCTTCTGTGATCGAAGGTATATAATATCGATGGCTCCTAAGTATACTGAGTCAACTGTACTTTTAAGAACTTTACAGGACGGCGTTATGAAGTGCGAATGGTAATATTATGGTAATATTTAAAATTTTGATAAATTTACGAAAAAATAACTAATCAAAGTAAATTCAATATAATAAGGCCTATCACCAGTGCAAAAAAAAAATCATATTATTTTATTAATTTATGAGATAATGTAGATACACTAGTATACATCGATTATTTGTATGTTAAAAATGGATCAACTACCACTTATATTTTTATACGTCGGATTATTGAATCTACGTATTGGGGTAATATTATTTAGTAAATGTGGTATAAAATATTTTTAAATACTTATTAGATTTCTTATATATTATAATTTCAGTCATGCATTTATATTTCGTTATATAGTCTAGTCAACAAGTGCCTTTTAGGCCAAAATTTTTGCGCCTTCTCCGAAAATTATGATTGAGGTGTCATTCGATTCGGAATGGCATGTAGATAGTTTTTGAGAAAATGCGAAGCCCGCTCGCAAAAATTGCAATAGTTATAAACAATTAAGTGAAATAAAAAAAGGGGGTTTGGTATTTCGTTAATATCTCAAAAACTATTTGAGAAAATTTAAATTTGAAAAAAGATTCAAAAAGAGGAAGAAATTTCCTAAAAAAAGTCTCGACTCCCGAAATTGTCGGACTAATGTTTATAATTTTCCCAGAGGGTTGAAAATACGCTCGAAAACGGGTACTCCGGCTTGCGTACGCCACGGCCCCATCGGACCTTTAATGAATAAATATTATTTAAACTTATTAAATATGAAAATTAAAAATTGAAAAAATTCAGGCGCCTGTAGGATAGATAATTAAACAATAATCCGTAATCAAAAATTTTTTATCGCGATTTTTCAAAAAGTTATCCATTAATTAATTAACAGTTTTTTGTAGCATGAACATTAACATTGCAAGTGCGATAATTGTTAAACTATTAATCTGAGATTTTTTTCCTTTCGTGGAGCTATTTTTCAAAGGTCTTAGAATAGATTCCCGTTGGAAAAATTCAAAAATTGTTAATTTTCGTTTTGTTATTAACAATTTACTGAGGTAAAAAATTATAAAGCTTAATTAAACATTGAAAAAAATTCTTTTTTTGTAATATTATTATTGGTCCATTTTCTTATGATCAGAAGCTACTTAAAAATGATTTTTAATAATTTTTATCTCCTATTGTTTAAGAAATTGTTATAAACAAATGCGTTGTTCATGAGATAATTAAAAAATTTTTTTGATATCATAATCTTTGATGATAATTATGATTTTTTTTTTAAAAATTGTTTCTCTAAAAAAATTGTTTATTGCTTAAAAACGCATTTGTTGAATAACAATTTTTTTTACCACTTATTATGAAAATTAAGGAACCATTTTTTTTAAAAACATCATTGTTTATCTTGATCTTTGATAGTAAAAAAGAAAAATCGATTATTATTTAAATTTTCATTGTTTATTTAATACACAATTTGTTATTAACAAATTAATTATTTCTTTGTATTTTTTTTTCTTTTTCTACTTAAAAAAACAAAAACAACCATGTATTATTTTTTGAAAAAAAAAATTGTTTATATTTTTTATTGAACGAAATATAAATAATTTTTTTTTTCCAAAAAATAATACATGGTTGTTTTTTTTTTTTTAAGTAGAAAAAGAAAAAAAATACAAAGAAATAATTAATTTGTTAATAACAAATTGTGTATCAAATAAACAATGAAAATTTAAATAATAATCGATTTTTCTTTTTTACTATCAAAGATCAAGATAAACAATGATGTTTTTAAAAAAAATGGTTCCTTAATTTTCATAATAAGTGGTAAAAAAAAATTGTTATTCAACAAATGCGTTTTTAAGCAATAAACAATTTTTTTAGAGAAACGATTTTAAAAAAAAAAATCATAATTATCATCAAAGATTATGATATCAAAAAAAAAATTTTAATTATCTCATGAACAACGCATTTGTTTATAACAATTTTTTAAACAATAGGAGATAAAAATTATTTAAAATCATTTTTAAGTAGCTTCTGATCATAAGAAAATGGACCAATAATAATATTACAAAAAAAGAATTTTTTTCAATGTTTAATTAAGCTTTATAATTTTTTACCTCAGTAAATTGTTAATAACAAAACGAAAATTAACAATTTTTGAATTTTTCCAACGGGAATCTATTCTAAGACCTTTGAAAAATAGCTCCACGAAAGGAAAAAAATCTCAGATTAATAGTTTAACAATTATCGCACTTGCAATGTTAATGTTCATGCTACAAAAAACTGTTAATTAATTAATGGATAACTTTTTGAAAAATCGCGATAAATTTTTTTTTATTACGGATTATTGTTCATTGATCTATCCTACAGGCGCCTGAATTTTTTCAATTTTTAATTTTCATATTTAATAAGTTTAAATAATATTTATTCATTAAAGGTCCGATGGGGCCGTGGCGTACGCAAGCCGGAGTACCCGTTTTCGAGCGTATTTTCAACCCTCTGGGAAAATTATAAACATTAGTCCGACAATTTCGGGAGTCGAGACTTTTTTTAGGAAATTTCTTCCTCTTTTTGAATCTTTTTTCAAATTTAAATTTTCTCAAATAGTTTTTGAGATATTAACGAAATACCAAACCCCCTTTTTTTATTTCACTTAATTGTTTATAACTATTGCAATTTTTGCGAGCGGGCTTCGCATTTTCTCAAAAACTATCTACATGCCATTCCGAATCGAATGACACCTCAATCATAATTTTCGGAGAAGGCGCAAAAATTTTGACCTAAAAGGCACTTGTTGACTAGACTAATAATATAATAAGTTGACTCACTATACATGGACATCATTTTAGAAGTGAACTATCCTAATGAACTATCTTAATGTGTGTTTAAAAATAGGTAAAATAATTAAAAACTCCTTTAATTGTTTAAAATTTAATTCTAATTATAGAGATCTCAAAATAAACAATACTAGACATCAATAACAAAGTTTTAGTAGGTCTTAGATAGTCTTAGAAAACAAAAATAGAAAATATTTATTGTATCACTTGCACGTTTCTGTACTTTCCAAAAATAGGAGATAATATTATTGTTATTATTATTTTTCATTATTAATAGCAAATTACAATAATTTAGGGACAGTCATCTTCGCTGCGACCCATAGACGTCCCACTGCTGGGCACAGGTCTCCCCTACAGACCTGCGGGAAGTCTAGAGCATACTCCACCTAATAGTCTTAATACAGATTGGTGGAGGGTAAGTGGCCAACCCAGTGTCGAATGTTCTCAAGCCATGCTGCGGGAGGTCTAGAGCATACTCCACCACGCTGCTCTAATGCGGATTGTTGGAGGGGTTAGTGTGGCCAAACCTGTGTCGTGGTATCTTGTCTCAATGGTCTCAAGCCACCCGAAGGTCACTTACAAGGCTTAACGACTGTTTCCAGCATTGAAAACAACCGGGACCGACGGCTTTACGTGCCCTCGGTTTCGTTTTCTTACCAAATCCTTCCAGTCCTTCAGACAATGTTCTCTTTGTCTATCTTTGCTTTTTTGTAGTTCCTGAAATTCGTTTGCGGCTCCGACAAGTTGGAGTTAATATTGGAGATTTTGTGTCATTAAAATTAGTTACAGGCGTAGAGACCGGACTTTCAAAACAAAGGGCGTTAACGCAAAATGGATCTAGCGAAATGGGTGATGGACGAAAATCAACTGCCTTGAATAGGGGAGGGGTATCACAGGTGCGTTGGCTGCCTTGAAGGGAGCGTTTCACACTCTTTTTGAAGCGCTCCATGTCGTAGCTCGAAGGGAAAACCTCAGTCGGAAGCTCATTCCACAGAAGACCAGTTTGCCGTAAAAAAGACCGTGGTAAACGTACGGTGGTAGTAGGCCATGAGTCGATTCGGTGTGGATGAAACTTCTGACCTCGGCGTGTAGTGCGATAGTTGAATGAGGTTTGTGGAATTAAGTTATGAAGTTTTCGAGCACTCACCATGGTAAATACGGTAGAGGACACAGAGAGAGCCTATGTCTCTCCGGAGACTCAGGTCCTCCAATTTACCGGTAAGATTGGGATCGCCAACAACTCGGATTGCTCGTCGCTGTATGGAGTCAAGTGGATTCAGCTCGTAAGCCGAAGCACCCGCCCAGAGATGGAAGCAGTACTCCATGTGCAGCAGAACTTGGGACTTGTACAATAGAAGCAGGCGTTTGGGCGTGAAATACAACAATGTTTTAACCAATTATGAATCGTACAATCTGTTTGAAGAAATCAGTATAATGAGTCAAGTGAATACTTCGCAAATATTGTTTCGACGTATACTGAGTCAGGTTCAACTTGCACCAAAATGACCGCATTCGCGTCCCGCGTATACTAGTATTGGTACACTTGACTCAGTATACTGTATACAAAATAAATATATTGTACACTTGATCCAGTATACGCCATTTTATTTTTGTTATTTATAGGGATACGAATTTTTTTTTTACACGGAATGATAGAAAATGCTTTAATTATTGTTAATATACAAAAAAGTACATTTGTCGAAATTTGTTAGTTGACTCAGTATACTTAGGAGCCATCGATATGCACTTACTAGCTTATGACATTGTAATTAAATTTAAGGTAGCTAGGTAACATTAGGTAATAGCGTCGATAGCCCAATGACTCTCGTCGATTCAATGTAATCGAAAGAGTTAAGCAATGACGGGCGCTGTCGGTTTGTCTATGGGTGACCGCTAGTGGCACATTTGTGTTGTTTTCAATAGTGGAAACAGGTGTTAAGCCTTGTCGAAGACCTTACATTAGGTACTTAAGTTTTTCTAAGTTTAAAATTAATTACGTCTAGTTAGAAATGGTAGTTTATTGCAAAATAAGGTTTTTAGGTTACGGCTGTGTTCTATTTAATCCTGCGTCGCGCGACAGCACTGCCTCCGACACGACCGGGTCGCGGTCCCACGTCGCCTCTAGCCAAGCCCACCGGTCGCGCGACGCGGTCGCCGGGTTTGTTTAGTACTCCATATAAATCCGTACGAAGCAGTGGGTCGCGCTACCGAGTTACGGACGCGAGTCGCGGTCGCGCGTCGCGGTCGCTAAGATCCGAATGCTTTCATATTCATATTCATATTCATATTCATATTCATTTATTTATTGCAATCATTATTAAAATCAATATTTTAAAATGAACCCTGTAGGGCACGGCAATATACATTGAGGGAGAGAAGAGAGGAGGACGCAGCATTTTTTTTTTTTTTTTAAAGTAATATCAATGTAATTAATACATACAATAAAAAATTATCAATGTCAACAATTTTTAATAATTAAGTTATGTCAAATAAAGTCGAATGTCAATAAAATGTTCATATTATTATATTTAGTAATGTCAAGAAATAATATACCTATTTATATGTCAGTTTTTGAAAATTTATAGCAATTCATATTTAAAAAATAAAATAAAAAATAATTAGTATTAATTGTCAGTTGTTTTGTCATTAAAATATTCTTCTATACTGTAATAACTCTTCCTAATTAGAATGCTACCTTTAGTCACATCAGATTTAAAACAATTCAACAATTTCAAACTCCGACGAATACCTACCTTGTTCCATTATGAAGTTCCAGTGCCGTTTTATTTTGGAATTCAGCAATGTCCGCCATTTTTAGGGTTGCGTAATTCAAAAAGGAAAGAAAATATACTTATTTAAAAGGAAATCGAATCGGTTGTGAGGAACAGTCATTGCCGAGTCACTTGGCTTTTTAGGGTTCCCGTCTGTGTGTCTATTATCGGGTTCTAGTTCTATTTCATTAACGGAAACGCCAAAAATGTTCAAAGAATGCAAAAGAAGTATAAAAATTTGGATTTTAAAGTATGGGGAAAAACAAATAACTAAAATAATCGCTCGGTTGTATAGAATACTAAAAACGCGACGTGGAATGGAGCATGTATGTGAAAACTGTTTAACAACCTTTCTGATGAAAAAAGATTGATTGAATTATCCGAAAGCTTTATGGCGAGATTAAATTATGAAGCATGACTTTTTCTTACTAACAAATATTCATTTTAGGCATTTTAAGCCCCAATCTGCAAAAAAACTGATTTTCGTGACCTTTTGAACTGTCTAAATTTTTTTTAGCCGGCACGATATCAATGTCGATTCTCCACATCTTCATTACATCGCCGTAATAAAGGTGTATACAAAAATTCAGCTCATTAGGAATTTCTCCGCAGATAAAACATAAAATAACTGGGCTATTCGGGCACGAAATCTGCGGCGGTTGGAGAAGACAGAAGAAACATTTTCGTACTAACGAATATGTCGCCCATGTTAACATATTTTTCTCTGAGAATAATAAAGACGTAAGAAAATGCCTAACATCATCTACTTAAATTTTCCTCGGGCGCTCGGCCTAAACAATAAAGGTATTTACTTATTGAAGTAGGTCACCATCATCATTATCACAACCCTTTCTTTGTCCCACTGTTGGGCACGGGACTACTCTCAGAATGGGAGGAATTAGGCCTTAGTCCACCATGCTGGCCAAGTGCGTATTGGCAGACTTCACATGCCTTCCAGAACATTATGATAAACTCTCAGGCATGCAGGTTTCCTCACGGTGTGTCTTTCACCGTTATAGCAAGTGACCGCCGCAGATTTCGTGCGCTCGGCTTAAACAGTAAAGGTTATTGTTTTACTTTTTGAAGTAGGGCCGGATTGTTATCATACCAGGATCATTTCGTTGTCCATTTGTCTGTGTGTCAAGTCTGTGTTTCACAGCAACGCATGGTCTAATCAAGTTCAAATATTACAGCTGGTGGGCAAAGACATTCATTTTACTATCTGTTGTGTGAATAGATATAATTCTCTAGTATAGAATAATAAATCTATGGTTGTGTGTGCCTTGGAGCTGTAAAAACATATGGCCATTTATTCTGCATATTTTGACGTTCGAAAGGATGCAATACTTTTACCTAAAGGTAAGTTTTTACATACTTTTTAGCTGCATTATAAACGAGTTCACCATAACTGTCTTGTCCACGTTTTAATTTTATTTTAAATTAGGTATAATGAATTATATACTTTTGACATATATATTATTTTTACTAGATATTATTTGTTGACTGAATTATTAATTACACTAGTGCATTGGGCGCAAGGCCAAGGTAAATAAATAAATAAAGAAGTTGAGGGAAAAATCCGAAAACAGTATTTTGTTATGTTTCTGGTGTAAATTAAAGTGTATATTTTTAAAATAAAATTTTAGCCTGTGTGACCCACTCATTAAATGTATGTTGACTGGGAAGTTTAGAATACAATAGAATAGAATAGAATAGAATATGTAGGTACTAAACTTTTATTGGAACAGAAATATTACAGCATTTTTGACATAAATAACATTTTAAACAATAAATAAATATGAAAACAGTCTCAAATTAATGACTTAATCGTATAAGTTTATATAATTACTTATCATTATCTTAAGTTTAAGCCGGCTCTGACGTCGCCCCTTACCTCGTAGGTGTCCGTGAGAGTTTCGAGTGGGTTTAGTTTAGTTTGCTTCAGATGATTGCCGCTCAGCTGGGGGAATCCCAGCGGATTGTCGAGTGTTTATTAACTCGATTAGATTGCGGAATATAATTCAGGAAGTGTCATCGCGATACTTCCGTTGGCCTGAAGTCTCTGTTTGAAAATTTCCTAAAGTTCAATAGAATTGCTTCTTAAGAAACAAATCTTTACAGTTGAATTAATAAGAATATAGATAGGTACTTTTTATCCCGGTGATTTACCCAGGAATTATGGATTGGATGGATAGTTCGATAGACAGAATTCGATCGGTATTCTTAGAGGAGGGTGGCAACTGTCTAATTCCACGCGAGCGATGTTGCGGGCGTCCACTAGCTTTTACTAAAACAAAACACAATATATTTTATATACCATAACATACGTGCCACCTGATGGGAAGCCACCTCCGCCTATGGAGTGGAGACCAAAGGGCATCACAGGTGCGTTGCTTGCCCTGAAGAAATCGTTTTAATCTTTTTTTAAGCTATTGCATAGCTTCTATCGCGGGCCTTGAGCGTGGAGACCGAATCCAGAAATTCCGTAACGAAAATAACCTAACACCCCCCACTCCGACCGGCACAGCGGTGATATTGCCATCTATCGATGAATGGCAGAACTTTTAATGACTTTTTGAAATATCACGCTTGTCTCTTTAGTTCAGCAACTCGCCTCTAGGTGGCATTGGTTGTATCGGCGTTACTGCGCATGCGTAATCCCCCTCTTCGCCCCGCAATCTCAATCAAAAACAAAGGAAAAAAAATACTGCATAAATAAAATCAATAAATAATTATAATTGCATAAGTTGATAAAAAATGCTATGCAATAGCTTTACCGCGGCAGTCTCCGATTGCCACACGCCTTTTTTTTTGTTGCTACCCTTGAGGACTAAGATGGTCGCCTCTAAGTACCTACTTTAAATCAAAATACATGCAACTGGGGTATTTTCATTTACAGTTCGTTCCAGAGGTGCCACTTTCAATTTAACTTAAGATACCGTTCAGGGCCCGGGTTTTTTAATCACTCGCATGAGAAAATCGCTAAAGAGTCTACGATTATCATGTACATAATTGTTATCTGCATTTTTTCTTCTCTCATCTTTAAATTCACTCGCGCGAATTATCTAACAAGTTGTCCTTACCACATGAATTCTAATTTCGCCCGGCGAGAGAATTTCTTTTACAATTTTTAAATTTTATTTTCATTTTTCGTATGCCTTTAAGGTAAGCTTACAATGAACTTGTTATGAAATTCGCAAACGAAAATTGAAAGACGTATCGAAATCGTACTTAAATTTACGAATCGGGGCTTTTTTTCTTCGCATCATTTTATTTTTTATTTGATATTATAATATTCTTTATTTAAGCGCGAGTCGAATGCTCCTCTGCCCGAAATCCGTGGAGGGCAGAGTCAACAGCGACCTGATAATTATGCCAGCAGGCTAGCTTCACGAGTATGTGTGATGATGATGACTGCGCCAAATACCTATTCAACCAGACAACCGAATTCTATTCGGTTTCATTCTTACCGAACCGAATATCCGGCAGAATTATTCGGTTCAGCGGTCTGCAGTTTTGGCGCGTTTTCCGAAGTTGGAAATGTTTATAAAGAAAAACGTTTAGGCCAGAAACCACAAAGAGCGAAAACTTCTTCATCGAAATTTCCGGTAAGTAAATTAAATTTATTATTTTGTCTGTTGTCTCTCTTTATAATTATAATTTGTGATTACATAACTGATTAATTTAAAAAAAAATGTTAATTACTAAACCCTTGTCAGTTCCTGCTGAATGTTAGGTTATAACGTAGATAGTATTGTTTACTATTTTGTGCAACTGATCCGAAGTAACATGTTTAATCCGTCAGTACTGGAGCTGATGGGACTGTCTGCACCATCGAACTATTTTAAGTATCGATGCCCCGTATATATGCCATGGAGCAGGCTAGTCAAGTGCGGTTTTGTTCACGATGTCCTTAAAAACATCATGAAGAATTGTCTGACATGCAGGTTTCCTCACGATGTTTCCTTGAATGTGTGAATTGAGTTCGTATTCCCCAGGTATTTTGTCAAGCGTATTCGCGTCGAACATTCCTCAGTACATAGTTCAACGTTTTACAAAGTTTGTCTTCTACGCCAGCGTTGTAGCTATTCTCCAAGATTTTCAAATACCTTTCTCCATTATACTGCGACACTTAAGTGCATATGAGCACTGTCTATTAGTTTCCTCACGACGTGTCCTTCGCCGTTACAGCAAGTGACATTTAATTTCTTAAATCGCACATAACATATAAAAGTGCCGCTAGGGTTTGAACCCGGACCGCTCGAGTTCGATAGCTGTCACCGCTGATGAACAACAGCTTTTAGCAAAAAGATTACTTACATCAGTTGTGATCAGAACTTATTACATTAAGTACCTGATAAACGAATAAAAATATAATTCGGATTAATAAAACCTTCAGATTAACAAAGAATTCTAATACTTCCAAAAAAGGAGCCACTTGAGGGAGGCTGGTGAGTAAAAGGTAAATCTAATAAGGACAAGAGGGTAAAATGGTATTAATTAACTCTCCATTTTGCTACATCCGGCAATAATACGCCCGAGAGGCCTTCCTTAAGGGCGTTAAACCAGTCTACTATTATCTAATCGATAGCCCAGTATCATCAGGTTTCCATGTGCACTCAGCATTTGTCATGATCCTAATGAATCATGACGCTGATTTTCAGCATAATATGAGCAACAATTATACAAAACGAATCAAAATTAAACAAACTAAGACTTGGCAGAATACCAATATAGATAAAACGTACCTAATACAACAACGATAGGATAGTAAACAAATGGTCTACGTACCTATCGAACACTGCTTTTGCGTACGACCGTCATTGGCATTTAAACGGAAAGAGCCTAGATACGTACCTATGTACGTATATTCGTGAGTCTCTATATTTATAGTTGAAGTTACCGGCTTACTCACGTGTGTTTTAGTCGGAAATAGGCCGATTAGTTTCGATCGATTACGATGATCATCTTAGGGCACTCCTAAAAATTTCCGACTTAAATCAAATTCAACTATGAATACAAAATATTAAATAGGCCGTTGGCGCAATCGGTAGTGACCCTGTCTGTTGCGCCAGGGGTCGTTCAAATCCCACACAGGACAAATATTCGTGTGACGAACACTTGTATTTGTTCTGTGTCTGGATGTTAATATTATCTATTTAAGTATGTATTTCAAAATATCTATGTATGTATATCAGTCTCTGACACCCAAATCACAGGCTCACACCTACTTTGGGGTCAGATGACCGTGTGTGAGAATGTTCAACATATTTATTATTATTATTAAATAGTAGTACTTTTGTAGTGTCTTATAGGGCCTTCCATTCTTTGATGATTAAGAATAAATTCTTAAGTTTTACTTTAAACACACGAAAGTTTTACAGAATAATGATGTTAATAGCGGTCACAGCAAAATGTGTTATGTGAATATTACAGGTAATTTACGTTTAAGAGCTACAGCCCTGTGTCAGACAGACTGACAATAGGGTTCCGTTTGTCACCCTTTGGGCACGAACCGTAAACAATAATCTTCTCACACCTAGAATCTTATCTAGCGAACAGAACCTTCCCAGAAAGCTGAGAGAACAGTTATTAGTGATACAATAAAATTGATCATACATTGGAGTCTGAATTGGATTGAACCGCTTCTGCCTATTTAATTTTCATTTGAACTCAACGTTTACTTTGCGCTTCATCCTTCCTTGTGTTTATTTATGCCCAATTAGGGTTGTATATCCGGTGAGATAACAAATCTCCATCGTGATTCCGGTACTACTTACAGGCCTTTGAAGTCTGAATGTCGTTGCCGCAGGGATGCCACAAGAATTGTAATTTCATGAGTAAAATGTTGGTAAGATGCGTCAGTCAAATATGACACGCCCGGCTAGTACCCAACGAAAAAGCACCCTAATTTTCAATCGAAAATTCACCCGTCAAAATATCAGTTTTTTTCAAAAAGTTTGTATGCTTTCTGTTCGTTGAAACCTCTTCTTTCCGATGGTGAAAAAAAAAATCTTACTATAGTAAATCTTCTCAGAAAATGCAATCTTTAATTACTACTTTTTCTTCGTTTGCTTTTTTCTGTCTTACATATATACATTTTTTACATTATTATACACTTTTTATAGATTTTTAATATATAACCCCCCCCCCCCCCCCCTTCCCCTTCCCGACCTCAGATCGCCCGTAATTTATTTTTCCTTTCATTTTTATAATATTCTCCTCCTTTTCTAATGGGTTTCATCCTACTATTGTTTTTTTTGGTTTTAAAAATTATCGATGGTCTGGTCTATTAATATATTATGTATATTTAAATATTTTTATTTATATAATTTGTACTTGGATAATGAAATAATATATAATTGTGATGTTTTTCTACTTCGGGTAGTGAGTGCAATTTATTTTAGATCTTTTAATTTTCATTCATACAGAAAGTATTTAACCAAAAAAGCAAACCGAACAAGCACTCCATTCGTGAGTTCCGCTAGTATTTAATTTTTACCTGTTATTTAAAATATTTATTAGGAAAACCCACTAGCACTGTGGCTCTAGCGTAAGGCCAGGCGCAGGTCCACCACGCTGGCCAAGTGCGGATTGGCACTCAAATCACATTTCAATCATTTTCAAATCACGCGTGGCTTACGCATAAATGACTTTTCAAAGTTTCTAGAAATTATTTGTCACCAGCTGTTCTGGCAAAGAAAAAAAAACAACCTGCGTTCCAGAGAGTTCGACATAGTTACAAAACTCCAACTCTCAAATTCCATTATTAAAAATTCGACGAACGTTTAAAACATTTTACGTTCGTTGTTAAACATTAAGCGAATCACGAGTTTGTGTTTTAATTGATTTAATAAGCTGCAGCGGCTGATTTAGGACACGTCCTGTTTACAAGCTGTAAGCTATGGCTTTGGAACTAATCAAAGAGCAGTCCATTGAATTAGACCCATCAACGACGTCTGCCCGCGTTCAGGTTCCCACTTGACTTCAAAAACGGCAAAGTTTCATACTAAATTTGCACCCCCGTTTTACCCCCTTGGGGGGTGAATTCTCAAAAATCCTTTATTAGTGCTCCCCTACGTTATAAAAGGAACCCCTGTGCAAAATTTCAAGTTTCTAACCCTTATAGTTTAGGCCCTGCGTTGATATGTCAGTCAATCAGTCAGTTAGTCAGTCAGTCAGTCAGTCAGTCAGTCAGTCACCTTCTCCTTTTATATATATAGATTATATTTTTTTTATTAGTTAGGTTTTTAGTTTTTTTTCTAACTAACTCTCAGCTAACTGGACTAACCATCCAAAAAGGTTATTAGTGATCAAGAGGTGATAGCTTATATTTAGAGACATTAGCTTAAACTTAAAATTCATATCAGACTATTGTACAAAATGTGGCGGGCGGTGGTACTGCCCCGGGCGAACTCTATGTGGAACCAAATAGGTTTCACATAAAACCTATTTGGTTCCCTATAGGCTCTACCACCTACACTCTACCTTTATAGAAATTATCACCATCCAAGTTGAGTAGGTAAGTAAAATGGAGTCTGGCGCTTATTTTCTGTTGCATCCTGAAATTAGTCGAGTAACTTGTGCTTATTTATGTAAATTAAAAACACTCTGGGCTAAATTCTCATTTCTCTGGTAACACCGTGGAATTATTTACTTTGTTTCCTCCTTTACCGGTATATAGTTATTACATGTCTAATATAAGCTTGCTTTTACCCCGTGCACTTGCACTGCGTCGATTTTATCTCGTATTTACGTGGGTGAACTACTTGTGAAGCTCAGCTAGGATAACCAGAAAGCAATATGATATATCTTAATATCTATATATATAAAAGGAGAAGGTGACTGACTGACTGACTGACTGACTGACTGACTGACTGACTGACTGACATATCAACGCAGGGCCTAAACTATAAGGGCTAGAAACTTGAAATTTTGCACAGGGGTTCCTTTTATAACGTAGGGGAGCACTAAGAAAGGATTTTTGAAAATTCACCCCCTAAGGGGGTAAAACGGGGGTGCAAAGTTAGTATGAAACTGCCGTTTTTGATATTAGTGAATGTCTAATTCCACGCGAGCGAAGCTGCGGGCGTCCACTAGTATAGGTATATTTCTTGTGTACGTGTGTATGACAGTGAACTCCTCCTAAACGGTTGGATAGATGTTGATGAAATTTTTGTGTGTTCGATGGGGGATTCGAGAATGGTTTAGATTCACAATTTGGTCCACTGGAAATCTAATATATAAAATTCTCGTGTCACAGTTTTCGTTGCCATACTCCTCCGAAACGGCTTGACCGATTTTGATGAAATAAATTTATTTTTTTATTTTTTAGACAAAATTTTTAATTTCTATTTTTTTATGATACAGCATTAGGAAATACATACAACCCTAAATTTTCAACCCTCTACGATCATTATTTATATGGCAAAACAACGTTTGCCGGGTCAGCTAGTGTTTTATAAACACTATTTTAGTATTTTTATTTTTTACCGTCATTCCTTGACGTGAAGTAATTCGTCACTTTGACATTACATATGGCAGAACAACGTTTGCGGGGTCAGTTAATATGTATAATATAATATAATGCGTCAGAGAACAACGAAATAAAAGCTTTCTTTCTTTCATTCTTTCTTTCAATAAATCGGGATTGAAAACCATCTAAAGGACTGTCTGTGACGGTTATTTACTTTGTGGAACAAGAATAAAACATGACTCGAACTTAAATATTATTCAAGCAACTTTAAATTAATGTTAATGAAAACCTCATTATTCCATCTAATTGAAATATAATTATTTTGCGCACTATAATAATATCTTCCTTCTTTAACAGTATTTAGTACGCAGATTCGAAATATAGTACAATACTATTAAATTATAGTACGGTTGGCAACCCTATTAGTGCCTGTGTGATTAGTTGTAAGTAGTATCTATTCGGTGTTAATACTGGACCGGTAATTTGCTTATATCGGGAGATGAAGCGATTATATATTATATAGGCGATGTACTATTGGTATGACCCGTATGACCCCTATAATCACACACTGTTGTGGCTCGCTTTCCTGAGTTACACCGCTCACTCCACTGTGGAGTGAACATCGCGACTCGTCCAACGCAGGCATAAAAATACTTTACATTCAGAATTCAGTGCTCGGCAATAGAATATTTAGTTGACACCAGAATATCTCAGAAATGGCGGGCTTTCAAATATGTCACGAAATGGCGGGAAACAAAGCAAAAGCACACGATGGTGACCGACCGGCGCAGGCGCACGTGGCTCACGCTACACTCACCACATGGCCATGGTGGCGTACGGCAGCCAGCAGAGCGCGAACACGCACACGATGGTGACGGTCATGCGCAGCGTGCGGCGGCGCGCGCGCTCCAGCACGCGCTGGTCCGACCGGCGCAGGCGCACGTGGCTCACGGCGTTGTGCAGGGCGCGTTTCTCTGTCAGATAAACGATTATTCAGAACTTCTTAAGATAGGTTTCCTGTGCAATCATTGTTTGAAACACTCGTGATTGCAAGACTCGAGACATTTACTACCGATCGATAGTATTCAGCCGCCACTGTTCTCGGACAGCAGTTGAATAGACTTCTAGAGACAACATTTCTCGAGAATTACCATTCTTCCGATACGATATCAGAGGGCTGTTTCTGCACTAGATGATAGTGATGAATCACGTCGATCACTACTCTAGATAGGGTATCTTTATCCCACTGTTGGGCATGGTTCTCCTCTCGGAGCGGGAGTGGTTAGGCCTTAATCAACCATATCGGACATGTGCGGATTGGCAAACATCACATGTCTTCGAGAACATTATGAAGAACTCTCAGACATGGAGGTTTCCTTACGATGTTTCCGTTACAGCAGGCGCCATTTAATTTCATTCTTAAATCGGATATATCTTAGAAAAATCTGTGTCCTGCAGTGAGACGCTGCAAATGTATTGCAATCATTATTGTTAAAGGAAATTCTGTGCGTTTTCGAGTTAGAAAGGTGTTATCTATAACTAATATTAGGATTACAAATAGGAAATATGTGTTTGTAATGTTTTCACACAAAAACTACTGGACCGATTTCAATAATTCTTTCACCATTAAAAAGCTGCATCTTCACTGAGTGAAGCTGCGGGCGTCCACTAGTACCTATACACACTCACATACCGTCCAGCTCGTTGCTGCTGCGCCGTATCTCGCAGAAGATGCACACGTAGCACACGGTGATGACTAGAAGCGGCACGAAGTACATGGCGCACAAGCAGAACACGTTGTAGGCCACTTCCAGCCGCGCGCTCGGGAACGCGTCGAACGCAACGCACTGCTCGAACCCCGCCACGTATGGGTGGCGCATCACTCGGAACACGGCGCTCTGTGGGACAAATATAAAAGCTAAGCTTCAGCACACCATTACCTAGGGGTAATAGTGGGTTTTGCCCCACTGTTAGCCATGGGTCTCTACCACGGCCGCAGCTGCGCAGACCCTGGGAACCTTTTTTTTTTTAATGAGTGGGAAACGTTTGTGGATGAGTTTATATTTACCTGGTCTAGGCTTCCTTATTGCTATTCTTTCTTAGTTTAATTTGCGATAACATATTTGAACAATCAATTATACCATTTACACGTCATATAATGTACACGTCTTTTATCCTCTATAATTCGTTTTAAAATAAGTCAGTCTGTAATCATCAAGCGAACGAATTTAATGTCTATGAGCTAAAATTCTCAAAAAACTCTTTCAATTCTTGAAATATTAATTTTGTAATTAATAATAAGGGTTCCAAACTCTGCTGCGATACTCCAGGGAACTTGCATTGTTAAGTAGAAGAATTGTTTCGTGATTTTTAAATTCCTTGTAGTTACGCAAAACAACGCCGAGTGATTTAAGTGCCTTACTTACAATTCTAACAACAATTCAACTGTCTAATTTTTTTTTTATTAACGAGTGGAAAACCTTGAATAGGTACCTACCCATTGTCGTGGGAGCGACGCCGGGTATGTGGGACTTTCACCCACTAAAACCCGCTCGGTGGCCTACTCCGACGCTACAGGAGGGCTCCGGGATCTCTTGTAGAACGCGCGGGTCCCCTCCAGCCCTGCACCGAAGACGGGCTCTTCCCGGTTTACACAATGCACAATGCTGTGCAGCCACAAACAGCGTCGTCTTTCCCGGGGTCACATGATGGGCGATTCGAGCTACCACTCTCACCGCCCGCAGCCCCAGTAGTCCCCTTTTAGTCGCGACAGGCAGGGGCTACCGTAGCATTATTCTGGTGCCGAGCTACAGGGACATAAGCAGTCTACCTACATAAATAATAATTCGATACAGGTAGGTCATTTTCTAATGGGTTGGTTATAACATGACAAAAAGCATCAGCTTTTAATAATAATCAGCTTAACAAAAGCTTTTTGGTTTTAACATTTAAGGCTCATCGTACATTACGAGTATAACACTGATTACTGTTCTTATAAGGATTTCAAAGCATTATCAAAGGATACAAATTTTCTTGCAAACCTCAGTGAAAACAAAAACGATGATGAGGCGGTAATCACTAAAATATAATATGATAGCCTTATATTGTCTTGGCACGTGTAGCTTTCGTCAGAATAAATATTTACTCGTATTACAACGTTTTTGATGATGTTGTTTTGCTGTTGAAAGTTCCTCCGTTTTAATGATAGGCATACAATCTGGGTTATTTTAGCTGTAGACAATAAAAACTGCGAAAAACTTATTTTTATCAACCATATTAATTAATTAGAGATATATTACATTATTATTATATATTATGCTACTGAGGATTCTGGCTCTGCACTAAAGACGAGCCTTGCTCAAGAAATTAAACGACTTTTACGTCAAGAAATGTCGACAGTGTGTCAATATATAACGAGTTTTCAGCAAGATGTTGCAAAATCAAATGGTACATAATATTACAGAATTTAATTCCCGTTTAAACAGCGTAGAAGAGAGGATGACCACTTTGGAGAAACGCATTTCAGAAGTTGAATCGAATGTGAACTCGTACCTACATTGATGTTAATTCAAAAAATAATGGATTTGCTATAAAAAAAGAAAAATGTTATTCATATTATATCTGTGTGTGTATTTGTATTATAGTCAAAATAAATTAATTTCTATCTATATATATAATTAATATAAAAGGAGAAGCTGACTGACTGACTGACATATCAATGCCTAAACTATACTTGAAACTTTGCACAGGGGTTCCTTTTATAACGTAGGGGAGCACTAGGGAAGGATTTTTGAAAATTCACCCCCTAAGGGGGTAAAACGGGGGTGCAAAGTTAGTATGAAACTTTACCGTTTTTGATGTCAAGTGGGCAACCCGAACGCGGGCAGACGTCGTTAATGGATATAATTCTTCTAATAATTAATTTTCACACAAAAACTACTGGAGCCATTTCAAAAATTCTTTCACCATTAGAAATCTGCATCTTCACTGAATGACATAGGCTATATAAAATTACTAGATGTAAACGAAACTATTGTTAAGTCTAATTCCACGCGAGCGAAGCTGCGGGCTTCCACTAGTAAGTTTAATAAAATTGTAGAACAAACATTGTGTACATTATTTGAATAGCATAATTGTAGCGTGAAATGCTGACTGGCATTCTGAACATCGCGTTATCCCTGCAGTGCTCCATTAGATAAGCCGAACGTATACGCTTTGCATCGAGCTTACGCCAACATCAAATGCCTCATCGAAAACCTTTCACAATTCCCAGTCAATATGTAGGTCATGTAGGTGCACAGATGTATCATCAATTTAGTATTCTTGTCCGAATTAATTTCTAATAACATCGAGAAAGAAGCCGATAGGATTCAGTTGAGATGGGCAGTATTACGTCGTCGGTACTCTTGATAAGCGCCTAGTAGAATGAGAATGTAGGTAACATTCTCAATTTATGAAAATTATGCTATCGACAAAACTTATGAAACGAAATTTCGACGTTGATCATAAAAACAGCTCTTTCAGGTAGGTTAAAAATATAGTTATACCACTGACTTATTCTAACTGTAAGCAGTAAAATAAGGCAAAAAAAACCAACACGGTGTGGACACAGTTAAATAACTTAATTTAAAAATAAACGGAGGTAAAAGCAATCTTTTAAAACTGCGGTATTATTTGAAACCTGGCTCGATTTAAAATTACTAAATTTTCCCAAGATCTACGTCTATATTACGGGGTAAATATATGATAGAAACTGTATACGGTAGTTCCTTCTTCCTTCCTCTGTCCTGATCCTAGTCCATCCATGTCGATTACATCCATTTAAGGGATGTAATAGTCAGTTTGTTTTGTTCGAAGCTTCTTGTAGCCCTAAAACTAACTAACATTCTTATCAGAAACAAATATTTGATAGATAGATACATTTTCAGTCACGTCATGCTTTAGGCGTATATGTATTAAGTGTGACACCTATTGTTTAGTTATTAGTCCAAAACAACATAATAATCTTTCATAATATGTTGTATCAATAATGCTTTGTATATGCGTTGATAGGTAATGCGGTAATCTGCATACTGATTTTAATTAACACGCTTCCACGCTGGCCTTATTGGTTTTTTGATAGCGATTTCTATGTGTAAAATGTACTCTGTGATCTCTATATTAGCGATGCATGAAGAAGGTGAACGTGACGTGAAAGGTCGTAACACGCGTGACAGACAGATAAGACAATGTTTTTACGTGAATAGCCAAATACTATTCTATTTACCTTGAGTCGGCAAAGTAATATTACTCGGTGTGGAAAAATCCTAAGAGGATTTGCCACCTTTTCGGATTCATTCGGCCTGCTTGTCCAACCACACGAGTGGGTGTAGTGACGCGTGATGTGACAGATGGAAAGTTCGAATGTGTGCGCACGTCATTTGAAATGTGAAAAACATACATCTATCATAAGTAAACTAATACAAGGACTGCAGGAAAACGGTGGACATTTAAAGGCGGGTCCAGATATGTATCATTTGCCCGATCCGATCACCGTATCCGTATTATTCCGTATCAGCGTATTACCTATCAAGCTTCGTATCAAGTAGTGGACGAATTTTGTTTACTCCGTATCAATGTATCGTATCTTGGTATTGCGTATCGGTTTCTCCTTTGATGATCGGACAAAAACCGACACGACATGGGTCGGGCCGTATCACAATGGCGTATCGAGATCGCGTATCATGATACGCGTATCATCACCCGTCCACATATGCGATCATGATACGCGTCGGTGATACGGATACGGTGATCGGATCGGGCAAATGATACATATCTGGACCCGCCTTAAAAGACTTTTTTTTTAATTTTGTCAAGAGTAAAGTCTAATCATCCTTCCAAAGCATAGTAATATTATTCGCTGTGGAAAATGCAAATGACGTCTGTTTCAAATTTCTTCTTCACGGAAAATTGACGCGACATCCGGCGATGTGAAAGCAATATAAATTCGTAGGAGCTCGATCGAATGTAAGTTTGCGCTCCCTTTTAGAACAGTTATTAACAATCTGTTTATCGACATGGACATAACCCTTCATATGTGGACTCGTATAGAGAATAACATTAATTCATCGATCAATGTTTTGACTAGCTTTTGAGCGTTAAAGGGTTGCATGCAGTGAATGTTAACCCATTCACAACTTCGCTGCATTGTCAAGCATCTTTGTTCTATAGGCATAATATGATTACTCGTTGTGGAGAATTGCAATAATGATTCTTCACATTTTCAAAATTACCGCGCCGTTACAGATGGAGATCTGAATGTTTAATCTATACTATATATAAAAGGAGAAGCTGACTGACTGACTGACTGACTGACTGACTGACTGACCTATCAACGCAGGGCCTAAACTATAAGGGTTAGAAACTTGAAATTTTGCACAGGGGTTCCTTTTATAACGTAGGGGAGCACTAAGAAAGGATTTTTGAAAATTCACCCCCTAGGGGGGTAAACGGGGGTGCTTTAGTATGAATCTTTGCCGTTTTTGAAGTTAGTGAATGTCTATCCACGCGAGCGAAGCTGCGGGCGTCCACTAGTATACGATATATTTAGACGGTACTTGGCAAAATATTAGAGTTTAGATAAATCAATATGATATTAGTTTTTTTCCGGAATCTCGGTGGCAAGCTCAATTCCAGCGGCTCCACGGCTTGCATTGCAGCCGAAGACAACTAATATCATACCGCCAATGTACATAAAATCTCTTTGGTTGCAGCGGCGGTAGTTACAACTTGATTTGTCTGATTCCTACATATTCATACTTAATCTTAATATATATATTTCTTGTGTACGTGTGTATGACAGTGAACTCCTCCTAAACGGCTGGATAGATGTTGATGAAATTTTTTGTGTGTGTTCAAGGGGATTCGAGAATGGTTTACATTCACAATTTGGTCCACTGGAAAATGTTTTTTAAACATAATTTTAGTATTTTTGTATAAATTATCATTTACATGAAGTGTCGCGCCACTTTGACGTTTCATATGGCAGAACAACGTTTGCGGGGTCAGCTAGTAGGTATCTTAATAAATATTAAGAGTGCAATATTAAGAGTTGGATCCCTACCCTCCATTTTAGCTTGCACTGTGTTATGGAGGGATAGTGAAGGCACTATCCCTCCATAACACAGTGGAAGGTCCCCTTCTATATATTTAATGTCCAAGATATATATTAGTCATCATACTTATAAATAAATAAATTATTTACTTTTAATTCATTAATTCAATACCCTTAGTAAAAGTATTAATAATAATCCATCTCAGTCCGTAACATAAATAAACTCCGTTGAAAATTCCAATGATAATTTCCCGCCTTTTTCGTATTTATTTGTCATGCTTACAGGGCCGTGTGACGTGACGTGGGAATCGGAGGCAGACCCACGTCTCGAATGTTCGCGCGCTATTTGTGTTATGGATTTCGACAGGGACGTCTGACTTACAATTAACATTGTGGTTGACATTTTGTTCATCAATCAAAACCCGAACTGTATTGAATTGTTTTCATATTACTTACGCCTAATCCTTTCTTTGTCCCACTGTTGGGCGCGGGTCACCTCTCAGAATGGAGGGATTAGGCCTTGGTCCACCAAGCTGGCCAAGTGCGGGTTGGCAGACTTCACATGCCGTCGAGAACAAATAATTACCTATACGTATATGTACGTATATGTGTATTTTATGAGACATAGTCTTGCCTTATGTTTTAGTCTTATCTAAACATATACGACTCTGGGATCGAACCCAGGACCTCTAACTTAGCAGTCGCGCTTGCGACCACTAGGCCAACAAATAAATATTTACTTTTATGATACAAATTTTTTTGCCAAGCCGTCATTATTTAGTGACTAAGAACAAGAAAAGTAGAAGAAATAAGTAGAAAAATAGTGGAAGTCGTAAAATCTTGTGAAACAAATGTTGTGGAACATCTGTTACTTTTTTTTTAACCTACCTACTACAGATAACGAATTTAACCTAAGTAAGGTGAACTAGGGTGAACTATTTCGTAAGATTATTTAGTAAGGTGTAATATTATTTATGTCTTCTTGGTAGTAACAGCATGCAGGCATAAATTCCTGTTCCTTGTAAAGGCGTCGAACTGATTTGTACCTATTCAGTGACGCCGTAAAGGTCTGTATGACAATACAGCAAAAGTCCATTCGAAAAAAAAAAGATTTGAAACAATTTTTGTTTACCTAGCTCATTACAGACAAATTATAACAGATGATATTTAATATTATTGTACTTGATACCCCAGAAGTAAAGTTTAGTCTCAAAGGATTATTGTGGTATAAGTTACAAATTCTAATTAAGCAGTAACTTATATAAACTAGACGCCGTACTGTGGAATAATACTAGTTGGTATTGAATGAGTTCTGACGCGAATATAATATAATATGCGATAATAATTTTTCTACGCGGTAAAAAGGGCTACGCTGAATGACAGGCCTGGTCCGGTAGTTCCATTTATAGCAGCCATGGTTCTTATTTATTTATTTATAACTTTGTTGTAAGGTTTGACAAAGGGCGGACTTAATGCCGGAAGGCAATCTCTGCCAGGCGACCCGAAGTGATGGCGAGAAAAATGTGGAAGGCGAACATAATTTCATATTTAAAGTAATATTTATGCTATTGACATCTTCTATATAATAAAAATGAATCGCAAAATGTGTTGGTAAGCGCATAACTCAACAACGCCTGGACCAATTTGGCCAATTTTTTTTTTTAAATGTTCGTTGAAGTTCAAGGATGGTTTTTACGGCGAGAAAAATTTGAAAATTCATCCCCTAAGGGGGTAAAACGGGGGTGCAAAGTTAGTATGAAGCTTTGCCGTTTTTGAAGTTAGTGAATGTGTAACGCGAGCGAAGCTGCGGGCGTCCACTAGTCTTTAATTTGAATATAATGGACATATATATAAGTGACAAACCGTCATTTAATTTTTATTTTAGAGGAGACCCGTGCCCAGCAGCTGTGCAACAAAAAAAGAGTTGTGATGATGATTAGCAAGGATTTCAATACAAACATAACGAATTATATTTAGTTCGACAGTTGTTTTTCATGTCCGTTTTTGAAATATAAATCGGCAGTAGATACACTGCTTTTTGATCAGTTATTATTTTCTATTTATTTATTTATTTATTGTAAAAAACAAAAAGTTTTTACAAAGGGCGGACTTAATGCCTAGCGGCATTCTCTACCAGACAACCCAATGTGATGGTGAAAATAAGTGGCAGGTGTAATGCAATTCACAATTATGATATATATATAAAAGCAAATCTTTATATATATATAACTATACACATACATAAATAAATACATACATCCATACGTATATACATACAAACATATCAATATCATAAATATTAATATAGTAAAAATACATAGATATAAGTATATTATTAAAGTGAGGTTGGTGAGAAATAAAATTATGACTCCAGATGGGTTATGAGCATTTTGTGGAGAGATATTTGTGGACTTGCATCTTAAATGAGCATTTCGACAGTGCCTTCCTAATATCAACGGGCAGGGCGTTCCAGAGTTGAATTGCAGCAGTAAAGAAATTTGCTCTTGAGATAAGAAGGAGTTGCTGCATCATTTAAAATAGAGTACAGGAGAAGTAGGATTCTAGAACTACGCCTTTGACGAATGGGAAGCCAATTAAGCTGAAGGCGGTACTGAGAAATGTGGTCGTATTTACGTAGTCCGAAGATGAAGCGAATGCAATAATTAAGTAGGCGTTCTAATTTATTTAGAAGTTCTTCTGTGAGATCTGGGTAACACCTATCCCCATTCTCGATGATTGGTAAAACAAGGGTTTGAACCAATAACTTCTACCTACCTTCTTTCTACCTCAGCTTTTTACGTATTTATCTTCTTCTTAGATACTTTACTTAGATACGCTTGTCCAATTATTATCTTGAATCGAAATCTTTTCCGAATGATATTCCATTGTTTGATAAAAACATGAAAGTTTTCGTCGGTTTTCTTTCACGAAAACTTATTATGGGACTCGTTTCGAATCCCATGTTAGACATTTCTTTCTATTGTGTAGGAATGGAGGAGAAATACAGCACAGCGGACAATCCAGTGACTATCGCAATCGCTTCACTGGAGGGTCCGGGTTCAAATCCTAGCGGCGCGCACCAATGACTTAACGATCGATTTATGAAATTAAAAGTCATCTGCTATAACGGTGCAGGAAAATATCATGAGGAATCCTGCATACTTGAGAGTTCTCCATAATATTCTCGAAGGCACATGAAGTTAATCCGCGCCTAGCCAGTGTAGTGGTCTGTGGTCTAACCACTCTAATTCCGAGACTCGAGCCCAACCGTAAAAGAAATAAGCGTGGTGGTAGTACCAGAAAAACATCCTACCATTAAATCCACATCACAAAATTCACGTAGCCGCACTGGCAGAGGCAAATACATGGGGCAATAAAGAAGTACCTGGGGCTCGCTCGGGTACGCTGCGACCTATACACGTCCCACTGCTGGGCACGGGTCTCCCCCACAGACACTGCTGCGGGTGTCTAGAGCATACTCCATCACGCTACTCCAATTGGTGGAGGGGTTAGTGGCCAACCCAGTGCCGAATTTTCTCAAGTCATCCGAAGGTCTTCGACAAGGCTTAATGGCTGTTTCAACCATTGAAAACAACCGGGACCGACAGCTTTATATGCCCTCCGAAGCACGGTAGCGTCCATGAAATTTTTCCATAAGCGGTCACCCATCCACAAACCGACCGCGTGTCCGTCGTAGAATAACTTTCGATCACATTGAATCGTCACCCATCCACAAACAGACCGCGCCCGTCGTAGCATAACTTTCGATCACATTGAATCGACGCGAGCCATTGGGCTATGGGCGCTACTAGGCAAGATGTAAGGCAAGTGGGGTATCTGGGGCAAGACGCGGGTACCTGGGGCAAGCTGCAGGCCAGCGCCGCCACCCAGGCGCACCACAGCATGTGCTTGCTGCGCCGCCGCGCCACGGGCAGCCGCAGGGGGTAGAGAACCGCGAAGAACCTGGAAATACTCTTACTTCACTCGTGGGAACAGAGAAAGAAGAGATAAATGTTTACAGACTCTGCGGTAGCATCCTGATTCAAACAATATTTAATCTGTCCAAAAAACTCAAGTGCATGGAGGTTAGAGAGAATGAATGAATGAATAAATGCACTTATTTGTTCAAGCATGTGTACATAATAGGTGTTATAAATGTAGGCTTGGAACTACATACTTTACTGGTTATACCAGTATACAAATCGCTGCGACCCATAGACGTCCCACTGTTGGGCACGGGTCTCCTCTCAGAATGGGAGGGATTAGGCCTTAGTCCACCACGCTGGCCAAGTGCGGATTGGCAGACTTCACATACCTTCGAGAACGTTATGATGAACTCTCAGGCATGCAGGTTTCCTCACGATGTGTCCTTCACCGTTATAGCAAGTGACATTTAATTTCTTAAAACGCACATAACTTAGAAAAGTCATTGGTGCGTGCCACTGGGGTTTGAACCCGGACCGCTCGAGTGAGAGGCGAGTTCGATAGCCGCTGGGCTGTCACCGCTTGTATACATACGCTGGTATACAAATATTTAACTTTAATTAAACTACATTATTTATCTCATGAAATCACTTTACATCATCATTAGCTCAATTTAAACAGAGAAGGAGAACGATCGGTACGTGCAAAGCATTAGCCCGCCTATCTCTAAAAATTTGTAGAATTTATAGTTCATTTTTCAGCCACCAGCCGCGCTGACGTCGGTAAGTGGTATTTGTGAAGTTAGCTGTTTATGAGTACACGTAGTTGAAGTTAGTTGAATAATGTACAAATTTTCTTCGCGGCATTGGTGAGAAAATAATCTGAGACAACTTAGCGATCGCAGCGCCTCACGAATTTTTACCATATAGAAATATGGAAAACTTTTTAATTTACTTATATTTTTACTATACATTTATACTACACTATTTTCTAGAGCGATGGTTCTCCTTCTTTCTAACCATGGAGGCTCAAGTGATGTTAGCAAAAAGTCTGATCAAGCCAGTCGAACAATTACTACGAAATAAAGTGTAAATGATTGTAGATAACCAAACTAAAATGTTGATTTTTTTACTATTGTTTTTAAATTGTTGAATTGTCATCGGTCCTTGATACGTATGCAAAAATTCAAACTAATCCGAAGTTTTGAAGTGAGCGAAAATCATGTTCAAAATTCCGTAAAATACAGACATACCTACCTACTCGTACAAACATACCAAGGGCTAATAAAAAGACTGATTGATGGATGAATAAATATTCTGTGTTGAAAAAAATGTTTATTTTTAATGCTTCACAAAAATCCGTAACTGGAATAAAATTGTTTCTGTACTAATCAATTGTAAAATTATTTTCAACGAGCGATGACAAAAATGAAATAACAATCCGTAACTGAAAGACTCTAAACATTTAATAAATACACAGAATTGAAATTTCGAAACAATAAAATATGGAAATGGGCAACTAAAAATTAGAACAGTTCAAATTATTTCGGGTTGTTTTCTAACTGAAAAAGTTACATTGCAGGATAAGTATGTGTGTATTTCATCATAATCTGTATGTCGAAAGATTATCTTCTATAATATTCTAAATATATTTTTTGTGCGATTCGCAAACTGTAATTCGTAGATTCATAGACATAGACATAGGCTTCGATAGTTGAGGGAGGCGAGAGCTCTCCACCACACTGTTCCAATGCTAATTGATTCGCTTGTTCATGTAATATGTTACCTTTAAGGGTATAAAATAAAAATAGCTGATAGCACATTTACGGATTCATTACAAATTTGTGGAGCTAAAGTTAACGCGTTATGAAGAATCTATTGTATATTTTATTCTAGGCGAGCAAAGCTGCGGGCGTCCACTAGTACCTATTCTATAATCGTATAACTCAGCTGGGAATCGAAACCGACTCCGCGCGCTTGCGAATATTACTAACGCTTAGCAGTACCTATGTACGCTTGACTAAAGCCATTTGTTAGTCGTTAAACAACTTTACTTATTTAGAATTAGGTACAAAATGCTAATAGACTCCCGCCAGCCACAACTCTGAAAATGCGTTTGTTGATTTTCCGCTAAGAGGCGCTCCGCTCCGCCTACTAACATTGCTGGATAACTACTTGATCCTTTTACATATAACTAATTTACCTCTAACTACCTTTATAACACATTTGCTCGTAAAGGGTCTCTTATTACACCAATTTCAATATCGTAATGTATCTCATTACGCACTTGTGCGGTAATGTAAAGTAAAACGCACTTGTGCGGTAATGTAATGATTTCTTTTTAAAAAGGTCACGGTTTATCAAGATGCTCCGTCTAAAACGAACAATACTTTTTTCAATCTTAGCAGAGTTTTTATGTCAGAAAAGTGGTCAACATCTTATGAATAAAATTAACTTTGGGAGATAAAATATAAAAAATAAACAATTAATTCTTTAATTTAATTAATTTTGACAATAAATTACAATAATTTATCTGTATCAAAAACAAAAAAATATTAATTTACTTTATTAGTAATACTGGCTGTTTTTGTGTCTTTGCCTTAAAAAAAAGTGCTGATGCGCGCGCATCGTTTTGTGAACAAGTATAAATTATTCCGCGCGCTTTTTCTTTTCGTTGCATTGTTTTTATTTAAAAATGTCATCAAGTAATGATGAATTTATTAATTTTTTCCTCGCAAATGTGTTATAAAACGTCGTATGACACACGTGCGCTTTGATAATTACAGCCTCTGCTTTCTTGTAGCCCTCGCCTGCGGCTCGGGCTAGCAATATCGCCTCGGCTGTAATTTTCAACTTACCGCACTTGTATCTTAATGTACTATTACCTCTCCGAACTCATTCCACAACCCTTTCTTTGTCCACTGTTGAGCACGGGTCTCCTCTCGTTGGTTGGTTAAGCCTGAGTCCCCCACGCTGGCCAAGTGCGGATTGGCAGACGTCACATGTCTTCGAAAATTGGAGAACGCTCAGGTTTCCTCAGATGTTTTCTTCGTAAATGTTTTGCTCACCGTTACTGCTTAATTTCTTCAATCGCACATAATATAGAAATGTCATTGGTGCGTGCCTCTCGGATGCCTCTGTGGCGCGGTGGTGACTGGTGTTTTTTGAATCTCAATTACCGCCACCGCTCAGCATATTTTTTTTTGACATTCACACACGGCCATCTGACCCCAAATAAGGCGCGAACCTGTACTATGGGTCAGAGATATAGATCCTACTAATATTATAAAGGGGAAGTTACTTACGGAAAGTTACTTACGTATGTATGGATGGATGGATGAGTGTTACTCTTTCACGTAAAAAGTACTGAATGGATTTTAATGAAACTTTACAATAATATAGCTTATACATCAGAATAACACATAGGCTACAATTTATAAATTTTTTGTGTTAATTGTCCAAAATATAAAGATAAGTGTCAGGTAAGTAAGAAAATATCTACCATCTGCGAGCTATTCTGGCGTGCGCTGCCAAAACTACTGGACCGATTTCAAAAATTCTTTCACCATTAGAAAGCTGCATCTTCACTGAGTGATATAGGCTATATAATATTACTAGGCGTAAACGAAACTATTGTTATGTCTTATTCCACGCGAGCGAAGCTGCGGGCGTCCACTAGAACATAGATATTTTTTTAAATACATACTTAAATAGATAATATTGACATTCAGACACAGAACAAACACAAGTGTTCGTCACACGAATATCTGTCCTGAGTGGGATTTGAACCCACGACCACTACCGATTGCGCCAATAGGGCCATCAAAGCATTGACACTTACCTATCAAGAGAGATGCAAACGAGCACGTTGGAGGAGAGGTAGAGGCCGAACGCCCGCACGACCAGCAGCACCTTGCACGGCAGGTTGCCGGCCAGCCACGCGTTGGTGTACTTCCAGCCGATCTGCAACCAACGGTTTTTTGCAACTGACTGACTGACTGACATATCAACGCAGGGCCTAAACTATAAGGGTTAGGAACTTGAAATTTTGCACAGGGGTTCCTTTTATAACGTAGGGGAGCACTAAGAAAGGATTTTTGAAAATTCACCCCCTAAGGGGGTGAAACGGGGGTGCAAAGTTAGTATGAAACTTTGCCGTTTTTGAAGTCAAGTGGGCAACCCGAACACGGGCAGACGTCGTTAATGGGTAGAAATTAGAAGGTCAGGTCAAAAAAGGCAACAATTTTACACTGTATAATTTACTATATATTGCTATAACGGTGAAGGACACAGCGAGAGGAAACCTGCATGCCTGAGTTCTTTATAATGTTCTCGAAGGCGTGTGAAGATTGCCAATCCGCACTTGGCCAGCGTGACCTTGCATTTTTCTAATAATTATTATAATAAGTAATTAATTTGGAGTCCTAATATTCTGACCTATTTAAACCATTAATTGTTGAGATAGTAGTAAAGTTCAGCATGGAAAACGACTTAACGTAGGCTCGCAGATAAAGGTAGTATAGTTTAAAGAGTACCCACTCTTTATATACGCCGAGGTGCGTCCCTATTGTTGGCATATCAATGATTTCAATGAATCAGAAAGTGTAGGTGTCAGAAATAAATTGATTCAGCCTCTTATATGGCTTTGCAACAAATAACATTGTTTATTTCTAGCTCTTTATTTCAAACTTCGCTTTTATTCTTAGGTAGTATCAGAAGATGAAAGATATTATACGCCGTGTCGATAACTGTACACTCAGTTTACATATAACTTATTATTTATACTAATATTCATAAGAATAATGTTTTTCTCCGAAGGGACAGGTAGAGGTATGTTGTAGTAAACCCACTTTTCACCAGTAATGTTTAGGTCCCAAGTAATAGGTGAGCATATCGCCATCTTACATACGTATTTATGTATGTATTCGTGATATGTAGGCTTTAGTAGTGAGCTCACAAATATGAAACTAAGGTAGGGGCACATCAAAATACCTAAGTCTTTAGGTATTTTGAAGTCTTTTACTGACGATTGTCATTTGATGAGAGTTCCTTCAAGCCGATATCCGTACGTCCATAAAGTACATGTATGTATACTAAGCTTGGATTAGATGAACTTATGAATGGACTTTTATCGCGTTAATACCTCTTCTACTTTAACTCCAATGGGTAGAGTTTTTCCGGATATTTCCTTGAGAAGGAGAGGAACTATAAACGAAAATTTCGTTATATCTGATCCACGCAAGAAGCTGCGAGCGCTAAAACATACGAACACGACTCACGATGCTATAAATGACCCTAAATAAGGCTCAATCAACTGGTGTTTTGCTCAAACTAATTTTTTAATATTATTTTTTAATATATTTATTATTTTATAACCTCAAGTTTCTTTTTTCTTTATTTTTTCATAACATACCTGTGACCTGTGATCCTACCTGTTGCGCCAGGGGTCGTGAGTTCTAATCCCACTCAGACAAATATTCGTGTGACGAGCACTTGTTTGTTCTGTGTCTGGATATCTAAATATGTATATCAGTCTCTGACACACATATTACAGGTTCGCCCCTAATTTAGGGTCAGATGGTCGTGTGAATGTCCGCGCGCGCGACGGTATTTATTTATTGATTTTATTTATTTATACCGTTAACTGTTTCTGTATTTCCTAACAATATTCTATGTATGTAGCTCTGTCACTGCCGGTTGAACCTTACCCCATCAAAACCAGGGCATAACATCCATAACCTTCGCTGCGACCCATAGACGTCCCACTGCTGGGCACGAGTCTCCCCCACAGACACAGCTGCGGGAGGTCTAGAGCATACTCCACCACACTGCTCCAATGCGGATTGGTATCCTTACTGGATCCTTATCCTTACTGATATATAAATGGCCGCTTTAAATATTTATTAGACAGTCACAGCTGTTAAATTAAAAAATTAACAAGAACTCATTATAATTTGCCCTTTCATTAGGGTCCATTAAGCCAAAGTCAAATGAATATTGAATGGGTGAGTCCACGAAGCGATGGATGACGATTCAGGCGCGGCTTGGTAATGGACCGAATGTGTTTGTTAAATGATAATATTTTTGAAACTCAATAGCTTTCTCACGCAAACGCTAGTTGACGCAAAAGTGTGACTTTAAAAAAAATTGTGAGCCGTCACGGGACGCCTGGCAGATGTGAAACATCGAAATTATTTTGTACAAGTAATATGCACAAAAGTACAGATTATGACAGGAACTAAAACATATAAGAAAAAAAAAATTTAAAAAAAAAGAAAGAAAAAAAACAAAAGAAAAAAAAAAACAAAAAAAAAATTTAATTATTATATTTTATTAATAAAATAATTTCCGACCCTCATTTTTCGGAACTGTCTATTATACATATTCCATACTAGTGGACGCCCGCAGCTTCGCTCGCGTGGAATTTAGACATAATAATAGATTAGATCTTAATAAATCATCCCCTGAAATGTGTCATCCCCTATGTTTACTTTACACCCTTAAGGGTAACATTTTTACAAACTTTGAATGCCATATTTATTTATATCTAATCAACAGCCTGAAATATAAATTTTATGCTTCTAGTTGTAAAAATGACAATACTTTCATACAACCATTCATCCCCCTTTTCACCCCTTTACAACATTTTTTTCCAACTAAAAAGTAGCCTATGTCCTTTCTCAGGCTCTAGACTATCAGTGTACCAAATTTCATTTAAATCGGTTCAGTAGTTTTGGCGTGAAAGCGAAACAGACAGAAAGACAGAGTTACTTTCGCATTTATAATATTAGTAAGGATTTGCCACGCTCGCCACGCTCGCCACGCCAAAAATTTGGTTTGCCCTCCGCCTAAAGATGTTTCACATCAATAAATGAGTACCTACTCCAAGGCGGCACACGGTCCAGTACTCAGAGCACTCTTACATCTACGAACTGGTAGTAAGTAACCAGTCCGAATCACCCTTTTCCCACCAAGCATCATCCATCCCTACCACCAAGTACGTAGGGTTTTTTTTATCGATACAAGATAGCAAACGAGTTTGCAGCACCACCCATCCGCTGCCGCCCATGACAACTGTGACTGACTTTGAACAAGACTCAATTAGGGACTGGGATGGTTAGTCCAGTTAGTTGAGAGAGTTAATTAGAAAATTAGTTGGTCAGTTCGTTAGTAGGTATGAGGACTGTTAGATATAGTTAGTCCTGTTAGTTGGTGTTAGTAATAGTACAGTTAGTACTTGTTAGTAGGAGTCTCGTTCTAAGTCAGTCACAGATGTGTTCCTACCCTTGAGGACTAAGATGGTCGCCTCTAAAGAATCGTAACCGGAAACCACACCTTTCCAACCGGACCTTAATTGCTTTAAAAACAATCACTACACGGCAGAAATGATACTAGGCACCGTGGCGGGCGGTGGTACTGCCCCGGGCGAACTCTATATGGAACCAATTAGGTTTCATATAAAACTTATTTGGTTCCGTATAGGCTCTACCACCTTTTACTACTACCGGATAATCAAGTCCCCATGTAGATATTTGGTTAACTTGGATACTGAGTTC